>JAOTOL010001646.1:1827500-2427500 GCA_034440575.1 Imbricaverruca yamaguchii | reverse complement strand
CACCACACAACTAGTAAATATAAAAACACACCTCATGAGTAGAGCACACATGCACCGACCAACTTGTTATTTGCTATCTATTGGGATATAGGTTTCGGAATATAAAATAGTTTATGGAAAATTGCACGAAAGAGATCCATCTAAAATCGTTCAATTCGCACCATCAATAACATTGTTTTCAAGTGAGAAGCTGAGAAAATTGATTGAAACCAATTCTTATGAATACTATAAGCTTTTTGATGCAATTTTTTAGTTCATGTCTGGAATATTTAGCTGAAGGAAGGAATAACCTGGAAGGCTCAAAAGCTAGTAGATATGGGAGCAAATTGCTGCTGTAAAACAGACTATTGCTTACACACAAATATATGGAGCAAATGCACTGTGACTCAGCTCAACTGAAAAATCACAATTGGACCCTGCTCAAACTTGTGGAGCTTTTGCACCACTGGTGGAGGTTGGGAGGAAAAATCTCCACTTGTGGAGTTTGGTGGAGGTTGGGGGAGCCACAGAAACATGCCATATGATACCTTTAGGTTAGATTTGTGAAATTATATAATATTAAGTAACAAACCATTACTACACTCAAGGCCCACATTTTATCATTATTTTGCTTGCAAACTGAAAAGCATTTATGAGGGAAATAAGGGTTACCAACAAAAGTGGTTACATTGTCTGAATCGCACTGATAAGCGTGATACTGGGACATTTGTTCTCAAAATCCGCACACATAGTCCCACCTGCGTTAATAAATGTGGTATCGGAACATTTATTCTCAGAATCCGGTTAAAGACCTAAAATGCAAAGTTACTGCTTTCCTCCTTTGAAAATACTCCTGCCCATTACCACTTGTTTCTGGAGCAAACCAACCCACTCTACATGCGGTAGTTCACGCTTACATATCTTGATTAACACCGCAACAGCAGGCATGCACAAAGAAATCGCGCACACCCGCCTCACGTAACGCACTCTGCCCTGTGATGTGGTCCGTGGGATAAGATTGTTTGGTTTCCATAACATACAACTGCACCTTGGACTCCGTTCAATATTTGCTCCTAGCCTTGTCAGCTGACGTCATTATTGCTGAACTCTGAGGATACAGCCGATGTTGAAGTTGGTTAATTGCGGCAGTATTCACTGGTAAATATCGGACACATATAAAAAAATGTCGATCTAATATGAACTGACGATGTTATATGATATGACAACATTCATGATGCACATACATGATTACATACATGATTGAACATGCATGATTCATGAAAACTTACACATTCATTCTTGCTGTTAAAATAGAGCAGCTATTCCTGAACATGCTAGGATTAAGACGCGTCAGAAATGTCGAAAACTATTAGCACAACCGTCTGAGTTTCATTCGCTGATGAATATTTTGTCCAAGGCCCTTTACGTAATTTTGTCTGTCTCGTAGTGGCGACGCTGATCCCGGTCATTACATCTTCTCCTTTGGTTGGTGCTGGCAGAGCATATCCAGCCGGTTCAATTCCAGTTAAAGTCCAGCTTCAGATATCCAGGCACTCCCAAATTAACATGCTAGTGGGACGGATATCAAAGTAGGCGCTAATAAAGGTGAGTTGGTAAACCATCCATGCTGATTTATTACATTTTGGGATGTCTTGGTCCCACAGTGCTGGTTCAGCCCCCCAGTAATTAATATTACTTGTGACCCAACGGACCGGTCCCTCAATTAATTTTGGCCATTCCATTTCTTCCTGGAATGCACCTTTTATACCTCGCCCAACCAACGGTCTTAAGAAATTGAACATCCTGTAGGTAGGTAAGTAGGTAGGTAGGCATCTGACCAGGTGGATAAATAAGCAGGTAGGTAGGTACCTACCTAACATGTGTGGCTAGGTATAGATAATTAGGCTTGCTAAATTACTTGTGTTGTATTGTAAAAATTGCAAATGCTTTTGGCTGCTATGACATTGATCCAAAATAATATTTTATAAATGTGTTCCCAAATGTGATTAAAATGACATGGCAATTCATTGTCATGGGACATGCGGGATTTTCTGCTGGCAGTGCACAATTATAGCATACCTAGCATCACTTTAGCTCTTCAAACCTTCTTTTGGTGATGTGCAATGACCAGACACACAGACAGTACTTACCAGGTGTAGTGACAATATGCATGGTTGATGGTTGGCTCTCCAATTTTTTAGCATTGCTCACCCAGAGATGAGTTCAATGGCCAATTCAGGGGAGCTTGTATGTGCAGGTATGACAGTCCCCTAGATTAAAGAATGATATGGTTATCAGAAAGATGGTACAAGTTTCAGGAACTGGAAAGTGTACCTTAAGAAGAATTTATGTTTATAGCAGTCACTACATCTGCTAATATGTCATTCTCATACAATGTTTTATATATGATGTGAGCTAAGAAAAATTAAATATAAAGAAGTAAAGCTACTCTTGAAGTTTGATCAGTATATTATGGCTAATCTATTCAGTATATGCATACAACAATGTGCAGAGACTTGAGTGCAATGCAGCTTTAGATGCATTAAATGTCTTAAGGCAATGAATTCCAGGTGGTACAGCATATGAAGGTAAATCATCTCTTCCTGCAATCCACTGATGCAAGCCTGTGAGCCAAGTTGAGCAAGTGTCCACATGTGTTCACCAATGGTGCCAGGACAAACATGTTGTGGATCTTAATGGCAGAATGGCCATGACACATCTTCCAACATTTGACAATGTCTGCTTGAATCAGTCTACCTTTCACCAAGTACAAATATAGTTTTCATAATCTGGCACCATAATCCTGACCTTCCATCCCCTGTACGTTCATGTCCACCTTCTTTGTACTGATTCTAGTCTCCTTAAATCATCTATGTAACCTGTATTCCAAATACATGATGAAAAGTACAAAATTGGCCTGAGATGAGTAATGTGTAGTTTTCATAATTTCAGGAGAGTAACATAAAGTAGAACCTAGTGAGTTGCTGGCAGGACTTTCATTACTGTGTTTTTAGTTTTTATCTACTGTGATCCCTAAGTTAGTATGCATCTCAACAAAGCTTACCTAAAATCCATCTAGGTAATCATGTGCATAAGGGCCAACATTTTCCAAGTCATATGAGCCACATTGTGCTTTGAGAACTGCACATTTATTGGAGTGCATTGCTAGTCCCCATGACTTAGGCATGACTTTTTATGCAGTACCACCCAGTGTACCTATATTTTGTTTGGCCCTGTGAAATGCCAGCCAGCAGGTCTGTGACAGATTTGTACTTCAGTTTCATATATCTTTAGGTCATCTGTAAAACCTTGAACTGTGAGTATATGCCAGGAGATACATAATTAGCATAAAGAAGAATATCACAGGACCTAGTACAGAGCCCTGTGTTACTCCACTCAGAACATCCATTAGTTTGCTGGAAGAGTCAGAGACAAGCACATTCATTTAACTCCCACAGGCAATTTTGGATCCAGGTGAGGATGATCTTTGAAATCCCTAGACCTCTGTTTTCTTAGTAGCAGAACATGATCAACATCAAATGCCTTTGAAAGATCAAAGAAAATTACATCCACTATATAGCCCTCATTTAACCATGTAGAGACAGTCATATATTAGCAGTAGTTGATCCTCCATGGAATGTCCATGCCAGAAACCAAATGTACTGTGTCCAGCAAGTAATGGACCTCCAGATAGTCTGCAAGCTTCTCAACATTTATATGTTCCATAATTTTACATTGGACTCACTGGGTGATCTTACAGACTTCAAGTAGTCCACTTGAAGTCTGGAGCAAGCACACCAGTGCAGATTTAGGATATTTTACACACTGATGTGCACAAGGCATATCCTCAATGCAGTGCATAACTGTAGCTGGTGGAGGTGGCAGTGTGTGGGCAAAAGGGGTAAAGACACATCCCATCACCGACCCTGCCCAGCAGACGCCAGCATGCCCAAGAGGAAGCGGACGAGTAGCAGTCTGGAGGAAGATGCTGAGTCCGTGACATCAGAGTCGAGCGCGGCCGCCACGGCTGCCCCCACGGCCGGCGTTGGCACCAGGAAGCGGCGCCGCGCCGGTGCCGTCTCGGTCAGTCGGCTGGTGCTGCTCCAGTGGGATGGGATGTTGTCAGGTGTGGTCTCCGGACCCGGCGGGGTAGGATCGTGCAGTCTCATTAAGTGGGGGTGGTGTTGTCTCACACAATGGAGAGCCGCCGCTCATGTTATATCACACGATGTGGTTGTCTCACACGATGGAGAGCCGCTGCTATCGGTAAGATGGGGTGACCCAGTCGTCATGATATGTATTGGCGCCATTTTCGTAGGATGGGGTTTTGCCATCACCACATGATGGAGTAGTGCTGTTTCTGCAAGATTGGTTCGTGTCGTCTCGGTAGCATTGAGTGGCACGGTCTCGGTAGGATGGAGCGGAACCATCTCGGTAAGCTACAATTGTTCTGTCTCGGTGAGGTGGCATTGTGCCATCTTAATAACGTCGGGCAGCACCATCGTGGTAGGATTGAGTGATGTTATCTCGGTAGAATGGACCCTGCCATCTGTGTGTAACAGTGGGCACCATGTCAATAAGACATGGCTTCGATGAGATGGATGCTGGGCGCTGCATGACCAACGCAGTTGATGCGCCCCTAAAACCCAATGACCAACCGATGAGATGGATGGAGTCATTTAAGTAACAGGTGGCTGTGCTGTCGAAATGACGCTGTTCGGGTGAGAACGGAAACGTCAGAGTGGCATGCGTCGGTGTCGATTGGTGCTTTCACATCAGGGGAGTGTGCCTTGAGATAGCATAGCATCAGGTGAGATCATGCTGTTCTTGGTGACTTTTCTAATCCCCTCTCTAGCCGCGTAGTTTATACACTGATTTGTTGGAACCAAAGCAGTAATTCTGCTTGCATTCCTTTACTTCATCGAACATTGCTATGGGGGCATTCGTGCGTGCATTGCATCTCTTAATCCGGTGAGGAAACCTCTCCGTTATTCACAATGTCCCAGTAGCAGATCATCCCATGCAGGAATGTCTCTTCTGCCGCAGCAAGAGCAGCTCAAGCAGCTGCTGGACGCTGTGCTCAACCACAAGCGGCACGACGGCTCCGTCCTGTCGGAGACGTTCTACCGACAGCCGAAGCGGCGCACCAATCAAGACTACTACGAGGTAGGAGAGCTGGTGGCACACCGTCTGCTCCGATGAAGTGTGGCTGCGATATGTGCGTGATGGTGTTCCAGTGGTACACCAGAATCGTGCATTGAGCTGCATTGGTGGCTCCATTGTTTGGCTCAGGCGATGGACGTATCACCCTCGTACTGGTGAATGTCTGCAGGCAGACCGGCTGCGTATCGTGCACACGTCGTATGAAAGTTAACTACAGACGTCCCGGTTCGCATGACGCGTTGTTCAACGTCGTCCCTTGACGATGCAAATACCAAAACACTTCTGGTACAATGCGTTCATTCTATGTATGATTCATGCCGAGGAAATTATAGAAGCCTGTACGCGATCACCCAATTGTGCGATTCGAATTCAATGACTTTTTATTGCCAATAGATTGGCAGATCAGGATTTTTCATAGCTGGAATCATGCCCATAATATTAATGTGTGAAATTATCATGGAAAGTCTTCATCCCGCCACCGTCCTATACATTTGAAGTCATGCGGTTCGTAGTTTGACACTGATCCTTCACTGATTACATAACTAGTATACCATTGTGGTATCATTTGCAGACGGTCCAGAATCCGATCGACTTCGCTAAGATCCAGGTGAACCTGAACACACACCAGTATGATGACGTCAGTCAGCTGGCGTCCGACATCGAACTGTTGGTGGAGAACACCAAGCAGTTCTATCCGGTGAGTTGGCCTGATGAATCTCCGTATGATCTGTCTGACCTCGTTTTGATGCTTTTGACTTGTGCTGGATCTCTGTTGGACGTATTCTACCTCTGACTGGTTCACCGCAGAGATCCAGAATGGCGTGTCTGCCCAGTGTGCTTTTTATTTTGCTTTTTTCATTTTAAAATATACTCCGAATTATTGATGGGGTGCCTTAATGAACAGGCGCAGTGTTGCCAAGCAGAGCTTGTTGCGTGAACCCTGACCCCACCAGCCGATCCATTAATTCCAGTTCAGTCAATAATTTTTATGAATTTAAGAGTAAGAATTTAAGAGTATCGTGCCGTCATTGCACCGAAACGGCCGCACCGGAAGCTCGTCCTCGGCCTTTTCGTGCTAGTTGCTAACTCCTAGCCAGGGATAGATGCGAGAATCCGAAGCAACTCGAACCCCCTGTCCCCGCCAGGACAGGGGAGATCAGTGCAGGCCAGTACTTTAACCAACTAACTTACTGGGGTGTTGGATTTCTAGCCGACTTATCTTACGTCGTTGTGGCATTTTGAACTATTGTTGGATCTCTGTTTAGCGCACCTGACGAGTGCGACATTTCTACCTGACCTGTGCTGGATCTCTGACCATGTGACCTCTGTACGGCGTGTCACCCAACAGCGCTCGAGCCGCGAGTACACAGAAGCGGTGGCGCTGTGGAACGTGTTCAACGAGCAGCGCGCTGCCATGGCGGTGGAGGAGCCGCCGCAGGAGAAGCCCGTCAAGGAGGAGGAAAAGCCGGAGAAGATCACCATCAGGCTGGGCAGAATGGTGAGGCGTTTCGGGGAATCATGAGTGGCTGGGTGACTGGTGACAGTTGAGAGAAATAAAATGTGAAGTACATATATTTTGGAAACCATAAATATCGAAGAATTTCATCATAGCTTCATAATTACAGTCATATGAGATGTATTCATTTTTATTCATGTCAGTACCAGTGATAACATTCATGTGAAGTTCGGCATCCGGGACGTCCGCATGTGGTAAAGGCTTATGTTAGATGCTGCATCTAAACACTTCTGCCTGGACAGCATAATGCCATATCTAACACGTGACAGCCGGCCCTGGCCGGCCTGTTAACGCGATCCAATCCGACCAGTCAAATCCAACAAAACAAGACTCGACCAGACCCGATTGTTAAGCTTTTGAAACATTTATGTCGTCATTATTTGCAGCGCTTTAATTCAGGTGTTTCAAATATTTTTTTTTGTATAGTCTTATGGTTTCTAAACTTATTCTGAATAACGTTGTGCATATAAAATTTGCACAGCAAATTAGACGTCCTTTATATTCCCGTTTGCCAGCTTTCATCCCAATAGCTTTTTACACTTCATATAAAAATGAAGTGTTGTGTGGCTGCAGTTCTTGTTAGCCGTGTGTGTTTGGCCACCAACGGGCCGCACGGTTACATCATCCCACGTGATGCGCGTGCCCCGGGGCGAGCGGTCGGTCGACACGGCGCCGGCTCGCTCCAGGATGCCGCGGCGAACGGTCGTGTGTGGCGCGTGCCGTGCGGGAATGCCGTGCGACCGAAATGACGGTGACCCACCGTGGCACCTTTGCTACTTCGACAACATGCCACGGTGTATTTGGGCTACATGATCAACATTGTCGATGTGCACCAAAGCCCCCCACCCCACCCCACCCCCAGCAGTAAATTTGACTTCGGGATGTGTGTGCCGATGTCAGCGGAGGATCCCAATGGGAGGCCCGCAGTGAAGGCTTCCAATTATGTTCACAGAGTGACAGTAGTGGCGTATGAGACATTACTTGATGGCGCAGACCACGCAAAAGCTGTCTCGTAGTAGCAGGGTTTCAACGCCTGTTTGAGGAGTCTCAACGAAGCAGTATAATTTTCGCGTAATTCAGTTGACTGATGCATTCTCTGAGGCGGTCGTACCATTTATCGCTCACTGCGATCTTGTTCCCGGTTATAAAGGCTGATGCAAGGACAGTTGCATTTCATATCAAATACTGAGTCCATGATAAGTATCCCCACTCCGGCCAAGTGAGGTGCCGGGCCCCTTGCGCTGCACTGATGCTCCTAAGCAACGGCTAGGGCCTGAAGAACTTTCCAACGGCCTCTAGTCACTCTGCAGACTGCAGGAATGCCTCTATAACCGCTGGAGTGTTTCTCTGCAGACTGCAGGAGTGTCCCTGTGGCAGTTGGATTATACCTCTGCACTGCAGGCAGCAGTGTTGTTCCTACAACAGCTGGGGTGCCCATCTGCAGACTGCGGGCGTGTTCCTGCGACGGACACTCAGCGGTCCTGGAGCTCGGAATGCAGGATTTGGTCCATTGCTGTCAATGGTAGACTCCCTCCCCCGGCGATTTTTTAGGAGGCCATGATTAGATTGCATTAGGTTCTCTTCTGCATGGTAATTATGCAGGGGGTGATGGTCTGCCGTAGGTGACATATGGTCCGTGCAGACTGCAAGATGTGACGGGTGCAAATGTATTGCACGCTTGGAGGTCTATGGACGCCTGATGCACACATGAACACTTGCTTCGCGCGCCTGATGTACACCCCAATCTGTTAAGTTCATATGCGACAACGCTGGTGTCAAGACTTGAGGAGAACACCCGGGGTGCTGGACGACATGCTTGAGTGCATGCCAAAGCCGGCCGTTGCGTGTACAATGCCTTGTCGAAGCATGTGTTTTGCACAGGGCTGGTGCTGCTGCCATTACCACTGGTTCTGTCTGGCCCGGATGCCCATGGCCGTAGGAGCGGTGAGCGGGTCGGACACTGACTTTTATAAATCCTTCCCAGTCAACGCCATAGCGTAGGATGACCTAATGGTCAAGATCCCAGAGACTCGGAGATGATTACCTGCCCCCCTTCCCACGCTCAGGCTGCTCAGTGTCTTATTTGAAAGTAAGGTAATTATCTATTTGCCAGCCTAGGAATTTACGGACAGAAATCCACTCGCCATAGTGATTTGTTGTAATTTGTAACAATGCAATTTTCCCCAAGGGGTTTGTGGCACACTGCTGAACGCAGATGGACTGAAAGCCCCTTCTCGCCTAATCCTGACAAGCCTCGCCTTCCGAAGCGATGGATCCTGAGTAAACAAAGGGATCGCGATGTGTATTTGATTTGATTCGATTTGATAACACCGGAGTGAAGGGACCCATTCTGAATCCCATGTAATGCCACTGCCCCAGTAATCCTGCCCAACGGCACGACCTCGCCTCGGCGCAGACGCGAGCCACCATCGGCGACAGACGTTGGCCTGGCGCGAGGCTGCTGTCACATATCGGTCCAATAGCGACCTGTCTCCCGTTTCGCCAAGACAAGCCAATTTCAACTGAAGCTGCTGTGCGTAGTGCATATATTCAAATTTTGAATGCACTGCGAATTATCGGAATGTGCTGCACTTATTGAAATGCATGCAGCTATTATGACATGAGGCGCGATTAGGTGTGTGTCGCCAATGCTACCTAGGAGCAGTTCAGTTAGGGTAGCTGCTGCTCATTGTGTTGTTGTAACGACATGATGCCTGATCTTGTGGTCACAGCACGAACGCCCCACGTCCTTCCCCTCTTGTCTAGTGCACTCAATGGCGGCAGCAGCGGTGGTATGAGGAGCACTGGTTGTAGCATGAGTCACGGTCAGGTGGAACAGGAAAAAAGCCGACATTGTTCGTGAATACCGATAATGTTAAAGTTAATTATATCGGAAACATGCACTCACTACATCCATCGTCTTCCTGACCGCAGATGACTACCTGTGGTTAGTGATTTATAGCAAATATTGCGAGATGTTGCGCCATCTCATCTTGGTCCCTGTTACCCAAGCATATCAATGGGAGAAAACTATAGGGTGATGAGCATTGGTCTCTGGAATGACCTGGCCTACACCCTTTCGGTGCCATGGACGGGGGATAAAAATTCCCAACATCAACAATGGGGAGGCAAGTATTTTCCTTAGAAGTTGCTACATTAACTTATTGGTGAAGATGGCATCAAATTTCAAATTGTGTACGGTGGCATAAACAGATTGACGCACTGTTGAGGGTAGTCCTATTGTCCGCGAGCTTACATATCATGCACTCGAATGGCCCTCATCATTATAGCAGGTTGTTTGTTGATTGCTCTGGTAGCGGTACTCATGGACATGGGAAGTTCATCCGACGGATGTGGAACTTTCTATTTATATTTACATTGCGCTGATGGACGGTGACGTTAATATATATGCAACATATGCCACTATTAAGCTACTTCCTGCCGGACTTGGAACTTCCCTGAGCCACTGGAGCCCAAGCATGTTCCTTTCCACAGGATGCAAGTATACAGTTCTAGATTTCAAACACGACACCACTTCCACTACGTATCCTGAGGTTTGGTGGCGTATAGGTCTGCTATGATTGTGTGGATCTTGTGTCTGCGGTAGGTGATGCTGCAGGTGTATAAGAGCGACACGACCAGCGTGAAGACGTAGATGGCCGCCATGGTGAACACATCCACGAACGTGTTGGTGGGCACGCCGTACAGCTGCACCACCAGCACCAGCTGGTGGTGGCAGAAGGAGCTGCTCTCGACGCCCCAGTTGCTGATCAGCATCTGGACGAACGGCGGGCAGTAGCTGTACTGGTCGCAGTGCCACTTGATGCCGTCGAACTTGTTGAAGGTCACGTTGCCAAACACGGGCCGCACGAGCAGCTCGCCGTCCACGTGGACGCCCTCGTTGTGCACGGCCGGCATCCAGATCCTCCAGGCGAGCGAGTTCATGCGGCGTCGCTCGGCGGCGCCGTAGCGGCGCACAGTGGCGGCGCTGCGGCCCTCGCCCAGGATGGTGACGGTGAAGTTGCCGAGGTACGGCTGCTGGCGGTACGTGGTCCAGTCGACCAGCGTCAGCCGCGGCCGGAACACGTCCGAGTACAGCAGGCACGGCACGCCGCCGTCGCACAGACAGCCCGGGCACGTGACGGGCAGGCCCGACCGGCGCATCGTCTCGGTGAAGTTGAACACGAGGGTGCGGCTGGGCGGGCAGCCGACGGCCAGCCGCAGCGGCGCCACCGGCCGGCCGCGACACGCGCCGGCCGGCAACTCGAAGCGCACCTGCGCCCAGCTGAGGTTGGCGCCGGGCGGCTGCTGGCTGATGTTGAGGGCCGGCTGCAGCGCCACCAGCGCCCGACACGACCGGTGGGCGGCGGCCGTGGTGCGACACTCGGTCACGCTGACGTTGAGCAGCTCGGGTCGGTCGGTGACCAGCCGCACGTCGACGCTCGACGGCGCCGTGAACTGGAACTGCAGCCAGTCGGAGCGGTCCAGGTAGAGCACCGGCGGCATCGGCTGCGAGCCGGAGCCCAGCTCGCCCAGCTCCAGCTTACCGAAGCTGTCGGCCGGCACGTACGCGCTCATGTTGTTGGTGACGTAGAAGTAGCGCGCGGCGCGGTCTGTCAGCCGGGCGCGCGCCTGGTACCGCTGCAGCGGGCTCACCAGCGTGTCGTGCGTCTCCGTCAGCAGCTGCTCCCGCTCGAGGAAGCCGGTGAGCACCAGGTGCACCAGGTACTGGTAGGCGACCAGCACGACCGTCGGCGCCGTGCCGTGCGGCCCCGTTTCTGCCGAGAGCGGCGCGCGCACGGCGACGTGCTGTCGGCGCACCAGCGGCGCCACCGTGCGGCTGTCCACCTGGCAGCGCGCCTGCTCACCCAGACAGCTGATGTCGAGCGAGTGCTGCGGCGGCGGCGTCCCCGCCCCATCGTCCAGACTGAGGTAGCGGCTGGCGTCGGCGATGTCCAGCGTGCCGGCGACGTGCACCTGTATGCGGGCGGCCAGGATGGGCAGCGGCGCCACGAAGGCGACCGGCCACTCGGTCGTGTTGACTGACACCGCCTGCAGCAGCAGGTCGGTGGGGCCGGCGCTCGCCGACACGCCGCTCACACGCACGATCGGCAGGTGGTGCTGCGACACAAGACGGTGCACCCTGCTCCGCTGCCGACCGTCGTCGCCGTCGTCGGGCCCGCACTGCACGTGCAGCAGCAGGCTCAGTCCCAACGCCCGCAGGTCCGGCTTGGTGTAGATGAGGCCGGCGACTTTGGCCATCTGCGCGGGCGACAGCTGGATGAAGTATTTGCGGGCATTGGCGAACTCGAGCACTGTCACGTTGTGAAGGTCACTGATGTCCGTTTGGGATTGGTGGCTGGTCGTGTTGTCTTTGACTGTACTGTTTGGCTTACTTAGCTTGTGTTCGACGCTCTCGTGCGTTTGGCTGTCCACAATAATGATACGCCATTCGCACGGAGTGTGACGTTGACTGAACAGGCAGCTATGAAGCTGGCAGTAGAACAGCGTTACAGCGAAAAGCAGTTTTCCCATTTTATTTTTGTGTACTACTTTGGCTCGTAATGAAAAGGAGGAAGGAAACTGAAAGGGAAAAGCTGGTGGAATATGCTTCGTCGCACTTTCGCCACAATGCCCACGCTATTGTAGACGTTGCGCGTTGCGGTTTAAATGTAAGCGATAAAGTGACCGATGAACGTGCTGTATGTGTCCGAGCACTTCGTCTCTATGCGTCTTATTTCTGAATTGCATCCAATGTGCAAAACCCATCTGCATTGACCGGTCTGATTAACATCTGGAAATTAGGTAGTATGTAATCTGTATTTTCAATTGTTCGAAAACATTTCGCAATATTTCGCAAGGATGAAGTTTAAAATTTGGCACTGTGTTAATTCTAACTATCTTTTTGAGTATATGTATCCGCATGTTTGCACCAGTTGCAACTGGACATTTCGCCCCGAAAGGCTTAATTTGCCGTCATTAGACTCGTGGTCCTCAACCAAGCGGCTCTCTGAAGTTACCGGCTATCAGTGGCTCTAAGCAATGAGTGAAACACCTGAGATTCTGATAGATATACCGGAAGCAATGCGGAATTATGATGCCTGAAGTTGATTGATGTTTTTTTTTTGTGAAGGCAGTTGGGTTCCGTTGGAGGTCAATTCGAGTCCCTGGTAGGATAGTATATTAAATGCCCACATAAGCAGACTCAACCAACTCCTTATATATCTATGTTAGCGAAAAGCCAGGCCACGTCGGTAAGAAAAGTTAAGAGACTTCAACAACTGAAGCATAGCAATCTCCCTTTATTGGTACGTCACATTTTTTTCGATTACGTTGTGGTACTGGTATGGCTTGATCAGTTGGGTAGCCAGATGTGGTCATCTTGGCGACCCGAATTTGGAATGAGAAGAGTGCCGAGGATCACAGAACTTTAATGACGAGAGGAACTTGGGGACGAGTAGTGTAGTGGTAAGTTGCTCGTCCCACAGTCGAAAGGGTGTGGGTTAGAATCTCACCTATCGCTACTCTTCGCCCGCGACCAATCGGCGCGGGAGATTGGCAACGCTACATGACATAACGGTCGCTGTGTCGTAAAATCAATAACCAACCAA
Source organism: Imbricaverruca yamaguchii (assembly GCA_034440575.1). NCBI lineage: Eukaryota > Metazoa > Arthropoda > Thecostraca > Neoverrucidae > Imbricaverruca > Imbricaverruca yamaguchii. Next base: position 2,414,231 of record JAOTOL010001646.1, on the reverse strand, counting down.
CGAGAGGAACTCTACCGTGCTGTCCACAAGGTCACAAGCCAACGCCATATTAGGTTGATTGGCAGCATATAAAATACAGCAGTGTGGCAAATGTCTACCCGAGTTGACCTAGCTTGGCGGAGAATCGGACCCGACAGATCGCGGGATTCATTGTATCCATGGCTTTGTTTATTTCATTGTATCTACGGCTCATTTATATGTGCAGCTGTGTGTCTATATGCTTGATGATGCTCACTTTGGTGAAAAGTGGTTGCTCATCTGTAGCTGTCCTGAGGATGGGATCCAAACGGCAATTATATTTTATGGGAAAAATTGATTGTAGGGTGAGGCGTTCCCGCCGGGTGCCATTGTCCCGGGGCCGCGCTGGCCGCTCACCAGTGACCGTGGCTGTGCGTGTGCGTGTGTGCCGCTCACCAGTGACCGTGGCTGTGCGCGTGCGTGTGTGCCGCTCACCAGTGACCGTCGCTGTGCGCGTGCGTGTGTGCCGCTCACCAGTGACCGTCGCTGTGCGCGTGCGTGTGTGCCGCTCACCAGTGACCGTGGCTGTGCGTATGCGCTGAGTGCCGCGGGTCACCAGTGACCGTCGCTGTGCGTGCGCCGCCCTCCAGTGAGTCACTGTCCGGCGGTGAGTGTGCCGCTCACCAGTGACCGTCGCTGTGCGTCTGTTCGTGTGGTAGTGTCAGGTCTAGTGGCCGTGGTGTCTGGGTTGTGGATGTAGTGTTCGGTATTATGGTGGTAGTGTCTTGGTCTGTGGTGGTAGTGTCTGGTCTGTGGTGGTAGCGTCTGGTCTGTGGTGGTAGTGTCTGATCTGTGGTGGTAATGTCTGTTCTGTGGTGGTAGTGTCTGGGTTGTGATGATAATGTCTCGTCTGTGGTGGTGTTTGTTCTGTGGCGGTAGTGTGTGGTCTGTGGTGGTGGTGTCTGGTCTGTGGTGGTAATGTCTGGGTTGTGGTAGTGTCTGGTAAGTGGTAGTAGCGTCTGGTCTGTGGTAGTAGTGTCTGGTCTGTGGTGGTAGTGTCTGGTCTGTAGTAGTGGTGTCTGGTCTGTGATAGTGGTGTCTGGTCTGTGGTGGTGGTGTCTGGGTTGTGGTAGTGTCTGGTCTGTGGTTGTGGTGTCTGGTCTGTGGTAGTAGTGTCTGGTCTGTGGTGGTAGTGTCTGGTCTGTAGTAGTGGTGTCTGGTCAGTGATAGTGGTGTCTGGTCTGTGGTGGTAATGTCTGGGTTGTGGTGGTAGTGTCTGGTATGTGGTAGTAGCATCTGGTCTGTGGTGGTAGTGTCTGGTCTGTGGTGGTAGTGTCTGGTCTGTGGTGGTAATGTCTGGTTTGTGGTAGTGTCTGGTAAGTGGTAGTAGCGTCTGGTCTGTGGTAGTAGTGTCTGGTCTGTGGTGGTAGTGTCTGGTCTGTAGTAGTGGTGTCTGGTCTGTGGTGGTAGGGTCTGGTCTGTGGTGGTAATGCCTGGTCAGTGGTGGTAGTGTCTGGATTGTGGTGGTAGTGTCTGGTCTGTAGTAGTGGTGTCTGGTCTGTGATAGTGGTGTCTGGTCTGTGGTGGTAGTGTCTGGTCTGTGGTGGTAATGCCTGGTCAGTGGTGGTAGTGTCTGGATTGTGGTGGTAGTGTCTGGTCTGTAGTAGTGGTGTCTGGTCTGTGATAGTGGTGTCTGGTCTGTGGTGGTAGTGTCTGGTCTGTGGTGGTAATGCCTGGTCAGTGGTGGTAGTGTCTGGATTGTGGTGGTAGTGTCTTGTCTACCAGTGTCTTGTCTTGTCTACCGGGTCGTGTGACCTCTGCGGGGATGGGTTGCACCTGGTGGCGCAGGGTCTGATCCTGATCCTGTCTACCTCTCACCGCCTGATTGTAGTTTTGCCTCGCTCCAGTGGTCTGACCATAGCCGACTTTAATGCTTGTGCTGCTACCAAGTTCAGCTTCAAAAGCCATTCGAGTCAGTACCAGATCTGTTCTCCGTCCTTTTAGCACTCTACTCCTAGTGCTGTGAGGAGGAAAACGACGAGAGCGTTCAACGAGTAGCGAATCGTTTATGGCGTAACTATGGAAAATATCCGTTTCCCCCTTGAGCGACCTCCAGCGCGTTAGCCTGTTTGCATGAGCGGCACGGCGGGCAGAGCTAGACTGACCGCCGCGGGGCAATTCCAAGCGTTGGCCAGTCACCGCTGCAGGAGGTGGTGGGCTGACTGACCTCCGCTGCGCAGAGCTGGAGGACGCGCTGGAGGAGCTGTTCACCTCGGTGGCCACGGCTGAGGACGCCGAGGAGCGACAGCTGTCCACGTGGTTCCAGCTGGTGCCGCACAGGACGGTGGGTGTCCAGCAGATGGTGAGGCCGGGCAGCAGCAGGGGGTGTGGCCTCAACAGAGGGTGTGGCCGGGCAGTAGCAGAGGATGTGGCCGAAGTGTTGTGCAACATGGGCGGGGCCTGAGTAGGAGTGTCTCCTGTTGCCGATACTCTATAGAGAAGGGTCCCCAAAAGATGTAATATGTGGGGAAAATTGCCTTCCAGGGTGCGTCAGGGGAACTCTCAGACCTCCAGGAGGCATCGCCCCTGTGTTCCCCCATGTAGCATCTTTATATCCAGCTGGGCTGATGTCATGTCACCGTGGTCGAGGACATTTCGCCCTGTGCACATGTTCCATGAATTTCAGCGTTAGTCGCATGGTCTGGCATATGGAAAGAAGACATGCCACGCTTTTGGTTTCTTGGCGTAACGGAGCTTGTGCGTTCTGAACAGGTCGATTGATGACGGCGCAAAATGACTGTTGTGACGCAAGTGTAGAAATGAAACGTGAAGCGGCGCACGCAAATTTAGATTTCCCATCGCATTGTATTTCGTGGGTAAGAGCAAGATCACGGTTCTAGTGGGTCTTCTTTAACTAATCGCGTGTACTTGTCGATAGCGTTGTGTTGCGTACTGAGCTCAGCGTGAGTGCACTGCAAGACTCCCGATATCACCCGACTCCCGATACCATCCGACTCTCGATACCACCCGACTCCCGATACCACCCGACTCCCGATACCACCCGACTCCCGATACCACCCGACTCCCGATACCACCCGACTCCCAATACCACCCGACTCCCAATACCACCCGACTCCCAATACCACCCGACTCCCAATACCACCCGACTCCCAATACCATCCGACTGCTGGCATTCGCCGACGGACATTGTGCCGCCGACAGAAGCTGCCGCAGTACTACGAGGTCATTAAGCAGCCGATGGACCTGAAGATGGTGGCCCAGCGGATCCAGAGCGGCGAGTACTCGTCGCTGCACGAGCTCGAGGCCGACCTGCTGCTCGTCTTCCGCAACGCGTGCACCTTCAACGAGCCGGGCAGTCTGATCTACAAGGACGCCAAGGTGCTGCGCAAGCTGGTGCAGACGCGGCGCGCCGAGATCGAGCACGCGCGCCTGACGGCGGCCAAGTCGAGCGAGCGGATCAGGTACGACACCGGCGCCCCGACTACGTGTGTAGGGATGGGCAGTTGCCCTCACATCGGTGGTTGGGCAGCTTTTAGTGTGGACATTACCCGGACGCTATTTATGATGCATGTGAGAAGCATACAATGCTACCCGGACGCTGTTTGTGATGCATGTGAGAAACATGCAATGCTACCCGGACACTGTTTATGATGCATGTGAGAAACATACAATGCTTTCCTGCCCGTGGAGCTGGGTAGTGGGCGCAGGTGCGTTCCGTGTTTGGTTGATTATTTTTGCTTGTGGGCACATCGACTGCGTTGGTCATACAGTGCCCATAGGTGCGTTCCTTGGAAACGTCTACAATGTTAGCCATCTATTCAAGCTTGTGTAGCATAGGTGTACTGCTTCGTATTGTTATATAGGTGCATTATTGTGTACAGTATATGCTCAGCGTAAATGTATTATTGTGGTACCTTTGGAGCATACCCATCCACATAAAGGGCGCCGTTCTTGCGCATTGCCATCTGGAGAACGATTTTCTCGCATAGTGTATTTTCTTCAAATTTATCCTCTAACAAGCCACGTGACGGTGTCCAGTGCCACGTGACGGTGTCCAGTACCACGTGCCGGTGTCCAGTACCACGTGACGGTGTCCAGTACCACGTGACGGTGTCCAGTACCACGTGACGGTGTCCAGTACCACGTGACGGTGTCCAGTACCACGTGGCGGTGTCCAGTACTATGTGACGGTGTCCAGTACCACCTGATAGTGGTCTGTAACAGCTGTCCTTCCAGTTATAAATTATTCATGAAATAGGGTGGAATATACTACTTTCTGAACACTCAATCGACATACGTCTCCAAGGAAGTATTGAGATCATGCTCCTTGGAACCTACACCATCAGCTCGAATTTGAGTCTGAGGCATCAAAAGCATTATAAATGACATTAATTTCATTGCAAATTTTGATATCCTACTGTGCTCGTTTTAACACCTCACACCTAACGAGACACCATTATTTGAACCCTGTGCCCTTCTGCTCAGGTCTAAGCGGATCGGCGGAGCCGCCTGTTTGTCAGCTGAGCTGGCCCAGCTGACTTACGAGGAGGATGAGGAGCAGAGCAGCAGCGACAGCAACATGAGCGAGGACAATCCGCTCTGGCAGCTGTTCGACAACGTGCGCAGCTTCACCACACAGTCGGGTCAGTACTGGTCCCCTAATCACACAGCCGGGTCAGTCCTGCTCCCCTGGTCACACAGGTGGTCAGTCCTGGTCCCCTGACCACATAGTCGGGTCAGTCCTGGTCCCCTGACCACACAGTCGGGTCAGTCGTGGTCCCCTGACCACACAGGGGTCAGGTCAATATTGGTCCCTGACCTACATTGGCTGACCCAAGTTTCCAGTTTAAGTTATTGATTCATTTTGATGTCCCATTCTATTTGAATGTCCCATCCTCATTTGAAGACCCATTCTACCTTAATTTATTTTATATGGCCCCTATTCCTTATCGGGGTACAGTTACTTATCCGGCATATTTTGAAAGAGCAGTCGAAAATGGTAAACATGGTCACACTGCTAACCTGACTGCTTATATGGATTGATAGTGGCCATTGGAAACTTGCTGGGATGCATGAGTGCTAACTATAACCAAATACCTCATTTCAGTTATAATGAACTTGAACTTTCAGTGCATGACTGTAAGTGAATGATGCAAGGGAACAGTATGTTGCAATTTACTCTATTTTATGCTCACTAAACCAAAGTTCACCTACATGTTCAGTATGTTATGGTTGTCGGACTAGGGTGTTTCTAGGGACTTCGGATGAAGTTCGCAACACATTTTGGTTTCACAATATTTAGCTTACGGTAATTTTACGCTGTATAACTACTATTTTGCGCCGTAATTAAGCCACCGTGTCTGGGCGTATTTCGCACTTCGTGATTTGTTGTCCCCAGGTTACTTGCTGAGTGAACCTTTCCACACCCTACCGTCTCGCCGGCTGTACCCGGACTACTATGAAGAGATCAAAAATCCTATCGCTCTGAGGCAAATCAAGCGCAAGATGAAGGTAAGAACTGGTCGTTGTTCGGGGAGTCTGCTCGTCCTGTTGGCAACTGACGTCCAGCTGTGGCTGAGTGGATGTGGAGCTTCACAGCCGGTTAGCCTTGGCACCCAGTTGTCATACACTTCCTTGGGCACGATAGTTCTGACGCGACAGAATGATTTGTTATTGGTTTTACGACACAGCGACCGTTAAGTCATGTAGCGTCGCCAATCTCTCACGCCGATTGGTCGCGGGCGAAGAGTAGCGACAGGTGAGACTCGAACCCACAACCTTTCGACTTTGAGACGAGCAACTTACCCCTAGACTACTCGTCCCCTCTGACGCGACAGAATGATTGGTGTGACAGGCAGTATTGTTTGAGTATTTGGTAATTGCCAGCCAATTGAGTGAATGTGAGGGTTCACAGCCAGTCAGCTGTGGCGTGGGATGCGGTGGTTTTGATGCCGACGGAATGTTCGATGTGGCGGGCAGTATCGTTTGGCAGGTTTAAGCGATGACCCCGCTTCTTCCGTTCACGTATTTATCGGCGGTGTTGTGTCAGCGTGAACGAGCTGGGAGCAACTGTTGGCTGTTCGGTCCGCTGTGTGCTTCGCGCCACAACCGTCTCCGTTGTCCACTGTGCTGTACTCTGTCGGTCGTGGTCTGTGACCGGGTTGTGACGGTGCCGGTCGGCCCGCAGGACGGCTCCTACTCGGGGCCGTCTCCGTTGTCGACTGTGCTGTACTGTCGGTCGTCGTCTGTGACCGGGTTGTGCCGGTGCCGGTCGGGCCGCAGGACGGCTCCTATTATGGGCCGTCTCCGATGTTCACTGTGTTGTACTCGCGGCCGTGGTATCTGGCCGGATTGTGACGGTGGACGGCTCCTACTCGGGGCCGTCTCCGTTGTCGACTGTGCTGTACTGTCGGTCGTGGTCTGTGACCGGGTTGTGACGGTGCCGGTCGGCCCGCAGGACGGCTCCTACTCGGGGCCGTCTCCGTTGTCGACTGTGCTGTACTCTCGGTCGTGGTCTGTGACCGGGTTGTGACGGTGTCGGTCGGCCCGCAGGACGGCTCCTACTCGGGGCCGTCTCCGTTGTCGACTGTGCTGTACTCTCGGTCGTCGTCTGTGACCGGGTTGTGACGATGTTGGTCGGCCCGCAGGATGGCTCCTACTCGGGGCTGCAGGACATGGAGGACGACATGAACACCATGTTCGAAAACGCCAAGCAGTACAACCCGCCAGACTCCAAGCTGTACAAGGACGCGCTGCGACTGCAGAAGGTGTTGCAGAAGAAGGCGATGGAGCTGGCTGCCGAGGAGGAAGAGGTCGGTGGCAATGACGTACGAATGCCACTGGAGACAGTAGTGCTGGCGATGGTGATGTTGCTAGGGGTGTAGCTTTGTCTGTCTTCGTCTGTATGCAAGCACTTTAGAGTTGTCATTTTAGCGTAATTGTACCCATTTCGGTAACTTTATCCAATCTCAAAAGCTTCATATTCTCCTCCATTGGGACAAGCCGCCAAAAGTGTCTGTTTGACTGCCACATAATAGGTGAATAACGGAAGTTTCATTGAAGCAAATAGGGTTCTTTCCGCGTCGCTCATGCGAGACAAAAGATGACAGGGACTCTGAGGGTTTTGCTGCGGGTAGATCTGCCGTGTAACCGGATCGCTCGGACGTATTGCCGGAAATCACTGTGGACGAGCCTGGCCCGGTAGTCCAGTGTTATGTCTGGAAACCTGCATTATTTTTGAAATTGTCAGCATACAACTTTCATGGATTTGTTTTGCGTTATTTGTATTTATCTTGCTGTCATTATTATTTGCATTTATATTTTTATTGCGGACAAGTCCTGGGCATCATGCGCTAGAACGTGCGCCACTATCGCTGTCATTTACACAATCTCATCCAAGCTCATCTGAAAAGCCAGGTTCCGATCTAGGTGGGATTCACTGAGGTTTGGGAGAGCTTCGGGGAGGGTTGCCGGCACTCATCTACTCACTGAATGGACGGACGTACTTGGATGGAGTTAGATGAACGACTGGAACATACCTTAAGCGTCTTCCCTGTGCGTAGAAGCTTATTTCTCTAAGATGCGACTAGTGGTATAAAAGCATGGTAATCGAAACTTATGCTGAAGGTGAACTACATTTCGCAATGTGCTGAGAAAAACTATTCCGTTACATAGTAAACTAATTTAGCACACACACCCAAGAAGGGGAAGTGGAATGCGCCCCTCCCCCTGTTTTTGGACGATATATTATAAACGGGCAGGGATATTGTAAAACAATCTTGTGACTGTTGCAAATTGAGCAGCGAATCCTACTAAACATTTTTTTTAAATCCTTTGGTAAATATAGGAACTGCGGTGGTGGCGAAGTCGACCGACCGGCCGCCGGCCTACCGCCTATGGTAGAAGGTCGCAAAGGTTTTTCTTTGGCGTAGTGCTGCAGCGTACCGGATGGTCTCGACATCATATGGGTGATGGGACCTGAGGTGATCAGATTTATACCGCTGTGGGGACGTGTAGGCTAGGCGTGAGTTTCCCGTCGCGCAAAACGGTCGATGTGTCTTCAAACCGGTAACCAACTGGATTTATACTGCAGGACAGTTCACTACAGCCACAATATCGCTTCCAAGTTTTGTGTTTCGAACTTGAATGTTTTGGGAGATCTTACGGGGTGTATCCACAACTCCGGTTCGCGTTATGTGAGAGACCGCCCCCCCCGCCGATGCGTTTGTTAATACATTCCCGCTACTGTGGTGGTCGGAGATGATATCCGTTGCATATGCCTCCATCCGCTCATCTAACGGAGGGGATTGGCCGAGTGGTTGAGGTGTTGAGCTCTGGATACCAATGTCCCGGGTTCAACACTCGCATCGTTCGGGACATTTTCCAATCCCGCGACCCACCGGCGAACCATTATATGCGGCGCCATTAGCCGTGATTGTGCGTAAGGTGTGTCGTGAAACACCCAATAAACAAAACAATCGGCGCATTTAAATGAGCTCCGATAACCTGCCGCTCCCTGTTGGACAGGCAGAGGAAAACTCTGACGAGGACTCGCAGCCGCCGCCGCCGCCCAAGATCACGTACCTGCGACGCGACCACCCGGTCAAGGAGCGCTGCAAGAAGCTGTTCCGCACCGTGCGCGACTACGTGGTCAGTGGGCGGGCTCGGGTGGGCACGCGTCGTCTGTGTTGCCGCGGGTGTTGTGACAGGGCGCGTCTCGGAGGTGGCTCCGATGCCTGGCTCCACTGGGCACTGGTGATGTGCGCCGGGACTGGCAGCCGGTGCGATCGAGGTCGTCCCTAGGAGGTGTCTTGTGACTGCGCTCGTGTCTCCCGTTGCGCCGTGGAGGACACTGCGTGCACTAGTGTGTGGTCTCGGGAACGAAGTTGAGTCCATGAGATGATGTGGTTCGAAAATTTGCTTTTATTTGCATACGCTGATTCGCGTTTTCGCATCAATAAGTACTGAGCATGATCGGAATTTGTATCGTCGCCCTCGGCAAGGGCCATGCTACTGGCTGTGGGTGGGCGTCTGATGCCCCTCTATACAGCACGTTCTTGGGCGTGGCGGAAGACCATGGAAGTCCATTAAAGACGTGGAACCACATGATCTCCTGGACTTCTCCATGTCATGGAGAAGTCCAGGAGAGACGTGGCGGAAGCTGAGCCAGTCCGCTGTGTGCGCAGTGTAATGCGCCCACAGCCGATTAGCGGTCACGTGGGTATGTCGGCTGCCTGGATGCCTCACTTTGTATTATCTCGACACGCGGTTCACTCGTGACATCAAAGTCAAGTCGTGCACAGTGATGGCGAGCGCTCGCCCAAGACCAGAGTTGCCGAATAATAGTGGAGATTGCTCTACAAAAGAGACTGTTCGGTCCAGCTGGTTCCTGACGAAGTTTTGTGGTGTCAGCTGCATCCTGTTCTCTGCCAACCAGTGCACTGGAATTCAGCTTCTTTTCGTGGAGTGGAGACTAGGAAACCCCCGATGTGGAAGCCCCTGATGACGTCGAAGCAGTTTGGCAGTATGATTCGGAAAATGTGCGGCGCAAAAGATGGTGTCAGATGAACACCGTATCTGTTAGCAAAATTGTGATGGCACAGATGTCGGTAATCGAGGATGGTGAAACATAGCAGCTACTACAGTTGTGCGTTATGACGTCTCGTGGAAATCACCCGAGGAAGCCAAAATTGTCTGCCGAAGGCCAGGCCAAGTTCCCAATTGGTGTCGATTTCCAAGTAAATTTTGGAATTCCAGGACATTGCTGCTAACGCCAGCTCAACACCAGCGGATCTCACAGCTCCTGTCACACGCGGGGCCCGGGCCGGTCCCGAGGGTCGGCACCACCCGTCGACATTCGGCGCCGTCGCTGACCGCCGACCGCGCCGGTTTTGCCGCAGAACGACGAGGGCCGCCAGCTGAGCACCGTGTTCATGGAGCTGCCCAGCCGCAAGCTGTACCCGGACTACTACGAGATCATCGACAGTCCGATCGACCTGGCGCGTATCGAGGCCAAAATCCGCGGCGACCAATACGATGCCGAGATTGAGATTCTGCAGGACTTCAAGGTACCGTGTTGAAATCGAGATTCTGCGAGACCTTGCGGTACGTGAGTGGGCATAGGCAATGGTAGATGCTTCTGCTAGTGTCTACTACAACTCATGAGTATTATGCAGCTCATGTTTTCAACATGCCCCGGTTATATGCTCGAGCTGTTCAAAGTGCTCTATATTGCATACTTTTTCTTCACCATCTCCCTGGGCGCTACATGACCAATGTAGTCGATGCGCCCTTAAGCCCTAATAACTAACTTCACCATCTCCTTTTTTAATGCGAATAAATACAAAATGTGCAGCCAGACAACCAGGTATTTTGCCACCTCATGCATGATCATTGGCTCTTGGCACCATGCATGACCCTCCAGTTGAAAGCAGGAGTCTGCGCAAAGTCTATATCTGGCTGGCAAGTTGGCAGTATGGCGGTTTTGATGGTGTAGTTATGCGTATGGCTGGCGTGCCGGCTCTGCCGCCGGCTGGTGTTGTGACAGATAACCATTCGGCATCCTCTCCGGCACAGCTAATGTTCAACAACTGCCGCCAATACAACGAGGAGGGCTCTGTCATCTACGAGGACGCCAACATCCTGGACCGCCTGCTGATGGCCAGTGTGCGCGAGCTGGGGCCGCTGTCGGCGCACGACGGGATTCGCAACAAGCCGCGAGTGCTCAGGTGACTACGTCTGTACTGGGACGGCAAAGCGTGGGGCCGTCACGAACCGTCGTACACGTCATAGTTCGCCACAGCTGTACCTTGGTGTCTGTGTGGTGCGCCATAGTAGGCCGCGGCTGTACCCTGGTGCTGGTGTGGTGCGCCATAGTTGGCCGCGGCTCTACCCTGGTGCTGGTGTGCCTCAGTTGGCCGCACTGTACCCTGGTGCTGTGTGGTGCGCCATAGTTGACCGCAGCTGTACCTTGGTGCCCGTGTGGTGCGCCATAGTTGGCCGCGGCTGTACCCTGGTGCCCGTGTGGTGCGCCATAGTTGGCCGCGGCTGTACCCTGGTGCCCGTGTGGTGCGCAATAGTTGGCCGCAGCTGTACCCTGGTGCTGCTGTGGTGCGCAATAGTTGGCCGCAGCTGTACCCTGGTGCTGGTGTGGTGCGCAATAGTTGGCCGCAGCTGTACCCTGGTGCTGGTGTGGTGCGCCATAGTTGGCCGCGGCTCTACCCTGGTGTCCGTGTGGTGCGCCATAGTTGGCTGCGGCTGTACCCTGGTGCTGGCGTGGTGCGCCATAGTTGGCCGCGGCTGTACCCTGGTGCCCGTGTGGTGCGCCATAGTTGGCCGCGGCTGTACCCTGGTGTCCGTGTGGTGCACCATAGTTGGCCGCGGCTCTACACTGTTGCTGGTGTGTGGGCTGCACGTGTACTGTACTACCGTTCTCACTGCGCTCCTTGCCGATTGCAGCCGAGCGCAACTGCTGGAGAAAATGCGCACCCTCTTCAACACTATCCGCGACTACAAAGACAGCACCGGCCGGCAATTGTCGGCCATATTCGTCCGACTGCCGTCCAAACTGGTCAGTGCCATTCCGTCCAAACTGGTCAGTGCCATTCCGTCCAAACTGGTCAGTGCCATTCCGTCCAAACTGGTCAGTGCCATTCCGTCCAAACTGGTCAGTGCCATTCCGTCCAAACTGGTCAGTGCCATTCCGTCCAAACTGGTCAGTGCCATTCCGTCCAAACTGGTCAGTACCACCCCGTCCAGACTGGTCAGTACCGCCCAGTCCAAACTGGCCAGTACCACTCCGTCCAAACTGGTCAGTACCACCCCGTCCAGACTGGTCAGTACCACCCCGTACAGACTGGTCAGTACAGTCCAAACTGGCCAGTACCACCCCGTCCAGACTGGTCAGTACCGCCCCGTACAGACTGGTCAGTACAGTCCAAACTGGCCAGTACCGCCCCGTCCAAACTGGTCAGTACCGCCCCGTCCAAACTGGTCAGTACCACCCCGTCCAAACTGGCCAGTACCACCCATTCCAAACTGGTCAGTACCGCCCCGTCCAGACTGGTCAGTACGGTCCAAACTGGTCAGTACCACCCCGTCCAAACTGGTCAGTACCGCCCCGTCCAAACTGGTCAGTACCACCCCGTCCAGACTGGTCAGTACGGTCCAAACTGGTCAGTACCGCCCCGTCAAAACTGGTCAGTACCGCCCCGTGCAGAGTGGTCAGTACCGCCCCGTCCAAACTGGTCAGTACCGCCCCGTCCAAACTGGCCAGTACCACCCAGTCCAAACTGGCCAGTACCACCCCGTCCAGAGCGGTCAGTACCGCCCAGTCCAAACTGGTCAGTACCGCCCCGTCCAGACTGGTCAGTACCGCCCCGTCCAGAGTGGTCAGTACCGCCCCGTCCAAACTGGTCAGTACCGCCCCGTCCAGACTGGTCAGTACCGCCCCGTCCAAACTGGTCAGTACGGTCCAAACTGGTCAGTACCGCCCCGTCCAGACTGGTCAGTACTGTCCCGTCCAGAGTGGTCAGTACTACCCCGTCCAGACTGGTCAGTACTACCCCGTCCAGACTGGTCAGTGCCGCCCCGTAATCCCACCTGTTGCTGCTATACAGGGAAACATGGTAACGTGGCATAGCCTGATGTGGCCGGAACCCACAGGAATACCCCGACTACTTCGAAGTGATCAAACAGCCGATCCACCTGGAGCGTATATCTCAGAAGCTCAAGACGGGCACCTACAACACGATGGATGAGATCATGGCAGATCTGGTCCTCATGTTTGAAAATGCCTGCAAGTATAACGAGCCGGACTCGCAGGTGTACAAGGTGTGTGCAAAACGCGAATTTTTCCTTCCCAAGTGTTTTCCTTAAAATGCCTCCTGGGGTTGTCCTTTTAGTTTCTTTTGTGTTGAAGCTTTTCATCGTGATAGACGCTTGGAGAATACCTAATTCTTCATTTTCTGCAGAAGACGAACGAACAAACAAACGGTGTCTTCCATCATGAAATGGTGTACCTCTCGTTCTTGGAAACTTGATGTGTTTGTTTTGCTGGAGAGAAAAAGCTTGTCGTACCCATGTCTCATATTGCATGTATGTGTGGTTGAACTCTGTTCAAATAAGTGCTAAGTGATCATATACTTTGGTCGAAGCGCCCGAAACCCAAATAACTAACCGACAAACCCAGTTCAAATGGGACTCGATGTGTTATGAATGTCCGCAAGCGGTGTGCTTTCGGTGACATTTGAACATTGTTCCGACTGGTCTGAGCCAGGTTCAGCGATTTGGCGCCGTAATTTACCATTTTTGTACATTCGTGGACCCGACAACTCCTGAGGTCGGTCGTGCCGGCGTGGGCAGCGTATATGCACCTCATCATATGTTGGTCGTCGTCGAACTATCGCACTCGACATCGCACGTCCGCCAGCTACTGGCAAGCGGCCGTGCGCGCCACTGCTTCCCGTGTGTAGCGCATCAGGCTGCTGCTGGCGACACGCCATAGTCCCGCCTCTGGCGTGCCGCCGCCGTGTGCTCTGATTGGTCAGGATTGACGTCACGGCTGACGTCACCGTGTCGACAGGATGCGCTCAACCTGCACCGACTGGCGCTGCAGACCAAGCTGCAGCTGACCGAGGACACCGACGACGTGCCCAACGTCAGCACGCTCGTCCAGGTGTGTGCCGGTCGGGCGTGGGTGGGGGCTGGGGTCCGGTGACGGGCGAGGCTGGGTCCGGTGACTGGGTACGGGAGGCTGGGTCCGGTCACAGGCTGGGTCCGGTACGAGAGGCTGGGGTCCGGTCACGGGAGAGGCTGGGTCCGGTCACGGGCGAGGCTGGGTCCGGTGACGGGCGAGGCTGGGTCCGGTCACGGGCGAGGCTGGGGTCCGGTCACGGGCGAGGCTGGGTCCGGTCACGGGCGAGGCTGGGTCCGGTCACGGGAGAGGCTGGGTCCGGTCACGGGCGAGGCTGGGGTCCGGTCACGGGAGAGGCTGGGTCCGGTGACGGGAGAGGCTGGGTCCGGTCATGGGGTCCGGTCGGGCGAGGCGGGTCCGGCGGGCGAGGCTGGGGTCCGGTACAGGCGAGGCTTCCGGTCACGGGCGAGGCTGGGGTCCGGTCACGGGCGAGGCTGGGTGTCCGGTACGGGGTCACGGCGAGGCTGGGGTCCGGTCACGGGAGGCTGGGTCGGTGCGAGGCTGGGTCCGGTCGGGGTCCGGTCACGGGCGAGGCTGGGGTCCGGTCACGGGCGAGGCTGGGGTCCGGTCACGGCGAGGGTTAGTGTCTGATTCCAGGGGCTGGTGGGTCTGGCCGCAGACAGGGAACGGAGTCCGGACACGACCGGGGAACGGGGCGGCGTCTGGTCATGGACGGGGTGGGGGTCTGGTCACGGACGGGGAGCTTGGACTGGGATACAGCAGCTGGAGTCCGGTCATGGACGGGGTGGGGGGTCTGGTCACGGACGGGGTTGGATTCCGATCATGCCCGGCGAGGGAAGATCTCTGAGGATCTGGACCCTGGATGTTGTGAATGCCAAAAAAAAAACTCTGATCATGGCGTCCCCTGACCAGGCACGACTTGTGTCCACAGGAGCTGCTGACGTCACTGTTTATCGCCACATACAACCACCAGGATCCGGAGGGCCGCTGCTTCTCCGACTCCCTTGCGGATCTGCCCGAGCACGACGACGTCGATGGCCAGAGGTACGGCCGGGATAGCCGGGAGAGCAACACTATTTGGCAGGACTGTCGGCGGCCGGGGAGGGGAACATGATGTGACAGGACAAGGTTGGTGGCCGGGGAGGGCAACACTATTTGGCAAGACTAGGTTGGCGGCCGGGGAGGGGAACATGATGTGACAGGACGAGGTTGGTGGCCGGGGAGGGCAACACTATTTGGCAAGACTAGGTTGGCGGCCGGGGAGGGGAACATCACGTGACAGGACGAGGTTGGTGGCCGGGGAGAGCAACGCTATTTGGCAAGACTAGGTCGGCGGCCGGGGAGGGGAACATCATGTGACAGGACGAGGTTGGTGGCCGTGGAGGGGAACATCATGTGACAGGACTAGGCTGGCGGCCGGGGAGGGGAACATCATGTGACAGGACGAGGTTGGTGGCGGGAGGTATGGCTTAGGGCGGCGAGGGAACATCATGTGCCAGGCCAAGGTAGGTGGCCAGAGGCACCACTGAGGGCGCATGGGGAGGAAAACAGTATTTGATATGACGGTGCGGACGGCCGGAGCTGCGACTTAGGGCGGCGAAGGAGAGAACATCATGTGACAGGACGTGGTCGGCGGCCGGAGGAACAGCTGAGTGCGGCGGGGGAGGGGAGTCGAATGCCGTACCGATCAAGCTACCGTGACCCCGGAGACAAGACGAGATGGACAGCCAAAAGTACTGCCGAGGACTGGGCGGTGGGGGGGGGGCAGGCCGGGACATGACAAATTCGACCGCTGGCTGTTCGGTCGAGGACGTGGAAACAGAATTGGAGCGACATGTCATTGTCGATGGCGAGAGTGCGGCTAGGCGGTGGCAAGACCGTGCGACCGCATGTACAGCTTGTTTCAGCTATACTTAGCTATGACTGACTAAAGCTGATTTTCAGCCTATGTGTCGTTTCCCTTCCTGAAATACATGGGCGTTGTATGACCGACGCAGTCGATGCGCCCGTAAGCCCAAATAACCAACAAACCTTCCTGAAATACTACGGCTCTATCTTCATCCATGTTTATCTTAAGTGATGAAACATAACTGACATGTGCTAAATCGAATGTGCTCCTGTATGCTGCTGTGGGTCAGCGTTTCTTCGACCAACATTTTTCTTCTATTCCTTTTCAAGGAAATGCTTTTGGAGGTGAATGGTCTAAATGGGTCAAACATGTGAAACATGGTTGTTTACTTCAGTTTGTTTTGAACAAATTCTCCCAACTTCGGTGGATCTGCCGGCCTGTAGGTGTATTGCATATATCTTCCAAATATTTCGCAAGTACAATATTACATGTGTATAATCTGCTTTTCCCCTTGAAATTCATGAACTGAAGCATATTAATCCTGTTTTATCAGTTGCCGCTCGATTTTTTTCGCAGATTTTTAGCGGTTTACGGTGGCTTTAGACGGATAAAATCGGCGTAATTAAGGTTTCGACATGGCTAGAAACAATTTACTATTTTTGTCTGTCCGTCTTAGGTAGGACTGGCGGTGTTGTGAGGAGGGCGGTGAGGGCTACGACCAACGCCAGAGATTCGTAGCTGCTGTCTCACTGTCGCTCTCTGTGCTCCGTTTCTGTGCCGCTCTGTCTATGCCGTGGTGCCATACGCAGCTCGCTGTGTCGACAGCCGAGTGCGCGGCATTTCGCTGGAGATCATCAAGCGGCGGCTGGACCGCGGCCTGTACACCCGGCTGGACATGTTCCAAGAGGACACGTTCTCCGTGTTTGACCGTGCGCGCCGCCTCAGCCGACCCGACTCTCAGACCTTCGACGACGCCACCGAGATGCAGATGTTCTTCATCTCGTACCGGTGAGATGTCGCAGCGTTCTGTAGCGGCTGACAGGTCAGGGGCAGATGTTCTTCATCTCGTACCGGTGAGATGTCGCAGCGTTCTGTAGCGGCTGACACTGGTCAGGGACAGATGTTCTTCATCTCGTACCGGTGAGATGTCGCAGCGTTCTGTAGCGGCTGACAGGTCAGGGGCAGATGTTCTTCATCTCGTACCGGTGAGATGTCGCAGCGTTCTGTAGCGGCTGACAGGTCAGGGGCAGATGTTCTTCATCTCGTACCGGTGAGATGTCGCAGCGTTCTGTAGCGGCTGACAGGTCAGGGGCAGATGTTCTTCATCTCGTACGGTGAGATGTCGCTGGTCTCCCTGAGATTCGTTCTGTAGCGACTGACAGGTCAGGGGCAGATGTTCTTCATCTCGTACCGGTGAGATGTCGCAGCGTTCTGTAGCGAGTTAGCTGTCTTCACACGGTCAGCGAGGGCACAGATGTTCTTCATCTCGTACCGGTGAGATGTCGCAGCGTTCTGTAGCGGCTGACAGGTCAGGGGCAGATGTTCTTCATCTCGTACCGGTGAGATGTCGCAGCGTTCTGTAGCGGCTGACAGGTCAGGGGCAGATGTTCTTCATCTCGTACCGGTGAGATGTCGCAGCGTTCTGTAGCTGCTGACACCGGTCAGATGAAGCGATCTTCACCTCGTACCGGCGCGGTACCCGTGTTCTGGTTATTGTGGTGTATGAGACACGGTGGTCAAATGTACTGACGCGCTCTCGGGCGGAAGTTATGTCCATGCTTTGGTACAGCTCAGCTCGGAGTCGCGAGCGGTGCTGTTCTGGTAGGCACACGCCACCAGGACTGCGACAAGCTGCGCTCGGGAAATAAGCAATGGTAGTTTTGTTCGACTTAAATGCAGAATTGATGTATTTGATTTTAAAATGTAAGGCTATGATGTGCTGGCGAGGCTAGAATGTCAGAAACCTGAGTGTGTGATTTGGAGTTGTACAACGAGTTTAATTGAATGCGCGCTTCGGGTGAAATACCTCGACCAAATGGAACATTGTGTGACACTTCGAGATGCGATTGTATAGGACACATGCGATTATATAGGTCTGCATGTACTTAATCCTCAAGCTAAAACGTAACCCTCGACCACAAATTTGCAGCAAACCTCCTGAGCTGTGTACAAATAAGGTATGCACATGGTTGTATTCTGCAAAGTAATGCAGTGGGAACAAACTGATAGGAAGTTGTTGCTGGTTGACACTTGCGTGGTATATTTCGGAGTAAGAGCTCCAGAAGTGGCATATGCGTTGTGTGATCATAGTCGATGTACCGGTAAGTCTACATAGCTGACTAGTTAATCGACACCAATAGAACGTGGGGACTTGCACTGATTGATATTTCCTTCACTCACCGGTTTCTCGCATGTTTTCTTCACTGCAGCTTTGCTAAACAAGGTAAATCGGACGCTACATTTAGGGACTGGGTTACCGAAATATATATAAAGCCTTGCTTCTACTTGATATGGTTATGTCGGAAGGCAATTCACCAAGCAACACCAGATACATTCGAAAAATGTCTCGTTCGGTATACTCACGAACCCCCATGGCTGTGAACTCACAAAACAATGTCATCATTTATAATTGCGATACTTCACTTTGATATTAATTGTATGCGTGTGTACGAGGGCAAAGACGCGTCATAGCGCCTCTCGTCTGGTTTCGCACCTATTAAAGTAACCCTCGTTGCTTTTGTTTATTATGTTGTTTTTGACAACAGAAGAATATGTATGTTATCGAAACGACGCGCTGTCTCCTTCCAAAGTATAGCTACGTGCAGTTACGTTTTAACATTGGACGTGTTCTGCCAGTGGCGTTCGCCACGGCACCACGACCCTCCAACGCAGTAAAGCCTGCTCGACTTCACCGTTTATCCACAGTAGTTTAGTGGGGGACAAGTAGCCTAGTGATAAGTTGCTCGTCTCGCAATCGAAAGGTTGTGGGTTCGAGTCTCACCTGCCGCTACTCTTTGCCCGCGACCAATCGGCGTGAGAGATTGGCGAGGCTACATGACTCAACGGTCGATGTATCGTAAAACCAATAACCAACCAACCAGCCAACACAATAGTTTAGTGGAAGAAAGTGAGCCGATCCTGGCCAGGCCAGCCCGTGCTCAGCCCTCTCGACGTTTGTGTGAAGGGTTACCTCTGCTATCACTGACGTGGTGCCGCTTAGTGGTCGGCTAGTTTGGTTTCCGCAGGGACGAGCTAATGGGTGCCATGTGATAATTATGGTCGGTGTTCCCTAAAGACCAAATACTGACGACAGGGACGAACTATGTCGCAACGGTACCCTGCTGTCCTCCCGGCATTGACGTGGTGCTATCAGTCCACAGGGACGAGCTATGTCGCAGTGGTTACCTGCTGCCCCCCCCCCCTCCGGCACTGATGTGGTGCCACCTTTCGACAGGGACGAGCTATGCCGCAACGGTAGCCTGCTGGCCTCCCCGGCACTGAAGTACACGCAAGATGATCTCAAGGCCCAGGTGGCCCTGATCAAGCCAGAAGTGAAACAGGAGGAGGAGGACAGCCAGGAGCCCAAGGTATGTGGCGCAAGAAGCGATACGGAAGGAAAATTGACATTCTGCTATTTGTTTCATAGCTCATGGGTTTGTCCATGGCCTGAATTAGGTTATGGTTAATGGTCCCGTTTGAGAATGGTGAGAAGAGTCGTATCATTAGTAGTGACCAGGTTGGTAGCATTAGTAGTGACCACAATGCTAGAATTTGTAGTGATCAAAGCGGTAGTATTAATGACGACCAGAGTGAGCTGTAGTAACGCGGTAAAATGATCACCATGGAGTGCAAATTTTTTTTTTTTTCCTTTTTTTTGTTTTTTAGCATTTTCCCATGATGTATGCAACTTAGTAGTGGCAATCCTTTAGTTGCCTTCCAATCTTCCTTCCCTTTCCATCCACACAAATAGTGATAGTGATTTAAACAAGGATGAGTAGTGAAAAGAGCAGTAGCATTAGTAGTTATAGTTGCCAAAGCCCAGTTCTTTCAACCGGTAGCGGAAACTGATCTGCTTTCGTGACCTGATTGAATGACGAGCCTTAGTTGTGATATTTGACCTGCCATCCAGAACGGCCGTGATCTGATGGGAAAGGTGAATAACAAGCCTAAGTTGTGATATTATATTAGGTGATAATATGCAAACAGTATATTATATTATATTATGTGATATACACAAACATTTTGCAATGCAACATCAGGTAAAGGGATTACCTATAATGTGATATTGCATGCGATACCAGTTTATAGCACAGTTATCATTCTCCCTATCCCGAATATAGTTTTTTCTTAAATTATGAATATCAAAGCGAATAATAAAGGTCCAGTCGTAAGTACCCACACCATCAACTCAAATTTTCGTCTGAGACATCAAAAGCATTTTGAATTACACTATTTCCATGACAAATTTCGCCATCCTGTTATACTCGCTTCGACATCTCGCACCCAACGACAACCCATTATTGCAACCCTGCTGGTGTGCCTGTCCCGGCCACTGTGGCCCTTCCCAGCCTGCGGGGATATGTCATGACCCGACCCGTTCGCCAGGGCCGCCGTGACCTGATGTACCAGCCCGTTCTGCCCTTGTCTGACCTGGTCTGATGCGTCGTCGTGGCCCGTGTTGACCTGCTGTTCCCTGATTGGATTGCCATGATCTGACCTGACCGGACCGGACCTGCTGGTCGGCAGTCGGAGCCATCGGGCCTTGGTGACTCGATGAGCTTCAACCAGATCCAGTACCGCACCGGCGAGTTTGTGTACGTGGAGCCCAAGGACAAGGGATCCGAGAAGCACATCGTCAACATTGGTACGACTCACGGAATCTCATTATCGTGTCCCAGTTACGTTTGTGTGTGTGCGTGCGTGCGTGCACTGGGTGCTTGGAAGCGCACGGGCGTCTGCCTCTGCAGAAGTGAAAGAATGAGCAAACGAGTAAGAATTCGCGCGTTCAATCATGCGTATGATGCGTGCGTGGGCAGACACGTGAGTAAGTGCACTCTGTGTTATCGTCATTCGCCAAACTGTTACCCCAATTTGCCGAAATTATATACTTCAATATGCTAGTGATGTTCGAATTGCCGGTTTGGATGCCATTAATATATTGATGAATATGGGTTCAAATGGGATATGGGATTCCTCTCGGCCGTCGGTGGTGGACTGCATATGACTCCCGGGTATATTTTGTCAGATCGATAGTCAGCCTGATTGGGACGACATCTAATGTAAGTTTTGTCTGTGCGCCAGACCTCGGCACTGGTCTGTTTATCTGGCGACTGGCAGCTTCAGTGCAGAATGCCTCCTCATCTGCGACTGTCGGCGTTCGAGGCGTATTGCCGCGCTGGGTGTGGAAAGGTGAAGTGGGTGATATCTGTCAGACGGGTCTGGTTCCCGATGTGTTGCTGCCACCCCACGCCTGTCAGCTCAGGGCAGTTGACAGGTGTGCCTCAGTAGACACATGTCAACTCTGGCTGAATGACAGATGTATTCTGGTGGTCGCCTGCCCTCCGGCCGGTTGACAGATGTGCCCCAGTAGACGACTGTCAAGTCGAACCGGTTGGCATGTGCACTCCAGTGAAGGCTTATAAATCTCAAGGTAATGGACGCCAATCAGCTCGGACGATTTCATAGGTGTACCCCAGTAGACGCCAGTCAACTCGGGCCGGTTGACAGGTATGTCTTGGTGGATACCTGCCAATTCAGCCCAGTTGACAGGTGTGCCTTGGTGGACACCTGTCAACTCGGGCCAGTTAATAGGTATCTCTTGGTGAGCACCACCAGATGTCCCGGCTCGCCGAGTGACATCGTCTCGTCCCCAGAACGACTGTGGACCAACAACGAGGGCCAGCAGATGATGTACGGCAGCTGGTACTTCCGGCCCGAAGAGACGTACCACTTGCCGACGCGCAAGTTCATGGAGAAGGAGGTGTTCAAGTCTGACCAGCACCTGGGCTGCCCGCTGAGTCAGATCGTGGGCAAGTGTGCCATGATGTCGGTCAAGGACTTCTGCACGATGCGGCCCGAAGGTTACGCCGATCAGGACGTCTATGTCTGCGAGTCGCGCTACTCAACGCGCTCCAAAGGCTTCAAGAAGATCAAGGTTGGTGGTGCGCGACGAGCTCACCGTCTCGTACATTTGTTTCCGAGTGACACCCATGGCACTCACGCATGTCAACTCGTCGCTGGAAAATTTACGAACGGATAGACTGGTCCCTTGTTCTGGAAGATCTCTTGAAGCGGTGGGTAGTGCTTAACAGTGTCTCGACAGCACTCCGGTATTGCAACGGGCATCAGGTGCTGATCATGTGTTCCTCCCAGTAGGGAGTGACCTCATGATGTGATACGCGGCGTTTACCTGGTAAATAGTGTCGTTCGGCTGGCATGGTATGACCCCGGGTTGGAGCGGGATGTGGTGCTGACCCGGTGGACGGTCGTATTGGATCTTGCATCACGTGTGACCTCGTGGGGGGATGGAGTGCTGAACTGGTGGACGGTCGTACTCGACCTGGCGGGATGGGGTGCTGACCCGGTGGACGGCCGTACTCGACCTGGCGGGATGGGGTGCTGACCTGGTGGACGGCCGTACTCGACCTGGCGGGATGGGGTGCTGACCCGGTGGACGGGCGTACTCGACCTGGCGGGATGGGGTGCTGACCCGGTGGACGGCCGTACCCGACCTGGCGGGATGGGGTGCTGACCTGGTGGACGGCCGTACTCGACCTGGCGGGATGGGGTGCTGACCCGGTGGACGGGCGTACTCGACCTGGCGGGATGGGGTGCTGACCCGGTGGACGGGCGTACTCGACCTGGCGGGATGGGGTGCTGACCCGGTGGACGGCCGTACTCGACCTGGCGGGATGGGGTGCTGACCCGGTGGACGGCCGTACTCGACCTGGCGGGATGGGGTGCTGACCCGGTGGACGGGCGTACTCGACCTGGCGGCACGCTTGACCGCCGCTCCGTCGCCAGCTGTTCTCGTTCGCCGCGCCGGAGCGGCTGGTGCAGCGCGAGGTGCCGCTGGAGCCGCGCCGGGTGCTGTCCGTGTTCAGGAAGCGTATCGAGAAGCACAAGGAGGAGCTGGCCGAACTGGAGGAGTGCGAGAAGCTGGTCCAGCGCGTCCAGCCGGTGGGTGTGGTATGCCTGCCTGGAGCTCAACACTGCGTGTGTTTGTCGGGAGCGAACTCCTTTGTCGAATGGGCGCTGTATGACCGAAGAAGTCGATGCGCCCCTAAGCCCAAATAACCAACCAACTCCTTTGTCGGTAGTCTGTAGGGAATCTATTAATCCAAGGATCGTGAATGTCGTGCATCACTCACGTGGCACTCCACACTCATGCATAATCCATGGGGGGAAATCTATAGTTCGTCACACGGAAGGAGACATGAGATCCAGGCCCATAACAGCACGATCTGAACGAGTTGTGAAGGTGCCAGTGGAGTTCAGCTTGTGATGAACAGGGGGAGATGTAATGGGTCTACTGATCCAATGATTGTGGGTGCCGTGCATCACGTGTATGCGCAGATGGCAGATTAAAAATTATACGTACATGATCTGTGTCATGGAACATACATTATTACCAGCCCTGTCTAGATGATTGCTTCAACTCCTTTGAATGATTTATAGGACTATTAGAAGTCCGCTTCTTGGCGAGTGAAGCATACTCTTGATAGTATCCGGAGCTCACACTGGAGCGAGTAGAAGATCGATAATGTTGAGTGCCTGGATCCTACTCCTTTGGCCTTGTGTCCGAGACCACCACCTGAAAAGTGTATCCGGGGCTCATTCCTGTGGGGTGTCTGGGTTGGAGTCGATTCGTGGAATCTGATGGAAATATTTGGTACATCCTCGCCCACATCCGATCGTCAGCAAGTTGAGCATGTCTCTGCTGACCCATCCATATGGCCCTGGCCAGAACGTGGAGGTGGACAACCGTGCCGCCATGGACGGCAACACGTACTACGAGCAGCTCAACACCGATGCGTTCGTGCTGAAGACGGGCGACTGCGTGTACGTCAAGTCTGAACACAGCAAGCAGGTGGTGGCTCAGGTGGACACCATGTGGACGACGCCCGAGTGAGTAGCCGCCGTGTCGGGTTCCCCATCCCTAGTCAGTAGCCATCGTGTTGGGCTCCCCAGCCCTAGTCAGTAGCCACCATGGCAGGCTCCCCAGGCCTTAGTCAGTAGCCACTGTGGCAAGAAGCCCGCCACTCCACCTGCTCTCAATTGACTGCAAGGTGTGCTGGAGAATACACAATGGTTACATTCACATAGCACGAGTTATTTTCCGTTTGGGGTACCTGTATCTCTTTTCTGTTTCTGTTTTATCTGAGTACCCTGAGTAAACATGCATTTTATACTTGCTAAAATACAACGGTAACAATGGATGATTAGTTCTTGTTCTATGTGGTAACAGTTGTCAAACACGAAGACTGGGCGCTGTATGACCGAAGCAGTCGATGCGCCCCTAAGCCCAAATAACCAACCATCAAACACGAAGACTATTTGTTGATACTCAGGACTAGTTTGTTGTTTGTTTGTGGGAGGAAGTTCAGCTTTTATATAATAGCAGCATTTAAAAACGGAAAATACCGGTAAATGCCACTGACATGGGAAACGCCAATTTGTGTCGCTATCTTGCCCACATTGATGGTGTTGACGTGACGTGACATTCCAGCGGCACGCAGTATTTCCACGGCCCGACGTACATGACGGCGGCCGAGATCGCCACGTCGCCCGTGCAGATGTTCTACCACCAGGAGATGTTCGTGTCGCTGCTGGAAGACACGCACCCGATGTCGCTGATCACGGGCAAATGCTGCGTGCTCGACTACAACGAATACTGCTCACGTGAGTGTCGCCTCTCCGTTGTAACCGCCGCCCTGTGAGCTCTGGTCTCTGGTCGTGTGATTGTCGGCCGCTGGGTGAACCACCGTCTGTGGCTGTAGCGGAAAACCAACAGCTACTGACGTCTCCGCCGGCGACTGCTTCAGTCGCCGTTGGTTGGCGATGACGTCGCCGACACCCTGCCGCACACGCCGGCAATAACTGATGCTGGGGAACCGCAGAGAGCCGCTCAGCTAGCTATCGTGTTCACCTTGCGCAAAGCTGGGCGACGCAAAGCTGGGAAGAGATGATCTCCCATTTCCGGCTCAGGCTCGTCGCGTCGTACTGTCACCCCTCCCCCGGCTCATGTTCTCCTGTATCGCCCCCTCTCCTGAGCTCATGTCCGCTGTTGAGCCAGTTTATCTCCCCTGGCATAATGTCCCGCTCCCGAGCTCCTGTTCCGCTCCTGATCCGTGGCCCACTCTCGAGCTCGTGTTCCGCTCCTGATCCCGTGGCCACTCCCGAGCTAGTGTTCCGCTCTTGATCCCGTGGCCCACTCTCGAGCTCGTGTTCCGCTCCTGATCCCGTGGCCACTCCCGAGCTAGTGTTCCGCTCCTGATCCGTGGCCCACTCTCGAGCTCGTGTTCCGCTCCTGATCCCGTGGCCACTCCCGAGCTAGTGTTCCGCTCTTGATACCGTGGCCCGCTCCCGAGCTCGTGTTCCACTCCTGATCCCTTGGCCCACTCTCGAGCTCGTGTTCCGCTCCTGATCCCATGGCCACTCCCGAGCTAGTGTTCCGCTCTTGATCCCGTGGCCCGCTCCCAAGCTCGTGTTCCGCTCCTGATCCCGTGGCCCACTTATCTCAGCGGGCGCTGCTCATCTCAGCCCGGCCTCCTCTCGTCAGGTCGACCCACCGAGGTGGACGAGGCAGACGTGTACGTCTGCGAGAACCTGTTCGACGAGTCGAAGCGCCAGATCGTGTCTCGCGGAGGGAACCTGAAGCGGTACAGCCACTCGGACTCGGTGCTGCAGGACGAGGTGTACCACTTCCGGCGACTGCTGGTGCTGCGCAAGCACCAGCTGTCGCAGATCCAGGAGGAGGCAAGCAAGCGCATCAACTCCCTCTACGCCGAAGCTGTCGGGGTATGGAGTAAACGCACACAAAGAAATCAGATGTGACCCCTGCTAGAGTAGGTGTGTGATTAGCCTGTCACTGAGATGACTCCTGTTGTCCCGAGCCTGTGCGTGGTATTTGCACGGTATCTAACATTGCAGGGACGCCCAACTCGGCTGTACCGGGACGGAAGGTCTGGGCCCGTCACCCCGTACAGCCCCTTGTCTGACCCGCCGGCTCCGCTATTGGTCTTATTCGCCTCGCGATGTTGTCTGTCATTTAAGGATCTAAGTGCTAAAATTGTATTGTGGGTGGGCTGGGAGGCTTTGAGTTTGAAATAAGTCCAGATGGCACGACGTGTTAGCCGATTATTTTCATGATATACTCTCGTGTTCAACAGTTCAAATGATCCATTCCATGTTGGAATTTAGTCTTTTCTCAACTTCCTTCGTACCTTTCCATTTTCCTTCACAGCTTAAGCCTGTGTTGGCTTCAGAGATGTCACTGGCTCGGACAAAATCCGATGATCATGCCTATGTTTGTAATGTACGTATTGAATTAGTTTTCAAACCTTTTGGCCAGGTGACGTGCAACCTTACAATCAAGCGGTCACGTTTCCCACATTTGGGGTGCACGCGGCTTGTCGGTGTAATCACGTGCTGCAGTGGTGGCGCACATTTAGTAGAATTGTTTTACATTTATGTTTCATGTTCCCTTTGATGTTAGATATCATATCGCTTGAATAAATTGTATTCAGCAAGGCAACGCTGAAGTGCGGGCCAGTTTAATCCGCCGTAATGGGTGAAGCCAGATTTGGACATGGACACGGTCGGAGTTGATTTCAGCACTGGCTTTGTCCGGCCGGCCAGGTTTTGCACCATCTGCGCTGTGAGCCGCCGTGTCGCCGCCCAACAGTGTGTTGTGTGCACCGTCACGTGCGCGGCGTGACCTGTGTGACCGGGTCGCACGGGGTCGCCAGGTGGCGTCGCCGGCCGGCAGCAAGGTGGGCGACGAGGACTCGCTGGACGGACCGCCGGCCTCCGTCGGCTCGGCCGAGAACCTGTCCATCTCGGGCACACCGCACAGCTCCAGGAAGGTCAGTGGCGTCCGCCGGTCTCCGGCCCCCTGCCGCCCGCTCCCCGCTCGCGTCCCCCTGTGGTTGCTGTCTGTTTGCTAGCCCGGAGAGAGTGCCTGCCGCCCGCCTGCGTTCTGTACCGTTATGTTCTCTTTTCTTCCGTTAGAGTGGCAAGCGCCTGAAAATTCTCACCGGCTACATCCTGTACTCGGCCGACATTCGTAAAAAGATCACCTCCAACAATCCGACGGCCAACTTTGGCGACATCAGCCGCCTGGTGGGCACCGAGGTGAGAGTCACCGGACCCGCCGGCGTCGAGACCGGGTCAGACAAGGTCAGCAGAGGTGAGGGTCAGACGAGGTCAGCAGAGGTGAGGGTCAGACAAGGTCAGCAGAGGTGAGAGTCAGGCGGAGGTCAGCAGAGGTGAGAGTCGCCGGACCCGCCGGCGTCGTGACCGGGTCAGACAAGGTCAGCAGAGGTGAGGGTCAGACGAGGTCAGCAGAGGTGAGAGTCGCCGGACCCGCCGGCGTCGGGACCGGGTCAGACAAGGTCAATAGAGGTGAGGGTCAGACGAGGTCAGCAGAGGTGAAGGCCAGACAAGGTCAGCAGAGGTGAGAGTCGCCGGACCCTCCGGCGTCGTGACCGGGTCAGACAAGGTCAACAGAAGTGAGAGTCGCTCCGCCCGCCAGTGTCGGGACCCGCACAGACAAGGTCAGCAGAGGTGAGGGTCAGACAAGGTCAGCAGAGGTGAGAGCGGCCCGGCCCGCCGGTGTCAGGATGTGGTCAGACAAGGTCCGCAGAGGTGAGAGCAGCTTGACCCGCCGGTGTCGGGACCGGGTCAAGGTCAGCAAACAGCAGAAGTGAGAGGTGCTTCCAGCCGGGGAAGGCTAATGCTGGCTTCTTTTGGTAAGCACAGTCCAGCTGTGCGTTGGCGGTCTATTGGTGGAGTTGGTCTTGTGTGGTAAGTCTGGAGGTTTCGAGTCTGAGCAAAGACTTAAGATCAGCCCGGTTGAGTGCCAGGTAGTTGGAGATTCAGTCGTGTCCTAGGTCAGCATCTCTACCACAGGGCTAGATATTAAGCCTGGCTCGACCGAATGGTAAGTTTGAGACTTCCTTGAGGTCATCTTGATTGCATTGCATTTGTGTGGTATTGTTGTGCATCTTTTGACTTAGTTTCGGTTTGTTCAGTTCGTTTGGTTAGCGTCATCACTACAGTGATGCTGGGACTGTTAACCAGTGCCGGATTCGTTCCTACAACCGATTCTAAGTGCATTGTTGCCTTTGAGTCGTCCTCAGTTCAAGATCCAATGCCTTACGTGATCCTCCGTTGGTGGTGGCAGCATGACATGTGACGTGTTTGTGTTAATGCCAAGTACACTAACAACTGCCGGTATTTCATCTTGAAGCCGTATGCTTTCGCGTATTGATCGCCCATCGTGTTGGTATTTTTATAGCCGACCGGATTCTGGTCCAGTGACGGTGTGCCAGCGGGTCTGACTACTGGGGACCTTTTCGGTTCCCTCGTCAAGTCCCGTCTTTTCACGTCGTCGGTCGGCCCCGACGACTGGGGTACTGACAGCCACAGCATGAACACACAGACGCACACACCATCGGGCACATTATGTGGCCAATGCAGTCGATGCGCCCCTAAGCCACGCACAAGGCTGGTGTTCAACTATTGACGTTTCCCGTTCGCAGCCCCACCTGCGATCCTCGCGCCTGATGCCAGTGGCTGATCCACCTCATCAGCTTCAGGTCGTGCGACCCACACTACTCGGTCTACCGGTGCGATACGTACATCCC
Organism: Imbricaverruca yamaguchii; assembly: GCA_034440575.1. Classification (NCBI taxonomy): domain Eukaryota; kingdom Metazoa; phylum Arthropoda; class Thecostraca; family Neoverrucidae; genus Imbricaverruca; species Imbricaverruca yamaguchii. Next base: position 2,385,880 of record JAOTOL010001646.1, on the reverse strand, counting down.
TTCACTGACTTGACCTTCAACAGTCTGCCGCGCTGACCTGGTCTCGACCACCGACGCCACCACCGCTTACCTGCCCTTCACCAGTCCTCATCATTCACCTGACCTTCACCAGTCCGCTGCAATGACCTGATCTCGACCACCACCGTCACCACCACCGCTGACCTGCCCTTCACCAGTCTGCCGCGCTGACCTGATCTCCACCCAATCTGTCGCGCTGACCTGACCCGCCGCCGCCGCCACCACCGCCGACCCTAACGTCGCCACCACGGCCGGCGCCGGCAGTGGAAGAACCTGACGGCGGCCGAGAAGGCCAACTACGAGGAGCGCGCGGCGCGCATGAACGCCGAATCGGTGGCGAGTCTGCGCATGGACGACACGCCTTCGCGGCTGACGCTGGGCGCCAGCCTGGTGGGGCCCGACGTCGTGTACGACTGCTGCTGGCTCAACTGCGACTACCAGTACGAGGACATGGCCGACCTCATCGAACACTGCAACCAGGAGCCGGGCGGACACGTGCACGTGTACGCGGCTACCGTCGGTGAGAGGGGGCGGCAGCGGCTGGGCGGTGGCAGTGTCAGATGGATGGAACGACGGGGGACGGTAGACAAGGTGAGTTGGAGAGGAGATGGCAGGGAAGAAGATAAAGGTGAGGAGGGTCTGCTCGATGTTGGGTAGTGCGTGGGAGAAGTGGCTGGCGTCGGGAGAGCATGGTGGGCGCGAGTGATCAGTTCTAGTCGAAGCGTCATAAAGCTCAAATAACTTACAGCAGGGGTGTGGCAGAGCAGGGGTGTGGGATGCATCAAGAACGCAGAGCAGGAAGTAACTCTAATGGGATAATTGGGGAAGTATCGTCGGACGCCTGATTATGAGGGACTACAGCGGATGCGGCCAGGGTGACTAATTTTGTTTGTGTGTGTACAATGTATAGGACTAATAGACGGGGTAAGGGGAGACTGACTACTGACTGAGTGGGATGAGTTGTGCCACCGCTGTTGGCTCCAGGGCTGGCACCCGCCAAGCAGCGATAGGTTGTAGTGAACAGGCGACTGTTAGACTGGTGCTGACGAGAGCAACATATGTTTGATCGTTGGTGGCCGCCGGAGGTTACAGATTGAAGTCAGCTTTCTGCAGCCAGTGCAACGTGAGCGAGGCTTCGCATAGCTGTCTGGTGGGATGAAGCACCGGGAATGAATTATTGTTCTGTTTACGACTGGCTCACTTGTGTGGGAATTATATTGAACTGACTCTGATGCTTCACTGTGACACTGGACTGGATCTGGTGCTTCACTGTGACATTGGACTGGCTCTGGTGCTTCACTGTGACATTTGACTGGCTCTAGCGCTTCACTGTGACATTGGACTGGCTCTGGTGCTTCACTGTGACATTTGACTGGCTCTAGCGCTTCACTGTGACATTGGACTGGCTCTGGTGCTTCACTGTGACATTTGACTGGCTCTAGCGCTTCACTGTGACACTGGAGTGGCTCTGGTGCTTCACTGTGACATTGAACTGACTGGTGCTTCATTGTGATATTGGACTGGCTCTGGTCCTTCACTGTGACATTGGACTGGTTCTGGTGCTTCACTGTGACATTGAACTGACTCTGGTGCTTCTTTGCGATATTGGACTGGCTCTGGTTCTTCACTGTGATATTGTACTGGCTCTGGTGCTTCACTGCCAACTACAGCAGTGAAGCACCAGAGCCAGTCAAATGTCACAGTGAAGCACCAGAGCCAGTTCAATGTCACACAGGACTGTTGCGCCGTGCAGTACCGTTGAGTGGTATTCCTGACACGACTGGTGCCGTTTCTCCGTCGTCCCGCACGGTGCTAACTATTGGTGTCGGCAGACGAGTACCAGTGTCAGTGGCGCGGCTGTAACCGCATCAAGAAGGGCTCCTCGCCGTTCCCCAACGCCGGCCGGCTGACGCGCCACATCAAGGAGGTGCACATTCAGAAGAACAACGGCCGCGTGCTGGCGGCGCACGAGCGCAGCAGGTGAGAAGTCAGCCGCGCGGACGCGTAGGCACACGACAGGGCTGACAGCTGGCCTCAGGTGACCGGCGTCCTACCGATGTTAATTGATAACGGAATAGCCATCGTCTTAACTGCGGTGTTCACTGGAGCGTTTGCGTGTATGTCGGGCAAGAGGTCTGTATTCGTGGCCATGCTTCTGGATGGATGCAAAACTCAGCCAAAAAGCCTCCGTAGTTAACCAAGACATTAGCCATGCCATCTCAGTTAGCCTCTTGATACGCAATGCTAGAAGTTAGTCTGTTGATACGCAATGCTAGAAGTTAGTCTGTTGATACGCAGTGCTAGATTTACGTTGCAGGACCGTTGAGGTCTCACCAGCGCGCAGAGCTAACCAGCCAATGATAGACCAGCGTGACATAGGAATATCGCGCAATATTGCACTTGCTGGACACGGTACGATACCTCTGCTCTCGTCCCGACGCGTCTTCTCAGCGAACCACGTTGCGCCCGCCAGGAACTTCGTGTCTCGCCGGTCGGCGGCGGCGGCCGGGCCGGCAGCGGCGGCAGCACGCGCCGGCGCCGGCTCTGGCGTGTCGACGCCGACCAGCAGCACGGGCGCGCCGGAGCCTCGCTTCGTGACGGTGCCGGCTCGGCCGCAGCGGCTCCTCCACTCGGAGGCCTACATCAGGTGCGTGTGTCCTGAGCTCCACCCGAAGGCCTACATCAGGTGCGGCCGCCTCGGCGTGTGTGGGGCGCGGAGCGCCGCCGCCGACGCCCCCGCCGCCGCCGCTGGCTGGTGGTAGCGGTGGCGGTGGCGACACGGTGGGGTCGTCACTGTTGTTCGGGTCGGCTGGCCTGATTGTGCTGCTAGAACCAGAGCTGATCCATGCGTGCCGAACAATGTCTGTGCAAACGATATCGGGGCCTGGGCCGGTGCTGGGACTACACTTGCCGTCCGTAGACTGGGACGCCCTGACGGCCTGCGTCCACAAAACATGGTGCCCCCCGAGTGATAATACCCACACGTATGACACTTCAAGTACAAGTGTAAGTGTAACCATCACTGCATTGTGCTCAAATTCAGAGATATTGATTGAAAATGACACAGAACTGGGCACTTGTTTCCATCTCAAGTCAGATATTGGGCCTTCATTTTAATTTAGATCCTCGAGCGGTCCATGCCAATTGCACAATGGAGATGCATCATGCATAACACCCAGGTAAGCTCAATCGCCGGCACCTCCAGATTAATGCTGTTGTTGGACACCGCGCCAAAAAAAACTCGTATGCTGCAATTGCGTGCCGGTTGTGCTGTGCAATTTGACATCTTATGAAGCAAATACTGAAAGCATTTGGTTCCTATTGAAATTTGATTTCGACGCGCTGCGCTCCTGCCAGCTGGTGTCCTTTGATGCTTCGCCACGTGCCGTGCCGTGCCGTGACGTGACGTGACGTGACGCGGCCGTGTGCGGCAGGTACATCGAGACACTGCAGCCGGAGCGGGTGCACGTGAGCAACTGGGAGCGCCAGCTGCAGGCCACGCCCGAGAACACCAACACGGACACGGCTCGACTGCCCACGCACTGGCTGGCCGACAGCTGGCTGGCGGACGGGCCGGCCGACAGCGCCAGCGTCGTCAAGACGCTCTGGCACCTGCGCGACTACCTGATGAAGGACGCGCTCGGCATATCGCGCGCCTACGAGGGCCGGCTGTAGGCGGCCACGGCCGGGATCCACGCCTCCGCGAGGTTGGACTAAGCATGAGTGACCTGGAATCGGTCCTGGAAGTCCTGGAAGTGACCCAACGCACACAAGAGGACAATCTGCCAGCGATGGATGCCTGGTATTGTGAGGATTCGAAGTACTCTTCAAGGTCTTCAAAGACTAACGAGATCGCAAGCGCCTTCTCCGCTATTTGTTTGCCGTGAGCCTATTCAAGAAGAAGAGCCGGTGACGTGGGGCAGGAACAAGGCGTGGATTCGGTCCAGACATCGCGCGGCCGACTGGGCTCCGATGCTGCTCACGAGTCGCATCGATACTGGGTGCGACATAGACTATCCCAATCGTGCCCAAGGCCACTTGTGGTTCATGTTCTCGGCGCTGGGTAGGATGGGGAGGGGGAGAGTGGGGCGGAAGCGATTGCTCGACGATCTGGCATTCGGCTGGGACACTTTCGCCTCATTGGGGCAGACCATAGCAGCCATTTTGTTCTGAATGCCTTACGACAGGAGGACGACATCTTTCCTCACTAATGTTTTACTTTGCTTCCGCTGGTTATATGTCCACAACTGTGGATAGTTTGTCAGCAATCGGATGTGAGACGATCTCTACATATGCATCATTCTCGGTCTGAGCGATGTGGCTCCCACTGACCCCTATCGGGCGATGCCAGGAGTTTCCATCGAGACTAATGACCCCTGGTCGGCGTAAGAAAAGTGAAACTTGCCCGACATGGCGTTAACGAAAATACCCAACGTGTGACCGCCATGGCGTGTGGCCTGCTTTGTTACAAGGTGTCGAGCCGGCTGTTCAGCCGGCTCCGACCCCTCAGATCTCGCCAGCCTCAGCGTCCCGGCATGGTCGGCATCTGCTCCGTGCGTGCGTGGGGGGGGGGGGACTGGCGCGCCTGGCGCGTGTTTGGTGGCGGTGTACGTGTGTAGCACGCCCGACGGCGATCCGTCTCCAGCCCGTGGCTTCTGTTGGGTGATTGGTTTAGTTTCTGCGGGTGTTCGTGTGTCCTGCATTGGTCCCGATGCGAGTTTGTGGACGGTTAGTGATCGGTTTCCTCTGTTCACCCACGTACAAACGGCGCGCACCCGCACAACTCATCACGTGTGCTGGCGGTACGATACACCGACTCAGTTTCATACGTCGATCTTTATTGGTCGTGATCGGTGTGTGGCGACTTCGGTCAGCGCCGGCCGGGACCGGTATCCACGACCAGTGACTGTTGTGACGCCGCCCACGGACTCGGAGAGCCACCGGGAACACTGCAGGCCGCCCCCGTGCCGGTGCCGGGCCCAATCAACACAGTACACCTCAATCATAGCTGCTGTCATACAGCGGGGTTACATGTCGAATACGGCTGCTAGAAGTCGTGCACCGTTCGCACGCATCATATACTCTATCGTGATGCATAAGTACGCTAATAACTGCATATAAATTACTGGAGCGGCGGTTGGTCCACGCAGCCACCGACCGTCTCTGAACATCTGGTGCGCTGTGACGTCATGTGACATCAGTTGTGACGTCACGCATCCGGTGCCGAGGGCAGACGCCACGTGACATGTATGTGGCGCAACAGAACTCAGGCTTCTTGGTGAACTCGCCGTCCGTGTATCACGTAACAACTATTGACCGACTGACCTAACGTGATCGACCGGGCACGTCGGCGACTGTCTGTCGGCGTCGCCGCTGCCCCGGCGACACTCAGCCCCAGGGGGCGCCGCGACCTCGGTCGACTCACGCGGTGAAAAGCTCTATCACAGGTGACGGGAGGGCGGTGCCGTGACAGTGGGCAATGAGTCTGTCCGCAGTGTCGACCGGCGCCTCTTCAGCCCGACGGTGGCGCTGCAGGGCGGCGACACCTCCACCCCGGAGAGTTATCTGCCGGTGGCGATCTGGAAAAGCCTCTGTCGCCCAATAGCTAGCCTACTGGCGAGGTGTCGCTTGCAGGACGAGTCGACACGCGGCTCCACAATATCCGGCAGGTGGTCGAATGGTGCTGTGATCATATCTTCTCGACGTAGTTACCCGGGAAGAGCGCCTTCTTGCCGTTCAGTTTCCCAGCCACCAGCCGGATTCGTCTGTGGACGGCATAACTCGGGTAATGTGGGGACAGCAGGGTTGGTGGGGACACTAGGTGGATTCCGGGTCGCCTGGGTACGGCACAGCTCGGGTCACGTGGGGACAGCAGGGTTGGTGGGGGCACTAGGTGGATTCCGGGTCGCCTGGGGACAGCAGGGTTGGTGGGGCACTAGGTGGATTCCGGGTCGTCTGGGGACAGCACAGCTCGGGTCGTGTGGGGACAGCAGGGTTGGTGGGGCACTAGGTGGATTCCGGGTCGTCTGGGTACGGCACAGCTCGGGTCACGTGGGGACAGCAGGGTTGGTGGGGCACTAGGTGGATTCCGGGTCGTCTGGGGACAGCATAGCTCGATCATGGTAAAGACGGCAGGATTGATACAGGCAACGGGTGTATTCAGGGTGGTTTGTGAATAACATGCCCTTAATGATTAAGGAGTGAAGCAAGTTCCCTGACTGTCATTAGGGGGTTGTATCGCTCGGAGTAGGGTCCACATACATTGGGGTAGATAAAGCATTCTCAGGGTCATCCGGGGTTGAACAGCGAGTTGTGCATGAGCACTTCCTGGATCATCTGATATAGTGCTGGCTGGATGGTATCTGTTGCAGGTGCCTCCAACGAGGATGCAACGTAGATATAATACTTTGTCAATCTGGGGATATATAAAATTACACCTGCTTAACTGGAACAAAATTTAATTTAAACTGACCGGTGGCCTATTGAGTTACAACACCGAAATCCACTTTATGAAGTCCAGAACAGTGCATGTATATAGCGAGCGATTCCGTTAGGTGGGACAGAGAGGTTTTAGCGGATTTGAATAGTGACTAAGTGGTGAGAAGCAGCAGGTTAGCCTTCTGTCAGGCTGTTGGCTAAATACCAATGCTGACGTGACGCACGACCCCGGTGGCAGCTCGACGGTAGAGTTGACCCTGACGTCACGGGCTGACAGTTCAACAGTCGTGTCACCTCAGCCGCCCAGTGGACCACGATCACCACGATCATTGCGGAATGCACGAATCTCCGCCACTCACCTTCCTTCACAAGCTCGAAAACATCGCCCTCCTCGAAGCCCAGTTCATCCACGTCCTGCGCCTCGTATCTGCAAACGTTCAAATACACGCATCACTCCGGGTTCCGGCGTAGTACTGCAGTCTGATATACGGCAAGCAAACATTGGGCGCAACGTTACGGTAGTGTATACATGTGATCATGCGTAATATATATTCAATATATGCGTCGCTCACACATCACTCAGTCAGCGGTCAGCGGTCGGGCACTCTTCAGCGAGCTTGTGGGGGGGGGGGGCTGCTCATCAGCTTGATGTGATCACACGATACCGTTTCAACGCGACACACAAATCGCACCTTCAGTCCCGCGCAACAGCTGGCTAAACCTGCATCGACGCCGCCATCGCTCACTCTGTGACTAAGAGCGTCTCCGAGGTTAAAACCAACAGGAGAGCGAACACGGGGAGCCGCCGCCCGACTGGCTCTGATCTGATCCTCTGACCGTGACCAGACAGACACCGCCGGAGACAGCCGAGGAGGCCGGCCGGACTGCCAGCGCCGTCACCTACTTGTATAGCGCTCTGCACTGCGGCAGGGCCGGCTGTCGGGGCTTAGGCGCAGGCTTGGGTCGACCGCCGCCAGGCACCGGCTTGGTGTCCGACTGTCCCACACTGGCCCGCTTCACGCTGCCGAGTCACAGCGGTCATCGCACGTGTCATCGAGTCACAGAGTATATATACTCTAAATCAGTTTTCATTCATGCACCTTAGGTTTCAGTACAAAGACAGCAAGCTGGGGTAAAATGGAGAAGGGGTACCGATATATGTATTTTCTTTGCAATGAAGGCATCTGTCTGGATATTTGTGTTTGGGGGCGCATCGACTGCGTTGGTGATATAGCGCCCATAGTGAAGGCCTCTAAAATCGCTTGCCATATGTTGTTTGTGTTAGCGTCTGTACGAGTTCAAAGGCATCCAAACACCGTCCTGAAACAGGCCACTCAGTGTCGTGGACACAGGACACGCAGTACCGTTGGCAGACAGGACACGGGCCATGCAGTACCGTTGGCAGACAGGACACGGGCCACGCAGTACCGTTGGCAGACGGGAGATTCGTCCTCTCTACATCCACTCCGAGCAGCCAGCCTCGGCGCGCCGCCCCAGCGCCGACTGCCGGCGGCAGGCGTGACGTAGTGTGACGTCACACCGGCCGCCGGTAGCCAGTGTGACGTAGTGTGACGTCACTCACCCGGAGACGCCGGCGTCGGGCGTGCGCATGAAGCTGCGGTCGGCGGCGGCGGCCGTCGGCTGTCTGGCGGCGGCCGGCGCCTGCTGCGGCGGCCGGCCGCCGGCGGGCCGGCCGCGCCGCGAGCTGCGCCGCCGCCGGCCGGCCGGGCTGACGGCGCGCGCCGGCCCCGTCGGGATGGCGTACGTGTTGGCGCCGGTGACGCGCGGCTGGCCGGGCGGCGCCGGCCCGCTGGGCGGCGGTGGCGCCGCCTGGCGCACGGACGGCCGGTGCTGCAGGCCGCGGCTGGGCTCGGGCCGCGCCGGCGGCCGGCTGGCGGCCACCCGACGCACGTCGCGCCGCTCCGCCGACGGCCCTGGCGACCCGAGGTCATGTCGCTTCAGTGTACGGTCAGGACGTGGGAGGTTGTGACCCCTCAACAGACGGTGCAGAAAGGGTCCTCAATAAACACTTCATTTTCCAGACTGCCTCGAGGTTAAAAGACAGTCTCAAAAGTGCCAAAGGAGCAAGCTCGGAAGAAGGTGCAGGTTCTTGCCATTTTGTGGGAATATTCCTTGTTACGAGCGAACCACAGGTAATTGTTATTCCGTTGCTAATCACAGGCATTACTCTATAGAGATGAATCATTTCATCATTTCCCTGTCAAACAAGATGGCTGGCGGCAAGCGTTGACAGACGTCGCCCTCGGCACTTGACGTTGCAACGCTCGCGCAAGTTCACGTTGTCTGATCGCTCAACGGTACACAGAGATATTGCTATCGGCTCCAAATCGACCTATGGCAGTCCCCTATCATAGTCCGATACCGTAATCGCAGCCAACAGTACCGGGGTAGAGGGGAGGAGTGCAGGAGAGGACGCGGCCGCGCCCATCGCACTCAGGATATAAAAGGGTCGAGCCGTGATGTCGAGCTGAGGTCGTCAGCGAGGTCGAGCTGAGGTCGCCGGCGAGGTCGAGCTGAGGTCGTCGGCGAGGTCGAGCCGTGCTAACTAGCCCTCGGGCCGCCGTTCAGAGGTGACCGCCCGCACCGTCTCCGTCCACAGTGAGCATCCGCCACGACCAGGAGCTGGCTGACGGCGGTGCGCCACACCCGAGTGGACCAGAGTGGACCAGAGTGGAGCAGAGTGGAGCAGAGTGGACCAGAGTGGACCAGAGTGGACCAGAGTGGATCAGAATGGACCGGAATGGACCCGAACGGACCAGAGTGGACCAGAATGGAGCAGAGTGGAGCAGAGTGGACCAGAGTGGACCAAAGTGGACCCGCCGGACCCGCAGGCCGCCACCACGGAGCCGGTGCAGGTGTACCAGAACAGGGCGGTATCCGACCTGCACCGAGTGGTGGCCGCCGGCCGGCCGCACAACGCGCTGCTGTCGCCGTTCGGCATTAGCACGACCCTGGCGATGGCCTACTGCGGCGCCGTCGGCGACGCGGCGCTACAGCGCTCGGCCTAACTGCGGCGCGCGCTGTCGCTGACCGAGGACGAGACCGCGCTGCGCAGCTGCTACAGCACGCTGCTGGACACACTGCACCACTCACCCCACGTGACACTCGCCACCGCCAACAAACTGTACGTGCAGAAAGCCTGCACCCTGCTGGACGGCTTCGCCGCGCTGCTCAAGGAGAAGTGCCACAGCGAGGTCACGAGCGTCGACTTCGGCGACACGGCCGGCACGAGTCGGCTGATCAATGACGATGTCGAGCGACTGACTGCAGGGAAGATCGAGAGCCCGATGAATCCCGGCGATCTGAACGGCCTCGTGCGTGCCGTCCTGGTGAGCGGCGTGCATTTTCAGGACGTGTGGAAAAAGCCGTTCGATCGGCGAGAGACGAGGAGGCGAGACTTCTTCGTCAGTGCCAGTGGCACTTCGGTGCAGACGAGTATGATGGCCATGAGTGGGAGCAGGTTCAAGTGCGCACGTTTGCACGAGCTCCGCTGCAGGGCGCTGGAACTGCCCTACAAAGGACGATTTAGCATGCTGATTCTCCTTCCAGATGCCGAAGACTGTCTGAAGCGATTGGAAGACAAGCTGAGCGTCACCGGTGCAGTCGATCCGCAACAAACTCCAAACGCACTCCACTGTCGTCACGATTCCAAAGTTTAAACTGTGGACGAGCTGCGGGCTCGTCAGCCGACTCAGGGAGCTGGGCGTCAGCGACCTGTTCGACGAGGAGCGCGCCAACCTGTCAGGTGTGTCCGGCACTCGCGACCTCTTCGTCTTCACCGTGGTGCACAAGGCGTTCGTCGAGGTCAACGAAGCGGGCACGGAAGCGGCAGCGGCTTCGGCCGTGGTCGAGACGGACAGGAGTCTGCCTGCGGTCCGGTTTGTCGCCGACCACCCCTTCTTCTTCGCCATCGTGCACGACAAGCCGGGACTGACGCTGTTCTCGGGACACTACGTCCGGCCAGATAGCTCCGAGCAGTCGCAACCGCGGTCGCGGACCAAGAGGCCAAGGCAGGAATGACTCCAGAAGGAATGCGCAACCATTTGCCTAGGTAGTATCCATGATAACAATACAAATTAAAAAATATGTCGAAAATAGTCTGAATTTCGTACTAGCCGACGTAGAAGACGGACGGAACGACCAGTCATTTGAGGGTAAGAAGACGTCAAATATCCACATTGAGTTCTTACTTGGAGCAAAATTCACCTTGTTCATGGCGACCACATCGGGAAGGGAGTATCCGAGAGCTGGTATATATATATTCTCAGCAATCTGGTTCGGAGTGATTAGCTTCGCAGTTTTGCATGCTGAACGCCTAGATATTGAAGTAAGAAAGTACAAAGTGGGAAAGTAGGATCGTGGCTACTGACCAGGCGCGTGGGAGCCATGCTCGCGTCGGGGAGGGGGTCGCATAGGCAGAGCCAATTTCCAGAAGCTAGTTTCAGGAAACATACCTGAGGTCTCCGGCTGTGACATGTATTCACAAGAGACCTCGAAGACGGGCCTGGGCACCGTGCTGTCGTGTAGACCAGACAAGTCCCTGCACAACATACCTCCCACGCAGATCTTACGCCCATGTCACATAACATCGCCACACGGTGGCGAGCTTGGCGACAAGAATATCTGACAATCAAACCCACGTGTGCCGGAAACTCACGCGTGTTTTTGTCCAGGCCGGCTCCGATGGAGACGGTCAGCTGTTTGCCGGAGGGCCTTGTGAGAGCCAGGTCTCCGGAGCCCCGCTCGAAGCGCACCTGACGCACGCCGCCGCCGCCCCAGCCCTCCTTCTTCACCTTGAACTCGAGCCTGCCGCACAGAGCACCGTGTCAGGGTCACGTCGGCGCTACGTCGGTGTCACGTGGGCGTCACGTGGGAGCAGCGTGCGCGTCACGTCGGCGCTACGTCGGTGTCACGAGGGCGTCACGTGAGAGTCACGTGGGTGGTCGTCAGGGCCAATGAAACTCGGCTCACGCATACCACTCGTCAACAAGCCACTTGCATGCACGGCAAGGTCTACGGGGCGCATGCAAAAAGCGATGCGACGCTCCCCGGAGCGGGAGGGTACTGGCCGGCTGACAGACTTCAACATCAGCCCTATCGGCATGCCGTGCAGATGAAGCACTTTTCGGCGGCACGTGCAGGGTCAGCTGCCACAGACTGTGACGGACGGGGCCGCGGATCGATACGGACGGTGACAGGCAGGGCCGCTGCGTTACTGTCCTCAGGGTCGCCGAATGTCCCACGGGACAGAGCGGTATTTTCAATTTAAAATCAACTTGCTTCTCCCTTGTCGAAACCCATGTCCTTGACCGGTGAAAAGGTAACACCGCTTATTGCGGGGAGAAGAAGAAGACAACACCGCTTACTGTGTGGAGAAGTTGATGACGATATTTGCCCCGATAGTCTCGTCGCACTTCTTCTTCAACACCGTCAGGAACTCGGTCTTGAAGTTCAGCATCAGTAGGCTGTCGTACTGGTTTCTTACATGAATCACCACGAGGTCGTCCTGAATAACACATGTCGTCAGCAGATGGTATAGGCTTGCGCTGAAAAAGCTCCCGGGTAGTTGTGAGAAGCAAGAGGACTTGATCAGGGGGCATACCGGTAAACACGATTGCTTTGAAACATTGCAAAGCCCATTTGACGGTACAATTCGTAATATTTAATGGTGTGCATGCGATTTGCCTCTAGGCCGAAGTACGTAGTCTCCAAAATCCCAATCCCCAGCCTGTGCGGCACAGCAAGCAGCGTATAACAGTTGTGAAGGTCGGCGTGGACACATAAGAATGATCATAGTATAAGCTGATGATGCTTGTTAGCTGACGAAAAGCAGCGACACCGTACGTGTGCTACAAAATGACAATTCCGGGAGCAGCGACACCGTACGTGCAATACAAAATTATCATTCCGGGAGCATTCCTGGTGTCACGTGGTGTATCTGGTACCGGCTGAATGGTAAGTTATTAGCATACCTGGTATCGGAGGAGTAATAGCTTATAGGTGTACTTGGCACTGGCTGAGTGGCACATTATTGAGATGCACCTGGTAGCGGCTGTGTGGTACATGCCGTATCCGGTAGCGGCCGAGCGGTACGCTATAGCTGTACCTGGTACGGGCTGAGTGAGACGTGGCTGATGGAGGACAGCTCAATCTTCCGCTTGACCACCTCGACAAGTTGACCCTTGTGGGGCCCCTTGTGAGGCCCCTTCTTCACCTTCTCGCGGCCGATCAGGTACAGGAACTTGGGCGTCAGAATCAGGTCCCGCTTACACGTCTGACGAACACAATCGGCTGTGAAACGACCAGACTCATCCGGGTCACAGAATACATCAATCTGAAGCATCGTGTTCATCAATAATGCCAGGTTAATCGATACATTGATCACTTCATTGGCCCGTGTTCATATTAATCAGCGTGTAGATGATGTGCCAGCTGGCCTCACCAGCTGGCGAAGCCGACAGCTGTCTGGCCGCCAGCGGCCGGCGGCAGCGTACCTTGAAGCGGCGGTCGTACTTGGTGACGGTCTCGGCGAACTCGACCCGCTCGCGTTTGCCGACCAGAGCGCGCAGCCGGGGAGACTCGTCCAGACCGATGTAGTCGCCCACGAAGTGCCTGCGGCGGTGGCGAGGTGCACGCGGTCGGGGACGGCCAGAGTGACACCGGGAGGAACCACTACCCGAACAATTGTCAGCTGTGCGGCTCAGCTGTTAGCACCCGCTGTGTCTGAATCCGACATTGACAGGGCTCCTCAGCCGCACAAAATTGAAAGGGGATGGCCAAGTATTCCCGCTGGTTATCTCAAGAACGGCTGGGCCGATTAAAAAAATGAAAGCAACAATCGATAGCGCCGGGAAGTGCGATCTCAGGAACACATTTGATCCTCCGGCCAACGTTGCGATAATAATTTCAAATTTGAAGCATAACGTTCATGCAGCTTCGAAATATTTGCATGAAGCAGAAATGTATTTGTTTATTGGGTGGTTCTCGAAGCACTTCATATACGACTGCGGCTAATGGCGCAGCCCGCACTGTTTCGCCGGTGGGCCGCGGGATTGGGAAATGTCCCGAGTGGTGCGAATGTTTGACCCGAGACCTTTGGTGCCAAGAGCTCAACACCTTAGCCACTCGGCCATCCTCACCCTAAACAAAAACCGATGAAAGCTTACAACATTACAGAAGCATGTCAGAACGGCAACATGCTGTGAGTTGATAAGCCGTGGGCACAAAGGAAGCTAGAGTTCCGTAAGATGCATTTCATTGTGGAAAAACATATAGCCGCGAGAACAGCCCATACTAATTTGTGCACCAATTTTAGACAGTCTATAACGAAGTATTTCCAAATATATATCTGAAAAAGCGCCCCTCATCCCTGTTCCGATCAGCCACGCACCGGTTAATGGAGTGCCTCCGACGCTCCTTCTTGCCGAAGAACAGGTCACTGGCCTCCTTGCGCTGCTTCTGCCGCTGTCTCTCGGCGAAGTAGCGGCGGAACGCTTTCTGGATGACTCGTGCGAACCCGTCAAACCTCCGCTCACGAATATCCTCCAGTTGGAACAGCTGTCGCCAAAGGGGCCACAGGTCAGTCACAGGCTGGCAACAGGTCGCGAGCAGTCCGCACAGCACAGCGACATGTCGTATGTGCAGTAAACCATAATTTGGGAGCATGCAAAAACAATGCCACTCAATTCCTAAGCTTTCTATCTCACTGACTGACATAAATTGTATAATAGGCTTGTATTCCTAACATAAGAATGTAGTTCTATGTAAGAATTTAGCTTAAGGATACGATATTTAAGTTCCAATATTGGACTTCGGCCTAATATAGAAATGAGTTCTGAACTAACACTTTTACGCTTAATATAGGAATTTGTATATATAAGCAAGCCGCTGCCACGTTGGTGACCTTCCAGTTAATGCACAGGCGACTGACTTGTTTGATCAATGTGGAAGTTCAATGCCCTTGGCCAACCCTGCTCGTACACAAGCGCATCTTCCGAGGAGAAAAATCTGCAAAATAACCCAACTGGAGTTGACGCACCCTAAAACCCCAATAATCAACATAAGGAGAAAAGTCGTCGAACACGGTAGATCCCCGCCCGGAGGTCGTGATTTGACCACCCTATCGGCGGCGTGGTGGCCTCACCGACTCGGGCGCCTTGATGAAGATCTTGGTCTTGCCCAGCTGGAACTGGTCGCCGTCCATGTGGACGGCGCTCATGATGAGGTTGATGCCTTCGCGAGGATCGCCGTGCCACCTCGGCCACGTGCGCTTCGTGAGAATGGCGTACCTGCAGCGAACCGCCAGGTCAGACAGAGGGCAACGGCACAGCCAGTCGTCGGGAATGTTTCGCAGTCGGTGTTGAGATAGTACCCTGCCGAGCAGCCACGGCCACTTACGTGCTAAATGTGCAGGTAAATAAATCTTCACATGCCATGAGAGCACACCTGCGTGCTTGCTGGGTGTTGGGTCCGGATACGTATTCCCGAAGGCGTTACGAGAGCGAGCGCAACTTTTTCACGGCAATCACAGTTCAGATCAGTCACGCCGTCGACGTCCGTGCCACCATAAGATCTTCTCCCCGTTCAATGATTCTGAACTTCGACACGATCTGATAATGCCACGAGTGCAGCTCACCACGCTCCCGCTCGATGGTGAGCAACTTAGGAGTGGGGTACTCGCTTCCCAGCATCCCAGCCAAAGGTCACCAGACTTTCGGTCGGGAGGCCTTGCAAAGCGGCTTTGAGTAAAAACACATCTGCCGATCAGTCAAGTTGGCACCAGTTGCAGAGGTAGTATCTATTGACGGCGATATGTCCAATGTAACCACGACTGTAATTGCACCAGCATGGTCAGAGCACAAAAACCTCCACTGGCTCAAACTTGGCCGTACTTGAATCAGCTCATCAATAGCGACCGTGAACAATTTGGCGCAACATCAACTATACTTCAAGAAGAGGCAGAGATCGAAGAGACTGGAGGTGAAAGTTTACTCACAAGCAGAAAAGCGTCGCTGGTGAAGGTCTGACCACGACAATGTCGCACAGATTTCATGGAACAGCAACTCGTAATGAAACGTCACGATTTCCCAGATAATCGTCGTCCAGGGGCCAGCTATTGTGCGGGAAGTCGGCGTCGCCATCCGTCCAGCACCAGTCGCAAGCGTTGCTGAGATTTGGCTCGTCGCTCACCGTCTGAGGAACTTCTCGAACGGCCGTCGATAGGCGAAGCCAGCCCGGCGCACCCGGATGTTCTCCTTGAGTCCGAGGTACTCCACCTGGTGCTTGACGCGACCCTCCTCCCAGTCGCCGGCCCGCTTCGTCTCGTTCGGCTTGATGCAGCTGTGGATGGCAGGAGCTCAGGAACGGCATGCCCAAGTGCACGGCTCCTCGGGGTCGTCAGGACGCTTCACAGACAGAAGGATCGTGACGCTGGAAACCACGACCCTACCAGTCATCTCGCCGCGGAGCAACGAAACCTCCGCATACTAAAGTGAGCGACATTTAGATTGAAGTTAATTTTTAAATCTTAACGTTTAAGATTTAAAAAAGATGTCAGAGATTTTAAAAATTTAATTTTACCATTGTGTTCAGAATTCTTCAAAAAGTAGCGATGAACAGCAAATAAACCTACAGTAGAATTACGAGTCATTGTAACGTAACTGAGGCATATACTGGACACCGCCAAGGATGCGTATGTGTAATCTGGAGGAAGAAAACTCATAAAAGTTCAAGTGTAACTTCACGAGCATGGACGAAGCAGACGGAATCTCGTAACCCAATCTCAGCATAATTATCCTGATCAACAGTAGGTCGTCAACTAAATTTCATCGCCAGCGCACTACGTAACACCGCACAAACCCATCGTCCCATACTGCCACACTTTCATCATCACTCGCTCTTCGGGAAACTCCGGACTCCTCAAAGGACTCTGTAACTACAGACGGGGCAGTGGACGCTCGTGTGTGCTGTGAGCTCGTGTGCACACTCACACTCTCGGCGAACTTCGGGAAACCCGGACTCCTCAAAGGACTCTGTAACTACAGACGGGGCAGTGAACGCTCGTGTGTGCTGTGAGCTCGTGTGCACACTCACACTCTCGGCGATCACGCATCACTGACGGCAAACGTCGATGGCGGTCGGCAACCGACGTCATTGACTGCCAGCGTCAGAGGAAAGGGTCTCGATTAAGACGGCCGTTGCATATGAAAGTGTAATGAACGCCGCATCACGTCTGCTAATGTGCAATAGGCACCACGACACCCAGGCGCACGCGCTCGCCGTCCAGCGCGTACCGGATGTAGTGCGGCGTGCTCTTCATCAGGGTCTCCATCAGCGCGTTGGCCTGCTGGCGGATCTTGGAGCCGGCCGTGGTGGGCCGCGACTTGATGGCCTTGGAGAGATCCTCGGGGAACAGGCTGCGCATGAAGTCACTGTCGGACACAGGCGGTAGGGTCACCGCGGCAGGAATCCGAGCAACAGGTTTCTGGTCCCCTGTGTCAAGGCATGAAGCACAATGAATAACCAATTGTGGAGTAAACAAAACAAAAAACGTCGTAGCTGCATAACCGGAGGCCCACAAAGCGCTTCTTGCCCCCGCTCATTCAGCAGCCCTTATGGTGCGTGGCAGATCCAGGCGTTAACATGATCACTATGCCTTCAGCCATGGTTGGACAAATAGGCTGTTCGTAGATTGCTGGAATCCAGAACAACATCCCCTCCAGAAAATTATCCTCCTATTTTTCTCATTTGGACACTTAATATTACTGTTTGAAAATAAATTATTATGTGATAAAGTACTCAAGATTCACTGGAAAATGCAAGCTAAGATGCCGATGTCACATGTTGGACGAAAAACATCATCTCCATATTTATTCGATTACCCGAAAAATCTTCTCCATATTCATGATTACAAAGCACAAATCCAACCCTGTATGCATCTCATTTAAGTGCATTCATATCAGGAATTAGCTAGCCCCAAGTTGTGTGTATAAATACAGCCTTAGATCTGAAAAGCTCAGCAATGGGAAACTATGCTCAACAGAGTAATAATACGTCATCAAGTAGTGTGCATAACATTCGGGAAATAAAGTTCAACATACACCCGCACACAACACCAACACAGCAGCATCCAAGGTCTCAGTATGACCTACATTGTGCTGGTCTGCATCACTTCTACAATGTCGTTGAAGAGCACATCTCTGTTTCGCTCGCAGAAGCCATCCACGTCGTAGCTGACTTTGCCGGCGTAGTGGTGGATGATGAAGCCCTCCTTGCTTCGCTCATAATGTTGGTGGCTACTCATGGCAGAGTCTAGGTGCTGGAACAAATGTTGCCGACTAAGCGATGAATATTAATACCCCCCCAAAAAAAAACGAACAAAAGAGTTCATGTGTAGCCAATATGTACGTGAATGAAATATGTCGCAAATCCTTTAGCTGCCGATGAAACACACACAAGCAGAAACGTTAAAATAAGCTTCTCAAAATAGGCCCGATATGTATGGTGCGCCACCGCACTAGTGCAGTGCATCGAAATCACCTCACAGTGCATTCATTCGTTCCGGATTAGGGGGCTGGGGGAGGCGGTGCGGAGTGCAGGTGATAAATGGTGATGTATGATTCTATTCCAGTGACCCAAACACAAATTTCGTATCCGGGTGTCAATGTAATCATATGAGGCGACAAGGACACGTATCTGGCCATGCTTCGATAGGCAATTCGAACCGTAACGTGGAGGAAACAAGACTTCGCCGCGGAAGAAAAAGAAACCACTGTGGAGGGGACAAGTGGCTATTGTGAAGAGATAAATGACCACCATGAAGGGACAAATGATCACTGCGAATGGACATGTGACCATAGTGAAGGGGATACATGACCATTGTGAAGGGGACAAGCGACCACAGTGAAGGGGACAGATGATCATAGTGAAGGGGACAAGTGACCACTTTGAAGGGGACAAGCGCCACAGTGAAGGGGACAAGTGACTACAGCGAAGGGGACAAGCGACCACAGTGAAGGACAAGTGCCACAGTGAAGAGACATTGTGAAGGTAACAAGTGACCACTGTGAAGGACATGTGACCACTATGAAGGCGACAAGTGACTACCATGAAGGTACATGCAACCACTGTCATTCCCCACCCCCCACCCCCAGTCATACTCTTATGGCACCCGTAGCCTTCCAATGATTATTACCGTGGCCAGTGTACAGCGACAGTCGTCACACAGATCGGTGTCGACTCTGCAGGAG
The DNA here is from genome assembly GCA_034440575.1 of Imbricaverruca yamaguchii. NCBI lineage: Eukaryota > Metazoa > Arthropoda > Thecostraca > Neoverrucidae > Imbricaverruca > Imbricaverruca yamaguchii. The sequence goes on along the minus strand of JAOTOL010001646.1, from coordinate 2,367,155 downwards.
CAGTTACCGTTTGTAGGTCTCTGTCCGCGCCCACTGACACGGCGTGCATCTTGGCACAAACATCATCGAGGACCAGCATGACGCCGGGCGGTCGCTTGGCTTCGATCAGGTCGCAGACGATCTTGTTGTTGAAGTAGTCGATCGGCCGCCACTTGATGCCTTCACGCACGTACTCCTCCTGCGAGCATGGTGCCAGGGAGGCACGGTCAGCGCGGTCCACACGGTCGGAACGCGCGCAGGGACAGTCAGGTCAGAACTGCAGAGTCAGCGTGGGAGGAATGGTCAGCGATTTTGAAGAGTTGGCACGGTCTACAGAATCGGCATTATCAGGTGTGCAGGGACATTAGGGCCAGCAGGTGTGTATGGGTGGCCCGGTCTACAGGGCAGGCATTCAGCAGGTCCACAGGGATAATATGGTCAGCAGTTTTGTGGGGTTGACACAGTCTACAGGGTAGGCACTGAGCAGGTCTGCATGGATAGCAGGGCCAGCAGTTCTGCAGGGTTGGCACCGTCTACAGGGTAGGCATTCAGCGGGTCTGCAGACATAGCAAGGTCAGCAAATCTGTAGGAATGTGATTCGATGATCATATTTGCTGCGGCGACTTTGCTAAAGGAAATAAATGTGAGGAGTTTCTTGCACGAAAACATCGTCCCATCCACTGTATCGGAGAACTATAGTTCAGCTGCAGATTTAACCGAGGGTTTAACACGCGCACATCTGGGGGAGGGGCAGATATCTGCCCACCTGCGGTTTTTCCTAATGTGCCGCCATACTAATCTGGTTAGCAAGGCCAGACCTAGCGTGGCTACTCAATAGTCTTTTCCCCATATCCTCATACATTTTTATCCCTGGGTCATCCCAGGTCAGGTCACCAGGTCAGGCGAAGTGGTCAGGCGAAGGTTGCAACGTACTAACCAAATCACGTTAATGTACACCTATAAAATAACCATATCAGAAATGATACGGGTGTGCACTGGTTTCGAAAACGAGTGTTCACTGTAGTATATTGAACATGCTATCGTCTGTTGCTATCAAACGTTTTCTACAACTTTTGCTATCTACAGATGTCCAAATGCTTGGAAAAATGATCTGAACTTCATCGTATGAAGAGACTCATCGATTAATATTAAGCGGTCAAACGGATACAATTGCAACTATGACGATGAAAATCAACCTTCACATAGCTATCACCGGTTGAACGCATCCAAATTGATCTTCATCGAGGAAATATTGCCGAATGTCAAACACCGAGGCAGACTAAGCACCTCATCGGTCTGTTCTTCTCCAACATCTGACTTTACAAGTGTCGCTTGAAGGCGGTAAAGTTCTGAACCCATCAGATGCGATTCAGTATGGCAGGGCTCTGTAATGAGATATCAACGACAGGTTGAGATGGATTTCGATTATCCACCGACCTGCTCTGCTTTCAGCGTGAATTCGATGAAGATCTGCTGCAGCTTCTCGTTGACAAAGTTGATGCAGAACTGCTCGAATCCATTCCGCTGGAAGATCTCGAAGCCGTAGATGTCGAGAATGCCGATACTCTGGCCCTTCACTTGTGTCTGCATTGCGTCATTAACGGTCTGAAAGATGTAATTTAAGGTACGTTGATCTGCAACGTAAATAATACAATACATTGGTCATGTTTCACTATGTCGGCAAAGGGCCTTATGCATGTGGTATATTTTCACAAGACCAGCAAAATTTTTATCCTTTTACCTATTTCTTCCATCCTTCCATGAAATGGGTCGGTAGCCATTTGAAAGAAAGCAACAAATTGACCATGCATGTGTCACTCAAAGTAGGAAATACCGTGTTCTTTCCCTTATCGTGATTAAAGTATCCATTCAATTAGCAAAGCATATTGCCACATAGCTTAACGTCGACACCGCTGCTGTAGTCCACATTTCCGCCTACTCCAAGAGCTTCCCTCGAGAGGACCATAATTAGCACCACATTTGTGTTTTCGAAAACGAATATATCAGGCATAATTTCCGGTTATCATAACATGGTCCAGACCTATTTGGCGTATGCCGAGCACGGCCATCAATGTCGACGTTGGTCTTCACACCAAACTAAGACACCCTTTTCACTTGAGGAAAGATATGTCCAAAGCTACCCATAGCAACTTTGTTCCGTTCTCTTGAGGTACCGACAACTTCTATCCAATTCGCATCATATTGTTGACAATGTTTTACAGGGACTCATCCACAAAATTCCGCCGGCTAAGACCCATCTCGCCACTGGCACTGGTGGCGTATGCAATACTACTGTGGCTACAGCTGCAACATTAAATATGTACACTGTACAGCCGCAACACAAACGTGTACACTATACAGCCGCAACACAAACGTGTACACTATACAGCCGCAACACAAACGTGTACACTATACAGCCGCAACACAAACGTGTACACTATACAGCTGCAACACAAATGTGTACACTATACAGCCGCAACACAAACGTGTACTCTATACATCTGCAACACAAACATGTACTCTATACGTCCGCAACACAAACGTGTACACTATACAGCTGCAACACAAACGTGTACTCTATACATATGCAACACAAACGTGTACACTATACAGTTGCAACACAAACGTGTACACTATACAGCTGCAACACAAACGTGTACACTATACAGCTGCAACACAAACGTGTACACTATACAGCCGCAACACAAACGTGTACACTATACAGCTGCAACACAAACGTGTACACTATACAGCTGCAACACAAACGTGTACACTATACAGCCGCAACACAAACGTGTGCACTATACAGCTGCAACACAAACGTGTACACTGCAAACAAACGTACACTATAAGCCGCAACACAAACGTGTACACTATACAGTTGCAACACAAATGTGTACACTATACAGCCGCAACACAAACGTGTACTCTATACATCTGCAACACAAACATGTACTCTATACGTCCGCAACACAAACGTGTACACTATACAGCTGCAACACAAACGTGTACTCTATACATATGCAACACAAACGTGTACACTATACAGCCGCAACACAAACGTGTACACTATACAGCTGCAACACAAACGTGTACACTATACAGCCGCAACACAAACGTGTACACTATACAGCTGCAACACAAACGTGTACACTATACAGCTGCAACACAAACGTGTACACTATACAGCCGCAACACAAACGTGTACTCTATACATCTGCAACACAAACGTGTACTCTATACATCTGCAACACAAACGTGTACACTATACATCTGCAACACAAACGTGTACACTATACAGCTGCAACACAAACGTGTACTGTATACATCTACAACACAAACCTGTACACTATACAGCTGCAACACAAACGTGTACACTATACAGCTGCAACACAAACGTGTACACTGCACAGCTGCAACACAAACGTGTACACTGCACAGTTGCAACATCGAATGTGTACCGCGACCTTCGCGACCAGAGGTTCCAAATTTGCGAGAGCAGCTTTGCTCCCCATCTTCTATTCATCGCCCACTGCATGCTCGCTGGCTGTCTATTCCACTGGCCAAAGAAGGTCGATGGTGACATATCTCCTATAACTCCCATTGCACTTGGAGGTCACGGGATCTGCAGCATGAGTAGCACGACATGGAACTGATTGGGGAAGCAACGTATCATTAGCTTTGATCATGGAACCACAGATGGGGTTTATATACTTTTAGTGATAGCAATGCAGCATAAAGATACCTCGATATTCAGCATTAAGTGTACAGTAACATATGTAGGTGCATATAAACATGAACCTGCACAGGAATGAAGCTCCATTCTTTCCCAGCTTCGCCGTTTATGAACATAGTGTGTACGCTTCATTTAGCATTTACAAAAGCACTGATGTCGATTTGGGACAAAAATACACGAACTTCGTCGATGGAAAGTAAATGGCAACACCTTACTTGCGTCACCCCTCAATAAACTTCACAAACGCTATCTGTGCTGCAGCACGAAGGGCTGGGAGGTCGCAGGCCCACGGCGAGGCTCCTTCTCCGTCATCTCGTCAGTGAAATAGATCGGGCATAACGTCACTAGTGACAAGAGCAGTCGTGATTACAGACAAATAGAAAACCGCTTGGTACTGGTAAACTTCTCGGGAAACGAAATTGTCTTCCAAACCATGCTAATGCAGAAGGAAGCTCCTGACACACAGCAAAATCTAGTCCAGCTGCTGTATATATAACGCTCACTTTCAGCGCAGGCATCAACGTCTATCAGAACGTAATGTGACCTGCTGCAAATGTCTTGGGCATGACTGTGTCCAACTTCAATGTGAATGACTGTCATTTTATGGAATAAAAACTTCAAAGACGTCAGAAAAAAAGCATTCTAAATATCTACACGCGCCAAAAATGCCTTTTCTGTAGGCTAATTGTGAACCCTCCAAATATTGATGAGTCGACTCCACAGACGACCTTGCAAATAAATGGCGGAGGTCAGCCACTTTTTGCACCAAGTTGTTGGCTGGGGTCTGCAGAACAACGGTGCAATACGGACACCAAGTACGAGCTTTGCATCGGAGATATCAATCAAACATCCAGCAGCTGCCGAGGCCATCACGCTCTGTTGCTGGGAAATGCAACCTTAAAACAGCTGCCATTCAGCAAGCCGTCGACGTGTGTCGCCACTATCGTATTTCGAACAAAGAAGAATTGCGCCCCCATTTCAGCTGGCAGCAACAAACACCACCACACTCACAACGCCGTTCGGCACACCAGCTGGAAAAGAACGAAGCACCTTCGGTATTATCCCCAGCACCGCAGGGTGACAGTAGTCTGACCCCAACCACCACAGTACGACTACAGCCAGACCCCGACCACCACAGTATGACTACAGTCAGACCCCGACCACCACAGTATGACTACAGCCAGACCCCGACCACCACAGTATGACTACAGCCGGACCCCGACCACCACAGTATGACTACAGCCAGACCCCGACCACCACAGTATGACTACAGCCGGACCCCGACCACCACAGTATGACTACAGCCAGACGCAGGCCACCACAGTACGACTACAGTGGCAGACCCCTACCACCACAGTATTACAGTCAGACCCCTACCACCACCGTATGACTACAGTGTCTGACCCCAACCACCACAGTATGACTACAGCTGGACCCCGACCACCACAGTATGACTACAGCCAGACGCCGACCACCACAGTATGACTACAGTGCAGACCCCACCACCACAGTATGACTACAGTCAGACCCCGACCACCACAGTATGACTACAGTCAGACCCCGACCACCACAGTATGACTACAGCCGGACCCCGACCACCACAGTATGACTACAGCCAGACCCCGACCACCACAGTATGACTACAGCCGGACCCCGACCACCACAGTATGACTACAGTGGCAGACCCCTACCACCACAGTATTACAGTCAGATCCCTACCACCACAGTATTAGTCAGACCCCGACCACCACAGTGTACCTATAGTCGGACCTAGACCACCACAGTGTACCTATAGTCGGACCTAGACCACCACAGTGTACCTATAGTCGGACCTTAGACCACTACAGTGTGTCCACAGACAGCCAGACCGCGCCAGCCGGACCCAACCGCACCACCACCAGCCGGACCCGACCGCACCACCACCAGCCGGACCCAACCGCACCACCACCAGCCGGACCCGACCGCACCACCACCAGCCAGACCCAACCGCGCCACCACCAGCCGGACCCGACCGCACCACCACCAGCCGGACCCGACCGCACCACCACCAGCCGGACCCAACCGCACCACCACCACCAGCCGGACCCAACCGCACCACCACCAGCCGGACCAACACACACGGACCAACCGCACCACCACCAGCAGACCAACCGCACCACACACCGACCAACCCAAAAAAACCACCACCACAGCCAGACCCAACCGCACCACCACCAGCCGGACCCAACCGCACCACCACCAGCCGGACCCAACCGCACCACCACCAGCCGGACCCAACCGCACCACCACCAGCCGGACCCAACCGCACCACCACCAGCCGGACCCAACCGCACCACCACCAGCCGGACCCAACCGCACCACCACCAGCCGGACCCAACCGCGCCACCACCAGCCGGACCCAACCGCACCACCACCACCCGGACCCAACCGCACCACCACCAGCCAGATCCAACCGCACCACCACCACCCGGACCCAACCGCGCCACCACCAGCCGGACCCAACCGCACCACCACCACCGCCACCCCACAGCCGGACCCAACCGCACCACCACCAGCCGGACCCAACCGCACCACCACCAGCCGGACCCAACCGCACCACCACCAGCCGGACCCAACCGCACCACCACCAGCCGGACCCAACCGCACCACCACCAGCCGGACCCAACCGCACCACCACCAGCCGGACCCAACCGCACCACCACCAGCCGGACCCAACCGCACCACCACCAGCCGGACCCAACCGCACCACCACCAGCCGGACCCAACCGCACCACCACCAGCCGGACCGCGGCCGCTACCTTGACGAGGTAGTCGAACAGTCTGGTGTAGAGCGCCTTGCTCCAGGCGTCCCTGGTGTGGCACGCCTGCTCCACGTTCAGCGTCATGTCGATGCGGTCCGTCTGCGAGCCCCACCGGCTGTCGAACACCCGGCTGAGCAGCTTCTTCTCCAGCGCCTCCTCCGGCACGCCCATCAGGTAGGCCGGGTACGCCAGGTACTCGCGGCCGTCCACGCGGGCGTCGTTGCCGTGCTCGGCGAAGGGCACGTTGCCCATGTGCAGGACGGCGGCCACGGCCTGCAGCGCGTCCATCTGCTGGTCGTCGCTCATCCCCATCACCGACATGGCTGTAAAGCAGGAGGATCAGCGTCACTGACACTGCTGCGAACCAGGAGGATCAGCGTCACTGGCATGGCTGTAAACCATGAGGAACAGCGTCGCTGACATAGCTGTAAGCTGCCAGGGGACTCAGCGTCACTGACATAGCTGCAAACCAGGAGGATCAGCGTCACTGACATGGATGTAGGATACCAAGGGACACAACGTCACCAATATGGCCGTAAACTACCAGGAAACACAGTTACCGATATGGCTGTATGCCGGCAGGGGACACGGTGTCACCGGCATAGTTGTAAGCCGGGAGATCAAGTGCCACTGGCCTGGCTGCAACATTGAGTATTTTCGTAGCGTTTTGTCTTTAACGCTTTGTCAGCACTTTGTCGCATGAGCTGTGCAATTGCTTTCTGATACGTTGTCTAAGTATGGTCTACGAGTTAGAAAAAAAAACTTTGCATCGCACATGAAGCAACGTAGTTTAATACGAGGACTAATGAAAACAACAACACATTGCATGAAACACCGCGAATAGCACGGCAAAGGCATGCCCCTGTAGCCTTCGGAGCAGAAGCGTGGGAGCTGGTGAAGTGCCCCCTCCCACCCCTCATGAGCTTTCTTTCAAATTACCCACCATACTAAGACGGTGTTATACGGAAAAGAATGATAAGATAGCCGTGTTTGGACGCGGGTGGTGCATGGACATAAGGCACGGTATTGAATCGTAACCCACGATTCAATGCCCTGCCTTATATTCATGGTTGGTTGGTTATTGGTTTCACGACACATCGACCATGTAGCGTCGCCAATCTCTCACGCCGATTGGTCGCGGGCGAAGAGTAGCAACAGGTGGGACTCGAACCCACAACATTTCGATTGTGAGACGAGCAACTTACCCCTAGGCTACTCGTCCCCGCCTTATGTTCATGGTATCACATGGCAGCCAAGCTCAGGTATTTCCCAATCCCAGCATCTATAACCTGAAATCGACCGCACAAGACCCTAATGCACCCTCATGCCGCTACCGCCTGAGTGCGATATTTCACCATCGCAGCCTGCTGTAAGATGTAATGCCTGTTGCCACTAAGCGCGCAATGCAGGCATAGTAGAAACCAGACCTGTGATCCTCAGTCACTCGTGGCCAGAGGCGATCCAGGCACAAGAAGCACACTCCTCGACAGCTTGTGTGGCAGACGGGATACACCCACCGCATAGCGCCTTCTCAGGTAGAGAGCCTGTCAGACGGGAGACACTCACCTCGCCTTCTCAGGTAGACAGCCTGTCAGACGGGGGACACTCACCTCGCCTTCTCAGGTAGACAGCCTGTCAGACGGGAGACACTCACCTCGCCTTCTCAGGTAGACAGCCTGTCAGACGGGAGACACTCACCTCGCCTTCTCAGGTAGACAGCCTGTCAGACGGGAGACACTCACCTCGCCTTCTCAGGTAGACAGCCTGTCAGACGGGGGACACTCACCTCGCCTTCTCAGGTAGAGAGCCTGTCAGACGCAGGGAGACACTCACCTCGCCTTCTCAGGTAGACAGCCTGTCAGACGGGAGACACTCACCTCGCCTTCTCAGGTAGACAGCCTGTCAGACGCAGGGAGACACTCACCTCGCCTTCTCAGGTAGACAGCCTGTCAGACGGGGAGACACTCACCTCGCCTTCTCAGGTAGAGAGCCTGTCAGACGGGAGACACTCACCTCGCCTTCTCAGGTAGAGAGCCTGTCAGACGGGAGACACTCACCCCGCCTTCTCAGGTAGACTGCCTGTCAGACGCAGGGAGACACTCACATCGCCTTCTCAGGTAGACAGTCTGTCAGACGGGAGACACTCACCTCACCTTCTCAGGTAGAGAGTCTGTCAGACGGGGAGACACTCACCTCGCCTTCTCAGGTAGAGAGCCTGTCAGACGGGAGACACTCACCTCGCCTTCTCAGGTAGAGAGCCTGTCAGACGCAGGGAGACACTCACCTCGCCTTCTCAGGTAGACAGCCTGTCAGACGCAGAGGAGACACTCACCTCGCCTTCTCAGGTAGACAGCCTGTCAGACGCAGGGAGACACTCACCTCGCCTTCTCAGGTAGACAGCCTGTCAGACGGGAGACACTCACCTCGCCTTCTCAGGTAGACAGCCTGTCAGACGGGAGACACTCACCTCGCCTTCTCAGGTAGAGAGCCTGTCAGACGCAGGGAGACACTCACCTCGCCTTCTCAGGTAGACAGCCTGTCAGACGCAGGGAGACACTCACCTCGCCTTCTCAGGTAGACAGCCTGTCAGACGCAGGGAGACACTCACCTCGCCTTCTCAGGTAGAGAGTCTGTCAGACGGGAGACACTCACCTCGCCTTCTCATGTAGAGAGTCTGTCAGACGCTGGGAGACACTCACCCCGCCTTCTCATGTAGAGAGTCTGTCAGACGCAAGGAGACACTCACCTCGCCTTCTCAGGTAGAGAGTCTGTCAGACGCAGGGAGACACTCACCTCGCCTTCTCAGGTAGACAGCCTATCAGACGGGAGACACTCACCTCGCCTTCTCAGGTAGACAGCCTGTCAGACGCAGGAGACACTCACCTCGCCTTCTCAGGTAGACAGCCTGTCAGACGGGGGACACTCACCTCGCCTTCTCAGGTAGACAGCCTGTCAGACGAGAGACACTCACCCCGCCTTCTCAGGTAGAGAGTCTGTCAGACGCAGGTAGACACTCACCTCGCCTTCTCAGGTAGACAGCCTGTCAGACGGGAGACACTCACCCCGCCTTCTCAGGTAGACAGCCTGTCAGACGCAGGGGGACACTCACCTCGCCTTCTCAGGTAGACAGCCTGTCAGACGGGGGACACTCACCTCGCCTTCTCAGGTAGACAGCCTGTCAGACGAAACCCCCCCCCTTCTCAGGTAGAAGCCTGTCAGACGGGAGACACTCACCTCGCCTTCTCAGGTAGACAGCCTGTCAGACGGGAGACACTCACCTCGCCTTCTCAGGTAGACAGCCTGTCAGACGGGGAGACACTCACCTCGCCTTCTCAGGTAGACAGCCTGTCAGACGGGAGACACTCACCTCGCCTTCTCAGGTAGACAGCCTGTCAGACGGGGAGACACTCACCTCGCCTTCTCAGGTAGACAGCCTGTCAGACGGGAGACACTCACCTCGCCTTCTCAGGTAGACAGCCTGTCAGACGGGGAGACACTCACCTCGCCTTCTCAGGTAGACAGCCTGTCAGACGGGAGACACTCACCTCGCCTTCTCAGGTAGACAGCCTGTCAGACGGGAGACACTCACCTCGCCTTCTCAGGTAGACAGCCTGTCAGACGGGAGACACTCACCTCGCCTTCTCAGGTAGACAGCCTGTCAGACGGGGAGACACTCACCTCGCCTTCTCAGGTAGACAGCCTGTCAGACGGGGAGACACTCACCTCGCCTTCTCAGGTAGACAGCCTGTCAGACGCAGGGAGACACTCACCTCGCCTTCTCAGGTAGACAGCCTGTCAGACGCGGGAGACACTCACCTCGCCTTCTCAGGTAGACAGCCTGTCAGACGCGGGAGACACTCACCTCGCCTTCTCAGGTAGAGAGCCTGTCAGACGCGGGAGACACTCACCTCGCCTTCTCAGGTAGACAGCCTGTCAGACGGGAGACACTCACCTCGCCTTCTCAGGTAGACAGCCTGTCAGACGCTGTCAGGGGAGACACTCACCTCGCCTTCTCAGGTAGACAGCCTGTCAAAAGAGGGGAACCCTCCCCTCGCCTTCTCAGGTAGACAGCCTGTCAGACGGGGAGACACTCACCTCGCCTTCTCAGGTAGACAGCCTGTCAGGCAGGGAGACACTCACCTCGCCTTCTCAGGTAGACAGCCTGTCAGACGGGGAGACACTCACCTCGCCTTCTCAGGTAGACAGCCTGTCAGACGGGAGACACTCACCTCGCCTTCTCAGGTAGAGAGCCTGTCAGACGCAGGGAGACACTCACCTCGCCTTCTCAGGTAGACAGCCTGTCAGACGGGAGACACTCACCTCGCCTTCTCAGGTAGAGAGCCTGTCAGACGCAGGAGACACTCACCTCGCCTTCTCAGGTAGAGAGCCTGTCAGACGCAGGGAGACACTCACCTCGCCTTCTCAGGTAGACAGCCTGTCAGACGGGAGACACTCACCTCGCCTTCTCAGGTAGAGAGTCTGTCAGACGCAGGGAGACACTCACCTCGCCTTCTCAGGTAGACAGCCTGTCAGACGGGGAGACACTCACCTCGCCTTCTCAGGTAGACAGCCTGTCAGACGCCTGTAGGGAGACACTCACCTCGCCTTCTCAGGTAGAGAGCCTGTCAGACGGGGAGACACTCACCTCGCCTTCTCAGGTAGAGAGCCTGTCAGACGCAGGGAGACACTCACCTCGCCTTCTCAGGTAGACAGCCTGTCAGACGGGAGACACTCACCTCACCTTCTCAGGTAGACAGCCTGTCAGACGGGGAGACACTCACCTCGCCTTCTCAGGTAGAGAGCCTGTCAGACGCAGGGAGACACTCACCTCACCTTCTCAGGTAGACAGCCTGTCAGACGCAGGGAGACACTCACCTCGCCTTCTCAGGTAGAGAGTCTGTCAGACGAGAGACACCCACCTCACCTTCTCAGGTAGAGAGTCTGTCAGACGCAGGGAGACACTCACCTCGCCTTCTCAGGTAGAGAGCCTGTCAGACGCAGGGAGACACTCACCTCGCCTTCTCAGGTAGAGAGCCTGTCAGACGGGGAGACACTCACCTCGCCTTCTCAGGTAGACAGCCTGTCAGACGCAGGGAGACACTCACCTCGCCTTCTCAGGTAGACAGCCTGTCAGACGCAGGGAGACACTCACCTCGCCTTCTCAGGTAGAGAGCCTGTCAGACGCAGGGAGACACTCACCTCGCCTTCTCAGGTAGACAGCCTGTCAGACGGGGAGACACTCACCTCGCCTTCTCAGGTAGACAGCCTGTCAGACGCAGGGAGACACTCACCTCGCCTTCTCAGGTAGACAGCCTGTCAGACGGGGAGACACTCACCTCGCCTTCTCAGGTAGACAGCCTGTCAGACGCAGGGAGACACTCACCTCGCCTTCTCAGGTAGACAGCCTGTCAGACGAGGGAGACACTCACCTCGCCTTCTCAGGTAGACAGCCTGTCAGACGGGAGACACTCACCTCGCCTTCTCAGGTAGAGAGCCTGTCAGACGCAGGGAGACACTCACCTCGCCTTCTCAGGTAGAGAGCCTGTCAGACGAGGAGACACTCACCTCGCCTTCTCAGGTAGACAGCCTGTCAGACGGGGAGACACTCACCTCGCCTTCTCAGGTAGACAGCCTGTCAGACGAGGAGACACTCACCCCGCCTTCTCAGGTAGACAGCCTGTCAGACGCAGGGAGACACTCACCTCGCCTTCTCAGGTAGACAGCCTGTCAGACGGGGGACACTCACCTCGCCTTCTCAGGTAGACAGCCTGTCAGACGGGAGACACTCACCTCGCCTTCTCAGGTAGACAGCCTGTCAGACGAGAGACACTCACCTCGCCTTCTCAGGTAGAGAGCCTGTCAGACGGGGAGACACTCACCTCGCCTTCTCAGGTAGACAGCCTGTCAGACGGGAGACACTCACCTCGCCTTCTCAGGTAAACAGCCTGTCAGACGCAGGAGACACTCACTCGCCTTCTCAGGTAGAGAGCCTGTCAGACGCAGAGACACTCACCCCGCCTTCTCAGGTAGAGAGCCTGTCAGACGGGAGACACTCACCTCGCCTTCTCAGGTAGACAGCCTGTCAAACGAGGAGACACTCACCTCGCCTTCTCAGGTAGACAGCCTGTCAGGCGGGAGACACTCACCTCGCCTTCTCAGGTAGACAGCCTGTCAGACGCAGGCGACACGTGCTCCACCTCACCTCTCAGAGTCTCCTGCAGGTCGTGCGCGTCGTTGGTCCCCTCCACCTTGTACACGTTGGACTGGTTCACGTACGCAAAGTAGTCCGGCGACGTCAGACCGAAGTCCTCTGCAGTGTCAGCAGTCACAGGTTAGTCAGAGGTAACAGGCACGACACAGTAGATAGATGGGCCAGAGGCCAGAGACAGGGCAGAGGCCCCAGATGGGTGAGAAGTCATAAATGCGGCAGAGACTACAGACGGGTCTGATGTCATGGGCACGGTAGGAGTCATGGATAGATCAGATCCCATATAGACACGACAGAAACTTACATAGACAGACAAAAACAGATTGGTCGAAAGCAGGGCTGGATTGATATATTATAATCATGTATGTGATGTGGCATTTTGGCTGCCCTACTTGGGAAGTTATTTTGTCCTGTTTGTGACCTCAGAAAGTAACCTCGTTGCTTTCCGGTAAGCTTCGGTGACCATTTTCAAAGAGCAATAAGCTTGCAGTCATTGGCATACAGCACAAGCCTGAAATCAAGACAAAGGATAGGCTAATTGTCTGGAGAGGCTAGTGTCCGGGATCACAGCAATCCAGGACCAAGCTGTTTGCCTAGCTATGGTCAAAGGCCATAGACACGAAAAAGGACATCAATGAATCATAGCCAGTGGTGTGACAGCGATATTTTGAACACTTCAGATATCCCGGACACATCACGCTACGTGATACACACCAACTACAGCTACCTCGGAGGCCACGGGTGAGTTAGGTCGAGGTCGGTTGGTTTTGGTTTTACGACACATCGACCGTTGAGTCATGTAGCGTCGCCAATCTCTCGCCGATTGGTCGCGGACGAATATAGCGACAGGTGAGATTCGAACCCACAACCTTTCGATTGTGAGACGAGCAACTTACCCAAGGCTACTCGTCCCCAGTTAGGTCGAGGTCACGGATGACGATCAGGACACAAGTCGACAGATACCAAGCTAATGACACTTCGCACATGAGAACTTTCACAAGCTTCGCGTGCTGTTGATAAGCCTACCTTCTTTGGACAAGCGCTCATACAGCACATCACGACATGCGGCAGGCAATACAATCACTGGGAGTGTGGTGGTGGTTATTGGTTTTACGACACGTCGACCGTTGAGTCATGTAGGGTAGCCGATACCCCATGCCGATTGGTCGCGGGCGAAGGACACCGACAGGTGAAGCTCGAACCCACACTCTGTCGATTGTGAGACGGGCATCTTAGCCCTAGACTGTTCGTCCCCTTACTGGGAGTGTGCTTAGTTTCTGATTTGCACTGATCTTGAAGGGACTGCATCAAAATCAGGTGGTTACAGAGTCAGCACAACGAAAACAACACACACTAATTGAGAGGGTTTCTCCGATCGGCCCGTGATCGGCTGGCTTCCGACCCTGGTGACTAACTGGTAACCGTCAGGTTCCAACAGATCATGGTTAACCGGTCCAGCAGGTAACCAGAGGTTCCATGTACGCCGGTAACCAGGAGGTCCAGAGCTCTGGCCACCAGCAGGTTCCGGGCCGCCGATGGCCAGCACTTCCCAGCCGCCGGTAGCCAGCAGTTCAGAGCCGCCGGTAACCAGTTAGCCGCGGCTGTCGGTAACCGTTTGGCGACTGTTGGAGGCGATCTACAGACCGGCCCCTGTCGGCCAGCGACCGGCACCGAGAAGTCGTCCGCCGCGCCGCCGTCCAGATTACCGGAGACAACGCCGCGCCGACAGGAAGCACCAATCAGAGCGGCGCACGCGACCGGCGAACGGCCGCCGATCTTGGTCGTCTGGTGCTGCGCGGGCAGCGGGCAGCCGGAGACGACGGGAAGGCAGCTCCGTCACCACAATCGCTTGGGGATGGGGAAAGGGCAGGGAGACAACTGAGTGCGTCTCTCGTCTGCAGTCTGCAGTGTGCCGTTGTTGGTTATTGGCTCTACGACACACCGACGGTTGAGTCATGTAGCGTCGCCAATATCTCACGCCGATTGGTCGCAGGCGAAGAGTAGAGACAGGTGAGACCCGAACCCACAACCTTTTGATTGTGAGACGAGCAACTCACCCCTAGACCACTCGTCCCCAGCGCCGCTTGTTCGGCCGGCGAGGCGACTCACGCTTCATGTCGGCGCTGGCACCGGTGAGCAGCTGGTAGAACACGTGGAAGTTGCGCTCGCCGTCGTTCTGGCGCACGACGCGCGACTTCTCCAGCAGGAAGTTGGAGACGCGGCCGCCGGCCGGCTGGCCGCCGCCGCTGAACTGGATCTCCACGTACTTGCCCTGCCGTGGGCGGGCGCGCGTGAGAGTGGGGCGCGTGGGCAGCGCGGCTGTCGGGCCCGTGGGAGCCGGCCGAACACACCGGGTCAGGGCGGCGCCGAGGTCACAGACCGCCCACCTCGATACCACGCGTCACCCGCAGACAGCGGGGCAGCGTGGTCGGAGAGGCGTGGTCGGGGAGGCGTGGTCGGGGAGGCACGGTCAGGGCGGCGCCGAGGTCACAGACCGCCCACCTCGATACCACGCGTCACTCACCGACAACGGGGCAGGACGGCCAGAGGAACGGCTGGTGCATGCCACAGACCGCATCTCGATACCACGACTCACACAACTTATGAACGACATTAAATCATAGGAAACCAGTGAGATATTCATCCAATCATGGAGTACATATTATGGTATATAGTACCAATTCCAGCACGCTTTTTACGTGCATAAATGTGTTCACACGTATAAATGTGTTTACGCGTGTAAATGTGTTCACACGTGCATCTGGATACGCTAAGTGGGAACAATACGTGATTACTGTTAACGTTGCGTGTTTATCGTTATGGTATATTATTCGTGGTCGCTACTCGGCTTTGGAAGATCCTGCCAAACTTGGGTGTCCGTCTGTACTGGGAACAATGCCTCCTCAGACTGGGGAGGGAGGAGGTCACAGTACATTTTGTGTCAAACGTATCCAATATACGTCGCGGTAGGAATAACACGAAATATATTTCGGCAGGGGTGTCAGAAACGTTCAGCTCCGCACGTGGTATGCGTGTGGAGCCGTTTTTTTTGTATGTGGGGGAGGGGGAGGGGCGCGTCAGCCGCTTCGGCCGTGCTGCGCCCATAACTAACATGTTAGGAGTTCGTCAGATATACGAGGAGTGCCCAATTGGCACTGACAACACTGCCGTCAACTCTTGCTGATCGTGGGGGGGGGGCTGCTGATTGGCTCAGAGTGAACGGAGTGAGTGTGTGTTAGATTAGATACTCTGATCGGTGTCTAGCCGATGTGGGATGGTATCAGTGTTGGACGACCGCCGGCGCAGTTGACGGCAAAAGAGCAACTGCAGCGTCAGAGCAGCTGCAGCGTCAGAGCAGCTGCAGCGTCAGAGCAACTGCAGCGTCAGAGCAGCTGCAGCGTCAGAGCAGCTGCAGCGTCAGAGCAGCTGCAGCGTCAGAGCAAGCAGGAGCAGCTGCAGCGTCAGAGCAGCTGCAGCGTCAGAGCAGCTGCAGCGTCAGAGCAGCTGCAGCGTCAGAGCAACTGCAGCGTCAGAGCGGCTGCAGCGTCAGAGCAACTGCAGCGTCAGAGCAGCTGCAGCGTCAGAGCAGCTGCAGCGTCAGAGCGGCTGCAGCGTCAGAGCAACTGCAGCGTCAGAGCAGCTGCAGCGTCAGAGCAGCTGCAGCGTCAGAGCAACTGCAGCGTCAGAGCAGCTGCAGCGTCAGAGCAGCTGCAGCGTCAGAGCAACTGCAGCGTCAGAGCAGCTGCAACGTCAGAGCAGCTGCAGCGTCAGCGGGTGCCATGACCACGCCCACTGGCTAGCCGAACGAGGGAACTAATACGAAGAAGACTGACACATGGATAAGTAGGTACGCTAAGGCGTCCTAATTTCGTGGAAGGCGAAAAGATGGTTTTAAATATGGTCTGGTTTCAGGTGAATGGCGACACGGCTAACGAAAAAGAAAAGAAAATAATTTGTGTTCCTCTCATGCGCCGTATGCACTCATCGAACAAAAACTGTTGAGAACCTGCTGAAAGCATTTCATGTGGGTGGGGACGATCTTCGCTGACGGCAAAGACGAAAGCAACATTGAACACTCCAATCATCGGGGCGTCACCGGTCATCAGGGACACGGCTGGGACCAGACCACCCATCAGGGATACGGCCGGGACCAGACCACCCATCAGGGACACGGCTGGGACCAGACCACCCATCAGGGACACGGCTGGGACCAGACCACCCATCAGGGACACGGCCGGGACCAGACCACCCATCAGGGACACGGACAATCAAAACCCATCAGGGACACGGCCGGGACCAGACCACCCATCAGGGACACGGCCGGGACCAGACCACCCATCAGGGACACGGCCGGGACCAGACCACCCATCAGGGACACGGCCGGGACCAGACCACCCATCAGGGACACGGCTGGGACCAGACCACCCATCAGGGACACGGCCGGGACCAGACCACCCATCAGGGACACGGCTGGGACCAGACCACCCATCAGGGATACGGCCGGGACCAGACCACCCATCAGGGATACGGCCGGCGCGGAAGCGGCCGTTTCTGGCGCGCCCCGTGTCAGTGGAGCCGGCAGGTGGCCAATGAGCGCGCCGGCACCGGCACCGGCCGCCGCCGCCCCGTGAAGTGACGCGCGCGCGGCCGTTTGCGGTGTGCTGGCGGCCGGCGTGGGAGGCCCGTCTGGTTCAGCAGCAGCTGGGACTCGTCTAGTGAGCCGGTGATTTTACTCGAAAATGCCGAACAGATGGGGGTCGAACGGCGCCTACAAACCACGGTAACATCCTCGGAAGATAGATGAGCCTCGGTAGTCAGAAACAATCCGCTGTAAAAGCTACTAGTGCCCATTTTTTGTTAATCCAACTAAATGTTGTGCATCGTCGATGCCCTATACAACCTCTGGGCCGAAATGAAACAACACGTACATGTGGAACAATCTGCCACCCACGTAGGGCGGATAGCATGGGGTTGGTACACAGGGTAAGAGGCCATTGTGACGTGACGGTGGGTTCGGTTTTGAAGGCGTGGCGACGACTGAGTCACGTCGTGCCTAAAGTAACACTGGCTCTACAGACTCACGAAGCGACTGGAGTTGTTGTTGCGGACCGTCTTGGCGTTTCCGAACGCCTCCAGCAGGGGGTTCGACTTGAGGATGATGTCCTTGACCTGCTGCACGCGCTGGCCGCCGCCAGACACCCTCGCGATGTACTGCATGATGAACTTGGCCGCCACCGTCTTTCCGGCCCCAGACTCCCCACTGTCGGACAAAGAGAGAGATAGAAACGCCTGTGTCAGACTCAGGAAACATCGGGCTAGGCCGAGTTTGCTGACGCCAAGGTCAGCTAAAGGCGGAGGTAGCTGTGAAAAGACTGAGATCAGCTGAAGCTACAGGATAACTTGGATTTAAACTCAATGGCTTAATCCGATCTGCACCCTTGAAGGGCAAGTCGCACGGTATTAACGTTCATTGATCGCCAGAATGGTAACCCAAATCCACTCCTGTCTGAAAATATGATCCGCCACAGCACAAAATTCAGCAATATGTGTACGCATAATCAAGATAAATGCCAAATGTGAATCTCAGGTCATCCTGCAAGACACGGGCTGCTCAAGTCAGACTCCGACAGGTTGATATGGGACTAGAGTCAGCTGCGGTGAGGCTTGTGGCATGCAAAATAAGCGAAACTGACGCCAAACTCGGCCGAACTGTAGAAAAGAGTAGATGAGGTAGAACTCGGACCAGTGAAGAAGTTAGGTGAGGCCGGACTTCTGACAAATGGGGATACAAGGATAACTGGAGATGAGCTCGGAACGTCTACGGAGTGTTAACTGAAGTCCGGCTCTGGGTAGCTAATACAAGGACATACGAGGGAAGACATGGCGAGACGTTGGGAGTCAACATATCGCAAGTCGGAACAGATCACTTCGTACCATTGCAACGGTATATAGTTCTTAAATGGCATAGTTTCCGGTGCTCAGGCAAATCTGTTGTTGCCACCGAAACGTGTCCACCTGACCAACAATACGCGAAGCCCGAAAGCCAACAATTCCTAACGTTAGGCAGACATTCCATCCAGATGATCTTCATAAGTCATGAACTGTCCTGTACACAGTCCAGCTCGGCCACACATGAGGAGACACACCACCACGGAAATTTGACTCGAATCATATTGACACACAAACTC
This sequence comes from Imbricaverruca yamaguchii, assembly GCA_034440575.1. Taxonomy (NCBI): domain Eukaryota; kingdom Metazoa; phylum Arthropoda; class Thecostraca; family Neoverrucidae; genus Imbricaverruca; species Imbricaverruca yamaguchii. The sequence continues at coordinate 2,348,243 of JAOTOL010001646.1, read as the reverse complement.
GTCAAAGCTCCGCCATAGTAGGGAGAGAGTATTAGGCATTTAGTGCCTTTTTTTTGTACGCAGTGCCCATAATACGTGCACCAGGCGCAATGCTGAGCTCGCCTGGAGCCATTGTCAAATGAAATAGACCAGTCAGCATTCTCATTCAAAAGACTGTTTCCCAACCCCTCGTCATTTCACTTTGAGTCTGGGCCGCGGTTCAAATCCACTGCGCAGCTTGTCACGTGACGCACACAACAGTGCTCCACTTCATGTTTCCCTTCACCTGCAGACCTTCCACAGCAAGTGAAATGTCAACACTGACCTACAGTTTGTGGATTAGCAAGCGTCAACTGTAAATCTACTCGAATTAGAACAGCGCAATAAACACCGGAACATGGCAAAGTTTGTATAAATCTATCGACATGTGACGTCACAATATGCGCTGTTAAAGAGCCAGATCTGGCTCAACCTTCGCAGTTGACACTAAACCTGATATATGTGGCCAATACACTAATAACTAATACCTGCAGTACAATGACTGGTAGATGCTTGTCGAGGACTACTTTGAGATTCAACGGGGTTACGATGCTCACGGAACTCAACTTCGCACGGTAGAAAAGGCTGGGAACTCTCATTAACTAAAAGGATAACTCAGGGGCATTCGGAGTTGTCATGTTCAGAAAGTCGCCGATGAGACAGCATCCTGTCCGCGGCGCTCGCGAGAAGCCCGTCCACGGCGGGAGATTTCGACGCGCTGGAAAGCCCAGCGCGTCAGCCGCTCGGCGCCACAATCAACCGGTCCAAAACGGCGTTACGCGGCGTGACGTGACGGCGTGACGGCGTGACGAACCGAGCAAACACACGAGCCGCAGATCCGGCCGGTCCGCCGCCGCCAACGGAAGCGCGCTGTTGACCCTCGGCGACACCGGCGGCGCCGGCGGCGGCCGACCGGACGTCCGTTCTCGGAGCCACGTGCGCCGCGACCGCCGCCGACTCCTGAGTCACTGACTCGGACGGAGGCAGCGGCCGCACCGGTCGAGTGACTCAGCCGCCATCCCACAGGCTGTCCGCCACGTGCCCCCCCCCCCCCCTCCGCGCGCTGCAATCTGTGCCGAGCCACCAGCGAGCGGCCCGCTGCCGATATCGACCCGGACACACCACGGTGGCCGGAGTGGTATAGCTGACGCCAGGATCAGGCACAGCCTTCAACAACAGAATAATGGATGTCAGCATCGATCTCAGATCCTGGATCCTCCCGACATCCAGGGCTCCACATGATCCCGATTGGTTTGCTTATTAAAAGATGCAGCGAGGTCCGGGATGTAGCTGCCGATACATACCTACCTACGTGCTATCGCCTTTGCGAACTTTGGGAGCAGCAGGTGGTGAGGGGGGTGGTGGGGAGGGGTCGAAAGACAAGGTCGTGGCCCCTTCACTTGGGGATGGCCAACTGGATGTACCACTAATTACTGTAATATTCATTTGTATCCAGAATTCTAGGGCGTTTTTCTGAAATGCATCTCCGTGTCCCAGGATCTATGTGCTAATTAATCGAAGAATTTTCCTGGATCAAGGAATGGTATATCATTTCTTACATAACCTCATACTATCATCGTATATCTAAATTATAATTATAGTTATATCATAGTTATCGACTACGTACATTATAATTCGTAGAATAACTTCACAATCCAATATTCTAGCGACATGCTTATTCACCTTGTTCAACATCCTTAGGGGTCAAGAATCCACTTATAACAAAATCCGTGGCTTGGTCAGGATTCAGCGGGGTCCGGTGTGGATGTCCGATGTGGAGGCTCGGTGTGGAGTCAGACAGAAGCCTAGCTGGTCTCGGTGCTAAGGCCACGTGTGAAGTAAGACAGGCCCAGTTGGTCTCGACGTGGGTGTCCGGTGTGAAGTCAGCCCAGAGACCCAGCTGGTCTCGATGTGGAGTCAGACGGAGAACCAGCCGGTCTCGGTGTTGGGGCACCGTGTGGAGTCAGACAGACGCCCAACTGGTCTCGATGCGGCAGCTCAGCTATGCAGCACGAGCCTGGTGAGCCGACGCCTCGCGCCGTTCGGCCCATCACAGTTTCAGCAGGCGGCCGGCCGGCCCAACACCTGCCACCGCCGGCAGCGCGGCTCCGATCCCACGGTAGCCAGCTGTTTTATACGGCTGGTCTACCGCAGAGCGGCGGCAGTGGGAACACCGGCGGCCGCAGCCGCAGTCCATCTCGGCCACCACAGGCTATCCGTCTGGGAGTGTGCCCCCGGCCGTCGGGAGACACCGCCCGTCTGGGAGTGTGTCTCGGGTCAGCGGGAGGTACTGGCAGTCTGGGAGTGATCCCAGGGTTAGCGGCAGGGACTGGCAGTCTGGGAGTGTGTCCCCAGGTCAGCGGGGGGTACTGGCAGTCTGGGACTGGCAGGAGTCTGGGAGTGTGTCCCGGGTCAGCGGGAGGTACTGGCAGTCTGGGAGTGTTCCCCGGGTCAGTGGGAGGGACCGGCAGTCTGGGAGTGTTCCAAGGGTTAGCGGGAGGGACTGGCAGTCTGGGAGTGTTCCAAGGGTTAGCGGGAGGAACTGGCAGTCCGGGAGTGTTCCCCCGGGTCAGTGGGAGGGACCGGCAGTCTGGGAGTGTTCCCAGGGACGGCTGGAGGGTCGGTGGAGCAATTTTTGTCCAAAGAATAGTTTTGCGGAGATATTCCTGCGCCCGGACAGCTTACTGAGCACCTCGCACCCCGGCCAACAATCACCAGCCGTTCAGGATGACAAATAGCTATAAGGCTTAATTTGCAACACATAGTCTCGAGTTCAGATCCGGGTACGGATGACGCCTTTTATTGCTATCATTCTGATACTGAAAATTGTCGAACGTATCGCATCCAAAACAACTTCAGCTCTACAAACATGCCTCAAGGCGCGTGACTGTATACACACTTGAGGCCTGTGGCTGATTGAACCAGTCACATGATCATAGGCGTGTGATTGTATATCAGTCATAGGCGTACAATCCAATAGTCACTGCATATCAGTCACCAGTCGGATATTTGCCTGCACTGTGCCTTAACACCTGCGCTCGCTCGTCCAGCGCCCCAATGGGTGTCTTGCGCTGGTAGTGTGATCACTCCACCCAGGGTCTTGCAGGGTCCCAAAACCGACTGCCGTACAATCGGTGCTTGAACGGCGGCATACTCTTGGCCCGGATCACCCGACTGGTCAAGGTCAGATCGCCGTGTGGCCGGTCCACCCTCCGCCGGATCAGTCTCGTGTGCGTCAGCGTTGTACGTAGGGGGAGGGGGACGGTCGTCAGCACCGCCCAGCGTTTGCTGGACTCAGGTATCACGTGTCGCCCTCGGAACGCTGCCAATTCTTGAGATGCCGATGTTTCCGGGCAGACGGCGCCGACTGGCGGCCCTCCGCCGAGTGAAGGGTGCCGCTTGTGTTTCGCGCACGCTTTTTGCTCGGCCCGTGCCGACCCGCCGTGAATGGAGACGAGAACGGCGACAAGTGGTACGTTGCGCCAGCTGCCTGGGAGAGGTGGCGGTCTGGGCGTGACCTTCACCTCCCCGCCAGTCAGCGCGTCGTGAGACGACGAGGTGAACCGGTCTGCAGTTGTGGTAAACCGCGTCACACAGTTGTGACGAACCGCGTCGCACAGCGGCGGGTTTTGACGATGCCATCCGCCGGTATTTAGCGCTGCCGGGACCGTTCATAGTCAGATCCGAGGCCGAGAACGTCTGGCGTAGTCGGTGTGAGCGCCGCGCGGCTCCCTGTCTTACGTCACACCTCGCGATCGTGGTGCCAGCCTCGCACCGGTCTGCTCGGACAGACGGCGATCATTTGCAGGTGCGATGCTCTGTTAGCATAGGGGACGGAGCGGAGACGGAGACGGAGCGAGACCGAGACCGAGACCGAGACCGAGACCGAGACCGAGACCGAGACCGAGACCGAGACCGAGACCGAGACCGAGACCGAGACCGAGACCGAGACCGAGACCGAGACCGAGACGGAGACCGAGACTGAGACTGAGACTGAGACCGAGACCGAGACCGAGACCGAGACCGAGACCGAGACCGAGAACCGAGACCAGACCGAGACTGAGACTGAGACTGAGACTGAGACGAACCGAGACCGAGACCGAGACCGAGACCGAACAAACAACAAACAGACCGAGACCGAGACCGAGACGGAGACGGAGACCGAGACGGAGACGGAGACGGAGACGGAGACAGAAACTGCGACGAACTTTTGTCCTTCCAAAACGCCCTTGGTGTTTCAGTGGTTTGATATCAATTGAACTTTGATTCAAGGAAATTTGTGATTTTCCAGAAAACGTTAGCCTTCCTGTTGAATTTCCTCGTATATTTAGTGTTAGTTTAGTGTACATAATTATTGGAGCTACGAAACCATGAGCTGATAACATTGGATGCAAGCAAAGCAATCATGGAAATCTGAAAATACAACAAGCTAGTTAAACTTCAATCCGATACTCTAAGAGTACGGGAACACCACTATTCCCACTTTCGGCTTTGCAGGATCTTAACTTTTAACTGAACTTTCGATAACTTCGGTAACTTTTTCACCCCTCCGGTTTTTCGTAAATAACTTCAGATTTTACCGGCCGATATACGCCATTGTTTGTGTACCTGCTTATAAATGACCGGCACGTTGCTTAACCCGCGCCGTCTTTCCGGTCAAATCCTCCCACCCCGTCTCGGGGGGGGAGGGGGGGCGGTTGAAGACCCCCCTCTAAAATCCAAACTAAGCGTCGCAGGAAAACGAACGCGGTGTCATCGGAAAGCGCTTGACGGGTAGGGTCCGGGTCCACCCTCCAAAATAATTTTTCCCCAAAAGTGACGTCACCAGGGGGGCTAGATTTTCACGACTTTTCACGACTTACATTATGCTTTTGACTCTGGGAGTTCATTTTGGGGGATATATGAAAAACAAAATGCATTTGGAATGAGAAAAGGATAGCGAAATCGACCAGGTCCATAATTTTTAATGGGCCCCGCAATTTTTTTGTTTGTTGAAATTTCGTTTCCAAGTTTTCTTAAGTTTTCCTTTTCCAATGCGTAGAGCAGACCGAGAAACGTTGTTGGAAGTCAACTTGCGTTGATAAAAAATGCTTACTTTAGCCAGAATCCTATATTGGAACTACAATTTGGCAAATACGCAAAATTTATGTATTCAAAAACGAAAAAAATCAACTCGTACGTTTCATTGCATCCGTAAAGCTAGGCAAACGCTGAAAGTGTCATTAAAGTATCTGTATCCGTTAAACCGTGACGACTGGTTGAACTTTTTTGGAGGTGACCTCACTTGACCTTGACTAACTCGTTGACCCTAGATGACCTGACCTAAAAATTTTGCATCAGCATGTCAAATTGATGTGGAAAAATGTGTGCCAAATTTGGGCGCGCTACCCCGCGCCGTTCGTCCGCTATCCCCGAAAAACCTGAGGGGGGCGGTTGAAGACCCCACCGAGACGGGACGGGTTAAAGTAAGAAAAATTAAAATCTACCGATAAATTTTCGCGTTATAGGTCGCTAAAGTCAAACAAAATATCAGCGCCAGACCACAAATATCGGCGCTGATGCGCTTCCCGTATGTTGGCAAAAAGAAAGTGTTCTTGGCAAAACTAGCGACTTGTTTGGCGTACATTGTTATGCTATATTGTTTCAGAGTCATGTCAGGTCACCGAGGTCGAGTCAGGTCAAGTTTATGACAGGTTAACACACGCCCTGGAGGGGGATGGCGAAATCCGCCCACCCCTCAGATTTTCCGTACATAACTCCATCTTGTCCCTGCCAATATACGCCATTGTTGCGTACCTACTTGAAAATGATCGGCGCATTGTTTAAAGTAAGAAAAATGAAAATCGGCTGACGACTTTTCAAGTTGAGGGCCCGTTAAAATAAAAACAATTCGCAGCGCCAGACCACAAAAATCGGCGCCGATGCGCTTCCCGTATATTGGCAAGAGGGCAAGAGGGAACTGTTCTTTGACATCACTAGCGACTTGTTTGATGCATTTTGTTATGCTATATAATTTAAAAGTCACGTTGGGTCGCCGAGGTCAAGTCAGGTCAAGTTCATGACAGCCTAATAGAACCAAACTTGGTCAACTGGAATGTTGTCAAAAATGCAAATGACTGTCATGCGATTGATGTCATTTTACATGTTACTCCCTACACATCCCGAAATCTACTGTTTGTCATTGTGTGCCTAAGCGTTTCCATACTTTATTCATGCATTTCACTCCTTTCTTTGCGAAGCCGACTGTGCCGAACCGCCCAACGGAGCAGTCGAGTGGGCAGCCCGGTTCCGGTAACTGGAGCAGGTAATTACCTGATAAAGTGCTCCTATATAGGTGACCTGAGGTCAAATGACGGATCTGGCATCTGTATTGCATCATTAGTAATGTCCAAAACATCATTAGTGCCAATTTTGGAGCATTGAAACACAATCACAGCGATCCATAATAATGACAAGCCGATCCACGCAAAACCAGAAAATTTAGATATTTTGGCCTCATTTGACCTCAAAGATATTGACCTAAGGTCATGAAATTTGCACACAATAGAGTTCACTATCATGCCCATCCACCCTGCGAATTTAGTTGCCCTAGCTTCAGTAGGAGCCGAGATCGTAGGGGGGCGGAATCCGCCCCCCTCCAGTGCGCGTAATTTTCCAAGGCCCTCCAGGGCGCGTTAGCTTAACTTCCACCTTAACTTTCGCCTTTGCACAAATTATAATGAAAACGAACCATTAGCGAACCATTACCGAACCATTAGCAAAAGATTGACGAAGTTGAAGCGGATTACAGGTTCGTATCAATTTCGCGGCGGTTATGTACATATTTCGTTTTATGCAGTAGTTTTGCTGTGTGAAAGGAATTGCCAAAAGTCAATTTGGACAACTTTTCATATGAACAGTGGCCACCTGTAACATTAAGAGTTGTACGCTAAGTTAACGAAATGTAAACGGCTTATTTTATATATTTGTAGTTGTTGCAGCTGTCGCCGTTTTGTGTAGGCTTTTTACACAAATCCTAAACATTCCCAAAAACACCCATTTTGCTGGCTCGACCACAGTTAATGAACCAGATCTGAAGAACAATCTGGCTTAAATAATCTGGTCAACTACTCCAGAGCGATAACACCCCTTCCCGGACTTGATATGTATGGGAGTAGCGTGTAAGATAATAACAATTTTAAAAGGAAATTTGCCTCGTTCCTCTTTTCAAGCATATCACTCACCTGAGCTTATCATCAACAATTGATTTGTTGCTCTCTGATGGCTTCACAACAGTTCCTCGACTACCCTTCGGTCAACACTGAATAACTCCATTCTCATTTGCGCAGTGCAGACATACGTTACTGACAGTGTAATACAATGAGGATAATAGGCAGAGTGAGGGGGAGTATCGGAAAGACATTTGTAGATGAATGGTTCACGAGGACATACGGTACATTGTTTTCAGCACCGGCCATAGTGGTTTGATGAAGCCAACATGACAGGAAATATAACCTAAGCATACCCACTAGTGCATGTGGTCTATTTTCGGATGCCTGACAGGATGATCCGAACTTCGGCTTCACCAACCCATGCTCTTAAGCATCTCCAAAAAAATATGCGGGCGTCATCCTTCCCAAACGTGACCAAGTGATCATGTGCCACTTTTGACACGCGACCGCATTACATGGTATACTTCTGACAAGCGACCACGTGACCATGGTACACTTTTACCAATGGACCACGTGATCATGGCACACTTTTGCCACGGGACCACGTGACCATGGCACACTTAACACGGGACCACGTGAAGGTGCCACACTTGCAACACGAGACCACGCCACCATGTTACACTTCCGTCACAAAGACCATGCTCCACTTCCTACGTGGAAGCTTCTTTCGGAAGCTAAGCTGGGAAGCTTCCCACTGGCCACCTTCCTACCTGACCACCTACCTTCCCACCTGCCTTCCCACCTGACCACCCACCTTCCCACCTGACCACCCACCTTCCCATCTGACCACTCACCTTCCCACCTGGCCACCGACCTTCCCACAGACCATCCCATCTGACCACCGACCTTCCCACTGACTACTTTCCCACCTGTCCACCGGCCTTCCCACCTGGCCACCGCCCTTCCAACTAACCACCTTCCCACCCGACCGCCGGCCTTCCCATCTGACCACCGACCTTCCCACCCGATCACCGGCCTTCCCACTCGACCACCGACCTTCCCACCTTCCCACCCGATCACCGACTTTCACACCGGCCTTCCCACCTGGCCGCTTCCCTCCAGCCCGGCGGCGACCGGCTCAGCCCAGCGCCACTGAGACCTGGCGAGGACGAGACAGTGTGCGGCTCACCTGATGATGACGCAGTGGTTCTCGGCGTCGATCAGCATGTTGCGGTACATCTCGTCGGCCAGCGCGTAAACGTGCGGCGGATTCTCGTGACTCGCCTGCAACCACACGTTTGTCACGTGTCTCATCGTCAGCCAGCGCGTGCACGTGCGGCGGGTTCTCGTGACCCGCCTGCAGCCACACGTCTGTCACGTGTCTCATCGTCAGCCAGCGCGTGCACGGGCGGCGTGTTCTCGTGACCCGCCTGCAACCACACGTTTGTCACGTGTCTCATCGTCAGCCAGCGCGTGCACGTGCGGCGGGTTCTCGTGACCCGCCTGCAGCCGCACGTGAGTCACGTGTGTGACGAGTGCCGCTGTAAGCCGGTCACAGTCACGCCCGGGCGAAGGGCTCGGCACAGGAGCTGGAGTGGGCAGGCGTGATCGTGGCGAATCGCTCTCTCACTTGCCGGAGAGTCAGCGCTTGTGACCATCGAGATAATTATGATTACGCATGGTGTTCAGAGTTCGTGGTAGGAGTGCAAGGGGTACAGCATGCAGAGAGAGCATTTGGACCAAAGCCACCCTAGATGCCGCTCTAGATATAAATTTAGTCGAAATAAGCGTTCAATTACATCTCAACTCAACTGTCTGCGCATCGTTACTGGGTGTTCCTAGCAGATCACTGTGATGCTATCTTTGCACGTTTTTTCATTGCATGACATCCTCATGCATTGCGCATTGCGCATCTAAAGCGGATTGTGCGAGGTATGGACTGGAGTACGGGACACAAAATGTAACAGTGGCGACCCCTCCGGTATAGTGCACGGCTCGAGACCGTGCTTAGCTGTGCACGGGACATTGTCGGAAACCATGGAGTAATGCACAACCGATGGTCACACCTAGGGCAAGACGCAATGTGCTATGTTCAAAACAATGGCTATTCATTGAATCTCTCGGCTCCAAGGCTGCTATGCCGCTATCATTAGAGCATCACTAGTCTTACACAGCATAGTGGTACTGGACGTATTGTCTACAGCCATGTCGCTTAAAAATCCCCACTTATGACGAAATACTTGGCAGGTAGAAATGTAACTGAAATAACTGCATGAGATTCATGAAAGAAGAGCATGGAAGTCTCCATGAAACAGATGCCTTATATCCATGGAATCATCCTGAACTAACCGATCGTTGCTCAATTTCGGTTCGTCGGATAATTTTTACTAGATCGTGCTCAATGAAATTTGGAAAATAGGCAAAAGTAGAAACAGCAAGCAGCAAAGCATTGCCTATGATTATTTCTGATGACAGAACATTGGCGAGGAGACCATTTTCTGGCACAATTTGAGTGGCACATCAGTTCAATGGTTCGGTTAAGATTAGTATTGACATCCAAAAACAAGATTCAACCAACAAAAAAGACGTCGCTACGGCACTAATGACGTCACGAATGGCCTTACTTTTCAGTCCCTGGGGGTCATCTTTTAGGCAATTTGTAAAATTAAGTGCTCCCGGCCGATTTGTAAAATTTGCAATTTGTAAAATGGGAAACTTCATTGTAAAATGAAGTTTCCCATTTGAAAAACTGAACTTGTAAATTTTCGTCATTTCGATGCTTCAAAAAGTTGAGAAATGCAAGTTCCAATTCATAAAGTTGTATTTGCATATATCGATTACACCTAGAACGGACACTTTTCAACTTAGCTGTATGGAAAAGTGCATGGATAGACCGATATTTTGTGTTCAGCCATGAAGGGCAATAGTAACATCAAACAAAACAAAAAAACAGGGGGCGAAGTTTTGTCAGTTCTGCTAACATGAACAATCCCTGACAGCCTTATGTGAGCATCTCTATTCGGAAATGAGCAATATCTTCAAGTTCTTTTGGAGACAATCTGACTTAACTGGCCGCAGTTCAATGACTCTGAGCGACCTGATCTCTGAAGTTTCTTTTCAAATATGGAGAGCTGATATAGAAAACAAAAGTTTGCCAAGTTTGAGCACACTACCGTGCGCCATTTTCCTGGGTTGTTTTGCAGAAAACCACAGGGGGACTTGCGTCAGCGCCGGCCTGGTGAGGGGTAGGGAGGGTGGGGTGGGGGTGTTGGGGTTTAGGAGCCCATCAGGGGTAGGGAGGTGAATCACCCAAAGCAAGTGGCCAGGTAACCAGCCAGATGATCCAGGTCATAAAGATCGGCTGTCAAAATGCTGCCAAAATAGCACCAGAAATACCCCCGATATGCTTGATGAGGTCGTACATGCCGTAGAACTTTGAGCTGGCACGTCACCCATGAGGGTTACCAAAATTTCCGACCATCAGGGTCAGCTGTTTGAAAAAAAAGAAGAAGAGAAATTTGGTACGAATTCTTGTTCGAGTGGTTCTATGGCGCATAATCCAATTGCTAAACAAAGCTGGTTGCGTGAGCTCCGGCCACACCACCTGATCCGTGAATTACAGTTCAACGCCAGAATTTCTACCGGGAGTTTAACGTGCCGTCAGTGCACCGACACGGCCACCCAGTTAGCTCGTCCGCAGACTTATCGGATCAGTTGCCAACTGACCGTCCTAGCCGGAGGCCAAATGAGAGCACGTGGTGCGGCCTGAATGCTGTCTCGGCAGGACAGAGGAGACCACTGCGTGCCAGCGCCGCAAGGTGCAAATCACTGAAGATGACCTGATTTATGCTAAAGTCAGAATCTTTTTCATGTCTCATTTTCTTTTCGACACGAAAGCGTCTTGATTACATAGCTAAATATCGACTGCGTCACACCGTATTACGTAGCTAGGATCGAGGCGAACTCGGCCACGGCAAGCCGGGTACGTGCGCGGAAAATAGGCACGAAACACTCACACACGAGCGCGTGCTGCGAGGTGATGAGCCTCGGAGCAGCGTGCGGGGCGGAAGGCATGGCCGTGACAACAGCATTGGCCGCGGTCGTGACGGGGAACGGGCCGCGCGAAACGGGTCGCGTTTGAACGGTCGACGGTGCATGAACCTCTCTGCGCATCACCTCCTCCGACTACGACGAGAGAACAGTCAGATGTCGTGACGAGCAAATTCGGCCGACAATCAGCTGACCGAGTTTTCACGCCAAGTAAGCGCTCAGTGTGCTTGTTTGCAGGAATGTGTAAACTGATTCACAGGGTGTTTCGCGTCGTCTAAAACCGGCAGGAAAGCCGGAACGGTTCTGGCCAGGCAACCGACTCTTTTGCAATAAGCAGCGTAAATAAAGAGTATAAAATATCGTAAAGCAAATACGAGCACACATGGTTATGCGCCGGGACAATTGCGCTTTACACTTAAGCATCACCATCTTTCCAACCGAATCAACACTCCCTTCACCTCCTCTCTTCCCCGCCTTCCAACAGACCAACTCCCGGGGCGGGTGCGGATCGACGGGGACGCGCGATGCTCAGTTCTGCATTCCCAGGTCGGTTGGGATCACGGGAAGTCGGCCGTCGGGGCCATCGACTGCGGGTCAACAGCCGGTGACAGGTGTGCACAGTGCAGCAACATCAGACTAGTCCACAGTGCAGCAACATCAGACCAGTCCACAGTGCAGCAACATCAGACTAGTCCACAGTGCAGCAACATCAGACCAGTCCACAGTGCAGCAACATCAGACCAGTCCACAGTGCAGCAACATCAGACTAGTCCACAGTGCAGCAACATCAGACCAGTCCACAGTGCAGCAACATCAGACCAGTCCACAGTGCAGCAACATCAGACCAGTCCACAGTGCAGCAACATCAGACCAGTCCACAGTGCAGCAACATCAGACCAGTCCACAGTGCAGCAACATCAGACCAGTCCACAGTGCGGCAACATCAGACTAGTCCACAGTGCAGCAACATCAGACCAGTCCACAGTGCAGCAACATCAGACCAGTCCACAGTGCAGCAACATCAGACCAGTCCACAGTGCAGCAACATCAGACTAGTCCACAGTGCAGCAACATCAGACCAGTCCACAGTGCAGCAACATCAGACTAGTCCACAGTGCAGCAACATCAGACTAGTCCACAGTGCAGCAACATCAGACCAACAGTGCAGCAACATCAGACCAGTCCACAGTGCAGCAACATCAGACCAGTCCACAGTGCAGCAACATCAGACCAGTCCACAGTGCAGCAACATCAGACCAGTCCACAGTGCAGCAACATCAGACATCAGCAACATCAGACCAGTCCACAGTGCAGCAACATCAGACTAGTCCACAGTGCAGCAACATCAGACCAGTCCACAGTGCAGCAACATCAGACCAGTCCACAGTGCAGCAACATCAGACCAGTCCACAGTGCAGCAACATCAGAAACAACATCAGACCAGTCCACAGTGCAGCAACATCAGACCAGTCCACAGTGCAGCAACATCAGACCAGTCCACAGTGCAGCAACATCAGACCAGTCCACAGTGCAGCAACATCAGACTAGTCCACAGTGCAGCAACATCAGACCAGTCCACAGTGCAGCAACATCAGACCAGTCCACAGTGCAGCAACATCAGACCAGTCCACAGTGCAGCAACATCAGACTAGTCCACAGTGCAGCAACATCAGACCAGTCCACAGTGCAGCAACATCAGACCAGTCCACAGTGCGGCAACATCAGACCAGTCCACAGTGCAGCAACATCAGACTAGTCCACAGTGCAGCAACATCAGACCAGTCCACAGTGCAGCAACATCAGACCAGTCCACAGTGCAGCAACATCAGACCAGTCCACAGTGCAGCAACATCAGACTAGTCCACAGTGCAGCAACATCAGACCATTCCACAGTGCAGCAACATCAGACCAGTCCACAGTGCAGCAACATCAGACTAGTCCACAGTGCAGCAACATCAGACTAGTCCACAGTGCGGCAACATCAAACCAGTCCACAGTGCAGCAACATCAGACCAGTCCACAGTGCAGCAACATCAGACATCCACAGTGCAGCAACATCAGACCAGTCCACAGTGCAGCAACATCAGACTAGTCCACAGTGCAGCAACATCAGACTAGTCCACAGTGCGGCAACATCAGACCAGTCCACAGTGCAGCAACATCAGACTAGTCCACAGTGCAGCAACATCAGACTATCGGCGTGACACGTTGCTGTGTATAACTCGCCGGCGGCTGGCGATGGCGCGTTATCTGGAGCTCGATACCCGGCCGGCCAGGTAGGACTCGGCTGAAGGCGACCCACAGCTGGGAGGGGTCGACGTGCCGTGGATCGACCCGCGAGGATCGGCACGGATCAGCCGCCCCTCTGTGTGGTGGACGGCGCGCTCTGGACACTGTGGACACCACCCCAGCACCTCCAGCTGCCCTGGTGTTGGCTAGTGGCAACCACAGCCTGACAGCCGGCCCCAGTGGACACCACCCCAGCACCTCCAGCTGCCCTGGTGTTGGCTAGTGGGGACCACAGCCTGACAGCCGCCCCCAGTGGACACGGCCCCTGCACCCCACTTCCTGGTGTTGCTGTTGGGACCACAGCCTGACAGCCGCCCCCAGTGGACACGGCCCCTGCACCCCCAGCTGCCCTGGTGTTGGCTAGTGGCAACCACAGCCGGACAACCGGCCCCAGTGGACACCACCCCAGCACCTCCAGCTGTCCTGGTGTTGGCTAGTGGCAACCACAGCCCAGACAGCCGGCCCCAGTGGACCACAGCCAACCCCCCAGTGACACCTGCACCTCCAGCTGTCCTGGTGTTGGCTGTTGGGGACCACAGCCTGACAGCCGCCCCAGTGGACACCACCCCAGCACCTCCAGCTGTCCTGGTGTTGGCTAGTGGCAACCACAGCCTGACAGCCGGCCGCAGTGCAACCTACCATTTAGCGAGGACGGTGCCGGGTGTATCGCCTACCCAGCAAACCCCGGGTGTCCTTGGGTTCGGTGAGGGTATTCGCATGAAAACGGCGTATCGAGACACCGAGAAAAGAAATATGTAAGAAAAAGAGCATGCGCGGCGAAGGACGAACACAAAAAAAAACGGTAGTACTGTTACGCAGCTACGTTAGATAAATGCAGGGATGGGCAAGTGAGGATGAGACTGACAGGCAATGCAAGCGATCGGCAGATCAATCAGAACAAACAACGATATGTAAATGTCGAAAAATGCAGTTATTCAATACCTAATAACTGCATGCTACAACCAGTGGTAAATGTGAAAAGTGTCAGTGCATTCAAAACAGCCACTCTTGACGCACGCACGGCTACTCACGGCGCCCTGGTACTATGGTACATATCTGCACGTGTACCGCTACTCACGGCGCCCTGGTACTACGGTACATATCTGCACGTGTACCGCTACTCACGGCGCCCTGGTACTATGGTACATATCTGCACGTGCACGGCTACTCACGGCGCCCTGGTACTGCTCCACGTGTTTGTCTCCGTAGTAGGGCAGCTGCTGGAACGGGTTGACCGAGATGAGCACGGGTCCGATGTAAGTCTGGACGCAGTGCGGTCAAGGAACTGTCGCTCTGCAGTCACGTCACGCCCGCTCGTCACAACAAGCCGTCAGAACGGCCGGCGGCGAGACGTTCCGCCGACAGCTCCACCACCATACACAACACACACCTGCACACATACACACATACACACACACACATGCACATACACACACATGCACATGCACATACACATACACATACACAACACCACGCACTACACATACACATACACACACACACATACACATACACATACACACACAATACACACACACACATACACCACACACGCACACATACGCACACACCTGCACATACACATACACATACACATACACACGCACACACACACACACACTGCACATACACATGCACAACACTGCACATACACACACACCTGCACACACACATACACATGCACGGGCACACACACACATACACACACACATACACATACACATACACACACACACAAACAGTCGCAGCACAGTGCAAGCCAAGAACACTGTACCGGGCGAGGAAAACAAACAACTCCGTGCGGCGCTAACAACACTGGCGCTAACAACACTGCCGCCAACAACACTGGCGCTAACAACACTGCCGCCAACAACACTGGCGCTAACAACAGTGGCGCTAACAACACTGGCGCTAGCAACACTGCCGCCAACAACACTGGCGCTAACAACAGTGACGCTAACAACACTGGCGCCAACACTCAGCGATGCACTCATCTGTCAAGCGGTGGCAGCTGTTTTGGGGTTTATGGGCGGTATCGACCAAATTGGCATCCTAAATCCATCCGAGCTAAATCCATCCATATCGCGAGTCATTTGAGGGGTTTAGAAACCACTCATTGGCCTAGAAACAAAGTTGATTTTAGTTGCATGAGCTCGCTAAATATGCCACTTTAAAGAGCTAATAATTATGTCATGACCCACACATGTTTTATTTGCAGCTGCTCGCCAAATCTAAACCTGTATTGTAGAACCGGTTGTTTTCACTCAGCAGTCAGCTTCCTGCAAGTCCATGACAATTTATCTCAATTGGCACAGCAGAGATCATCTTCGACCAACATGTGTGCTAACTTGACGGTGGCCGTGGCACAACACCACGACCAATTCGACGCTGATCAATGCTGCGCGGTGGCCATCAGACCTGATGTGTTGTTGGTTGGTTATTGGTTTTTACGACACATCGACCGTCGAGTCATGCAGCGTCGCCAATCTCTCACGCCGACTGGTCGCGGGCGAAGAGTAGCGAGAGGTGAGACTCGAACCCACAACCTTTCGATTGTGAGACGAGCAACTTACCCCTAGGCTACTCGTCCCCAGACCTGACGTGCCGACACGTCCAGAAGCTCAGACACGCCGTGTAAGCAGCCGGCTCTGCGTGAAACCACGCGTACACGACTCGAGCCTGCACTTCCTGCTCCCGCCGCGCGTTTCCTGACGACGCCGCTCCCCACACGCGATATAATCTCTGCGAGCCACGCCGGCCCGGTGTTAAGCTGGCGTCGCCGGCGCGTCACCATGGCCGCACAATGTCCCACCGGTGGATCCCTGGAGGAATTTCCAGCTGCGGCCCATATGAGAGGTGGTGTCAGCGGATCACCATGGCCGTGTACACAATGGCCCGCCGGTGCGTCGCGGGGAGAATCTCCGGTAATACGAGCCGCGCGACACAAGCGGGGCGGCGTGCCTGCCCGGGATCCTGAACTATGTCCATGGAGAGCATTGTTTTGTTGAAGCCCACCGCTATAGCAACAGGGAAAACAGCCTTTGTCTGTGGACCGGAGTAATGGTGTGGTAACATAAGGCCACCAATGCTTGGTTGGATGGCAGAAGAGAGGAAGGAGAGCGTGAGCGTACACGGCTGACAATGCGCGAGGTACAGAGAGGTATCGTGTTGCCTCGATCGTCTATGACGCCGACAGTGTGCGAGGTACAGAGACTGAGGTGTCGCCTGTGCTGTCGTGCTGTCTCGGTCGTCTATGATGCCGGCAATGCGCGAGGTACAGAGTGTCGCCTGTATTGTCGTATTGTCTCGATCGTCTATGACGCCGGCAGTGTGCGAGTACAGAGACCAGAGAGTGTCGCCTGTGCTGTCGTGCTGTCTCGGTCGTCTATAACGCCGGCAGTGTGCGAGGTACAGAGACTAGAGAGTGTCACCTGTATTGTCGTGTTGTCTCGGTCATCTATGATGCCGGCAGTGTGCAGGTACAGAGACTAGAGAGTGTCGCCTGTATTGTCGTGTTGTCTCGGCCATCTATGATGCCGGCAGTGTGCAGTACAGAGACTAGAGAGTGTCGCCTGTATTGTCGTGTTGTCTCGGCCATCTATGATGCCGGCAGTGTGCAGGTACAGAGACTAGAGCGTGTCGCCTGTACTGTCGTGTTGTCTCGGCCATCTATGATGCCGGCAGTGTGCAGGTACAGAGACTAGAGAGTGTCGCCTGTATTGTCGTGTTGTCTCGGCCATCTATGATGCCGGCAGTGTGCGAGGTACAGAGACTAGAGAGTGTCACCTGTATTGTCGTGTTGTCTCGGTCGTCTATAACGCCGGCAGTGTGCGAGGTACAGAGACTAGAGAGTGTCGCCTGTATTGTCGTGTTGTCTCGGTCATCTATGATGCCGGCAGTGTGCGAGGTACAGAGACTAGAGAGTGTCGCCTGTATTGTCGTGTTGTCTCGGCCATCTATGATGCCGGCAGTGTGCGAGGTACAGAGACTAGAGAGTGTCGCCTGTATTGTCGTGTTGTCTCGGTCATCTATGACGCCGGCAGTGTGCGAGGTACAGAGACTAGAGAGTGTCGCCTGTATTGTCGTGTTGTCTCGGCCATCTATGATGCCGGCAGTGTGCGAGGTACAGAGACTAGAGAGTGTCACCTGTATTGTCGTGTTGTCTCGGTCATCTATGATGCCGGCAGTGTGCGAGGTACAGAGACTAGAGAGTGTCGCCTGTATTGTCGTGTTGTCTCGGTCATCTATGATGCCGGCAGTGTGCGAGGTACAGAGACTAGAGAGTGTCACCTGTGCCGTCGTGCTGTCTCGGTCGTCTATGACGCCGGCAGTGTGCAGGTACAGAGACTAGAGAGTGTCGCCTGTATTGTCGTATTGTCTCGGTCATCTATGACGCCGGCAGGGTGCGAGGTACAGAGACTAGAGAGTTTCGCCTGTGCTATCGTGTTGTCTCGATCGTCTATGACGCCGACAGTGTGCGAGGTGCAGTGTCGCCCGTACTGTCGTGTTGTCTCGACCATTTATGACGCCGGCAGTGTGCGAGGTACATAGAGCGTGTCGCCTGTACTGTCGTGTTGTCTCGGTCATCTATGATGCCGGCAGTGTGCAGTACGAGACCAGAGAGTGTCGCCTGTGTCGTCGTGTTGTGTCGACCGTCTATGACGCCGGCAGTGTGCGAGGTAGTGTCGCCTGTGTCGTCGTGCTGTCTCTGTCGTACACACCAACTGGCCGCCGTGGTGTGTCGGCGACACAACTCAGTTTGGTGTTGTCTTGCAGCTGACGGAATTCGCGCGAGACAGATGGTGCTCTATTGCGACAGGTGCGTCGGCATCGACGTTCGCCGACACATGATAACGGCGGGGAGACGCGACCGACGGGGCCGTCGCCACCAACTGGCGCCGTACCAACATATCCACATCACGTACCCACCTGGCAAACATCGTATCTGGACCACCGAATACAAACTTTTGACGAAAATAATGGTTGGAAATATGCACGACTAACTATGCATGCAAAACGTAAAAGGCATGCGCAGCTTGCATGCATTTTCCCAGTACTCAGCAAATATAAAATACGGTTATATTACATTTTCTTGTGAGTTCTGATTAGATGCATGCCAAGTTGACATGGTCCGTACCTTACTAGGCTGCAAAATGTTTAAATCAGAGGCGGATCCATTAATTTGTATTGGTGGTACTTGCTCGAGAGGTGTGGGGGTGGTCCCATTTATGGGGAAGAGTGGCATTTGCACGGAGGGGCACCACTGATTTCGCAGCAGCAATTTCCAGGCGAATGGGTGGTGACGCTTCACAGGGGCGACTTCGGGACCAAGAGGGGCGCCTTGGGGACCCAGAGGGGCGCCTTTCTACTTAGAGGGGCGCCTCCAGGTGAAAAAAAATAAAAAGAGGGTGCACCTAAGTCCTGGCGTGGCGGGGCGTCTTTTCTCACCTAGACCAGCACCGCATCTCCACGGGAGGCAAGCATACCGTCTGTGCCCCTTGGATCCGTCCCTGGTTTCAAGTGCTCTTGGATACGGCAGGGACGAATCATGACAGGATTTTGCTACTATAGCTTGGTCAACTTACAACTTCGATATTCTACTTTTCTCAGCATCACCAGTGTGGTGTTTAACCATCATGACGTGTTCTATTCTCACATCATGTCGGAATCTGTCGCATAGACACATTTTCCCGAACGCATGCCCCCACCCATCGTAACCCCAATGAGCAGCGACAACTCATGGACGTTCCCAAATATGACCGTCAAATGACCTGGTTGAGGTTTGTCGGGAAAGCGTGGTTCCGAAATCGAGCGCACGCGTAGAGCCTGGTCTTCGGTGAGCTATAGGGCAGGTGGAATTATAGGCTATCGCTGCACACGCATGAATGGCCAGGGGCAAGGGTCCAGGCGATGCCGCGATAATCGCATCGCCGGCGAAAGTTTATCATGAACGTGCCACAGCTTGGCGATCCAACGACAATCAGCATCATCAGACCATCGGCCGTCTCCTAAATTCAGAGCTGCCCAGAATAATGTCTTCGGCATAATGATCAGCGGTGCACCTCCGCTATTCCCAACACCACATCGCATTACCCCGAAAAATACTTGATCTCCAATCAACAACTATTCATCATCGAAATAGCAGGGCACCTCGGGGTGCTTTACCGAGCGTATTGTTACCTTCAACGAGTGAGTGATGGGGGCAACGTGGAGTTACGGGATAACCGCGCCGTAACATGACACATGGTTAGAAATCACAGCACCGGTTAAAATCATACCGGCTATGATCTCTCACCATGGCATGGTATCCCTGGACGAACAGGGCACAAGTTACCGCAGCACATAGAGCCGCCGGCGCCGCAGGATTTGCGCTGCAATAGCAGCACCGGGAAGCATCGAGGTGTCGCAGCAGCAGCAGCAGCAGTAAACGGGACAGAACAGTTCCCAAACTCGCCATCGATGCGTCGCTCCGGGCCCGCGTGAACCGCCGAACTGTCGCTGACTCCGTCCTGGGTCACGGTCGGACGGAACAGTCATGTCTGTCCGACTGTCGCTTACCACGTCTCGGGTTATGATCTGGCGGGGCAGCCCTGACGTGGGCGGTATAAACTATGAGACTGTCGCTTACTCCGTCTCCGGTTATGATCTGGCGGAGCAGCTCAGCCCTGGTGTGGGCGGTATAAACCACGAGACTGCCTTACTCCGTCCCTGGTCATAACCGGGCGGAGCGACTTTGATATGGGCGGTATAGACCGCGACACTATCGCTAACTCAGTTCCGGGCCACGGCCGAGCGAAGCGACTTTGATATGGGCGGTATAGACCACGACACTGTCACTTACTCCGTCCCGGGTCGCAATCGGGCGCAGCGGTGCTGACGTGAGCGCCGTAATTCACTTGGTGAGCCGTCTCCATAGAGCGGCGGACAGAGCGGAAGCAGCCAGTTTGTGGCAGCCCGGCCACCCAGCTGCGGCTCGGGCGGCGTGTTGGCACCCCGCATCGTCGTGGCATGGCCGTCTCTCTGAACTCTCTGAACTGATGCACTGAACGCAGCTGCACTGATAACTTGCAGTCGTCACGCAGCACACGGCTGCGACACTCGGGTAACTTGCAGCCGCCACGGTGCTGACAACAGACGGCTGGGACACTCGGGCAACTTGCAGTAGCCACGGTGCTGACAGCAGACAGCTGCGACACTGACAATTCGCACGGGCTTAATTGGACGAGACATATGTCGGTTGAAATATTCCTACTGGCATTCTCTATTATGTCAAATACACTCTGGACGATAGATTATTTCACAAATTGCGTGCCAAGAGTCGGGATGTGGGGAGAGAAGATGCTGTGAGCATCCTTAACACCTTGATCAGGCATCAATCGTCCAGTGCCCGTGGGTTTGTCTTGTAACCGTTGGGCCAATGTTCAAATATAGCCAGCCAGCTGGAATGCAAGTTGACTCGCGACCCTTCTTCGTCAGAGAAGGACCACGCAATATGACCAATGCTGCACGTGCGTCCTATGCGAATTATTTTCATCAACTATTGTAACGCAATTTCTTGGGACGAAAATTCGGCAGCGGTGAGACAGCAAAAAGGAGTCTGAAGCAATGCGTGGGAAATTCCATCTCGTCGTCATGCTAACCAGATGAGACATACTTTCCATTAGTTATAATCACATGTTTCACCTCTGAGCGAACAGTCCGTGTGCTTTGGCCGGCCGACTACCCACAATCAGTTCGTGATATTTGGCCACTGCTGGTCACGTGCGCCGGCCGCTGACGCTGACCTCTCGTGCCGGTAGTTCCGGGCTGGCCCGACACCGCCGGATGTGTTGTATCTGCCGGCGGCTGTACCGGCGGCTGCAGCACACCCTGCGGCTACGTCACCGGCCCAGCAGCTCTCGGCGGTGGTGCTCCAACCGTGCCCGATACAGCATGACAGGGTATGACCTGGGTACGGGTAGGGTTGATAGGGTACCGTTCCGGGCGGTACCTGCCAAATCGGCCAGGGTGCCCAGTCGTGCCGACCTGGGCGATGCCCTATCAAACCGCCAATGGGTGCCGCATTATGCTGCTCCATACGGAATTTTGGCCACATCACCCCGGGTGACAGCCTGACCACCCCACCTCGGGTGACAGCCTGACCACCCCACCTCGGGTGACAGCCTGACCACCCCACCCCGGGTGACAGCCTGACCACCCCACCTCGGGTGACAGCCTGACCACCCCACCTCGGGTGACAGCCTGACCACCCCACCCCGGGTGACAGCCACACCCCACGGTGCCACCCGGCACCACACCAGGGAGCGACCCCCACGGGGAAGCCACACACGGGTGACAGCCTGACCACCCCACCCCGGGTGACAGCCTGACCACCCCACCCCGGGTGACAGCCTGACCACCCCACCTCGGGTGACAGCCTGACCACCCCACCTCGGGTGACAGCCTGACCACCTCACCTCGGGTGACAGCCTGACCACCCCACCCCGGGTGACAGCCTGACCACCCCACCTCGGGTGACAGCCTGACCACCCCACCTCGGGTGACAGCCTGACCCAGTGTGTATAGATTGATTTTCACTTGATTGTCAGATGTAAATAAACGTCTCCCAAGTTTGCTATTAAAGACGCAGCTAAATGTCGGATGGTAAATCAGTCGTATCGTATGCGACTGCATAACATGATTCTAGATCTATGTATTTCTAGGTCTACGTAAAGCCCAACATCACTTCAAAGCCAATAAACAGCAACTGGAGGTCTGGAGGTCAACTGGATTGGCTGAAGTTCGATAACATGCTTTAGCAGCGCGATTTGACCATGGTTTGAAGACTGCTTGCAACATCTGTCCCCCTTACATTGGCTAGCAGTATTAAGTTCCGCTCCGAAATATCCAGTAGCACTCGAGGAACTGACGCGAATAAATTAGAGCTGCCCCGCATTAATACGGAAGCTGTGAGGCGCAACTTTCTGTATCGGGCGGCCAGCACGTGGAATAATAGGGTATTTGGTGCTCAGGGGCGTATTTGATGGCATGCTTTATCATTTTACCTTTTTTTCATTGACGTTTTGCGTCCTTTAGTGTTTTTTCATAAGTCGAGTTTCTTTTTTATGATTGAACCATGTATTGACGCGAGTGCTGAGAAGCCATGATTATGGAGAACTCAATATACGACTATGACTATGACTATTCATGCCAGCTGTGGTACATTATCAGGTACTCATTTCCAGGGTGCACTGATAGACACATATGGAAGATGTCAGTACATAGTGAAATATATGACTTGCGATGTAACTAATTGTCCTGGTATGTGTTGTTTTCCACCCCAATTTCTGAATCTGAACGCACTAATCTGGTCGCACCGCCCCACGCGCATGACTTCACGTCGGCCAATAGTGTGACCTCACCCTGGGAGATATTATGATGACACTGCCCCGGGCGGCAGCATGACCACACCTCGACTGGCGGCATGACCACACTGCCCCGGGCGGCAGGCTGACCACACTGCCCCGGGCGGCAGCATGACCACACTGCCCCGGGCGGCAGCATGACCACACTGCCCCGGGCGGCAGGCTGACCACACTGCCCCGGGCGGCAGCATGACCACACTGCCCCGGGCGGCAGCATGACCACACCTGCCCCGGGCGGCAGGTGACCACACCGCCCCGGGCGGCAGACCACACTGCCCCGGGCGGCATGACCACACCTGCCCCGGGCGGCAGCATGACCACACTGCCCCGGGCGGCAGCGTGACCACACTGCCCCGGGCGGCAGCGTGACCACACTGCCCCGGGCGGCAGCATGACCACACTGCCCCGGGCGGCAGCATGACCACACTGCCCCGGGCGGCAGCATGACCACACTCCGCTGGGCGGCAGCATGACCACACCTGCCCCGGGCGGCAGCTGGCCCCGGGCGGCAGCATGACCACACTGCCCCGGGCGGCAGCATGACCACACATGCCCCGGGAGTCAGCATGACCACACTGCCCCGGGCGGCAGCATGACCACACCTCGACTGGCGGCAGCATGACCACACCGCCGGTGAAGCGGGCAGTCTGTGCCGACTGTGCACCACACCAGTGATCACGGCCGCCGTAACGGTGTTCGGCCGCGCCTTTCCAGCTGAAT
This sequence comes from Imbricaverruca yamaguchii, assembly GCA_034440575.1. Lineage (NCBI taxonomy): Eukaryota > Metazoa > Arthropoda > Thecostraca > Neoverrucidae > Imbricaverruca > Imbricaverruca yamaguchii. The sequence continues at coordinate 2,324,611 of JAOTOL010001646.1, read as the reverse complement.
TTCACGCCGGCGTAGGTCGCACGTGACCAGCTCGGCGCGGCTGCGGTAGCGCATGAGAGACGCCCCGTCCGCGATGGCTCCGTTGCGCACGCCGGCGCGCGCACGCTCCCGGCACGTGCCGGCTGAGTGACTGGGCGGAGCAACTCCATTCAGGGTCGCCGCCGGCAGCCGATCATACGAGCCGAGCGCGGCACGGCCCACAACGCCGAGCCGCGACGCGCCGGCCGCCATCATACGAGCCGAGCGCAGCTGACGCGCCGGCAGCCGATCATACGAGCCGAGCGCAGCTGACGTGCCGGCAGCCGATCATACGAGCCGAGCGCGGCTGACGCGCCGGCAGCTGCCATCGTTGGACGGTGATATCAGAGCGCGGTGTCGATAGATGGACGCGCTACCCCACAGGTCGCCAGTGACCTGGTAAATCTGGAGGTACAGGAGCGGCCAGGAGCGGCCCTGCGGACCAGAGCCGACTCGAAACCGTTGATATATTAACGGCATAATCGTAGTGACAAAAATGTTACTTCTGGACGCAACTGAAAGTGATTCGGGGATGGTAACTATAGTGTACTCCTTAACGAAAGATCAGTGGAGTGGTACGGAGAGGATAAATATATATCGTCGCCCAATGGCTTAGTATAAGCTGTGGACACTGGGAACGCCAATAACGAGCGATGTGACAGACGTGCGCTGCGTATTTTGCTAAGATCTGTTCACTTCCAAAAATATTATAATTCATCAGGAAAGTGGATAACAATGGCACATGTACAGACACACATACATGCAAGTTGATGGGCGCTAAACGACCAATGAGTTGATGCGCCCTAAAGCCCAAATAACAAACTAACACACACATTGGCATCATCACAAGCCGGCAGTGACGCTGCGGCCAGACCGCCCGGGTCGGTGGTCAGCCAGGCGGCGGACACAGCCAGAGGGAAGCCTCAGGGCCGGGGCACAGCCAGAGGGAAGCCTCAGGGCCGGGGGACAGCCAGAGGGAAGCCTCAGGGCCGGGGCACAGCCAGGGGGAAGCCTCAGGGCCGGCTCGGCCGGGGTCTGCTGACGAGCCAGAGGGAAGCCTCAGGGCCGGCTCGGCCGGGATCTGCTGACGAGCCAGAGGGAAGCCTCAGGGCCGGCTCGGCCGGGATCTGCTGACGAGCCAGAGGGAAGCCTCAGGGCCGGCTCGGCCGGGATCTGCTGACGAGCCAGAGGGAAGCCTCGGGGCCGGCTCGGCCGGGATCTGCTGACGGCACGGAGGCGGCCGCAGCTGTCTGCGCCAGTGAGCCGGCCGCCGAACACGACCCGGCGGTGAAAGTGTTCGCGTGCGGGCGTCCAATTATCCGGGCCGCGGGAGGCAGGAGTTGATCGGGCGCCGGTGTGTTGTGGAGCTGTTGGCTTCATGTGATACTGTGGGCATGCTGGCTTCATGTACTGTGGGCATGCTGGCTTCATGTGGTACTGTGGGCATGCTGGCTTCATGTAGTGTGGACATGCTGGCTTCATGTGGTACTGTGGGCATGCTGGCTACATGTGGTACTGTGGGCATGCTGGCTTCATGTGGTGTGGGCATGCTGGCTTCATGTGGTGTGGGCATGCTGGCTTCATGTGATACTGTGGGCATGCTGGCTTCATGTAGTGTGGGCATGCTGGCTTCATGTGATACTGTGGGCATGCTGGCTTCATGTGGTACTGTGGGCATGCTGGCTTCATGTGATACTGTGGGCATGCTGGCTTCATGTGATGTGGGCATGCTGGCTTCATGTGGTACTGTGGGCATGCTGGCTGCATGTGATACTGTGGGCATTCTGGCTGCATGTGATACTGCGGGCATGCTGGCTGCATGTGGTACTGTGGGCATGCTGGCTTCATGTGATACTGTGGGCATGCTGGCTTCATGTGGTACTGTGGGTATGCTGGCTTCATGTGGTACTGTGGACATGCTGGCTTCATGTAGTGTGGGCATGCTGGCTTCATGTAGTGTGGGCATGCTGGCTTCATGTAGTGTGGGCATGCTGGCTTCATGTATGTGGACATGCTGGCTTCATGTAGTGTGGACATGCTGGCTTCATGTGGTGTGGACATGCTGGCTTCATGTAGTGCGGGCATGCTGGTTTCATGTGGTACTGTTGGCATGCTGGCTTCATGTGGTACTGTGGGCATGCTGACTTCATGTGGTACTGTGGGCATGCTGACTTCATGTGGTGTGGGCATGCTGGCTTCATGTGATACTGTGGGCATGCTGGCTTCATGTAGTACTGTGGGCATGCTGACTTCATGTGGTACGTGGACATGCTGGCTTCATGTGATACCATGCTGGCTTCATGTGGTACTGTGGGCATGCTGGCTTCATGTGATACTGTGGGCATGCTGGCTTCATGTGATACTGTGGGCATGCTGGCTTCATGTGGTGGGCATGCTGGCTTCATGTGATACTGTGGGCATGCTGGCTTCATGTGGTACTGTGGGCATGCTGGCTACATGTGGTACTGTGGGCATGCTGGCTTCATGTGGTGTGGGAATGCTTGCTTCATGTGGTGTGGGCATGTTGGTTCGATGGGGTGTGCGCGTGCCGGTTTGGTGTGAAGTGGACGTGTTAATTTGATGTAGTGTGGGCGTGCTGGCTTGATGCGAAGTGGATGTGCCGGTTTGATATTGGATGTGGGTTTGCTGTGGCCGTATGTGCGGGCTTGATACGATTAATGTACGAACATCATTGTGATTGAGGTGAAATATCCTCGGTTTAGTGAAACCGAGCATCACGCCTGCGAACACTCATGGAGATGAACATCCAAGACACTCTGATATACCCGTAATCAGGTATGTCGATTTTTTAAAAACATTGGGGGGCGAAGTGCATTGGAACCCCCCCCCACACACACACACCAAACCAAAAACTTATCGGATTTCGCCCACTTTATTTTCAGTCCTCAATAATTCTGATTTTTATTTGACGATGTGTATGTTTATGTTTATTCAGCATCTTCGCCAAGGAGAAACATCTTCCGGTAACAAGTGAAGTTACGGAAGCAAAAGAGCAGTGCACCGTGTGCTATGTGGGCTGCTGAAGATAACTATAGTTTGTATATCCACAATCTCAATAATTGATTGTTGTTCACTTGACTGGATTGCATGCAAGTTTGACAATGACTGGAAATAGAGAATGAAATGAATTCTGTTCAAACTCCATATGCATGTGGTTCTGTCATTGGTGGTGTGCTCAAACTTTAGTATGACAATGCAATTGTCGCTTAGTGGCTCGACAAATTTTTAAAGAAGATAACCTGGTTTAAAATGCATCATCATCCGCTAATATCAACATTTTATGATGCAAGTTTTACTTTCACAGTGGAGGAAAATCTAGTTATTTCGTCGCTTTTTGCACGCAATTTTCAATTTTGCAGCAGGTGGAGTATAGTCCACTATTTAAACCTAATCTGTTTCTTTGCAGAACAAAATATGCTGGTTAACATCAACTAAGTTTTCAATGTAGCATGGTGTTTTCCTTTTCCCCTTTAGCTTTCTTATCAGCATAAAAACAGCATAGGTTATTGGGGGGGGGGCAAATCAACATTGGTGGGGCCATGGCCCTCACAAAAGGATACACGGGGACGAATAGTCTAGGGGTAAGTCGCTCGTCTCATAATCGAAAGGTTGTGGGTTGGAGTCTCACCTGTCGCTACTCTTCGCCCGCGGCCAATCGGCGTTAGAGATTAGCGACGCTGCATGACTCAACGGTCGATGTGCCGCAAAACCAATAACCAACAAAAGGACACAAATCGACACCCCTGCCCGTAATCCATTTTCGTAGTGGTGCTTCTGAGCATCAGGGCGGTCATTTGATATTCTGATGGAAGAGCCACTTCCCCTCAATGGTTAATTCACCTGCTTCGTTGTTTATACTTAATATTTGATCCTATGGAATTGATCCATCTCCAATGACTGGAAGTGTCCACTGACGCAAGCCTGACGTATCAACTTCATAAAACATCGTCCGTGCTAGATACGGATGGGAGAGCTGGATCATGACGGGGAGTGCATTTGACGTGGCACAGGTGCTCGGGTTTGATGTAGCCCCTAGCCGCCAGTTGGGCCACTGCCCGAACAACACCTCCGTGTCAGCCAGGCTGGCAGTCAGCTGATACTGCTGATCTCCATGGCAACCCGGTACCCATTGGTATCGTGACACAAAGTGCGCGAAGACCGCCTTCATTAAGCCACAGTTTCGTTTCAAAATCAACCAGCGCGGTGCACCCTACACCAGTAACACGATTTGCGAGACGCGCGCTTAAAAATACAAGATTGCTGTAATGTTGCTGATGGCCGGGGGAGGAGCGGTTCCGGTCAGGTCAGTGTATAGGGGAGGGGGGGTTAATGACACCACACACCTGGCAAGACATCGCGTGCAGCACCGCATGGCGTGACACCACCCACTCCCCAGTCACGCCCGTCTGAAGCAGACACCAATAACGGCACCATCGGTGTGGCGCCTCGGCTCAGACGTTCCACCAGAGGCTCCGACCTCCCACCAGAGGCTCAGACCTCCCACCAGAGGCTCCGACCTCCCACCAGAAGCTCCGACCTCCCACCAGAGGATCCGACCTCCCACCAGAGGCTCCGACCTCCCACCAGAGGCTCCGACCTCCCACCAGAGGCTCCGACCTCCCACCAGAGGCTCCGACCTCCCACCAGAGGCTCCGACCTCCCACCAGAGGCTCCGACCTCCCACCAGGCCGACCTCCCACCAGGTCCGACCTCCCACCAGAGGCTCCGACCTCCCACCAGAGGCTCCGACCTCCCACCAGAGGCTCCGACCTCCCACCAGAGGCTCCGACCTCCCACCAGAGGCTCGACCTCCCACCAGACAGGCCGACCTCCCACCAAGGCCGACCCCCACAGAGGCTCCGACCTCCCACCAGAGGCTCGACCTCCCACCAGAGGCCAGACCCCCCAGGGAACCCCAGGGCCCCACAGGGCTGCCCGCCGACCCCACCAGGGCTCAGACCTCCCACCAGGCTCCTCCCACTCCCACCAGAGGCTCCGACCTCCCACCAGAGGCTCCGACGTCCTGCTGAGGGCCCGCTCTGACCCTGACGTCCTGCCAGAGGGCCCCGGCCCTGACATCCTGCCAGAGGGCTCCGACCCTGACGTCCTGCTGGAGGGCCCCGACCCTGACGTCCTGCCACAGGGTCCCGACCCTGACGTCCTGCTGGAGAGCCCCGACCCTGACGTCCTGCTGGAGGGCCCCGGCTCAGACGTCCTGCTGGAGGGCCCGCGCCCAGTTGCGAGCCACGTTCACGCGGCCGCGGCGCAGCGCCAGAGGCGTGCTCCAACCCACTGTTGGGCGTCGAATAGTCAGCTGGACAATCAGCGAAGTAACCACCACCTGGCGGGCTGGTCGTTACCCTCGAAATGATGGTTCGTGACAGTCGCACGCCACGGAAATCCGTTCCACGTGACGCGGACAGTGGATTAGATTGGACACCACCCAGCATTTGATGCGCTAAATCACGCAGCACGAGCCTCGCCCTCTTAATGGTGGGGCTCCACAGGGCTGCGGTCAGCAAATTACAGCCCCAGGCTGACGTGGACGTCGACTCGGATGTCAACATAGATGACATCCAAGTGAACAGAAGCGGAGGTGACAATTGTCTCTGTAGCTTGTAGTTGACTGGACTGATTTTATCGTGGCTTCCTGCTCCATCGAATCGTGTTTGGTTTCATGACATCCATGCCAGTTATTCATTCCCCGATAGGTGCCGTAGCATGCTATGCTGTCGTAAATATCTGTCGACAGCATGGCACTCAGGGCATCAATCATTATATTTCCTCATCGCACTGGTGAGGCTAGCTGAACACAAAGTACTTCACAAAGACTGCGAAAGTGCACTCACGTGACCTGTCAAAGGACCGGACACGTCCTGTCAGGATAGCCGATTTTACCGAGGGAAGCTAAAATGTATCCGCCAAAGTTTGCGTGGTGTTAAATTGTCATTCAATAAAAATTAAGTTTGTACATGACATCGAGTCGCCCCCAAGTTGGCGCGTAAAAACATTGTTGGGTGAATCACGAGCTTATAATAGTGTTTAGAAAGGCTTTTCGGAATACTGAAATCGCCTCACACTTCACACCCAATGCAATGCTGTTGTTCATACACTTTACAGTCGGGTAGTGTCTTCTTCAAACCTCGCCGGAGCCTGTCCCCAGTGGGCTCCAACAGAGGTGCAGGATAAAGTTTCCGAAGTTCCAAAGCATATGCAACGACCAGGGACCAGGGAGGCATGGCTATGTCACAAACGCGCTGGCCACGATATGCACCTCTTGGACAGGTGTGCACCTTCAGCTTTGGAGAGATCGCCAGTAGACCAGAGGGACGTAACCAGGTCACAATCATGTTGGTTATGATATGCACCTCCTGAACGTATGTGCAGCTTCAGCTTTGGAGAGGTTGCCAGTAGACCAGGGGGGCATAACCAAGTCACAATCGTGCTGGCTACTATACGCACCCCTAGAAGACTTGCAGCCTCAGCTTTTGAGAAGGCGCTAGTAGGTCACAGGTTAAGATATGTAATTATTGGAGTAGCTCAACCGCGAACATTGGCGGGGCTCGAGCGACTGCAAGTGAACAGCAGAACATTCTGCGTACGCTCGTGAATAACTGCATGAAAATGAAGCATTCCGACCATTTGGCAGAGATGACTTTAGTGGAAATGGTTCTGTAGAGTAACGAAAGCATGTTGCGTGGGCCTTGCATCCACCATCTGATTCGGGAATTTCAGTTCGAATACATCTTAGCCGATGATTTGACGTGCCGCCAAAAGGTCCGACACGACCTCTCCATTACTGTACCCGCATGCTGCCGGGTCAGTTGCCGGATGACCTGCCCAGCCGGGTGCTAAATACGAGCGGGTGCAACAGCTCGGACTCTGCATCACTAGGACAGGTGGGGCCGGCACCGGCCGGCACCTTAATCAGCTGCACCAGCCAGGCGACAGTGCAGCTCCGAGCTCGCAGTTACGCCTCTAGTTTAGGGGCGCATCGACTGCGTAGGTCATATAGCTCGCAGTTACTCCGTGATTCTTCGGTGCGTGGTTGTAAAGGTAAGCACCGCTGAAGAAGCTGCATTCGCCAGTCTATACCCATTACTCATGTTGCTGCTTGCCTGGCAAGTCGACAGAAGACTCCCTTAGCCTTCCTCCTGTTCTTTGAAGCTGTAAAGGAACCTTACAGTACGGCCACGTGGATCACATAGAAACCACACTCGCTTCCTCATTGCCACTTCAAGCGAAATAATGGTCAACCTATAATGGGCCACCGTTGTGATCAAGATCTAGATGCTCCAGATACAGCTGGCCTGTGACAAGCAGCTTGGTCATTCAGTCCGTGTAGTGTGAAACCAAAGTGTAATGCCCTCGATAACATCTTCACTGTCCCCCGTTTGAGGGACATCCACACCGCCGACCTACTACTCCGGGCAGGCCAACATCGGTTCGGCGCCGGACCGTCGGAACAGGAACAGACTGGCGACAGCCGGCCAGTCCGGTTCGCTGCGCCAGACCGGTTATGCGTCAGCGCTGTGGCTGCAGCAGACATGTTGACCGTGCACGTCAGCGCTGTGGCTGCAGCAGACATGTTGACCGTGCACGTCAGCGCTGTGGCTGCAGCAGACATGTTGACCGTGCACGTCAGCGCTGTGGCTGCAGACACGCCGTGCAGTCAGCGCGGGCGCAACCGCGCACAACATCTGCCGTGCACGTCAACACAATGGCTGCAGCAGACATGTTGACCGTGCACGTCACACTGTGGCTGCAGCAGACATGTTGACCGTGCACGTCAGCACGTGGCTGCAGCAGACATGTCCGTCACGTCGACGTGGCCGCAGGCCGTCGCGCCACCCGACCTGCCGGACCGCACGACGTGCGCCGTCCGTAGCCGTGGCCGCACTGACCGTGCACGTACACGTGGCTGCAGACATTTACCGCACGTCACACTGTGGCCAGCAGACATGCTGGCCGTGCACGTCACACAATGGCTGCAGCAGACCTGGCCGTCACGTCAGCACGTGGCTGCAGCAGACATGTTGACCGTGCACGTCAGCGCTGTGGCTGCAGCAGACATGTTGACCGTGCACGTCAGCGCTGTGGCTGCAGCAGACATGTTGACCGTGCACGTCAGCACAGTGGCTGCAGCAGACATGCTGACCGTGCACGTCAGCGCTGTGGCTGCAGCAGACATGTTGACCGTGCACGTCAGCGCTGTGGCTGCAGCAGACATGTTGACCGTGCACGTCAGCGCTGTGGCTCGCGGACTCTACGTGCAGTCAGCGCTGTGGCTGCAGCACATTACGTGCAGTCACGCTGGCTGCAGCAGACATGTTGACCGTGCACGTCAGCACTGTGGCTGCAGCAGACATGTTGACCGTGCACGTCAGCCTGTGGCTGCAGCAGACATGTTGACCGTGACGTCAGCACTGTGGCTCAGCAGACATGTTGACCGTGCACGTCACCACAGTGGCTGCAGCAGACATGCGCCGTGTACGTCAGCGCTGTGGCTGCAGCAGACATGTTGACCGTGCACGTCACCACAGTGGCTGCAGCAGACATGTGCCGTGCACGCACCACGTGGCTGCAGCAGACATGTTGACCGTGCACGTCACCACGTGGCTGCAGCAGACATGTTGACCGTGCACGTCGCCACAGTGGCTGCAGCAGACATGCTGACCGTGCACGTCAGCGCTGTGGCTGCAGAGACATGCTGACCGTGCACGTCAGCGCTGTGGCTGCGCGACATGTTGACCGTGCACGTCAGCGCTGTGGCTGCAGCAGACATGTTGACCGTGCACGTCACCACAGCTTGGCTGCAGCAGACATGTTGACCGTGCACGTCAGCACAGTGGCTGCAGCAGACATGTTGACCGTGCACGTCAGCGCTGTGGCTGCAGCAGACATGTTGACCGTGCACGTCAGCGCTGTGGCTGCAGCAGACATGTTGACCGTGCACGTCACCACAGTGGCTGCAGCAGACATGTTGACCGTGCACGTCAGCGCTGTGGCTGCAGCAGACATGTTGATCGTGCACGTCAGCACAGCGGCTGCAGCAGACATGCTGGCCGTGCACGTCAACACAGTGGCTGCAGCAGACATGTTGACCGTGCACGTCGGCGCTGTGGCTGCAGCAGACATGTTGACCGTGCACCGCGCCGCCGATCTGCCGCAATGCAAGCCAAAGTAGGCCGCTCGCACGGCACCTGACTGAAGCGCAACCCAAAAACTGACCCAGTAACAAGACGGACAGGTCATTGGCATTCTATGCCTGCCATAGATAGTTGGATACATGTATATATATCCAACCATCCTCGATGCACGAATGACAAAGCAGCCGTATCGGAAGCAGTTTCTTCCTTGCCGTTTGAGGATGACAAGACGCAGTTACGACTTGAATCCGGCCACCACGGCCGACTGCGACTTAAACTGACCTGAAGACGGCTCAGATATATACACTATTCATCACAGACACAGTGAGGATACAGGGCCACCTGCAAGCTTATGCCAAGGCCAGTCATTGGTTAGGTGCAAATGCGGGAGCTGGCGACTTGCTCGTGCACTCGGAATGAGCTCGGCAACACGTTAAATCTCGCTCCACAATCGGAGAGCCCTGTCAGGGCGCCGCTTGTACTGTCCTGCATCCATAAATCAGGGAAATGTTCAGCAAACAGCTACCTGAGGCTCGATTTTGTACATTGTTTCTCTTGTAAACCAGAACGTCTACGTCAAAACGCACGCTGGCTGCTCACTGCTCACTCGAGTTGTCGTTGATGGCAAACTATACAAAATAACCAAGTGACTTCTTATACAAGCTACTAGACTGTTAGTCGGGGAACAGATCAAGGGCGGATGCAAGGGGACAGTGGCAGTGGTGCATGTTCCCCATTCCACGGAAAGGTGGACGTTAGGGGGCTTTTTTGAGGGGTAGCCTTCCATGGAGGGCGTCCACCTTCCATGGAAGGTGGACGCTCTCCCCCCTCTCCCCGGCCGGGAAAATCCCATCTGGGTAGCCTCGAGTGCATCACTTCCCCTATAGTTTTTTTTTTCAGCGAGAGGAGCCCCCCTGAGAAGAAAGGCGCCCCATGGAAGAAAAGGCGCCCCTCCAGGTACTTTCGCAGGCGCCTGGGCATGCGCCCGCCGGGCATTGTGACGGATCGGTTGATTTTGTGTTGAGCATCCGGCTGTCCTATTTAATAAATTAGACTATACAGCGCGATATGTGATGAATAAAACCGTACAGAGCGTACGCTTATACCAGCCGTACGAACAAAAAAACTCAAATTATGCATGCATGGAATTGTTCTCGTTAGCGACCCTAGTACCATAACAAGTAGCGACGTAGCTCGTAGCGAACTATTAGCGCAGACGGGAGCTACAGGACAGGTTCATATCGGTGTACAAAGTAGGCACAAGCGGTGCCACGGTTGGCACCATTGGTGCTAGGCCGACTCGTCTGGAGTCGGCTGTTGGCGTAGACCTGTAATTATGATTGCTCCTTTCGATGCAAATGAGGAATTATACAGCTCCTAAATTACGTCAGAGTAATTGCGTCATGAGCCTGGTACTTATGATCTACCTCAGTGTTGGAAAAACTGGCATTTGTTCATGCATACCAATATATTTTGTACTCCAGGATTGTGACTATACTAAATGAAATATTTTATACTCCAGAAGGGAAAAGGAAGAACAACGTTGTTTGGTCGAGTACTACCACTCAAAGTCCATAGCTGAAAACAACTAACAGTTTCACCAGTCCCTAAGCGCCTACCCGTGAACGACCACAATACAGCTTCGAAAGGTAGTACAAACGGTACCTTTTTGTAAGCACACTGTCGGTGTTGCGCTAGAAACGTCTGCGCAAATGGCAGCACATGATGTCATGTGAGAAGACCCTATATTTTTGGTCGATTTGGGTCAATATAGTCAATCATTGTGTCAATAGTTATTCAATATGTATTCAATATTGATTCACTATTTATCGATATTTATTCATATATATATATATATATATATATATATATATATATATATATATATATATATATATATATATTAATCAATATTTATTCAATATTTATATGTAGATATGTGTGCTGGAGTGCTCGTCAAGAAGTACCAGAAATCCCTAGTTGGCAAATCTGGGGGTACTTGGTATGGCCGGAGTAAATAGTTGAAGCCTCGTTTGGCCATTAAGGTGTTTTGAATGTGCAATCGAAGGTCATTTTGTTACAGACAACTTTTTTTTAGACACAATGAGCCCATTCAATGCAAAAAAGTCACTTTAAATTTCTTCAAAGTGGCTTTGGAACAGGCAAGTTCTCCGAGGCGATGACATCAAGAAAGCGATGCCATTTGTGAACTGATGAATGACTGTCAAATATTTGTTTTAAGGAAATGTGTGCGATGATAAATCATGCACCTTGAAATATAACTGCATTTGGGGTTCATCCGTGTCAGTGAAGGATCTGTAATACTTATTCCGGTTTTACTCCGACCCATCTCCGGTTTGCCGACCCAGTGATCGCTGTAGATCGTCACTGGGGTAAGAAGATCAGACCCAGCTCTATTTTCCAGCATTCGCGACATTTGCGTGGCACGAAGGACGGCGCTTGGGTGTTCAGTGCATACCAGTGGTGTTGTGCCTTGCATCGGCAGTTTTCAGGGGTACAGGGTTTCAATCCCTTGCAGCGGCCATCATCTCTGCCAGGGTAAGAATTGGGTAAAAACATTCATTTCAGCACAACTAAAACAAGGTTAATTGTTGGCAAGTGCATAGCTATATCTTTTGTACTCCAGCTCAAAATTTTGTACTCCACTACCAAGAAAAAAAGGAAATCCTACACTGATCTACCTGGTCATACTCCGTAAATCCCGAGCCTTGTTTCAACGGACTATTCTCCCAGCCAGGACTCTGTCTCTACTCCCTTCTGCTGCCGTGATAACCGTCTCATGACATTGGCCGCTCAGGATCCCTTCGGGAAACATCTAGTGCTGAAATGAAAGAAAAAAACTGCCGGGAGTTCTGCGACTTGTCATTTGGCCCCACTTCCTACTTATCCAAGACGAAAATAAGTGGATACCGTTCAGGCGGACCTCGGAGGGAGAACGTCCAAATTTATGGGAGCGGGATATACCCGACAGTTTTGTGGTATATTCGTTTCAGTCAACGCAATGTGGTCAATGTGAATTTTCTAGACTTAAGGGGCACCGAGCCCTCCGTTCCGCAACCCATGCAAGAGGGCAGGGGCCCTCGCCCGTAAGCGACGAGTCCAGACGTCCACACCTATGCTCTGTCTCATTCTTCTTCATCCGCCGCTGGATATATCGGGAGTGTGCAGAACCTGTAAAACTCCATATTCTGTAGTTTCGTTCTTGCACAGAAATACTCCTTGCTGTATCTGTACTGGAAATTTTCAGCTGATATACTGGTGATTCCAACACCAAGAATATGGTTTCAATGTTCCACATGAAGAGGATTATGCTGTTTTTAACGGACCCGGCTGTTCTTAATACTGAAGTCCGATCGTTATTATAGTTATTGTAGTTCATGGGCGCATCGACCGCATACGTCAGGAAGCCTGAATCAGACAGGTGGTCAGATGAATCGGATGAAGACAAGTTTGGTTTAATCAATTTGGTTTCGAATTATCAACGCGGAATGTTTCTCGGTCGATGCGTCCAAGTGCAATACTTATTCGCATACAATTGTGTATCGGCGTGGAGACGTGCACCATTCGCCCACCTGGGGCTAGTGGCGCCGGCAAAGTGTCACCTGTCCACCAAATGTCATGGCTCGTCGTTCTGTCAATTCAGCTGCATCGAAAGTGCATTAGAGGACGCAGAGCACGCTCAATCGTCAACGAATGATCACGGAGTCCGTCGACGTATCATGCGCAATGCGCATGCAGTTGTCATTCATTTTGTGCCCATGTTCACGGATGCCAACACCCATATGGCAATTCCAGACGTGTCCACTGCAGGCGCGTCGATCGGCACATCCGCCTCTGTCCCCTTTGTTTGTTTGTTGGGTGGTTCACGACGCATTTTATGCGCATGCACGGCTAATGGTGCCGCCTACACTGTTTCGCCGGTGGGCCGCGGGATTGTGAAATGTCCGGGGCGGCGCTAGTGTCGAACCCGGGACATTTGGTGCCCAGAGCCCAACACCTCAGCCACTCGGCCATCCCCGCCCTCCCTGTCCCCTTTCGATCATGCCATCACCAGTTGCATATCCGGTTAGGGAGTAGAGGATGCAAAGCGCATCGTCAGGTTACGAGAACTTCGAAGTAGTATTGCAGTGGTACAAGGTCCGCTGGTCACAGTACCGGTGCCACAGCCTCCACTGATCTCAGTGCCAGCGGTGAAGCATCCATTGACCACAATGCCATTTGTAGCGGTTCCACTAACCGAAGTGCTAATGACGCAGCACAAAGTGATCAAGAGCAACATATTGATGGAAATCTAAATATTTTACGGGATCATTTCACGTGGGGTCACGAATATCAGTGGCGTGATGTGTTTTTATCAATGGCTGAAAGTGATTATTAGTTGGTATGGTTGGCATTCACTGTTCACATGTGAACGATCCACTTGCAAGGTTTTCAGTGACTATCAGGGTTACGCATCAACTGAAAATTTTATGAGATAGGGCGCGAGAGACACTTTTCCAAAGCAAAAAAGTTTCTTCAAGCAGGGGCGCAGCCAGAATTGTCTTAAGTGAGGTGGGAATTTTCATAACTTAATCGGGGTGTAGTGGATGAACCCCAGCAGTTGGACCACTCCAGCGCCAGTTCTGGCCACGGCTGTGGTACGCCGTCTGGACGACGCGCCGGCTCAGAACCAGCGAGCGACGAACATCATGGTCGCCGGCGACCTCTTGTCACGGTTCAGGTGGGCTCTTCATGGACGCAAGCGAGATGTCGTCACGGTTACAGGCGATCCTATCGACGGCTGCCTGCAGTAGAGATGCCATGTGATAACACACTTAAGGAGAGAGAGGAGCGGCTAGGGTCAACACGAACATGACGACCAGTCGGGAATGTGGTCACGTGTCTGGCTTCGGACAAGGTTCGGTTGCCGGTGCAGCCTAACACGGCGCATAGTGTGGTGATGGATGTTTGTTTATTGGTTGGTTCACGACACACTTTATGCACAGTCACGGCTAATGGCGCCGCCCACACTGTTTCGCCGGTGGGCCGCGGGATTGGGAAATGTCCTGAGTGGCGCTAGAGTCGAACCCGGGACCTTTGGTACCCATAGCCCGACACCTTAACCACTCGGCCATCCCCGCCCCGCGATGATGGATGGTGCGGAGCTCAGCTCAGTCCCGCGCCTGACACAGCGGCAGTGCGCTGAGATACCGAGAGAACCTCGCGGATGTGCAGCATCCGGACTGAGACTGATAGCGTTCCGACGCTCCGCGGAAAACGCTGGACAGACTAAAAATAAGCAGCTCATGGCAGGACGGGCATAGCCTACATCCCCAGAGACACGACCACCACGGTACTTGCAGTTCGGCAGCAGAGTCGTACCACTCCCGCTATCAACTACCCTCCCCATCCCCCCCTCCCCCCAAAAAAAACACTCCGATTTCAAACGCTCGTTGTGGAAGACACCTGAACGTGTCTTTGTGTTTTGTATCAAACATACGAGCCGACACAGACAGTGTTGTGCAGTACGTCAAAGGATACATAGATCCAGTCGTCGCTGTAGCGTTTCCTCAGGTTGTCGACAATGGCGTCTTCGCTGATGCGGGGCAAGAGGACCATGTCGTCCACCCCTGACCGCTTCACGTCGTTCGACTGCCAGTGGTACACCTGCGGGTCACAGGGCGCGGGGTCAGAGTGCACCGTCAGGTGGGTACACGGCCACAGCTGCAGTCGAAAGTGTGTTGTCACAGAGCTACACCGCGGTCAGCAGCACACCGGCCCAGGGCTGCACGGTCACATGTGCACAGTCGGACGTACATAGTTGTACATGTACCGACTGACGAGTTGACTGGCGTTTTCTGTAACTGGGAAAAAATGCCGATCTTCGCATTCCACCATCCATCCGTGCCTTCCAGCACAGTCGTGATGCATCATGGAACAAACATTTGAGGTGCACTTCAATATTCCTGCTAGATCCGTTGACGCGATTGTTTCGGTGACTTCCTGATACTTCGTGTGAAGTCGTTTTGGTCCTTTTCAACGTCTTCCGCGCGCATTCTCTGGCTGGTAGATATTTCTTGAGCGCTTCAAGAGTTTCGAAGGAACTAATTCAGGCATCGGCGGTGCAATAATAGTCCTTAAAGGCTATCATCGGTTTGGCGTGTGCGAAAAAGCCTAAAAATGCAAATAGACCTAATTTTATCTGCCTGCTATCGAATGTTTCATTAAAGCGGTAGAAAGTGCATATGTTTGCATGGGAAATATATCAACCAACACAATGTACAAAAGTAACATTTTCTGATCCACCCTCATGGAAGGCTAAACAGTACTGTCAAACCGGACGCCTTCAAAGCGTTCCCAGGAGAGCAGTGGTCAAAATCGATCACTTTGTAGCAGTTGAAAAGAATGGCTTCTACAACGAGGATTCAAATGACGCAAAAACAACTATAACGTAGGCTTGAAAATGTATAGCTGACCATTGCAGCAAGCTTTGCGTTTTACTGGCAAACCTGCAAGCGACGTTCACATTTCTGAGCATGTTTTTGGAGGGGGCGGGAACTAGGCATGCTGTTATAAAAACACTGTCACATTGGCATACGATCACACGTACACGATCACAATTACACAGAGGTATATGGAGCTACACGTACATGCTCAGAAATATTCAGAGGTACACGGCACACGTGCACGTCAGAGCCACACAGATGTACACGGCCCGACATGTCAACCAAAAGAGCGTTGGCGGAGAGAAAGGCAGGGGGACGGGAAGACAGGTAGAGATGTGGTGAGGGCATGGCAGCCGGGACGGCGGCCGGCTATCAGCTGACGCTATCGCGGTCGTTGCGGTCCGGCCGGTCACAAGGTCAGAGAGGCGGTGGCCTTCAGGTGGTGGACTGTGGGCCGTGCGGTGCCGCTCTGACGGTGCATCTACCCCCGCCCCACCCCCGCCCCGCCCCCGCCCCGCCGGCCCACGAGGGTGGTGGCGTCACAGGAGACACACCGCAGACTGGCTACAGGAGACACACCGCAGACTGGCCACAGGAGACACACCGCAGACTGGCCACAGGAGACACACCGCAGACTGGCCACAGGAGACACACCGCAGACTGGCTACAGGAGACACACCCCAGACTGTCCACAGGAGACACACCGCAGACTGGCCACAGGAGACACACTACAGACTGACCACAGGAGACACACCCCAGACTGTCCACAGGAGACACACCGCAGACTGGCCACAGGAGACACACCGCAGACTGACCACAGGAGACACACCCCAGACTGGCCACAGGAGACACACCGCAGACTGTCCACAGAAGACACACCGCTGACTGTCCACATGACACACCGCAGACTGGCCACAGGAGACACACCGCAGACTGGCCACAGGAGACACACCCCAGACTGGCCACAGGAGACACACCGCAGACTGGCCACAGGAGACACACCGCAGACTGGCCACAGGAGACACACCGCAGACTGACCATAGGAGACACACCGCAGACTGGCCACAGGAGACACACCGCAGACTGGCCACAGGAGACACACCGCAGACTGGCCACAGGAGACACACCCCAGACTGTCCACAGGAGACACACCGCAGACTGTCCACAGGAGACACACCGCAGACTGTCCACAGGAGACACACCGCAGACTGGCCACAGGAGACACACCGCAGACTGTCCACAGGAGACACACCGCAGACTGTCCACAGGAGACACACCGCAGACTGGCCACAGGAGACACACCGCAGACTGGCCACAGGAGACACACCGCAGACTGTCCACAGAAGACACACCGCTGACTGTCCACATGACACACCGCAGACTGTCCACAGGAGACACACCGCAGACTGGCCACCGGAGACACATCCCAGACTGGCCACAGGAGACACACCGCAGACTGGCCACAGGAGACACACCGCAGACTGGCCACAGGAGACACACCGCAGACTGGCCACAGGAGACACACCGCAGACTGTCCACATGACACACCGCAGACTGTCCACAGGAGACACACCGCAGACTGTCCACAGGAGACACACCGCAGACTGGCCACAGGAGACACACCGCGGACTGTCCACATGACACACCGCAGACTGTCTGGCTGGCCACAGGAGACACACTACAGACTGTCCACATGACACACCGCAGACTGGCTACAGGAGACACACCGCAGACTGGCCACAGGAGACGCACCGCTGACCGATTGACTGACTGGTGGGGCGGCCGGGCAGGTCTGAGAGGTGTCAGCAGCTCGTGCCGCCAACATGAGCTGGTTCACTGTGCAGCCACTGTTCTCCGCAGCCACAGTGTTACTGGAGACCGGACACTCGACCAACTCTACACAGTCCACACTGCCTCCAGTGAAGGTGTCTAGAACGAGCGTGGAGAAGAAGAGCCTTGTGTTCTTTTGCGACGCATTCAACTGCTATGCTACATAGCGTTGGCGACCTCTGACGCCAACTGGCCGCGGGTGGAGTCAGTAATTCCATCGATTGTGGGATTCGAACTCGCGATCTAGCGATCGAGAGTCCATCGCCCTACCGACTGAGCTACCGCGATCCTTCTAGAACGAGCTTGAAATTAAACGTGGACACATAAATGTGTTTCGTACGCGAACAAATATACGGATGTCTTAACACGCGCCCTGAAGGGGGTGGGGGCGAAATCCGCCCATCCCTCCGGTTTTCGTAAATAACTCCAGATTTTACCGGCCGATATACGCCTTTGTTTGTGTACCTGCTTACAAATGACCGGCGCGTTGCTTAAAGTAAGAAAAATGGAAATCAACCGAAAATTTTCGAGTTGAGGGTCGTTAAAGTTAAAAAAAAGTTTACAGCGCCAGACCACAAATATCGGCGCTAATGCGCTTCCCGTATACTGACAAAAGGAAGTGTTCTTGGCAAAACTATCGACTTGTTTGGTATACATTTGTATGCTATATTGCTTCAAAGTCATGTCAGGTCATCGAGGTCAAGTCAGGTCAAGTTTATGACAGGTTAACACACGCCATGGAAGGGGATGGCGAAATTCGCCAACCCCTCCGATTTCTCGTACATAACTGCATATTGTACCGGCCCATATACGCCAAATGTTATGCGTACTTACTTGGAAATGACCAGTGCATTGTTTAAAGTAAGAAAAATGAAAATCGGCCGAAAACTTTTTAAGTTAGGGGTCATTCAAGTAAAAACAATTCGCAGCGCAAGACCACAAAAACCGGCGCTGATGTGCTTCCCGTATATTGGCAAAAGGGAACTGTTCTTGACAACACTGGCCACTTGTTTGATGAATTTTGTCATGCTATATAAGTTAAAAGTCATGTTAGGTTGCCGAGGTTAAGTCAGGTCAAGTTGATGACAGACTAATAGAACCAAACTTGGTCAACTGGAATCCTGTCAAAAATGCAAATGACTGTCATGCGATTGATGTCACTTTGCATGTTACTCCCTACGCGTCCCGAAATCTACTGTTTGTCATTGTGTGCCTAAGGGTTTCCATACTCTATTCATGCATTTCACTCCTTTCTTTGCGAAGCCGATTGTGCCGAACCGCCCAACGGAGCATTCGGGTGGACAGCCCGGTTCCGGTAACTGGAGCAGGTAATGACCTGCCAAAGTGCTCCTATATAGGTGACCTGAGGACAAATGGGCGATCTGACATCCGTATTGCATCATTAGTGATGTCCAAAACATCATTAATGCCAATTTTGGAGCATTGAAACACTATCACAGCGATCCATAATAATGACAAGCCAATCGACGCAAAACCAGAAAATTTTGTTATTTTGACCTCATTTGACCTTGAAGATATTGACTTAAGGTCATGAAATTTGCACACAATAGAGTTCACAATCGTGCCCATCCACCCTGCAAATTTCGTTGATCTAGCTTCAGTAGGAGCCGAGATCGTAGGGGGGCAGAATCCGCCCCCCCCCCCTCCAGTGCGCGTAATTTTCCGCGGCCCTCCAGGGCGCGTGTTAAATAGGCGTAGGAGAGGTCTAAAGCAAAAAATGCGGGTAGCGGGTGGGTGGGCCAACGCAACTAACGTATCCAGCCGACTTCAAAGGGGGATGGGGGAGTAGGGGCGCACAGTCCGTCGGCTCTTTGTCAACTTCGACAAGGTACGCAATCCTGGCGCGAATCCTCGAAAAAAGAAGTTATTGGGGGAGCGTAGGGGACTGCTCCGTGGTCGCCTAGATTGAAAATATGTTCTTTCGGATAGGAAAGCAAGACATATCGGCTGTATTCAGTGAAGATGGTTCGTGTTGGCCGTATTTATTCCGCCCCAAAAGGGGGGGGGGGGGGTGTCAAATGACTGCTTGCCCCTCCCCATTTCAAGGGAAACGGGGTTCATGGCCGCATTGACCTCCCACCTCACCCCTCGATCCGCTGGTCCAACACCAGCCCCAGCCCCACCAGCCGGCCCACGGGCTACCAAGGAGCCTCGGACAGCTGCACGCGAACCATGGCGTGGGAGTCGCACAGCACGCCACCTGCCACAGGCGCGGCCACCGCCAAAATCCGTCTCGAAGGACGTCCCCGACTCACAGGACTTCCCAGGTGGCATGACTCAACGCCCCGTGTCCCAGGGGAGCCACGCTGGACTGCAAGCTGCCGAGGGAGGCGGCAGCACACGGCAGCGGCAGGATCACGTGACAGCAGCCAGGTCACGTGACAGCAGCCAGGTCACGTGACAGCGGCAAGTTCACGTGACGGCAGCCAGGTCACGTGACAGCGGCAAGGTCACGTGACAGCAGCCAGGTCACGTGACAGCAGCCAGGTCACGTGACAGCGGACAGGTCACGTGTTGCCGTGACCCGGAGCGGTCATCAGCAACAGGCTGTGTCTGGCCGGGTACGCCAGCCACCAGCAGCAGGCTGTGTCTGGCCGGGTACGCCAGCCACCAGCAGCAGGCTGTGTCTGGCCGGGTACGCCAGCCACCAGCAGCAGGCTGTGTCTGGCCGGGTACGCCAGCCACCAGCAGCAGGCTGTGTCTGGCCGGGTACGCCAGCCACCAGCAGCAGGCTGTGTCTGGCCGAGTACGCCAGCCACCAGCAGCAGGCTGTGTCTGGCCGGGTACGCCAGCCACCAGCAGCAGGCTGGTCTGGCCGGGTACGCCAGCCACCAGCAGCAGGCTGGTCTGGCCGGGTACGCCAGCCACCAGCAGCAGGCTGTGTCTGGCCGGGTACGCCAGCCACCAACAGCAGGCTGTGACTGGCCGAGTACGCCAGCCACCAGCAGCAGGCTGTGTCTGACCGAGTACGCCAGCCACCAGCAGCAGGCTGTGACTGGCCTGGTACGCCAGCCACCAGCAGCAGGCTGTGTCTGGCCTGGTACGCCAGCCACCAGCAGCAGGCTGTGACTGGCCGGGTACGCCAGCCACCAGCAGCAGGCTGTGACTGGCCGGGTACGCCAGCCACCAGCAGCAGGCTGTGTCTGGCCGGGTACGCCAGCCACCAGCAGCAGGCTGTGTCTGGCCGGGTATGCCAGCCACCAGCAGCAGGCTGTGTCTGGCCGGGTACGCCAGCCACCAGCAGCAGGCTGTGTCTGGCCGGGTACGCCAGCCACCAGCAGCAGGCTGTGTCTGGCCGGGTACCCCAGCCACCAGCAGCAGGCTGTGTCTGGCCGGGTACGCCAGCCACCAGCAGCAGGCTGTGTCTGGCCGGGTACGCCAGCCACCAGCAGCAGGCTGTGTCTGGCCGGGTACGCCAGCCACCAGCAGCAGGCTGTGTCTGGCCGGGTACGCCAGCCACCAGCAGCAGGCTGTGTCTGGCCGGGTACGCCAGCCACCAGCAGCAGGCTGTGTCTGGCCGGGGACGCCAGCCACCAGCAGCAGGCTGTGTCTGGCCGGGTACGCCAGCCACCAGCAGCAGGCTGGGTCTGGCCTGGTACGCCAGCCACCAGCAGCAGGCTGTGTCTGGCCGGGTACGCCAGCCACCAGCAGCAGGCTGTGTCTGGCCGGGTACGCCAGCCACCAGCAGCAGGCTGTGTCTGGCCGAGTACGCCAGCCACCAGCAGCAGGCTGTGTCTGGCCGGGTACGCCAGCCACCAGCAGCAGGCTGTGTCTGGCCGGGTACGCCAGCCACCAGCAGCAGGCTGTGTCTGGCCGGGTACGCCAGCCACCAGCAGCAGGCTGTGTCTGGCCGAGTACGCCAGCCACCAGCAGCAGGCTGTGTCTGGCCGGGTACGCCAGCCACCAGCAGCAGGCTGTGTCTGGCCGGGTACGCCAGCCGCCAGCAGCAGGCTGTGTCTGGCCGGGTACGCCAGCCACCAGCAGCAGGCTGTGTCTGGCCGGGTACGCCAGCCACCAGCAGCAGGCTGTGTCTGGCCGGGTACGCCAGCCACCAGCAGCAGGCTGTGTCTGGCCGGGTACGCCAGCCACCAGCAGCAGGCTGTGTCTGGCCGGGTACGCCAGCCACCAGCAGCAGGCTGTGTCTGGCCGGGTACGCCAGCCACCAGCAGCAGGCTGTGTCTGGCCGAGTACGCCAGCCACCAGCAGCAGGCTGTGTCTGGCCGGGTACGCCAGCCACCAGCAGCAGGCTGTGTCTGGCCGGGTACGCCAGCCGCCAGCAGCAGGCTGTGTCTGGCCGGGTACGCCAGCCACCAGCAGCAGGCTGTGTCTGGCCGGGTACGCCAGCCACCAGCAGCAGGCTGTGTCTGGCCGGGTACGCCAGCCACCAGCAGCAGGCTGTGTCTGGCCGGGTACGCCAGCCACCAGCAGCAGGCTGTGTCTGGCCGGGTACGCCAGCCACCAGCAGCAGGCTGTGTCTGGCCGGGGACGCCAGCCACCAGCAGCAGGCTGTGTCTGGCCGGGTACGCCAGCCACCAGCAGCAGGCTGTGTCTGGCCTGGTACGCCAGCCACCAGCAACAGGCTGTGACTGGCCGGGTACGCCAGCCACCAGCAGCAGGCTGTGTCGGGCCGGGTACGCCAGCCACCAGCAGCAGGCTGTGTCTGGCCGAGTACGCCAGCCGCCAGCAGCAGGCTGTGTCTGGCCGGGTACGCCAGCCACCAGCAGCAGGCTGTGTCTGGCCGGGTACGCCAGCCACCAGCAGCAGGCTGTGTCTGGCCGGGTACGCCAGCCACCAGCAGCAGGCTGTGTCTGGCCGAGTACGCCAGCCACCAGCAGCAGGCTGTGTCTGGCCGGGTACGCCAGCCACCAGCAGCAGGCTGTGACTGGCCGGGTACGCCAGCCGCCAGCAGCAGGCTGGGTCTGGCCGGGTACGCCAGCCGCTCGGGTCGTCCGTCACACGGCGTGCTGGCACCGCTCACTCGGGACAGCTGAGAGGTCACGTGACCCGTCGTCAGCTGGCGGTGAGTCAGCTGGCGCGGGCTGGAGAGACCGTATGAGGACGCGCAGCGGTGATGGTTTGGCTACCGGTTTTCGTGCCCGTCATGCTCGCCGTGCCCATCAAGTCTCAGTATCATGGGAGCCGCGCGTTGCGCAAAGTCAAAGTGTCTGTGCAAGCAAACCGCGATGTAGATACAGCAAGGGGATTGTGTAGAGAATATGTGACGTGCATACTACCTTAAAACTTTATATTGTCATCCAGTTCCTGGTACGATTGAGCACAATAGCACTATTGCCTGTACTCTTGCACGATTAAACACAAAATGTTGCGGAATACTTCACAGCAGGTGCAGAACCATCCCACGCCACCAATGCACCCTACTATTTACGCCATCAATCAAAATTACACTACTTGATTACTGGCCACGACAGCACCAAAAGTTATCGCATGTCAGCGAAATGCTGGCGTATAGATCGTCGACTCATTCGTTATGCCGTAAGTGTAGCTATTTCAGTAATCGGGTTATCACTGCCTCACGGCTCTCAATGTTTTTGTCCATCTTCTATGTCCATTCCATGACCATGTCCACCTCCCGTATCCATTCCTGTCGACAAATGTCACGCTCGCAACTATCGAAGGGGCGAAACGATACCACGCATTAATTCTAAATGTGTTTGCAAATACTGCATGGCTAATACCCTAGTTCCGTTTAATGTAGGTTGTATGAGCTACGCGACGTTTTGAACGTGACATGCCTATTATGTAGCTAAAACAATGGGTGCGTTCGTTGTCACAGCTATTCACCGGATTCTGCTGCGCGTGACGTTGCATATTCCTAGGCTTCCAGCCACGGAGCGTTGTCGCAAGTTTCGCTCAGCATGAATTATGGAAGTCATTTTTGTTGCTACTTGTGAACTTCTAAACCTAAGTCGGGAAAATATTACCGTTGGTGATATAAACAATTGGTGGCATAAACGATGGACATTTTTCACAACTGAGCTGAATCATGATGAGTTCACGAAATTACCCACGAACTTGCCCTATCCATGGTGCTCTGGTGGCGATGTCCCAGAGCTTCTCCATCTGGTCGAAACTACTCAGGGTAGGTCATGGACAACGAATTACAGTTCGCTCGTTCCTCGGTAGAATTCAGGAAATATTAGTGCGGACTTCGTGAGGAATGAACACAGAACGACGTGTGACGTCAGAAACTGCCGAGCCCGCCGGCCGAATGCAACTGAGAACGCGCCTTATATCCATATTCTGCTTCGATCAGTCAACCACTCGGCAAATAGTTATAAATGTTTTCAGATCAGTTCTTGCATTCACTTACAATTCGACTTTGTAGCCGATGTGAAATACGATTGATAATGCCAGTGCATAGAGAGATGAAGACCAAGAAGCTGATGAGATGAGATGGAAGGACGATGGCAGCTGAGCGATCACTCGACAGAGACAGAACACATTACAAGAGTCATGTGTGTAGAAATTATTCCGGAGTTGCTGTAACAAAGGCTAACTTTGGTCACCCCGTGCCTGCTTACTCCGCATAACTCATTTGTCCGACGTCACAATGCCTGTTGGCAGGAAATGTCGCCCTACACAGACTGAAGTCGGTAGCTGACCAAGACAGAAGATGAATCAGACAAGGACAGAGGAACGAACCAAATCAGGGAAACAAAAATAGAGCGGCATAGAAAGGCAGAGGAACCGACCAAGAGCATCAGATAACAAACGTAAGGTTAATTAACGAAGAAGAAGAAATAAACTAACCAAGGTACCCGCCGAAGACAGAGGAAGATACGAGTGAAGAGAAACCGACAAATCGCATTGTAAACAGAGCACACAGTAGCCGACCATATTCGCAGCAACGGATCATCCGGCGGGCCGGAAGGGATTAATCGGGAACACGTGACCAGTCAGGTCGGGAGGGAACCAATCAACACACGGCCACGCGGCCGCCGGGGACGCGGCCGCACAGTGGCACAAAGGACGGAAGCGAGTGGCGACACGACGGCAACTGTGGCGGCCGCCGACACCGCGTCACCACGGCGGCCACGTCGCCGTTCCGCCCACGCCGGAGCACTAATGGCCGGGGCGTGCACGGAATAGCTCGGCGTACTCGCCGGCGCGCTATCGAATTACGTGAGCTCGGATCGAACGCCGGCGAACGGAGCCTGAGCGGAGACTGCTGGCCGCGGCTGCAGACAGACAATCAGGATCCTGTTGCACCACGTGGATGAACAATACGGCCACAATTCGTCCCCGGCCAGACGGGTCAGACGCAGGGCAGCGATAGGGCTGAAGTCGCCCGGCAAGCCGCACGGCAGGTCACGGATACAGATCGAAAATGCGTGCGGAGAACGTCCGACCCTCCCGACAGCCAGGTCAGGTCACAGATACAGATCACGAACTCGTGCGGAGAACGTCTGATCACCCAGCCGTCAGGTCAGGTCACAGATACAGATCACGAACTCGTGCGGAGAACGTCCGACCGCCCAACAGCCAGGCACAGATGCAGAACACCTCGATAAGCTGAAAACATCCGACCATCGGGTCACGGTATTCTGCAGTCTGTTTTCTGCAGGAGGTAGTCTGAAGTGAATATAGGAGCCACAACCATACAAATACACCCAATATGATCCTTATACAGAAAGCAATCCGACAAAACTGAAACAAATAGCGAAAGCTTGTTAGCCGACGCTACAGCAGGAAGTCTGGAGCACCGCCTTCATCGGTGCTCCACAGGGTATGGCGTTAGTTAGATGAACATTGGAGTTCAGGGCCTTTCGACCGTGTCGGTCACGGATCAGTTAGATAAACACGACTGTTCAGTTTTTCTCTTAGCTTGTGAAAAATATGTCATGTACTCGTATGTCCGAACCATAAATGCCTAACGGGTCATGTGAGCGAATGAAAGCACGCAACGTTTGTGCAAGTGCGTTTACAACCTGGTTCCATTTTTTTGCAGTTTTCGGGAAATGTTCGATTTTCGTAATGCTTCCACTTTCGACTTCCTAATTGCTGCACATGATAGGAATTATATTTTGAGATGTCAAAAACCTTCGGCCGAAATCGCCACCATAGGCAATATTTTCCAACTTATGCTGTTGGTTAGTTACTTCGGGGATCGTCGCACCAGGCCGAACTCCAAAAGCCGGCAGTTCTCAATCCCACGTGACGCTCACGACTGACACGCTGGTGCTGATTCTGCTGGCGGCGGGGCGGACGGGCCCTCCCAAACCTGAGCGACATCGGTACATCGGTACATCGGTACATCGGTACATCGGTACATTAGCCGAACTTCCGATTGGAATTATTCCGTTGAATTACCCGATCCGTTAGTGGCTGGCTGGGTGGTTATTTGTCTATGGCATTAGTCGGGCGGTCTCATCACAGAGCGTAGCACGATCGGGTAGCGGGTTCGTGAACGATGAGCGAACGCTACGGCAAGCACGGGTCCCGGTCCTGCAGAACCACCTCAGCACGGATTCCCAATAATGGTATTTCATTGCTTTTCTTCCTTCAAATTTATCATCCTGATATTCAGAACGCTGCGCCTCTTGATCACCAAGTAATGGCTCCGGGCGAGGGGCTTCCATTGATCGCCCGAAAGCACATCGGAGTCGGTGATCTTTCGCCCATAGATAGAAGTACATAGCTATATGATCTACAATCCGAAGAAGAATTCATCGATGGACGATAAATGAACACATCAGTTAGACCAACGAAAGATTTAGAAACGCTTTCCCTTTCAAACCGATTGATCCGCAGCCTTGATTCAACACGAAGACAATGCGGTGCTGCATTTCGCAACCTAACTCCCCTCCCAACCAGCCACGCGACAAAAGCACCACGGTGAAGCAAGACTCAGACGCCGGCAGGTTATGGCCAGCTTCCTGCAGGTGGGCTCCACCAAGACACAGTCTCGTCGGCGGATGTTGCGCACCACCCCGGAGCAGGTGGGCTCCACCAGGGCACCGTCTCGTCGGCGGATGTTGCGCACCACCCCGGAACAGGTGGGCTCCACCAGGGCACCGTCTCGTCGGCGGATGTTGCGCACCACCCCGGAACAGGTGGGCTCCACCAGGGCACCGTCTCGTCGGCGGATGTTGCGCACCACCCCGGAACAGGTGGGCTCCACCAGGGCACCGTCTCGTCGGCGGATGTTGCGCACCACCCCGGAACAGGTGGGCTCCACCAGGGCACCGTCTCGTCGGCGGATGTTGCGCACCACCCCGGAACAGGTGGGCTCCACCAGGGCACCGTCTCGTCGGCGGATGTTGCGCACCACCCCGGAGCAGCCGGTGTCGCGGCGGCCGGCGGAGTCGGCTCGATTTCACTCAGCTGTGCCGGCCGACTCGACCCCGGCCGACGCTGCACACACGAGCTGGTGCTGCCGACCAGTGAAAGTGCGCCGCAGGGCTGGCTGGCTCGCCGGCCGGTCGGCGACACCTCGCCTCGCGTCACGTCACGTCACGTCACGTCACGTCACGTCACGTCACGTCACGTCACGTCACGTCACGTCACGTCACGTCACGTCACGTCACGTCACGTCACGTCACGTCACGTCACGCGGCGTCGTGTCCCTCGCCGCCGCAGGGCGGCACGAGAGGCGTAACAGGCGCAGTGTCCGACTGTGCCAGTGTGACGTACCGTGACAACCATAAATGTGGCACAGCCTCAGGTAGCGGCAGCAGCACAGCCGCCATGTAAACACAGCCGGGAATAAACACGGCCAGGGAGGAGATAAACACAACAGGAGCATGCGGGAGGGGGGAGCACACGCAGTAGTGCAGCCGAAGACAACTGGTGGTTTACATTTTAAATGATACTCTGTTTTGCAGCGCGTTCCGAGACCCTAGAACTCCCGACCAAGCCGCTGCAACAACAAGCGAGTGGAGGTATCGGCACCAAACACGACCGGAGACGGCAGCTGGTGGGATGGCAACATCAAACACAATATGGAGAAGTCATACTAGATAGTACAGGAAACAGCAGCACTAAATACAGTAGGAGACGGATCTTTAAATACATTTGGGGGCGGGTCGCTAAATATAACAGGGAACGGCAACAATAAACACAGTAAGAAATGGAGGAATTCAATACGGTAAGAGGTGGCAGCATTACATGCAGTAGGGGACGGCGATACCAAATACAACACGAGACGGCGACACCAAATACGACAGGAGACGGTAGCATTACATACAGCACGATATGGCGACATGAAACTTAGCCGGAAACTACAACACTACGAACAGCACCAGCAGTCGCAGAATATCCCATAATTGACAACGTTTTCATCTGACGAACAGAGGCTAGTTAGGTGCATCTGTATCAATACTCAGATTGCGTGCCAGCACATGGCCACCTCCGCCAGCACGTGGCCACCTCCGCCAGCACGTGGCCACCTCCGCCAGCACATGGCCACCTCCGCCAGCACGTGGCCACCTCCGCCAGCACGTGGCACCACCCCAGCAGTGGCCACCCCAGCTGGCCAACGTGGCCACCTCCTCCGCCAGCACGTGGCCACCTCCGCCAGCACATGGTCACCTCCGCCAGCACGTGGTCACCTCCGCCAGCACGTGGCCACCTCCGCCAGCACGTGGCCACCTCCGCCAGCACGTGGCCACCTCCGCCAGCACATGGCCACCTCCGCCAGCACGTGGTCACCACCCCACATCCCCCGGCCCCCTCCGCCAGCACGTGTCCCACCGCCACACCCAGCACGTGGCCACCCACCGCCAGCACGTGATCACCACCGCCAGCACGTCCACCTCCGCCAGCACGTGGTCACCTCCGCCAGCACGTCAGCACGTGGCCACCTCCGCCAGCACGTGAGTGGCCACCTCCGCCAGCACGTGATCACCACCGCCAGCACATGTCACCCCCAGCACGTGGTCACCTCCGCCAGCACGTGGCCACCACCGCCAGCACGTGGCCACCTCCGCCAGCACGTGGCCACCTCCGCCAGCACGTGGCCACCTCCGCCAGCACGTGGCCACCTCCGCCAGCACGTGGCCACCTCCGCCAGCACGTGGCCACCTCCGCCAGCACGTGGTCACCACCGTCAGCACGTGGCCACCTCCGCCAGCACGTGGCCACCTCCAGTGGCGGGACTGGGCTCCCAGTGGGACGGCGGCCGCCGAGCCACTGGGAGCACAACAAGATGAGTCAGCTGGCGGTCACGAGACCAGCTCCGGCCAGCCGCGCAACAGGTTCGTTACGGCGAACCAGGCGGCCGGGTAGACGGCGTTCTAGCTGTGTGGCGGTACGAACTGGGGCGGGACGCTCTGATGTGGCGGTACAGGCCAGGGCGGGACGCTCTGATGTGGCGGTACGGGCCGGGCGGGACGCTCTGATGTGGCGGTACGGGCTGGGTCAGGACGGGCTGGGGCAGCGCGGGCTGGGGCGGGACGCTATAGCTGGTGTGGCGGTACAGGCCGGGACGGGAGGGGCTGGGACGGGACGGGCCGGGGCGGGACGCTCTGGTGTGGCGGTACAGGCTGGGGCGGGACGCTCTGGTGTTGCGGTACGGGCTGGGGCGGGACGCTCTGGTGTGGCGGTACAGGCCGGGGCGGGACGCTCTGGTGTGGCGGTACAGGCCGGGGCGGGACGCTCTGGTGTGGCGGTACGGGCTGGGGCGGGACGCTCTGGTGTGGCGGTACGGGCCGGGGCGGGACGCTCTGGTGAGCCAGTTCAGTGGACAGGAAACTGCACCGCCCGTGAATCACGCAGCGAGGGTGGCGGCCGACCGGGAAACACAGCGCCGTCTTTCTCCCGGCGGCGGCGGGGCTGTTGACAGTTGAACAGTAGAGTTTCCGAACGCCCTCGGCACCTGACCCGATCAGTGTCCACAGCAGTAAAACCGCCATCTAGAAATTGTGGTGGTGGTGGATTGGAGTTTAAGGGCGCGTCGACATCTAGGGTCATTTTGCGCCCATCCCATCTAGAAATTGTCGAGCGTCGAGACGGAGAAAATGTATCGACTCAAACTCACCCAGTGATAGATTATCCACAAACAATTTAATATACTGGGGAATAATTACTAGGCGCAAAGATTAAGAACACATGATCGCTGACATGGCACATCGAAGAGCCAGAGCCAGAGACAGAGCGAGAGCCAGAGCGAGAGCCAGAGCGAGAGCCAGAGCGAGAGCCAGAGCCAGGGCCAGAGCAGAGTTAGAGCCAGAGGCAGAACCAGAGACATGAACCAGCCGTTTGCTTTATTACTTCACTTCACAATGCTCTCACATTAGCCAAACTCGAACTACTCTTAAAAGTACGGATTGTGGTGGAAAACAAGATTACGGTGAATGTGAGACTTCGCAGGGATTCAATGAAGAAGAGCCTGATCCGTTTTGATCACGCAACAGACGTCACGAGTTCTCTCTTCCCCAGACCACGATACTATAATCGAATTAACAACTTCAAGCTTTTCAGATGATACCGGGAACTCCGGACTCCACAAGCTCTTCTCTGTTTAATTGGCTCTTCTCTTCTCTCTTTCTCTTCTTCTCCTCTTCTCTCTCCTCTCATTCCCTCAGATGCAAGGGGAACACTGGGGGCAGGTGCCCCCATGGGAAGGTAGCGCCCATCTTGCCGGAAAAAGACGCCCTTTTGGAAAGTCTGTGCCGCCCCCCCCCCATTCGAATTCGAAAATCCAATAAAATCCGACCGACCCTGGATGTTTTCCACCAGGCCAGAGGCCCTTCTATGATCGGCTTGAGCCCTCTCCGTCAGGCCAGGGTTCTCTTCTATGGCCTGGGTTCTCCTGTCGGCCCAGGGACTTTTCACATCGGCTTGGGGTGCTCTCCTACTGCCCATGGTTCTCCCCGGCGGCTTGGAGTCCCTCTTCGTCGGCTCAGAGGCCATCATAGGTACAGGACCTTCCCAGTCAGCCCAGCGCCCCTCTTTCAAAAGTGTCGGCCCTCTGTTTGCCAGAGGCCAAATTATACGGCTTAGGCCATCTCTGTGTGCCCAAGGGTTCCTATATAAATTATGGACCAATTTCCACAGGCCTGGGTCCTCTCCGGTGGATGAGAGCCCTCATCATCGGTTCAGGGACAACTTGCGTCGGCTCAGGGTCCCGTCCGTTGGTTCATGGACCCTCTCAATCCACCCGGGCCCCTCCAACGACCCAAAGCCCACTTCGTTTGCGCAGATGTCCTTCAAGTTTGTCCGGCTCGAGGCCCTCAACATCTGCCTGCGGGCAACTCGGGGGCCCTCTTCATCAGCTAGTGGCACTCTTCCTAGACTCAGGGGCCCTTCACTTCGGCCAGAGGCCCTCCCTGACCGGCCGGAGGGCCCCCAGTGGTCCAAATGTATTGTGTGCTTCGTCACGGCCCATGTCGAAACGTGTTCAACGGCCCACTTGGGCCCCTTCGGAGACCAGGGGGAAGGGGGCCCCCTCCGGATCCGCCACTGGCCATACTCGATAGCCTAATCAGATCCATGATTGCCCAACGCATGCCCGTCGTCTCACCAAATCGCTCTCGGCTTGTATGTTTTGAAATTATACCATTAGCACATGACGCATGTGGATTTTGGTTTTTGAAATTGGGTGGAGGGCAATTCTGACCTGAGAAGAACTTGTGTTTTTCGTCCTATTCGTCTTTAGTCTTTTTCGTCTTAACTTATGTTGAGGCCGTACATTGCGAAAGCATGTTCTTGTCTCGAAATGTGTGGACCCGTGGTGGAGACAATCCTTTGGAAATGCTGGGGGAGGACACGACCCACATGCCTTCAGGGAAAGCGTGTTCATTTTGTGACGATGTATTGAATGAAGCGACTTTACAATGTCAGTTTCCAGCCTTCGAACTGACAATGCATCATGGTCAGCGTCCCATGACGCCCGACAGACCCCTGACAGGCGCATGACCAAGCTCCCCATCGACGACAAAACAACGAACACGTTGTCGTCCATCCGCCGCTCACCATGATGGCTGTACGGTGTGACTGTGCGCCTGGGAAGTTCGTTGTCAGTCCATGCGCGGTCTCGCAGCGCCCGCGCCGGCCGATCTCACGTGCACCGAACGTCTGGGGCTGGCGTGTGCCGACAGATCGCAGTGCGGACAACACGTGTCGCACCGAGGTGTCGACGACACCGGCTCATGCGCAGTACACACCCCGCTCTTCTGCCGGTGCGCACTGCTACCTCCCAGAGGGACACACACACACACACGCAGGCCGACACCGCCTCCCGACACGACCCGCACGCACACAGACCGGCGCCGCTACTGCCGCCGCCGCTGTCGGCCGGCACGCACGCCGCCCGGTCCCGCCCTCCCCACAAAGCTGCGGCCTTCCACTGAACCGACTCACAGCGCGTGACGTCACAGCTGTAATCATACGACGCCAGCGCCTGCAGCGGCCGGTCCGGGAAACCCGGGATCAGCTGCCGAAATCACAATGCCATGTCGCCGGCATGGGCTGCGCTACCGGGGGGGGAACGGTGTGTGGACGGCTACCGGGGGAGGGGGGGGGACGGTGTGTGGACGGGGGGAGGGGGCAGTTGAAGTGTCCTACGCTCACGAGCTTTCTGAAATTTAGCGACATAATCATGGCGTTTCATGGAGACAGTCGACCTGAAGAACTATCCAAGGACTGTGGTGAATCTAACAAAGAAGCTTTTATTTCTGAAAATTATTGGGGAGTGGCAAAAGCACAATACATGAAGACAATGGGACCGGTCCAAATGGATTGGGGGACACGCACCATATAAATCCATGTTAAAAGTTGAAACTATTGGGGGACAGAGTCAACATTATGGGAGGGTAAGACTTTTTGGCTGGGCCCCAAAAAGTCGCGTTGGGGCCTCTGGAAAAAAACACTCTGGAAGCCTCAAAAGGTCTGGCAGGCGCCCCGAAAATCGTGTTGAGGACCTAAAGCGTCGTACCGGGGCCTCTGAAAATAATACCGGGGCCCCAAATGTAGTGCCCTAAAAGTCATACCATGGACATCAAATGGTCGGACAGGGGCCCCTGAAGATCATGCTAGGAGTTTCAAAAGTTCGTGCCTGAACACTTGAAGGTCACGCTGGGGGCCCCAAAAAGTCATTCCGTGGCCCTTGAAAACACGATGGTGGCCTAAAAAGACTGACCGGACCCTTAAAAATCACACTGTGCCTGGGGATCCTAAAACGTCTCACCCGAGTGCTGAAATTCAAGCTGAGAGCTCAATAGGTCGCACTGGGGCCACACAAGTAGCATCCAGTCCCAATAAAAATTGAAGGCTGGGAAATGAAACAAATTAATACGGACACGGAAAATCACTCCGAGAGTTTTGTTCAATCGCGCTAAAAAAAACGCGCTTCCCAAAAAAATACGTTGATACGGATAAACTCATGATAGGAATCTAAACAAATGACACCGGGGTAAAAAAATCTCACCGGGGCCAAAAAAATCGCACAGGGGCCTAAAGAAGTCGTGTCGAGAAACATCTTGGGCTCAGGAAAAGAAACGTGCTGGGCAACCAAAAAAAATAACACCGGTAACTCCATGAAACGTACTGGGGCCTGAAAATTTCGCACAGGTGGATTTAAAAAAAATAGAACTAACCCCACCCCTTAAACCCCCATACCGAAACTCGATCGAATCGACCAGAGCACCGAAAAAATCAGAACCAGTCCCGAAAGGAACTTATCCGAATGGCCTTTCTACTCTGAAGGGTGCCATCGCTTAAAAAGAACTTGTTGCGCAGTTGCAGTGGTGTCTTAAGGGGACAGACTGTAAATGGGTACTGAAATGGGTGGACTATTAAGAATTACCGCCGGGGTCCACAAAATCCCGCTGGGGCCCGGAAATTTGTACCGGGCGAACTAAAATCGTTCTGGGGTCCCAGTTGAATACGTGCCCCGCGAGCGCGTACAGGGTCCCGCAAATATCCCGCTCGGGACCCAAAGTTCCAGTCGGTAGTCCTAAAAATTTGGCTCCGGGCATTACAAATGTGTGTTGGAGCTCCGCAAAATAAGCGTCGAGGGTCCCAAATAAGCACGGCGAGACAAGAAATATTCGCATCGAGACCAGCAAAAATAGCAAGCCAGACCCTCCAAATTAAGGAGGATTCACGAAAAATTAATGTCCGCGCCAAGCAAATCGCCCCAAGCATGGCACCAGATGCCCTCAAAAATCGCGAATTGCCCAGAAAAAACGCACCGGAGCTAGAAATAAAATCGGCGTTGGACACAGAAGTATGACGCCTGAGGCACGAAAACTCGGGCTGGGATTCGGACTCCCGTAAATTCCGCAGATGTCCCTGGAAGTCGTGTCAAGCACAGAAAACTGGCGTCGGGTCCCCAGAGCCACGCGCCTGGGCCCGAAACATCACCCCAAAATCCTGAAAAATCCCACCGGAGCCCCGAAAATCGTGCAGGTGTCCAAGAAAATTCCGTCAAGGACCCAAATAAACACAGCGGGATCCTATGAGCACAACAGAAGGCAGAAAATGCACCGGGCCTAAAAAACGCATGAAATCCCGCAAACAGCGGCAGGGCCTTAAAACATGCGCTACAGCCCTAAATAAACACACACAAAAAAACATCCACTGGAAGCCCTCACCTCACACGGGGTCCATGAGACCGCATGATGGCCCAAAAACAGGCTGGGGGCTCGCAAAACGCGATCCTAAAAATAACTAAAAGGTAAACCACTAAAACTAACTACACTAAACCTATAGCGGTCCTCGAAAATGCGCCGGCTCCACAAAAATGTCGTTTGCATGCAAAAGGCTACAAAACACTAAAAAGGTCCGATGTTTCAAAGATGTACCGGGGCCCAAACAAGTATGGGTTAGAGCCCGAAATGAATTAAACCACAAATGGTTTCTCTTGCAGCACCGGTCCTCGTCAGACTGGCCTCAAAACAGCCGGGCATGTCGCTTGGTAACGCCCGGAAGATCCTGATGAAGAACCACAAATTTAAGCCATACCAGCCCCGCCTTGGTCAGCTCCTCTCACCGACCGACAGGGAGTCCACACTGTCACCGTCGGCCTCCGAGTTCTGCCGGACCCACGTGGGGCACTGGTT
This sequence comes from Imbricaverruca yamaguchii, assembly GCA_034440575.1. Classification (NCBI taxonomy): domain Eukaryota; kingdom Metazoa; phylum Arthropoda; class Thecostraca; family Neoverrucidae; genus Imbricaverruca; species Imbricaverruca yamaguchii. The sequence continues at coordinate 2,290,102 of JAOTOL010001646.1, read as the reverse complement.
AGAAAGAGAGAGGGAGAGAGCCAGGTGCTGCAGGTGGTGCCGAGAGAGGGGGAATTGTCCCCTCGAGACACCACTGCGACTGCGCAACAAGTTCATTTTCAGCCGATGGCACCCTTCAGAGGAGGAAGGCCCTTCGGAAAATGTTATTTTGGAAATCGTTCTGAATTTTTCGGTGCTCGGGTCGATTTGATCGGATCTCGGTGTGATTTTTATGGAGTAGTTTTATATTCTTTAACGTCAGGTGAACGATGTTTTGATTATATATATTTATTATATATACGAGGTATATATATAATTTATATATATATATATATATATATATATATATATATATATATATATATATATATATAATATATATATATATATAATATATATATATATTAATTTTACTTCGAACGCCATTTCAAGTGATCATGTGGCATGATGTGCCACTGCTCGAGAGTTAGCGATGTCCAAATCGCGAGCTTCAGACCAACTCGTCTTCAGAATGTGAGCATCTTTAGGTTCCGGCGCACACCACGTCGCCAGGACTGCGGTAGGCAGTTGTGCTGTCGTAGTTCACCTTCTGGTGAATCCGCCGGGGGTGTCGTTTTATTGAGTTGCAAGTGAGCTAGTGATTCGGAATGGCAAATTTTGATCCAACGTTTTCCGAATTAAACATTGGATCCCATTGGATTGTGTCCCCGAAACGCTGTGGAACCTCATACGTTATGAATGTATTGATTCGCCATCAAATTATGCCATCAGATATGGTCCTTGACATCCACCGAAAAAGTGCACAATTTGTTTCAGGATATATTGCATTTCTTTTCCACTTTCTGCTTCATCTTCAAGTGCCATATAGATTTGTGGCTGAAGATGCCAGTCTGTGCACTAAATATCCATACAAGCAAACCAGAAATGAAGCATTGTGTTTATTCCAACACGACAGACGGCCCTGCACTTTCTGAACAGCGGCTGGTACATCCAGCGGGCGGAGATCCTTCATGACAGAAATCGGAGAGGAAAAGACGCATCCTGATTCATACATAATATCTGGGAAACGAAGATGGTTTCCATTGTACAAGCTTCAGAATAGGACATTTAAACACAACGCAAAATATAAATAACGATGTCGACCGAATTGGGTCTGCCACTATTGAGCTTGGGCGTCACCTGGAAACGCTACCCGTTGACCGCTACCCTTTAACCTTGACCTTTACTCCACGTACACACACACACACACACACGCATACGCGCACACACACCCACTCACACACTCACACCATGTACATCGTTTAAAACAGTCAGATATTACTTCAGAATAATTGTGTTTAATCAAGGGTCAGGATTTTGTCCTCGGTAGTCAACAATGGACCTCGGTAGTCGTGGGACTTTACTGTTTCTACTTTACTGTTTACTTTTGGGGTTTAGGAGCGCATCGACTGCCGTGGTCATGCAGCACTGTTGACTTTGCCGTCCTCGGTTTTGACGGCCGACAAGAGCACATAAAGTGCACACACACACACACACACACATACACACATATACACATACACACACATACACACAATTTGTCGGAGCCAGCAGAAGGTATGGCGCAGTCTGAAGAGTAGCCGTGTCGCCCTGATGCAGCGGCCTGCCCCTGGTGGGCTGGCGACGCAACATCAGTGCCGGCTTTCCTGCCAGTAGCTGAAGTCGATAGAGGGCAGTACCCCGCTGTCGCAGGCCACCCGGGGGTTCCTGCAGGTCAGACAGCCACTGGTCAAGTGTCAGCAACAGTGAGGCGTCGGTTGACGCCTGGATGGGCACAACTGCTTCCACACCTCATAGCTTCTTAGGAGCTATGGGGTAGAGGTACAGTATCCCCAGTATTTAATGCTCGAGTAGTTTTAACTTGTTTTCAGTGGTCATAGCACACTTTGCACTTCAAATGTGTCGCAGTTCTCCACTAAGAGAATGGAGCTCATACACCACCGCAACCACTCGTTCTGCGCGGCCTCACACCAGATCCTAGTAATCATTCTCCATGCATCTTTGTCTAACATCTGCATCTCACAGTCTTGAAATTGTCTGAGCTTGCCGAAATGACTTCAATCTAACCAACAAATACCAGACCAGACCGCATCTATCGCAGTGTCCACCCATCCCAAACTGTCCATAATAGCCACCGTACGTGTAGGGCATGTATCGTGAAATAAAGAAATAAATAAATCCTGCCCAACGCCGTACGCTATACCATTTAGCTTCCTCTCTACATCATTTTACATCTTCACCATCGCATAGCCCCGAATTGTTCGAAGAAGTGGACAAACAATCTCGAGCTCAACACCATAAGCGAGTCACTCATGTTTATACTAATGAGTGCTCGTGCTTGGGCATTTTGAGCCTTCTTTGGGACATTCGCTCCCACGGACGTTTTGTCAGAGTTGCTCAAAGACCACGATTGCCAAAGCTTTGTTGAGTGTCGTTACTGTCTGGTGGCTAAGCTTTGTCCCTACGAGCATTGCTAATACAGGCAAAATTTTCACTCAGACAAAAATAATCAATGAAGGTGTCAATGCATAGCTGTGGTGAAGTTACAAATCGGTACGATTGTGCGACATCAGAAGTCACGTCTCCACTTACGCCTCATAGTCTGGTAGCACCAGCGGGTATACTTGTATTGTTTTCATGTTGTCAGTATTGTCACATAAAACTCGCGACAGCTGAGTCTTGCGGATTTGCTGAAGCTGACCTGAAACACGTGCTCAACATGTGACAGAAGCCCGTGCAATGGTACGGCATGGCTGATCTGAAGCACAATTAACTTTTTTTAAGCAGAAACGTGCTGATGATATCTGTCACACCACCTCAAATGATGATTTTCTCCCCGGTACACTATCTCTGTAAAACTTGACCTCATAGGCTGTTATGCACCGGCATAGTATAATTGATGGGCGTGACTCCATCTGACCTCGAAAGAACCCACCCGTACTGACCGGCGAAAAAAACCTGATCCGACATCGACCCAGCCGAGAAGTGACAAACGCTGACCTTGACTTAAGTAGACTCAACGCAAAACAATCCTAAGGGTCACAAGGTGACATGAAACTGAGCTATGTTGAAAGTGACCCGACTTTGCCCTTCGATGAAGGCAATCCGACAATGACCCGTGGTGGAGGTGGCCAGGCGTTCACCTGGGGCGAAGATAACCGCATAATCGACACCTGTGGTGGGTGACCTGAGGTGAAGGTGAGCTGGCACCATCCTGGAATGCCATGGTCTGTCACTGACCTAGGGCGAAGCTGACCTGACGCTGCCCCGGGGTGTGGTCATTTGATACTGACCTGGGGTGAAGCTGGATGGCTGGCCTCCGAGCTTCGTACCAGAAGCGGTCGCCGTGTCGAGTTTTGTGCATCTGTGCACCGATGATGCAGGAAAACGTCGGTCCAACCATGCTGTGGGGCAGCGGTCTCTCTGACACTCCTCCCGAGAACAAATCAATGTCCCATGGAGACCTGCGGAAGACATGAAGTGGTAACTCGCGGACACCTGCCACAAATAGAATGCCGGCGTCTTAGTATCTAATCGAGACATGGGCAAGTAGGTGGATGCTTGATAGCGTAACGAAGTCAACCTCGGACTCCTCTTTCGAATGCGTTTGGCAGCCCAATCGCGATCGCCTCCATGTATCCTGGGGTCCGGGCTCCGAGCGGATCCCAGATATTCGGCAGTCGCTGACATCAGGATTTGACGCTCGGATCTGCGGCTGTGGCCGGGGTGTTATGCCAAGTCAGCTTCCGTTCTCACGGGCGGCGAAGACAGGTAGGCGGATGATGTGTCATCGCGTCGTGTCATAATTGTGACACCCACACCAGTGTGGCCTGGCGATGTGGTGCGAAAGGTGATATCGGCCAATGTCAGGTCAGGGCATTGGCCTGGTGTGCCGCCGCCCCACGGGCGACTGATGCCCTCTCGCGCGCCGCTCGCCGCGAAGGGATTAAGCGGGGTGACTGGGAAGATGGAGGTGAGCGGCGGAGGTGGGCGAACCGCCCGGTTCGACGGTAATTCGTCACTGGTGCCCGTTGAAACTTGGAGGCACAATCTCACGCAGTCATGAGGCAGATCCAGCTTAATACCTCACAGAGACTAGGCGCATAAATCGTATTAATATAGGAATGAAGGTGAAGTCAATGTTCGCGAAGAACGGCTTGGTAGTCCTATGAGTTATGACCTACGGAACTCGGTGAATGACTGTCTTACTATAACGCTCATTGCAGAGGTGGCCATTCAGCACAGACCATGGCGAACCACGGACCATGACGAACTGCAGACCATGGCACACCACATACTGTGTCAAACTACAGACTGCAACACACCGCAGACAATGGTACACCACAGACCACAAAACACCGTAGACCATGGCACGGTCAGAGAGCACAGCACGATGCACACCACACGTGGCATCATGGCGCGACACGTGCTGAGTGTCGGATGGCGTACTTGTACAGTCTGGCGTATTTTTGCGCCGTATTGTTGCTGACGTATCTGTTGAGCTCGTCGAAGCTGCCGGTGGTGGGCAGGCCGCACCACTTGCGGAAGTGCATGTAGCCGGGCACGCCCATCTCGCGCGCCCGCTGCAGGTTGAGCGCCACCAGGTCGAGGCCGTGCTCTTCGTTCGGTTTCTTGAAGAGCAGAGTGGTCACCTGCCGGTGGTTCGGCGGTCATGGCGGCTGGTACCGGTGATGAGTAGCCGGCTGGGTGGCTGAGTGGTCAGAGCAGGGTGGCTGAGTGGTCAGAGCAGGGTGGCTGAGTGGTCAGGGCAGGGTGGCTGAGTGGTCAGGGCAGGGTGGCTGAGTGGTCAGGGTGGGCGACTGAGTGGTCAGGGTGGCTGAGTGGTCAGGGCGGGTTTCAGGCAGGGTGGTCAGGCTGGGTGGCTGGGCAGGTGGGTGTGAGTGGTCAGGGTGGCTGAGTGGTCAGGGATGGCTGAGTGGTCAGGGCAGGGTGGCTGAGTGGACATGGCAGGGTGGCTGAGTGGTCAGAACTGGGTGGCTGAGTGGTCAGGGCAGGGTGACTGAGTGGTCAGGGCAGGGTGGCTGAGTGGTCAGGGCAGGGTGGCTGAGTGGTCAGGGCAGGGTGGCTGAGTGGTCAGAGCTGGGTGGCTGAGTGGTCAGGGCAGGGTGGCTGAGTGGTCAGGGAAGGGTGGCTGAGTGGTCAGGGCAGGGTGGCTGAGTGGTCAGGGCAGGGTGGCTGAGTGGTCAGGGCAGGGTGGCTGAGTGGTCAGGGCAGGGTGGCTGAGTGGTCAGGGCAGGGTGGCTGAGTGGTCAGGGCAGGGTGGCTGAGTGGTCAGGGCAGGGTGGCTGAGTGGTCAGGGCAGGGTGACTGAGGGATGAGGGATCGACTGCGCTGTGACACTCGCCCCGTATCGCACCGGGCGCTGGCGGCACTGTCACAACACCTACAACACACAAACACTACATGCAACACACAAACAATACTTATAACACATAAATAGCACATGAATGTGTTATGTATGTGTTGTAAGTATTGTGGCGGTACCGTCAGCGCACGTGGGACACAGGTGTCGCAGCGCAGTCGGTCCCTCAACCCAAACAATGTGGATAGCACAGTTGACGATGTGCCTGTTTCGCAATATTCGGGTCCGAATGTAGAGCACGGCACACGTTTTCAGATTCGTTGAGAGATGCAATTTCAAATTCGTTGAGCGATGCAGCTTCGATTTTCCCAGGGGAAGGTCAGACCCACTACAAATACGAAGAATTTAAGAAGGTTTCCAGTGCGCGAAGGGCGCCGAAAATTTACGATTTTGCGCCATGACCATCTCAAAATGTATCGTCTGATCAAGCGTATTTGTGGGCGCTGAAGAGGGGGTGCTGCGCTCTCCCTTAGGTGAGCCTCCGACTGTAGCCCCTCGCGTATGTCTAGACATGTGTCTGTCATTCAGAAGAAGGCAATGCTCACAAGAATAATACAGACGGACTACCGTGCATTCGACATTCGACTACACTGCACCGTCAACACTTGTACCCAGTGCCACTAACGGCACCGCACACTGGTGATGCCGGCGGCTGTGGTTACCTCAGTGGTGACAGAGAAGTCCATGGCCATCGCCGGCTGGTTGGCCTGGCCGAGAAGGAACTCGTCGGCCACCCCCGGCTCGTACAGGTCGAACGGTCGTCTGATCAGGTCGGACAGATCCTTCTCGCCTGGCGCACAACGCTCGGTTACGGCACCCACTTCGGTCAGAAGTGTAACGGTTAAAAGGCTCGATAGCAGGATTTCATCTTCTTCGAATTAGCGTACATAATTCATGTTCGGTTATTCCGATTTCTACGGATGTTTTCGTCGATCATGGGCTTGCAACAAAATGCACTGAGGTAAAAACCGTCAAATCAAGAACGCATTTTGAATTCAATATTTGCTTTCTTGCCATGAGATGGAATAGCAGCGATATTCCGCGATGTTCATGCGTGTCACATGCAAAACAGAAGTGCACTTAAGCCTATCGGACTGTTTGCATGAGTAGCTAGATATGACGATGCTGACTGTACAGTCATGCACGTATCGATCCAACTATGCAGAATTGTCGCAACACCGTGCACACGATCTCGTCGAGCATAACGAGAGTGGAAAGGCTGGATAAAGAGAAGGGATGCACTAACACTGAACGTTGAGACCAGCAGACACTGCACGACAGTGCACTCTGTGCACGACCGACATGTACACAAACGTGCAGTACCGATGTACTTATGGTTGGGACTCCAGCGCTCCACCACGGTGGGCAGGAGACTGTGGCCGAATCGGTAGGCCGACGTCATGAACGCCAACGTGATGCTGGGATCTTCGTACTCATTGTACCCGGGCCAGAAACCCTGGAAACATGACGGGTTTGGTGGTGCGCTTGAGGACGTCGAGCTGGAATTCTTTTTGGCATCGTACAGTTAGTTTATTCACTCATCGTCGAGATTAGACCTATGGTCATATTATTGCATGCTGTGAGAAACGCTTTTATCCAGCGAAGTTACTAACCAATGGCATTCATATTTTGGGACTTGGTCACCTCTTAATAATAATTTGCTGCAAAATACGACACCCTCAGTACGTACGTGAAACTGTTTAACACCTCATCCAGGAATGGCCGACAAACAATGGGCCCATAAGACACATACCCCGTAAAGTGGTTAACCGTTGTCATGCAGTTCGTCGATTAGCGTCGTCTCGGTCGTCTTCGTCAGGCATCTCAGCTGTTGCTACATAGCGTACTTGCGTCGATAGGCCACAGAGCGCTTCTAGCGCCATCTAGCGCCTTCCAACGCCGAATGGCCGTGGGGAACCCGAAGCGAGAAGTACAGGTGGCGCCACCGGAGGCCGGCCTTTCACAGCCATGAGACTGGCGCACCGTCAGCTCTGCTCAAGCGGCTCGTGTCACCTGCAGGGTCTCCAGCCGGTCTTCACAGGACCGGCTCTACAAGGTCTACAGCCGGTCTTCACAGGAGCGGCTGTACACGGTCTACAGCCGGTCTTCACAGGAGCAGCTCCACAGGGTCTACAGCCGGTCTTCACAGGAGCGGCTCTATAAGGTCTACAGCCGGTCTTCACAGGAGCGGCTCTACAGGGTCTACAGCCGGTCTTCACAGGAGCATCTCCACAGGATCTCCAGCCGGTCTTCACAGGAGCGGCTCTATAAGGTCTACAGCCGGCCCTCACAGGAGCGGCCCTATAGAGTCTACAGCCGGTCTTCACAGGAGCGGCTCTATAAGGTCTACAGCCGGTCCTCACAGGAGCGGCTCTACAGGGTCTACAGCCGGTCTTCACAGGAGCGGCTCTACAGGGTCTACAGCCGGTCTGCACAGGGGTGGCTGTACACGGTCTACAGCCGGTCTTCACAGGGGTGGCTGTACACGGTCTACAGCCGGTCTGCACAGGGGTGGCTGTACACGGTCTACAGCCGGTCTTCACAGGAGCGGCTCTATAAGGTCTACAGCCAGTCTTCACAGGAGCAGCTCCACAGGGTCTACAGCCGATCTTCACAGGAGCAGCTGTGCAGGGTCTCCAGCCGGTCTTCACGGGAGCAGCTGTCAGGGCTACAGCCGGTCTTCACAGGAGCAGCTCCACAGGGTCTACGGCCAGTCTTCACAGGAGCAGCTCCACAGGGTCTACGGCCAGTCTTCACAGGAGCGGCTCTGCAGGGTCTACAGCCGATCTTCACAGGAGCGGCTCTGCAGGGTCTCCAGCCGGCCTTCACAGGAGCAGCTCTGCAGGGTCTACAGGCGGTCTTCACAGGAGCGGCTCTGCAGGGTCTACAGCCGGTCTTCACAGGAGCGGCTCTACAAGGGTCTACAGCCAGTCTTCACAGGAGCATCTCCACAGGGTCTACAGCCGGTCTTCACAGGAGCAGCTGTACAGGGTCTACAGCCAGTCTTCACAGGAGCGGCTCGTGTCTAGCCGAGCCAGCTGCGGTCGTGCTGAGATGCAGTGGTGCGCCGTACATACCTGCTCGGTCAGGATCAGGTCGTGCTCCTTCATCACTTTCTTCCCCATCAGCATCGGCAGGAACTCGTTGAAAGTGATGTGTTGAATGCAAGCGATGACAATTCGCCTCGTTTCCTGTAAACCAGGCCGAATGTCGGCTTCCATGGACTCATCAGATCCAAATCCCAATGGCCCTATCGCACCAGATCCCAATGAACCTATCGCAGTAGGATAGAGCGGTCTATGTACAGTTTTCTGCAGTAGATAAACAGCACGGGAGAAGCGTCGAATTGCACTGCAAAGCTAACTGCAGCGCAGAGTTTGTCTCAGAAGGCAAGGAACATTGGTGTGTGGCAGAAGCAAAATTATGCCCCCATAGTAAACGTACGGTGCTAAATCAAGATGTACTAAATCAAGAATAGTCCTTTAATAGTTGACAGTTTGATAGTATTTTGACCATTGATAGTACTTTCTACGGGCATCAGCATTCTCCTCCCCATCGGATTTGCCAGTGAGCCGGTACCTGATATAGTCTCTCGTCATCCCAGTGCGGGTTCAGCTTCTCGAGGATCGCACAGATGCGGTTATGTTCTCGGAACCACATCAGGTGCATGGTACCCAGGATGAGCTGCTCGTTCACGCGGATCTCGCCTGTCAGCATCCAGTGAACACGAAGTTGCTTAAGCGTATTACGATTACCTATACAATTGAAGTCAGGTTGGCCAGCTAAAATGCCAACGGGTTGTCATGCGTAGACTGCGCACCTATACATAAGCGAGGACAATCGTCAAAATATTCCCGCTCTACTGTGGCAAACGTCGAGGAAAATACGTAATGCATGAGAAGCTGGGTACACAATACGATTCATCGAAAATATGGTGAAATCATTATGTCAGGCAATATCAGCCGATTTTCACATTTTGGCGCCAAATGGCGCACAGAAGAGTGAATTACAGCCTATCTGATGTGAGTCAAAGCTCTTCAATCCATTCAGCCAGTTTGTCCGTCCATTTCGTATGCTCAGAAGTAGGCTGTTCGATCATAGCACTTTTCCATGATACTGCTGTCCATAGGTCAGACGGCAGGTTGTCTGTGCAGTTGGTCCAGTGTAGACTCGGCAGCGCCATGAGATTAGAATACATGAATGCGATCCGGGGTGGGGTGCGCTATACAATGGGCCGCCGCGATCCGACGATACTAGTGACGTTTCCGACGGACAGCGGCAACGCTCACCCGCCAGGAAGCACCGCTGGCCGTGGTGGTCGCGGATGCAGCCCTCGTCGTGCTTCTCGTACCGCTGCGGCAGCAGCGGCAGCAGGTGGTACTTCTTGAAGCGGTCGGGTGTGTATGACCTGAGGCGGCCGCCGACGAACATGCGCAGTGACCTGCGCAGGGCGACGCGTCGAGGTCAGCTGAGTCGGGTCGTCGATGCACCTCCGGCAGCGTGAATGCTGCCGCCGTCGGCGCCTCCGTGGGTGTGGTGCACAGGCCCTTCTGTTTGTTTGTTGTTTGTTTATTGGTTGGTTCACGACACACTTTATGCACATTCACGGCTAATGGCGCCGCCCACACTGTTTCGCCGGTGGGCCGCGGGATTGGGAAATGTCCTGAGTGGCGCTAGAGTCGAACCCGGGACCTTTGGTACCCATAGCCCGACAACTTAACCACTCGGTCATCCCCGCCCCCACAGGCCCTTCTGGATGAGGGCGCCGGTGAAATAGTTGTTCGCTGTTTTCCTCATGGGCTCCGGCTCAAATCACCATGGCTACGTGGAACCTCGGACTTTCCGCAATCACCTAGTCAACGCATCGCGATGTTGCGTAGCATACGTAATATGAGCGTCGTGGGGTACCCGCACGCTTTTCTTCTCTTCACATTGCATGATGTTTCATAGAGAATTTGAAGGTTTTCATTGCAAAAACAGGCAGTTATGGTTCTGCGTGCCAATAAATATATGATCTCATTAAACTCATTAGATTTCATTAGGTTCAGAAAATTTAACTAAATTTGTTACGCAAACTGGCTTTCTGTGGGCATCAAGATCAAATTTGATCTGTGTCACCATTCGCACTGACAAATCTAGCAACACTGGTAGGTATTGCCTCTGATGACTACCCCACCCTACTTGACTGAGGGCGATAACGGGACCTGCGTCTGCGAAAGCATTCAGCTGCATAGTTGACCTGACCGCCCCGAACGTCACCAACCACTGACCTGGCCGCCTCGTCTGTCTGGCCGTACACTGTGTTGGCGTCGATCACGCCCGTCAGCACATTGAAGCCCACGCGGGAGCCTGTGGGCGACAGGGCGCACAGCAGATGTGACGTTCAGCAGTCACGTGAGGCTGGGCAGTTGCCACTCAACCTCGGCTAGACCAGCATCTGTGATGCTGGTCTAGCCGAGGCCTGGTTCTTCCTACAGTGCAGCAAGAGGACCGCTGCCCTGCAGGAGTTTCGTCGCGCATCGCATAGTTGATCTGCTGTGAACGAATGACGTGATTTTGGCGACAAATTTTCAGGTATAATGTGCATGTCAGAAAAGATTTCGAGATTTCCAGTGATAAATTTGCTAATGCCTCTCTCATATATCATAGCTCGTCATGTATCATCGAGGTATCATTGAACAGCGGTTCTATATGTCAACATCCAATCATGTTTGGCTCACCTAGTCATGACTCATCTAGTCATGACTCGCACAATCACGACTCACATAGTCATGACTCACATAGTCATGACTCATCTAGTCATGACTCGCACAATCATGACTCACATGGTCGTGACTCGTATATTCATGACTCACATAGTCGTGGCTCACATAGTCATGACTCAATAGTCATGACTCACAAAGTCATGACTCACCTAGTCAGCACACGAAGCGCACGCCTGGTAGGCCGCGCACAAAGTTGACGACTCGGCTGCCGCAGTAGGACATGCCTCACCTAGTCGGCAGAACTGACGCACGCCAGGCTGGCTGCGCACGAAGTCCATGCAGTGGATGCCGAAGCGCGAGAAGAACGGGTCGTCGCGCCGGACCCGGATCGGCAGACAGTCCGCGGGGCCCGAGTGGCGGCAGCAGTCCTCCGGCTCGTTCCCGTTCTTCTTGTCTGGAACACCGAGAGCGACTCGCTGACGGCGGCGCAGCGGTGCACGGATGGGGGATCGGTTTGTTCTGGCCGGTCCAGCTTTTGGCTTTCTATATCCAGTTCGGATTTGTAGCAAGCCATACGTTCAATTTCAAATCCAATCAGTCTGATCACGCCTCATTAGAAAGCATACTCCTGCAGTATCTAGGAGCTAGAGCAGCTGAACCGTTTCATACACTACCCTCTCTTGGCCATTGTAAGAATGGGATCCTTCACACTCACTAACTTTTCGCTCAGCATAAACTTGCGGCTGTGTCCTGGTGTATCCTATCAGATCCTCCCGCTAACACCTCTGATGTTGGTGTAGGAACTGTCCTTAGCCCTTGCGCCAGATTGCAGGGATGGGCTTTGATGGGTGGAAGGGGAGGGGTTTCTAACTGGCTCTCTTGGGGCCTGACCCGTTTTAGAAATATGTGTCCGATGAAGGCGAGGATCAGGGTAACTCCCGTATCTGTTGAAGACGATGACAGCCAACATCACTGGCTAATACGAGTAGCCGATCGTGATCAATATCAACAAAGCTTCATCATCGATAATTGTAGATGCGGCACAGCCCCACGTAATGGACGAAGGCCCGACTGACCTGGTCTGGTGAACGTCAACGTGAAGTCGTGGTCCATGAACTGGCCCCAGGCGATGAACATGAGCGTGGCTGCGTGGTCGAACAGGTCCTTGTCCTTGTGCAAGACGGCCGAGACGAGCCGGGGGTTGGGCAGCGCTCCGCCCCTCGGCTTGTCGATGCGGTCGGCATAGTCGGGCTCCAGGAGTCTGCCGGAGGTGAGGTGTCAGAGGCCACGCGATGTCAGAGGAGGTCGTGTTGTAAGGTCGCGGCGGTGTTGGGTCCCAGGAGTCTGCCGAAGGCGAGGTGTCAGAGGCCACGTGATGTCAGAGGCCATGCTATAAGGTCGGCGGTGGTCCCAGGAGTCTGCCGGAGGAGAGGTGTTAGAGGCCACGCGATGTCAGAAGAGGTCGTGCTATAAGGTCGGCGGTGGTCCCAGGAGTCTGCCGGAGGTGAGGTGCCAGAGACTACGTGATGTCAGAAGAGGTCGTGATATAAGGTCGGCGGTGTCGGGTCCCAGGATTCTACTAGATGAGAGGTGCCAGAGACCACGTGATGTCAGAGAAGATCGTGCTATAAGGTCAGCGGTGGTCACAGGAGTCTGCCGGAGGCGGGTGTCAGATGCCACGCGGTGTCAGAGGAGGTTGTGCTATAAGGTCCGCGGTATCGGGTCCCTGGATTCTACCGTAGGAGAGGTGTCAGAGACCACGTTATGTCATAAGAGGTCTTGTTAGAAGGTCGGCGGTGTCAGGTCACAAGATTCTGCCGGATGGGAGGTATCAGAAGCTACGCGATGTCAGAGGAGGTCGTGCTAGAAGGTCGGCGGTGTCGGGATCCACACTGCTATACTTCAGGCGCCAAGTGGTCTTTGTGTAGGAGAGCCGCTGGAACATTCACTATGTTGCAGGACTGCTGAGATCCGTCTCAGCATGTTGTGAAACGGAGACCTGAGTCAGGAATGTTCAGCACTCCATAGCCATACGAAGCGGCAACACTGCAGTGTTGTCCTCCCATACGTATGCGTAGTTCTCTGAAAACGTGCGGGGAAGTAATGGCCCGCCCAGGATTTTCGCAAGATGACTTCCTTGGATGCCGTTTTCCAAATACATGGTGGAAATTGAGGACAATGTGGTGAAATGTTTGCATCAAAAGTGTCAATATTCGGTGATGAGCACAATTGCAACGCCATTTGGACAAAACCGAAAAATTACGCGAGAAGCAACATTGAAGATACTTGGGGTTAAATAAGACAAAAACGACCTGTTTGAATCTCCAATGGAACATTTGTCATAAATGAAAACACACCTTTGATGATCATGTCTTTTTACCACTTCATGCCGCAATCTAAAGAAACATGATATTTCTGCTTTAGCTATGTTAAGGAAAAATAAAGTCACATACCAGGTTTATACTTTTGGTGACTACATCATTACTTGACGTGAAAGCTGAACTTGCCATCTTTTTCGTTGCACAAGAGAAACCGTGATGTACACGCGCAGCTCTTGTGTTCACATATCTGTTCTCATGGGCAATCCCGCAACTTGTTTATGATCTCCATAAATGTGAACGAACCCCATAGCCCCAAAGACACGAAACATATTTGCTAGCTTTGGTATTTATGAATTTCGGTTCTTGTGCGCGACGGCCGACACAAATCGAGAGTTTCGCAGTCCTCAGCTTCCTAGTGTGGTCGACATATTAAGGTCAGTATTGTCAACAATTGAGCTAATGTGAAATGTTGCTGATTAACTGTTGAAGAACCGAGCAATCGGGAGAACTGTATGTGTAAAACACTTCTTAGCTAATATGGCCAGGGCACTGACCAGAATCCACTCCTTGCATGTGCCTGTGGGGGCGTCGGTGTATGTGAGAAGGGGAGTGGTGCCAACTAGAAGCCACCTGAAGCAACTGGAGAATGACTGGACCTACTCGAAACTAATATATAGTCTGATGGTTCTTTAAACCTTCGCATTTCGTAAATTTGCTTAAAACTCCAGAGCTTCGACAGATGATTGTATAGGGGCGACTCAGGCTATAGGTCATTGGTAGGTGGCGGTGCAGGGTATAACATTGAGAAGGCTGCGTCGACCGGAGCAATACACCAAATGATGTCTCAATGTGGGAGATGGAAGCAGTGTCTCAAGGGTAACGGTGGCCTATCAAAACCGGTGGATGTTTGGGAAAGGAGGTAGCAGTCTGTCAAGGATGTCTACATGCATACATGGCGGAGAAATGTCATACGTCATACTGCTCGTCAAGACTAGTTCAATCCTGCTGGGTGATGCCATCGACCACAGTGTCACACTAGCGCGAAGCTCTATAAACATCCCCTTCTGCAAGATTCCAACTATGGAAGTTCCACTTTTGCCAACCCACATGTCTGCCAGTCCACTTCTGAACTTCCTCACGCTGTCAATGCCACACTTCTGAACTCATTGGCGTCGCCACGCTGGATAAGAGTGGATGCGAACGCCAAACGTGAAATATGACATTGCACCTATGACGCTGCATGGGAAGAAATCGACCCAAAAATCACCTCGTCCTCCTGATCCAAAATCTGTAGTGAGGACCATGTCTGCTCCTGTCCGTCTCGTAGCGCTTCCACCCTGCAGACCGCTCTTCTGCAGAAGGCCGACACCTCCTATGGCCCCACCATGTCTGCACCTGTCCGTCTCGTAACGCTTCTACCCTGCAGACCGCTCTTCTGCAGAGGCCGACACCTCCTATGGCCCCACCATGTCTGCACCTGTCCGTCTCGTAACGCTTCCACCCTGCAGACCGCTCTTCTGCAGAGGCCGACACCTCCTATGGCCCCACCATGTCTGTACCTGTCCGTCTCGTAGCGCTTCCACCCTGCAGACCGCTCTTCTGCAGAGGCCGACACCTCCTATGACCCCACCATGTCTGTACCTATCCGTCTCGTAGCGCTTCCACCCTGCAGACCGCTCTTCTGCAGAGGCCGACACCTCCTATGGCCCCACCATGTCTGCACCTGTCCGTCTCGTAACGCTTCCACCCTGCAGCCCGCTCTTCTGCAGAGGCCGACACCTCCTACGTCCCCACCTTTGGAAGACGCGCCGGGTGGCGCCCCACTGCGGGAAGTTGACGTTGTTGCAGAGGCCGACACCTCCCACCTTTGGAAGACGCGCCGGGTGGCGCCCCACTGCGGGAAGTTGACGTTGTTGCAGAGGCCGACACCTCCCACCTTTGGAAGACGCGCCGTGTGGCGCCCCACTGCGGGAAGTTGACGTTGTTGCAGAGGCCGACACCTCCCACCTTTGGAAGACGCGCCGTGTGGCGCCCCACTGCGGGAAGTTGACGTTGTTGCAGAGGCCGACACCTCCCACCTTTGGAAGACGCGCCGGGTGGCGCCCCACTGCGGGAAGTTGACGTTGTTGCAGAGGCCGACACCTCCTACGTCCCCACCTTTGGAAGACGCGCCGGGTGGCGCCCCACTGCGGGAAGTTGACGTTGTTGCAGAGGCCGACACCTCCCACCTTTGGAAGACGCGCCGGGTGGCGCCCCACTGCGGGAAGTTGACGTTGTTGCAGAGGCCGACACCTCCCACCTTTGGAAGACGCGCCGTGTGGCGCCCCACTGCGGGAAGTTGACGTTGTTGCAGAGGCCGACACCTCCCACGGCCCCACCTTTGGAAGACGCGCCGTGTGGCGCCCCACTGCGGGAAGTTGACGTTGTTGCAGAGGCCGACACCTCCCACCTTTGGAAGACGCGCCGGGTGGCGCCCCACTGCGGGAAGTTGACGTTGTTGCAGAGGCCGACACCTCCCACGGCCCCACCTTTGGAAGACGCGCCGGGTGGCGCCCCACTGCGGGAAGTTGACGTTGTTGCAGAGGCCGTCGACGCGGCGGTACTTGCTGGCGCGGCAGCGGAGCGGGCTGGCGAAGTCGGGACACAGGCGGCCGACGGACGTGTGTAGTGTGTCGGCCAGGGGCAGCAGGTGCTCCACCTCGTACGGCGACAGCGTGTACCTGTGGGAGCACGCAACGCTATTGTCGACGCGGTGCTGAGGGCAGGTGTATTGAAGCCGGTGGCTGACCGCCTAGCCAGGTGTTTTTGCATTTGAAACCCCAACCAAAAAAATCCGGATACAGGGGTGGAGTTTCCTATGCATTTGGTGAGGGCTGGCCCTCAGCATCTTTGCACTGGTCCCACCAACTTCCTGTTCTTTAACACGCGGTTAGGTTAGGTTAGGTTGGGGGCTGAGCCTCATCACCTTTGCCCTGGTCCCACCAACTTCCTGTTCTTTAACACACTGTTAGGTTAGGTTAGGCTGGGGGCTGAGCCTCATCACCTTTGCCCTGGTCCCACCAACTTCCTGTTCTTTAACACGCGGTTAGGTTAGGTTAGGTTGGGGGCTGAGCCTCATCACCTTTGCCCTGGTCCCACCAACTTCCCGTCCTTTAACACGGGACACCATGAGCTAAAGCCCCGCCAACTAATTTCGCAGCACCCATTGCCTCCATGCATTGGGTCCCACCGATAATTGTGAAGCCTCTCCCTCATGACTGGATTGGAACCTTGCTGGATTGGAACCTCATGTTGTTTGCATCGTCTGGGGCGGGATTTCACCCACCCCACCCCCACCCCGACCCCATATGATCTCGTAAACTGTTGAAACTAGAAGTACAATATTTGTAGGCCAGATTACGACTGTAATGAACTCAATACAGCATGCATTCCATGACCCTAGGTCAATGCCTCCAAAGCCAAATGAAGTCGTGATCAGACTGCACAAAGAGTACAAAGTAGAAAGTAGTGCAAAGTACAAAGTAGACTGCACAAAGCAAACTGCATGAAGGTAGACTGTGCCGCTTCGCACCAACACATTGCGTGGTAGCGGGACAGCGTTGTGTGTGAATAGTGGGTACCTCTGCGCGGCACAGCTTCGAGCGACTCTTTACAATTGCCAACACTGGCAATCGTTCAGGGCGAGTGATGGGCCCTGTTCGGCAAGCAACATGTGGTGCAGCCGGAGAATAACTGGGAACGGAGGGAGCCAATCGGACGCAGCGGATACTTTCCTCAGGTATTTGGCTGTGACGTAGTACGGCTGCAGACCGGGCAGGCGCTGTGTGCGGACTATCGCGTGACGTCCGACCGCGGGCTTAGCCTGTGCTCGGCGGATCCAGCACACACAACATTCCTGTTAGCCGCGCCTATCCGTACCAGGGGCAATTCGAGCCCTTCGTGAGTGGGTAATCTAACCTTGCCCAGTCTCCCCTACTAGAACTCATGCTAACTAATCACTTCTACCATGCAGCAACCGGTGTCAGAGGAGGTGTGGGCAACTACCTCCCTGTCAGCACGATAGAGACCCCTCGGTGTTCCTCGACAAGAGCAGGCTAATGCCGGTACACTGGAGGAATCAACTTCCTCGCCGACCTCCCCACTACGATGTACAAATTAAACAGTCTCAACCATCTGGGAGCTGCCCCTCGCTTTCAGCACTTAACGTCACATATACTGTAACGTCCTCCCCGCTCAACGCTTCAGCCAAAGGCGCCCAGGATAGGCAACGTGCCCTCCCTCGATCAAAATTCATAGATCCGCCCCTGCAACCAAGCATGCAGACAATAAATAATGCATCGGCAACAATGAGGAAAACGTAGCATTGGTCTGGTGCAAATCAGAGGCGGATGCAAAAACTCTGCTCGTTGCGATTGTTCGTCCGATGAGCACTAGTTCTCCTCCATAATCCTCTTCAAGGGGCACCAGTTCCGACAGTGCAAGTTCGAGAGTGGTGCACTCGAGACATTGAACGCGTTCAAGGGGCGCCAGTTCCCAAGAGGGCCCCGATCCTTCGATACGGGAGCGAGCGTGTGCCCCTGACACAACCGCGCGCTCCACCGGCGCCGGTGCCCTACCTTTTTGCCAGGATGACAGAGGTCTTGAGCAGGGCGTCGCCAACGGTCGCCACGTCTGGAGGCAGCCACTCGTCCCGAGGCTCGTCTATCTCTGAAACATCGTCAGCGAGATGCACCCCAGCTCCACCGCGCGCCGTTCTGAACCCAGCCGATACATCAGGAACGCTGTGTGTGCGACTTTATCAAAAGAGATCCAAAGGTCACCACCTACCTACTCTTCACGCAAGACCCCATACTTTTGTAGTTGCTGTCACTGCTGCTGATGCAAGTGCTCACAAGCTTACTGCTAATTAAATGTAATGCTTGTGTAAGTCAGGCTGAGTCGGATTTTCAAGATGATCGATTTGTGTGAATTCAAACCAATGGCCTGGAAAAACGTCCACATGCAGTCTTGCGAACCCCATTGCAGGGAGTTGGAGTCAATTGACCTGGAATAACCTCCACATGTAGTCTTGCCGATCCCAGTGAAAGGAGTTGAAGCCAAATGACCTGGAACTCCTTGTCCACAAGTAGTCTTGCCGACTCCACCGTAGGGAATAGAAGCCAATTGACCTGGAACAACCTCCACATGCCGTCTTGTCGACCCCAGTGAAGGGAATTACTCAACTCCCCACCTATCGATGCGAGTGGGAGCGAATGGGAGTTAAGGGAGTTAGTTGAGGATGCATTGTTTAACTCATCTTTGATATAAAGAACGAGCACGTTCAGCTGCGATGGTCGGGAATGCACATCATAATAACTTGTTTCACTCTTCGAGATAACGATATTTCATAAATATCACTGTCATTTCACAAATACGGCGTGGGATAACCAAATGTCACACATTTCAGCCTAGATTCTACAATTAACTAAACATGCGAATAGTTCATTCGTTGTTCATTTCTTCAGCTCATGAGCATGATCATGCTCATGCTCATGCCGTCATCTTACCAACCAAATGCAGCGCTTCTTGGAAGGCATCGTCAATAGCTCCGTAAGTCATACACCTCCTGAAACAGACATCATCGTAAACCCAGATCACATACTGGAACCGTTGTGGAAAATCAATGTTACAGTCACTGATTTGACATGAAGCGTGCCTTTGAATGCGAGGAAACCAACGCAATTATAGGTACTCAGTCTGAAGCCAACCCAGTCCAAGAATCTCCGGCCTTGGTAATATTCATTATGATGCATAATTTGCAAGCTACAGAGAAAGATCATGCATGAGGACCACAGACATGAAAATCAGGTGGCATCTTCAATTAGTTTTTTTCCCACACAATAACGCAGGCTTAGTCTCTAAGATCCTTGAAAACGATGCATTGCTCCGTAGATACCACATGCCAAATATTTCAGTAAGGATTAATAAGGATAAGACGAGACAGGGTGATGTTAGGGAAAGTAACAGGGAAGGTCGTTGATGAAGAGGCTAAAGAGCAAGCAGGCTATGGAACCCTGGGAACACAGTGGTTGACGGGACGGGCCAAAGGCTTTACTAAAATTCGACGATATGATGATTGAAAGTTCGCCTCTGTCACGGTTCAAACTGATTCTGTCGAAGCATTGAGGGGTACAGCATCAACCACGGCTTCCTCCGTACAGTGCCTAGATCCGTGGGCATATTGGTGAAGAAACATAATGATGTTTGGTGAGAAGTGCCCAGCGAGTTGGTTTGCACAAAATGTTTCCACATTTTGGATATGTGGGACAAAAGCGAGATGAGCCGAAATCTTGATGGATTATAATGATCACCAATCACAAGTGCCGTACCAAGCGAACACTGCCGAACCGAACGGGCACTACGGCTGCACCGAGCAGGCACCACGACTACACCAAGCAGGAACCACGACTACACCAAGCAGGCACCACGACTACACCAAGCAGGAACCACGCTAACCAAGCAGGAACAGGTAGCCAAGCAGGAACCACCTACACCAAGCGAAAGCTACAAACAGGAACCACGCTACACCAACGAACCACGACTACACCAAGCAGGAACCACGACTACACCAAGCAGGAACCACGGCTATACCAAGCAGGAACCACGACTACACCAAGCAGGAACCACGACTACACCAAGCAGGCACCACGACTACACCAAGCAGGCACCACGACTACACCAAACAACCACGACACACCAAACAGGCCACACACACCAACACCACGCACACCAAGCAGCACCACGACACACCAAGCAGGCACACGACTACACCAAGCAGGCACACGACACACCAAACAGGAACCACGACTACACCAAACAGGACCACGACTACACCAAGCAGGCACCACGACTACACCAAGCAGGCACAGCCACACTACACACCAAACCACGGCCTACACCAAGCAGGCACCACGACTACACCAAGCAGGCACCACGACTACACCAAGCAGGAACCACGACTACACCAAGCAGGCACCACGACTACACCAAGCAGGCACCACGACTACACCAAGCAGGAACCACGGCTATACCAAGCAGGCACCATGACTACACCGAGCAGGAACCACGACTACACCAAGCAGGAACCACGACTACACCAAGCAGGAACCACGACTACACCAAGCAGGCACCACGACTACACCAAGCAGGCACCACGGCTATACCAAGCAGGAACCACGGCTATACCAAGCAGGAACCACGACTACACCAAGCAGGAACCACGGCTATACCATGCGGGCATCACGGCTATACCAAGCAGGAACCACGGCTACACCAAGCAGGCACCACGGCTACACCAAGCAGGAACCACGACTACACCAAGCAGGAACCACGGCTATACCAAGCAGGCATCACGGCTATACCAAGCAGGCATCACGGCTATACCAAGCAGGCATCACGGCTATGCCAAGCAGGCATCACGGCTATGCCAAGCAGGCATCACGGCTATACCAAGCAGGCATCACGGCTATGCCAAGCAGGCATCACGGCTATGCCAAGCAGGCATCACGGCTGCACCAAGCAGGCATCACGGCTATACCAAGCAGGCATCACGGCTATACCAAGCAGGCATCACGGCTATGCCAAGCAGGCATCACGGCTATGCCAAGCAGGCATCACGGCTATGCCAAGCAGGCATCACGGCTATACCAAGCAGGCATCACGGCTGCACCAAGTAGGTGCAACTGCGAAGCGGGACAGCCGTGCATGACGTATGTGTCCCGTCGGGTATATTCACCGAGGCTGTGTCGTGTGACATGACCTCGTATTTCATCGCTCTGTACCTAGTGTTGGAAGCATACGAGTGAAAAACGAAAGGAAAAGGGGAGAGACTCGTCCACGGGTAGAGCGCTGGCCTCTCAACCGAAAGGCTGTGTGTTGTCCTGTCGCTTCTCGCCACCGCTACCAATCCGCCTGAGCAGTTGGCCGTATAGCCTAGAATGAGTTGGTGCGTGTGTGAAGGCTTCAATAAGAAAGCGGCACGAACTATTAACGAGAGTTTTGAATACCTATGCATTGCATTGTTTTCTAAATCGAAGTTACGTGTGGTGATGCAGGACGAACGTGCATATGACCATAGCGAGCTCATTTAAGCCTTCACCTCCCAAACGTAGTGCTGAAGGACATAGATGGATACTTCTAGAGGTTCCAGGGACTGGGTCCAGAAGCAAGAATTGTCCTCTCACAGGCAAAAATCCAACCCATAAGGGAAAGAAAACTCCACTACATCGCCATGTAGCTATTCGTTTGATAAACCATTACACTTAGCTACGCTGTCAAATTGTGTGCTCTGTGCTATGGGGTACGATATTGTACTTTTCAGATACTTAATCACAGTTCTGATGCTGTATGTCATAATTCACTGAAGCATCTCTATTTATGGAATTGAAATGTACTGACCATTCATCTTTTTCTTTGTGTATGCTTCAGGAAGCATTGTCAAGACATGAGCTTCAGTGGATGGAGCCGTGTGTATGGGGGAGGGGAGGGAAGAGGATGTTCAACAAGGAGCGCGGCGTCACCAGGACTGGAGGCGACTCACCCCACTGAAGTCAATTATGGGATTGAGCAACATATCGTTTCGCTCCTTCCACTCCCCCTTCCCTTGCAACCTGAAAGGCCCTTTCCGCAAGCGGCTAATGCGGTTCAGGAGGCCCCCACCTCAAAGACAAACAAGGAAACCCCAGGAAATGAAATGAGAGTCCTAAACAGGCGCAAAAAACTGATGTGAAGAAAAAAATCCCTCACAACGGATTAAGAGGTCTCCAGGAAAAGAGGTGAGGCACTATAATGACACATGAAACTCCTACCATGACATAGAATGTGACCGGGATGCATGGGAAGGTCTCAAAGCTGGCAGGGAGACGTAAGGAAATGAGACGAGGTTCATACGATGGTACAAAAGGCCTCTAAAATGACAGGGAGACCCAGGATGAGTAGGACAAGCACCCAAAACCGGCCAACAGGTTCCCAAGAAATGAAACGAGACTCTACAGTAATATAGGAAATCCTTAATATGAACGAGAACGTTCTGAGCCCAAAGGGAGTCCCCAAAATCTACAAGAAGGTAGAGGAAATAAATGGATGCCTCTAATACGGTACAGGACGTTCCTAAAATGGCACAGGGTTCCGCCGAAACCAAAAGAGAGACGTACAAAAGGACAATGAGGACCACAGGACGTGGCGCCGAAGATGGTACAGGAGGCATGCATCTGGCACAGGAGGCCCCGGGACGCATTGAGAAGCCCAAAACGGTAGAGAGTTCTCCAGGGAATAATACGAGGCGTCTAGGACGGTGCAGTAAGCCCCTAATGTGACCAACGGACCCACGGTCCTACGGGGAGGTCCTCAGGCCATAATGGAACCCAAAAAGAAACGGAGACCCGGGAAGCGAGACGAGATTCTTATGAAAGTACAGAATACCCTAAATTTGAGAGAGGATGCTCCAAGTTTCAGGAGATGGCCCCAAGAAATGAGAAGTCATTTGACTTGCAAAATACAAGAGGAGGTTGAGGGTATTTGGTATATCTAGGACCCAGGGGGGGGGGGAGACCCCGGGAAATTAGAAGGCACGGGTGTCCTCTAATTTCCAGCGGGCGGGATTTCCGAGTGGCCTCTATTGTCCCGCCTGTCCCGCCAGCGGTTCTACCTGTGGGACCGGCGGTCAGTGTGGGACCGGCGTTGGCCCGCTTGCCCCCCCTTCCCCGCGGCTCCACCTCCACCTCACCTGTCCCTCAGCTGGAGGGCGCAGTCAGTGTGGGACCGGCGTCGGCCCGCCTGCGGCTCCACAACCGATCGGTTGCTTGGCACCAGGGAGGTCCGGTAGTGGGGCGGCCGGCCGGGGACTATGTCCACCTCGTGAAGCTGCGGAAGGTCCAGCTGGACCAGCTGTCTCGCCGGCGCGGTTGCAGACGGCTCCGGTCTCGCCGACCATGCGGCGGCTGGGTCGAGCTCGCGTCGCAGCGGCAGGGCGGCACTCTGCGGCGCGGTCGGGTCGGCGGGCCGGACGCCTCCGGCCGGATGGCTCGGGCTCCCTCCGGCCGACTGGACACGAGACTGCACCGCCGGAGGCCGCCCGGGCTGGTGTCGACCGAGGTCGGCGTGGTCCTCGCCGACCATCTCCGACGGCGGCCGCTGTCTGCAGCCGCCCCAGCGGCACCTGACGGAGCCGCTCACAGCTGCGCGGTCCCCAGCAGCTGCTCGGTCCCCAGCAGCTGCACGGTCCCCAGCAGCTGCACGGTCCCCAGCAGCTGCTCGGTCCCCAGCAGCTGCTCGGTCCCCAGCAGCTGCACGGTCCCCAGCAGCTGCACGGTCCCCAGCAGCTGCACGGTCCCCAGCAGCTGCACGGTCCCCAGCAGCTGCACGGTCCCCAGCAGCTGCTCGTTGCCACCAGCTACTGTAGTCGGCCGACGGTGCGGCTGGACGACTTCCTCTTCGTCCGTGTCTGCGCTCGTCTTGGCTGTCTGGCCGGAGACGTGTTCCTCTGGCTCCCGACCCTCTGGTCTCGTCTCGTACGGGTCTCCGTCCCCCACGGGACGGTCCTCTCCTCTCGTCGTCATCTTGATCGTCGTCGTCACCGCCGTCATCGTCACTATTCTCGTCAAGGTCAATGTCGTTATCATCATCGTCGTCGTCGTCGTCGCCGTCATATCCAACGTCTTCTTTCTGCCGTCGGAAACCGAAGTCCTCGCCTTGCAGAGTGTGCGGAAGTGACTCGACCCGACTCTGCGCATGTAGACCGTCAGCCGGTGGCCCAAAGTGCCGCTCTGCCCCGAAGAAGTGGTCCGTGAAGATGTCGAACGCGCTGCCGGCCAGCCCGGCGGTGGAGTCGTGGATCTCGCGCGGCACGGGACGCCGCAGCTCGGCCGGCAGGTTCGGGTCGAACGAGAGAAACTCGTCTCTAGCCGCTGCCCGAGACGCGTGCTCCAGGGTGTGAAAGCCGCCGGGAGACTCGGTGGCCCTCGCACGGTGTCCCGGAACCGCCAGCATCAGCAGCGTCAGCGGCGTCAGCGGCGTCAGCAGCGTCAGCGGCGTCAGCGGCGTCAGCAGCGACAGTCGGACGGGACCGGACGACATCTGGACACCTGCCGGTAGTCGCATCGACAGAACATCACTGACCGCTCGACAGAGCATCACTGACCACTCGACTGAACAGCGCTGACCGCTCGACTGAACAGCGGCTGACCGCTCGACTGAACAGCGCTGACTGCTCGACTGAACAGCGCTGACCGCTCGACTGAACAGCGCTGACCGCTCGACTGAACAGCGCTGACCACTCTACTGAACAGAGTCGACTGAACAGCGCTGACCCGATAAAGCGCACCGCACAACAGCCACCCACTGAACACCCCCTACTAACTGACCGCTCGACTCGGCGACCGGAACATGGACGAGATCATGTAGGTAATTCATTGTATTGATGTCTTGAACTTGCGGTGAGTCAATTATTCTGCCAGCAACAGGGGCGGTGCTGGGTGTACGAAAATAGGAAAATAACATAGAATGAGTGTTCCGCTTGTATCAGATATGTGTTCCAATGAGTTTTATCTCTCAACCAATGGGTATATTTAGTGGGTTTAAGTTTTAGTTTTATTAAAATAGGCATTCGTCTAAGATGCTTAATTATTTTTTATTGAAATCTCCCTCAAAATTAACTCGCCAGAGCCACAAACATGATGTAAGTCGTGAAAATCTAGGGTCCCTAGTGACGTCACTTTTTTTGGGGGGGGAAGATTTTTGGGCTGGTGCCTGGCCCTACTCCTCGAGCGCTTTCCGATGACACCTATTTTCTTGCGACGCTTAGTTTGGAGATTAGAGGGGGTCTCTATCGACCCACACCCCCGGACGAGGTGTGAGGATCTGACCGGAGAGACGGAGCGGGTCAATGAGCACCCACATCGAACTTTCGAAACAGAAACTTGATGGTAGCAATGAATTGGTCATAAATTGGCATCTCCATCAACTTGCCATCGATAAATTTCCGGTGTCGTCACCGTATCGGCGCCTCCCCTCCTTGCTCCGGTGCACACGGCTGGCGCAATTTATCATCAGTTTGATGCATTACTGATATCGGAAAGCTTCATGCCATCTATTGGTGTTGTTGTGCATACTTATGAGTGGACAAGTGTCAATGTTGGCTTTGCCCCTCCCACCCCAATAATTTCAGCCTTTAAAGTGTGACCCTATGGAGTGTGCCCTGAATCCCTTCTGCCCGCTCTCCATATCTGTATTGTGCCTCCAATGATTTTAATAAATCAACTCCCTGACACTATACCTCCAGACTTCCCACTCGATGGACAAATATGTCCTCGAGCAAAGCAACGAAAGCTACCAGTAACCAGATGGCCGTATTCTGCATAGGTTCGCTAGACATCCCCCACCCCTACACACGCAAACGGAGTCGTTCTCAAAGAGCGTCTTACCTGTGTGATGCCGTGGGCTCTATCAATGCAATCCGACCAGCTACCTGTTGTTTTTTTTATTTTACTGGATCCAACTGGACACTAAATCATGCACACCTTTTGGTTTGCTTGGCACCACATCAGGTATGTTTCAGCTGGTCTTTGTGGCATTATGCTTGTTCCTCGAACTAAACTTTGGCTTAGAAAGCGATATTGGCGATGTGATGAAGTCAACTCCGGATCCCTCTCCCGGAATGTGTTTGGCTCCCATGTGCCCGGGCTGGTCGAGTCCAGTCGTGAACGCTCCTAGCCGAAGCCAGCGCCTGTCTGCCGGCGCTGACATCGGCGCTTGACGCCTCGATTCCCGGCTGTGGCTGGGTGTGTTGTGCCGAGTCGGTGTTTCCGTTCTAACCGGCGGCGGCGGCCGCTCGGCGGATGCTGCGCCACTGCGCCGCGACACAGTCGGAAGTGATTGGGCCGTGTCACCACTGTGACACCTATGTCAGCGTGGCCGGGTGGTGCGCGACTGGCCCTGGTCAGGCAGTTGTCGCAGGGGAGCCGAGCAGGCCAGACGCCACTGGACGGTCGAGGCGGTAGGATGTAGCCGCGCGGGTGAAGGCGAGCAGACGTGCGGACGCTGGATGGTTGTACGTCATGGGCGCCTGGCGATTTGGAAGCGCACGCATAAAAGGATCGCGCTGGCGCTCATCTTTGTGGAAACTGATGAGGCTGTTGCACAAGTTGTATTGCCATTAGTCAGCCCGGTCAATACAGGGACATTAAATGCTGTTAGATATGAGAACATATCGGATCAGAGAAGTTGGAAGTAAGAACCGGCTACCGCACAAGGGGAGGGGAACCCTAAGCTATCACTCTCAGCCACACCGAACTTGCCAATGGTAAAATAGGAAACATTGATATGTTGTTAATGCATGTATTAGCTACGAATGTCCGCATGAAAGAGAAGTCAGTCCATTTGTGCATTTTTTTATTGTTTGATCGCATTCATTTAACATTATATTGTGCAACGAGTTGCATTCGAACAGCGCAACCTCATTTGGCTCTGTGCAAGAAATCTGGGAGAAGACTGACGATCGAACTGTTTTTTTTCTGGTTGACGAGATCAATATGCTGCAGCATGGCTTCGTTTCTGTTCTGTTGTTTTCTTTTCAATTTATATCAGGTCCTGTATTATGATTCAGGGTACATGCCCACTCCAGGGATATTTATTTATGTGGTGGTCTTGCGCAGAAGTGCATAATTTCAAAAGCGGCATCACCCTGCCTGACACAAGCCGTAGTGTACCTAGGCATCTAAGTGTGAAATATGAAGCATACTTCGCTCTGTTCTTAAAATACCACGAACATTGGTAAAGCGAAAAAGTTTATACCACGTATAATTGGGCGGCTTTTTACAAAGTTCATTGACAACATCGATTGGCAATCACGAATGCCGTTCGAGATATAGTCTCGCTTTTGTTTCGCTTCGCTAGCACCCTCTGTTTTAAAGTGTTCGGGTGATCACAAACCTTCACCTCGCGGACACCCATACGGTGTGAACTGGGAAGGTGGCAAAATATCCTGCTCGGAGCAGGATCGAAAGCACACTTTTCACACACACAATTTTTGGTTTTACCAATGCAAATTACAAAGCCCATTCATATCGGAAAAAATTCATCATGGTAAGCTACGCTAGTGAACCGCTCGACGCAAGGCCTTTCTATTTGAAATTTGGAACAGTCTATAGTCCAATCAAGCACAACCTCAATAAATTTACATTCGATCAAGGTAAATTTCTCAGAATTGGTATTCTTTAAATTAATAGTTTGGCTATTAACTAGTTTCAATCAATTGACATATCGGCTATTTAAGACATAAACACCTCTTCGTGTTAACTTCTTGCACTTTAGTCCGAGCATTCCACTAATGTATATTTTAATCAGCGTGCATGCATTTCCATCTGTTGACAGTTTTACCAATTTCAAGTCAACTTATTTGCACCTCCACAATTAATTTGGCTGTCTTTCCGCTACACAAATGGCATTCGTTCATTCTCACATTCGATTAATTGGCGGGTGCAAAATAGCATGGGCAGATTTTCCTTCGGCGAAATAACACTCGTTGAAAACAAACACTTGGCTGAAATTGACACAAAATGCAATGTAAAATAAAATTAATATTCGTTGGCAAAGGACGTAAATTGAGCGGTCGCACAATGCATCTGGATGCTCAATAAAGATGGGGAAACCAAATTGTCTTTCAATGTGCATCACCAGCTATTAGCTGGGGAAGGGGGTCAAAACTGAGCAAGTCTCTGATGTCCAGTTGTCGGCCGATAAGATCCGACAACTGGAGTGGCTGGTCTAGTTCCCTAACATGATCCCCTGCCGGTGAGGTATCGACGAGCCAGCGATAAAGACAGGTTCACATCAGCGGCTTAGTCAGCGGATAGACGGCAAGCAAATGTACAGGAGCTATGACTCGGCAACTATAACATCCTTCTCCAATGTTCTCTTTCATGCTACAGGCTGGAACGTAGCTCAACGCGAGTCTTTGCATCCCCTCTTACAAAGTTATCGCCATGCCAGTGGCACATTGTGCAGTACATGCACGCTATCAGCCAGGTATGGCAGCCAAACCTGGTTATGGCTGCCAGGCTGTCGCGTCCCTACGCGGCCAAACCAGCTGCATAGGGACGCGCCTGGGAGCCGTACGCGTCTCACCTTGCTGCGGTGTCCACCGGCTGACTGCGAGCTGGGCCGCGGCTGAAATGTGACCTGTGGCGCCGCCTTCGGTGTCGCAGCGTGGCTGGTGTAACAGCGCGGCTGGTGTTGCAGTGCGGCTGGTGTTACAGCACGGCTGGTGTCGCAGTGCGGTTAGTGTCGCAGTACGCTGTGTGTCGCAGTACAGCTGGTGTCGCAGTACAGGCTGGTGTCGCAGCGCTGGTGTAACAGCGCGGCTGGTGTCGCAGCACGGCTGGTGTCGCAGTGTGGCTGGTGTCGCAGTACGGCTGGTGTCGCAGTGCGGCTGGTGTCGCAGCACGACTGGTGTCGCAGCGCAGCGGCTGGTGTCGCAGCGCGACTGGTGTCGCAATGCGGCTGGTGTCGCAGTACGACTGGTGTCGCAGTGCGGCTGGTGTCGCAGCACGGCTGGTGTCGCAGCGCGACTGGTGTCGCCCGGCGGACGCGCTCACTGTCACTCGCTCGCCGCCGCCGTCGTCACTGGCCGCCGTCGTCACGGAGAGATCTGCGAGCGGCGACACGCGTGGCGCCTCGTGACGGCGGCCGTCGTGACGACCGGCCGGCCGCGTGACACGGGAAACCGGCCCACTGACCCTCTTCAGGCGCCACGGCAGGGTCAGAGGCGACAGCGAGCGCGGGCTGACGAGAGAGGTCACACTGCCTGTCGTCCCGCCGCTGTGCTAACGCGGGAACTCGCGACCAGTGGTGTTATATGGCATTCAGTGTCCAGTAGGAATGGTGCATCTCCCATTGTCGTTTGCGCCCCTTTCCCTTTATCATCTTTGTATCATCAATGTCGTAACTTAGTTGGCGATTGTGCGTTGGTGCTCGCCATTGATTCGCATGTCACATAGAAAATATTTTGCATTACCAGATCACCGAACGCGGACACCATTAACACCATTACTGAGCCACTGAATGCGACACACCATTACCAGCTCACTGAATGTGGACAGCCCATTACATGATTGGCCACCCAACGAGGACACCATTATTGAGCCACTGAACGCCGACATACCATTGCTGAACCATTGAACGCGGACATGCCACTACCAAACCACTGAACGTGGATGTGCCTCGCAGACGTGTGCCTCACTGTTCTGTCTGTTCGCCATGATGCTGCCAAACAAGCCGTCACTGAGTCAGCACCTTTCCGGTCTGAATATCACGCCAGTGACGCTGAACAGTCGCACTACAGGCTTGCATCAGGCGGGGACGGCGAGATGACGCTTTGCGATTGTAGAGAGTAGGGAGTGTCTTCCTGGCTCCAAAATGTCAAGAGATTCTCAGAGTCGGCTAATTGGGGCTACGGAGGTACCCCAATTAAGCCATGTGGTCTTTGCTGGGCGGGCACTTCCCGTCCCCTTCCCCCTTCCCCCGCACACACCGGACAGAGTAGCTACTGTAGGGAGGCGAGGTCGGGGGCGGGGTCGGTCTGGTGAGGGGGGATGAAATGTAAGCAACGTAAGAAGTGCTGGTTTATGAATTGTAGCCGAGAACGGACGCGCCTGTCTTCCACCATCCATATACAACATGGGGTCAGGCCTTCCATGTGTGATCACTTTATCGACTGCTCACCATTGCTCCTCAGTCACTTTCGATCACTGTCGATCTTTCAAAACACACTGACAAACACTGTGTAGCCACCTTATCGTCTGCCTACCTGTGCTCCTCACGGTCACTGGCGACCTTTCAAAGCACACCGACAAACACCGGGTGGCCACCTTATCGTCTGCCTACCTGTGCTCCTCACAGTCACTGGCGACCTTTCAAAACATACTGACGAACACCGTGTGGCCACCTTATCGTCTGCCTACCTGTGCTCCTCACGGTCACTGGCCACACTTCACAACATACTGGCAAATACCGTGTGGTCACTTTATCGTCTGTCCGCTCGTGCTCTTCACGATCACTGGCGACCTTTCAAAACACACTGATAAACAACGTGTGGTCACTTTATCGTCTGCCCGCTCGTGCTCTTCACGATCACTGGCGACCGCCAAAAACATGCTGAGAAACAGCACACGGGTCGCTGAGATTACAACCTATAAACATGCAATACAAAGAACGGACGACAAAGCCAATATCATGGCGGGTGCGAGAGCGGCCTTCATGAGCATGACGACGATGATAGACGGCGAGCGGCGCCGACCAGACTGTCCTGCTGGTCCACCGCGCCGGCCGCCGGCAAGGCTCGGTCCGACAACGAGCTCAGTCCGGTCCCAGTGTCGCGACGAGCGCCGCGATGATAGACGGCGAGCGGCGCCGACCAGACTGTCCTGCTGGTCCACCGCGCCGGCCGCCCGCGAGGCTCGGTCCGACAACGAGCCGCCGGTCCCAGGGTCGCGACGAGCGCCTCGGAGATGAGCCGGTCGGACGGAGACAGGGTCGCCTGGAGACCGGCTCGGAGGAGGCGGGTCGGGCGAGGGGCGTGCCACGGGTGCGGCGCCCTGGCGGCGCCCTGGCGCAGCTCTCCTGACGAGACGTATTATACGGCGCGGTCCGGTAGGTCGCCGTGCCCCACAGCCACAACCAGCACGCGCTGTGCTCACTGGCCTGTTGCTGACTGGCGCCGTAACTGACGCGCGTGGAAGCTAATGCGATAACACGTGTGGTACGTTCAGCTTCCATCATCGTCTCCTCGATAACTTGGCTCTCCTGGACTAATGGGCTCTCCTGAGCCACCTGTTGGTCTCCTTAGTTCCTTCATGTGCCTGCATTCCTCCGGTGTCGCCTGGACTCTCGGACTACTCTGGACCAGAAAGTCAGACAAGAGAGTCAATGGAGGTCTAACGGGGAAATGGCCCCTCTACCATCAGCAATTTTTTGTATATGTCAAAGGTCGAGCTACAAAGACTAGAGTTTGGTCAGGAGGTGTCCTTGACTGCTCTCTCATTGCCTTTTTCTCCGTTAAGAAAATATTAACTACGCTACTCTCTGGATCGGGAGTTCATCTCGATTCCTGCGAAAATACCGGCGCTGTAGTGGTCCGGTGGCGGACTGACGTACTGACGCCGCCAGCACAGCTGGCCGGGAAGCCAGCTGTCTCGCAGCTGGCGCCGCACGTGCACCCACACAGCCGGGTGTAAGGCAGAACCGCGCTGACCACGCCTCTGCACCACGTCCAGCCCCGCCCGGGGGCCGCCGCCGGCGCCTGCACCGGCCGGGAGCCACCCTCCGGCGCTCGGGTCCCGGCCCAGCCGTCTACTCTCGTGGCGCCGCGCGACTAACCGGTACAGTCTCTAGCACAGCCGTTGGCGGGCGGTGCGACCGGGCGCGGTGTTGTCACAGCCACCCGCCCAGCCGGGCCCGCCGGCGAGGCAGCGGCCGTGCGCGTCGCCCGCGGCGCCGCCGCCCGACCCGCGTGTCGCGGCAGCTCGCCCCGCAGCCGCCCGTCCCGTCTCTAGCACAGCCATCCGGCCGTCGGCCCGGTCCAGTCTCTGACACCGCGTCACGGACGGTGGTTGAGCGGCGCCGTCTCTGGCTGGCCGGCCGCCTCTTGCGGCGCGCGGTTGTTGACCGTCGGCGACCTCGCGGGCGGGTGGTCGGCAGGCCGCAGCGCGTCCATCTTGCCGGCCCTGTACCAGACGACGCAGTCGACCAGGAAGGCGGCGAACATCACTGCGGCCGTGATACCTGCCGTGAACAGCAGTCAGCTGATCAACTGGTCACGGCGGCCGCCAGGTGCTACGCATGCGAGCGTGACCACATAGGTCACGGTCAGGAAGGTTTAGCTCCGTTGCCGTAGGGTTGGCCTAGACCTGAATCTGTAGAGGGGCGGGTGCGGATTCCACTCATCCCCTGAGATCTCGGAATCTATTGGGCTGATTTCAAGACTGGATAGCTTAAGCCAATTGCACTGGTCTAACATGCACTTTTAGAAGGTCAATATGTATATATATATATATATATATTCCCAATGGCGAGGTTAGAAGACGAAGTGGGGAGGGATGATCACAAGACACTTCGGGAAATGTTTGTATTTTATAGAAATGAAATTGTGCATAAGAAAGGATAAATAATTATTAACGCTTAAAAGGACCTTTTGGTGGACAGGCAAGCACAAGTAAAATAGTCAACGGCGTATAGCCAGGAGCCAAAGGTTCTTGTTTGTTGGTCCTTCGCATAATAGCAATACTACCATGAGCTTCTTGACCAGAGGCGTCGTCATGGAAATACATCCGGGAGTATCTCGAGAACTCCGAGTGGGAACGCTACTAAACTCGTTGGTCATATGCATCAAAATAGCTCATATTCGTATTCGAATTTCCGGGTGGACTATCATGATTTCTCTCAAAATATTCTCATTGCTACTTCTGGATACACTGAATACAGCCATGCATCTTGCACGAAGCCAAATTTAAAGATATGACGTACAGGAGTCATCTGCGATCAAACGGACGCACCATTACGATTTCGTTAAGAAAAATGGTCATCGAGGTAATCCTTGATCCGTGGACCACACAGTTACGCATGGATCACAGGGACGCATTCGCATACGTGACTTACAACAGTCATCTAAAGTCATAAGGGAGGACTATCATGATTTCCCCACAGACTGTATTAGTGATACTTCTTAATACCACGAATACGGCTGTATATGGTGCATTGAACCACATTCAAATATGCGACCTGCAGGGATCATTCAGGTCCGAGGTCAATAGGGTAGACTCTCAATTTTCCTAGCAATGGTCAAAAATCAACTATCTGATACGCCGAACATAGTTATGCATGGTGTACGGCGCCACCTCCGTGCATGTGACCCGCAGGGGTCACTCAAGTTAGGGGTCAATACTATGCCGATACCCCCACAAACCATCTCATTGATATGTGCGTCTTGATACCCCGAGTGTAGCCATGTATGTGCATAGAGTCCTATTATACCAACTGCCATGTATGTCCAAGACATCCAAGTATACCAACTGCGGAGGGCATTCAATTTCGAGGTCAACAGAGTGGGCCATCACAATTGCCCTTTTGAAAAAATGGTAAGAATGTAATTACTTCACACACCGAATACAACTGTGCATACTGTATCCTACCGCCTTCTAATATGTGGACTACATGGGTCATTCGAGTTAAATATTAAAATGATAGACTATCACGGCACCTCCCTCCCCCTCCCCCACAAAAAGGCAACGGTGATACTTCTCGATGTGCTAATCACAGCTATGCAGTCTATGCCGAGCCACATTCAAGCATGTGGCCTAGAGGGGTTATTGAAGTTCAAGATCAACATAGCGAGCAATGAGATTTCGCCAAAAATGTCCTCGATGGTAATTCCTGATGCTCTTTGAACACCTAGGCATTTTGCATGAAGTCACATTTGAACACGTCACCTACAGCTTAATTTAAACTAGGCATAGCAATCAAGCGGGTTACTACGATTTCAATAGAAAAAATTCCTTCAGAGGTACTAGTGATGCACCGAACACCGAAATGCATGTTGTACTGCACTACATTGAAATATGTGACCTACAAGTGTCGCATTGACATCCTGCTTTGATCTCAGTGCCGACCGGGGCTTCGGCTTCGAATTCTTTTTATGATTGGCTTCTGCTTCCACTTCGTTATTTTATTCACGGATTCGGTTTCGAAGGCGAAGGGCTGGTTAGGTCACTAAGTTTGGTGAGTAGTTGAGCGCGCTGCTCGAAGCCTACAGGTAGTCCGCATAGGTGTAGTAGGCTTCTGAAGAGTATTTGGAGGGCGCAGTACATGAAGGCAATGGGCCGGCCCAAATGGATAGAGAGTCATACCACATAGGGTCCAGCGTTAATAGTTGAGGGTATTGTGAGAGGAAAACCAACACGGATGGGGGAGGGGGTAAGTGTCCTCCAAGAGGCATACAAAGCTATTTTCCTTGTAGTTAGTCGGCCGATAATTATTGATGCCTGAATCACGACCACAGTGGCATGTATATACTTACATACACCAAACATCAAGCCAACGATGTCCGTGCCAGAGTAACACCCTTATATAAACACATCATGTCCGTACTGGAGCATACAAATACTCTTATACAAACACGAGCACCGGCTGAACAAGTATTCGAGTCAGCGAAACCTACCGAAGAAGAACTGTCTGAAGCGCTCTGTGTCATAG
Organism: Imbricaverruca yamaguchii; assembly: GCA_034440575.1. NCBI lineage: Eukaryota > Metazoa > Arthropoda > Thecostraca > Neoverrucidae > Imbricaverruca > Imbricaverruca yamaguchii. The sequence continues at coordinate 2,255,396 of JAOTOL010001646.1, read as the reverse complement.
AGCAGACAGGCGCCCTGTCTGCCGCAGTTCTTCTTCCACAGCAGACAGGTGGAGTCTATGACGGCGCCGTATATGATGGGGCACGGCACGTTCCCTGCAGCGGTACGCGAGGTCAAGGTCAGCGGCGGGCCACTCATTCAGCTGAACGGTAACAAACAAAGCGCCTCGATGGCTGCTGTCGAGCCAGCTACAGTGCACGATTCAGAGTCTGCGGCGATAATCGCGTTAGCTCTGTTTTGTACACTCCGCCGCTTTACCGGTGGTGGCACAATAGCCACATTATAGCCTAGCTGATTCCCGGATAACGGCAACACCTGATACAAGGCGTGGAATTTCGCACAAAATCGTTGCTGCGGCCATGAAGTCCGCTTGGAGTCGCGAAAGGTCGCAGCCCCCACGATTCCGCTGAGAAAAGGCTGGATTAGTAAACTAAGCAGGTTGATTTAAGCTGAAATTCTAAAACATGGAGAGTATTCAGGACTGAGCCGAGAAACGGTGGAGACGAACAGACATGCGCAAATGTTGGCGTGCATAAGCTGGTGAACAGTTATTCGGAAGACTGTGGGATGCGATGGAATAAATGCATTGATTGTTGCTGCGGCAAGCGGCCGTTGGGTACAGCTCAGACTACCTGGGCGGAGCCAGCCTCACCAAACAGTCCGATGGCGACTGCGATAAAGCCGAGCGCTAACGCCTTCTCGTGCGGGTCGACGCAGCGAAGTGTGATCAAGATGGCGCCCACCTCGGATGTCGAGTGAATCAGCACGAACACAGAAAATATCGGGATGAACCTGAAACGACGACCGGCACCTTCCATCAGCATCAGCCACGCCTTCCATCAGCATTAGCCACACCGCCCACATTCGTGGGCAAGGTCGGGCACGCTTGTGAACATTGCCTTGCTGATGACGGTGTGCATGACCTGCACTGTGTATTGTTCAATCCTGAACCCATGAGAACAGACACACAAACTATAAAACAATGCAATCAATACTGTCACGACGTGAAGCGGAACCTTCACGCAAGCACGAGGGAGCAAGCTGTCGGTGACATACAGTTCGTTAAAAGACCCGGATTTGTTGGTCTTTTACAGTGTTCGCAGCGGACCCCGGAAAATTGTGTGTATGTGTGTACGGAGATGTGTACATCCGGATGTGCGTATGCATATGTGTCTGTATGCATGCACGTCTGTGTTGGTATGCACGTGTGTGCCTGTGTGTCTGTATGCATGCATGCCTGTCTGTCGGTATGTTGCTTGTGTGTCTGTCTATACGGACGTCTGTCCATTGGTAGGTATGCGTGTGCTTGACCTGTACCCGGATAGTTGGGTCACGGTGGGGCGGGGATGGCCGAGTGGTTAAGGTGTCGGGCTATGGGTACCAAAGGTCCCGGGTTCGACTCTAGCGCCACTCAGGACATTTCCCAATGCCGCGGCCCACCGGCGAAACAGTGTGGGCGGCGCCATTAACCGTGAATGTGCATAAAGTGTGTCGTGAACCAACCAATAAACAACAAGCAAACAATAGTTGGGTCACGGTGTTGCCAGTCGCTCACCAGTAGAAGTTCTCACAGTCGAGAGGACAGTACCCGATGCTGGCCAGTCCGGGGGCAGGCTCGGCGGCCGAGTGCTCCACGCAGCTGCACTCTCCGAACTGAAGCGGAACGGTCAGCGTCAGTCCTCCTCCTGGGGCGGGCTGAAGAGCCACCGGCGAGTAGCTCTCCAGATATCCAGATCCGAACCCAAATGCACGACGCAACTGAGACTGACGCGAAGTAACTGGGACTGACGGAAGGTAATTCAGACTGAGTGAGGTTACTGAGACTGACGTGACTGAACTGAGATAGATGTGGCATAACTGATAATGGCGTAAGGCAACTGAGATCGATGTGACGCAGGAGACTGACGTGAGGAAACTGAGATGGACGTGACTGACGTGACTGAACTGAGACTGACGTGACTTAACTCAGACTGCCTGACGTAGTTCAGATCGAAATGACGTAGCTGAGACAGAATTGACGTATCTGAAGCTGACGTGATGGAACTGATATTTGCGTTCAATGGCAATCGGTTCACTGCATGCGAGGGCATGAGTGCCACGACCGGTGTCGTCTTGGCACTTGGCACTTCAGCAGGTGCTCATCAGACATGCGTCATGTATGGTACATTGGCGGACCCAGTGGAGGAAACTGAGGGCAAATACCCTCCCTCTCCCGCACTGATGGATATGTGCCACCCCTTCGGCTAGAAAAAGCGCCCATCCGTGCACTCGATTGCACCCAAATTAATTTGTATACGGTGGCACCCCTCGGAGAAGGAAAAGCGCTCCATTCGGAGAAACGACGTCCAGCCAGAACCAGCGCCTCCACCGGATGGAAATCCCTGGATCCGCCCATAGTGCGGTACTGCGATGACTATGCATATGGTATTGTATAAACAGTAGTTCTAAAGAAGTGATTCTTGTTGGTTCTTCCAAAACCACTGAACGATGACGAAATGCATGGGGTGCTGGTTGTTGGCAACAGACACGGAGGATTCTTTTCTATTATCACACTACAGGTTCTACGATTTGAACCCAAGTACAGTATTATAATCCAATATCGGCGCGCATTGCCCTTTTGGAAGTACAAGCAGGGTGGACACTAAGGATCGTGACGGATGTACATAAAACGAGCCCATCAAGTGGCTTAAGAGGGCCTATGCGTTCTGACATGAAGCTACTGCTGGGTAAGTTCAAATGCACTGGTTGACTGAGTGATTACCTAGCCACTGGAGGTGGTGGTACGTACCCCGTACCGGGTCGCTGAAGGAGGCGGAGGTACGTACCCCATGCCTGGCCGCTGAAGGAGGCGGTGGTGCGTACACTGGACCGGGCCGCTGGAGGAGGCGGAGGTACGTACCCCGTGCCTGGCCGCTGAAGGAGGCGGAGGTACGTACCTGGTACCGGGCCGTACCGGTCGCAGGAGGCGGGGTCTCCCCGTGCCTGGCCGCTGAAGGGCGGCGGTACGTACCCCGTGCCTGGCCGCTGGAGGAGGCGGCGGTACGTACCTTGGACCGGGCCGCTGGAGGAGGCGGCGGTACGTACCTTGGACCGGGCCGCTGGAGGAGGCGGCGGTACGTACCTTGGACCGGGCCGCTGGAGGAGGCGGAGGTGCTTGCCTTGTGCCTGGCCACTGGAGGAGGCGGCGGTACGTACCCCGTGCCTGGCCGCTGGAGGAGGCGGCGGTATGTACCCCGTGCCTGGCCGCTGGAGGAGGCGGCGGTACGTACCTAGTACCGGGCCACCAGAGGAGACAGCGGTACGTACCTGGTACCGGGCGTCGCCATCGTCGGCCAGGTCGGTACAGCCGGCCATGCACGGCGCCAGGTAGGTGAAGCCGTCGGCGCCGCACACCGGCGAGAACTCCTCGGCCGGACAGCCGCAGTGGGCCGAGCAGGTGGTGTTGAACAGATGAGCGCCGTACCTGGCACACAGCAGCGACGCACAGTTGGACGGCCGTAGCGCGGGTCATGGCCAGCTGGACACATATCCTGGCAGCTGGCTGTAGCTCGCGCCACGGTCAGCTGGACGCATATCCGGGCCGGCCGTAGCTGGCGCCACGGCCAGCTGGGCATATCCGGGCCGGCGGTAGCGCGCGCCATGGCCAGATGGACATATCCGGGCCGGCCGTAGCGCGCGCCATGGTCAGCTGGACACATATCCGGCTCGGCCGTAGCGGACAACACTCGACTGGCGTGGCTTTTAGCCGCCGTCTGACGTGTACGGTGCCGAGCGGGTATGCACGAGGGAGCCGGCTGCCCGTGCATGTGAGCATACCAACGGATATCACAGCAGCGACTATGATCATCAGGACTAGTGAAGCAGCATGACACCAATATACACTGGTGACCGCTCAATATACGCTGAGTGCGCACACCCAATGTTGGAAACAACGCAATTGTGACGGTCGGCAAAAATGGCGACCCGTCACAGTGAATAGATGGACTTATGGATATCATGGATGTATTTCTATGATAATTCTTTGGTATAAGCGTTAGACATCCAAGTGATGTTCCTAGGCAACGACGTTGTTGTATTCCTACCTGAAGCTGTTGCACACCTGAAGTTGTGGGCAATAACTTCGGGTTGGAGTATAATGATCGTGAATACTGGCGTATTTTGTTCCCATTCCCAATTCCAATGCAATATGCTGAAGAAAACATAGTAATTTGCATTCCAGCATAGGATGTACCCCCATTAAACCGAAAAATATTGGATGGAAGAACGAAACACATAAAACTGTACGCGAAAGGCTAAGGGAACACTTCGGAAGTTGAGGTCTAATTGCACCATGGATAATTAATCTCAACACGTGGGAAAGGGAATAGTCGTGGCTCGGCGGTCGTGGCAGGACTGATTGTCCGCTGAGACAGATGTGGAGACAGACTGGGCATTCATCCGTTGTCGTTGTTGTTCTGTTTATTGGGTGTTTCACGACGCACTTATGCACATCCAGCTAATGGCGCCGCCCACACTTTCGCCAGTAGGCCGCGGGAGAAAATGTCCCGATCGGCGTGGGTGTCGAAGCCGGGACCTTTGGTACCCAGAGCCCAACACCTTAACCAGTCAGCCATCACCGCCCCGACCACGCGCCCGGTGACCATGACTTAGCGAACTGAGCGCCCACCCGCCAGGTGGAGACACGGACCGAGAGTCTCTCCGGCAGATGGCAGCACGACCTAATGAGTGAACGCGCCTGGATCATAATGCCACCATGGACCAGGAATAAACTCACTTTCATCGCAGTCACCCATGAAAATACGAAATACGACATGCCAGACATCAGGCGAGACCAGAGCAACATGGCATCCCCTCCCACCAAAAAATCACATCACAGTCATGAAAAGTTAGATAGTTCGGAATAACGGTTTCAATCTGAATGGAATCAGGGATCACCGTATTTTCATTTTACTCAGGGTTCACCGTGAGACCACCAATCCGATGAATGATTCAGGCATCAGCACGGTCGCCGACGTCGACAGGCAGGAACAAGTCGCCTCCCAACCCCACCCCACCCCCACCCCGTCTCCCCATGTGTCAGCTGCGCCTCGGGGCTATCCAGCACTCCACGGTCGCTGCCAGCTTTTCACGGCTGCCACATTGGCCAACAGTCAGCCGGCGATTTAACGGCAAGCATGGCGCCGCCCCTGCGGAATGTAACAACACGGGCAGTGTAACACAGATGGAACACATACGGAACACAGACGGAACACAGACTGAACACAGACGGGACAAAGACGGAACACAGACGGGACACAGACGGGACACAGACGGAACACAGACGGGACACAGACGGAACACAGACGGGACACAGACGGAGCACAGACGGAGCACAGACGGAATACAGACGGGACACAGACGGGACACAGACGGGACACAGACGGAACACAGACGGAACACAGACGGAACACAGACGGAACACAGACGGAACACAGACGGAACACAGACGGAACACAGACGGGACACAGACGGAACACAGACGGAACACAGACGGAACACAGACGGAACACAGACGGAACACAGACGGAACACAGACGGAACACAGACGGAACACAGACGGAACACAGACGGGACACAGACGGAACACAGACGGGACACAGACGGGACACAGACGGGACACAGACGGGACACAGACGGAACACAGACGGAACACAGACGGGCACAGACGGGACACAGACGGAACACAGACGGCACACAGATGGAACACAGACGGAGACACAGAACCAATGGTGCCACCACCCTCAGATGGGAGGTGGGGTCCGCCCACAGTATCACCAGAACGATTTCAGGCCTAGAGGAGTAAAACACTGACGGCCTTCTGTCTCCATTTCCACCCCACCCCATTGCAACTTAGCCGAAAAGCTGGGATTTCAGCAACATTGGTTCTGGAGCACCAACAACTTTTCCGTTTTCATTTTTACGCCCAAAATTTTCGGTTCACTTGCTCGAAAGCTCAGCCTCTGGTCTTCTTTTGTTCCCACGCTCCTTTCTAACCGAGACACAAGCAGCTGACCTTCCTCACCTCTCCGTCGTAGATACACAACAACGTTTTCCCGCGGCCATAAACTGATAGTGGCTGTGACAGTTGGTGGGCTCCATCAGTCTGGTAACTGGGAGGCTGTGACAGTTGGTGGGCTCCATCAGTCTGGTAACTGGGAGGCTGTGACAGTTGGTGGGCTCCATCAGTCTTGGTAACTGGGAGGCTGTGACAGTTGGTGGGCTCCATCAGTTTGGTAACTGGGAGGCTGTGACAGTTGGGCCCATCAGTTGTAACGAGGCTTGACAGTTGGTGGGCTCCATCAGTCTGGTAACTGGGAGGGTGTGACAGTTGGTGGGCTCCATCAGTCTTGTAACTGGGAGGCTGTGACAGTTGGTGGGCTCCATCAGTTCGGTAACTGGGAGGCTGTGACAGTTGGTGAACTCCATCAGTTTGGTAACTGGGAGGCTGTGACAGTTGGTGAACTCCATCAGTTTGGTAACTGGAAGTTGGCGGGCTTGATCTGCTCGGACTTCAAGGTGCACTAAGTCTGGCAGGTGGCCGGTTTCATTAAGTTCAAGCAATATTCAACAATGTTCACGCTATCTACCTCGAAGCGGATAAGTAGCAGTGTGGCGACAGCCAAGACATGCGGGGGCGAGGCAATGATATGCTCCAATTCCATGTCACGAGACTCACCCTTCCTGAAGACCAACGAAATCATCCTGATGACACCCCACGAACATCAGAATCGTCATCCCTGGAAGCCATGGCGCACATTGTAAGGTTGTCAGGTCAAGTGACCGATGGTCGGCAGACAGCTGAGCTGGACGGTGACACAAGGGATCATGAGGTGAGCCGCATCCAGCAACAGCTGTCGCACACTTGGACAGAAAGCAGGACAGAAGTGATCATTGTGCGAGGTGTGTGAACTGATTTTATTTCCCGTAGTGTGGGTGCAGACGTCAATTTAACCCCCGTGGTGATTTTACTGCGATAAATCCTGAACCATTCATGGTTCGCTGTCATATGTAGTATGCCTTCCACAATTGATGAAGGTATGTGTCATACAATCCGAAGGCATCACTGAAGGCATCCAGGTTATGGAAGGTCAAAGTTAGGTGGGCCATCTCGCGTGAGGACGCAAAGGTTTTTTATTTGTCCACTGATGCATTTTTCATAAGCGAATCATACAAAATGCAATCAAAATGAAAAGATGAGTGTGTAGACGAATGATGGAATGCAAATTACAACTTGTAAAATATCGTCCTATGTCATGATCTTCAGGTTGCATGACGGCCTAAAGTAGAAACTAATTGTTTGGGTCACAAGGTTAGATAACCAAGGTATGAGCTGGAACGCCCTAAGCTGCATGCATCCTAGCGAATCTATCCAATTCTGAAATAAGGCCAGTACCTATCCTATTGTACGGTCTGTGGCGCCCAAGATACAGACAAAGACTAAGTAAATATGGCTGAATCAGGGAAATTGTGCAGTTTTGGTAGAGTTCCGTTGTGATTATGGTTCCTAAATTGGATTAATATATACTTTGTGTTGTGATCATTCTGGAGGGCGGTAGGGGGATGGGGAATTTAAAAACAAAATTTGTCATTGGTTTTCGTTCTTAGAAATGGTGAAAACATTAGCTTAGCATTCCTGGCACTCATTATCTTTTCCGGAGCGTGATTTGTTCGAAAATTGCATTTTCAACAGATGTTCACATACTTCCAGGCATTTGGCCTGACGGACTCGATCACATTTGATCAACGACTCGATGACTCGACTCGACTCAAGTTGATCTTTGCGTAGATCACCTATCTGTGTTTGATGCAGTCTTCAGTCTGCCTATCATCAATATTGAAGCACAACATCACATTTGTTGTACGGTCAGGGTGCGAGGTTACAGTCTCGGAGGACAGCCACAAGGGATAGAACAAAATGTTTCAAGTAATTCATACATTTTCGCGGGCATGGCTATTCCGCGCAGTTTACCGTGTTTTTTTATTTTGCCTAAAACAACAGTTAGTGGTGTGTGGAAAGGGAGGGAGGTAGCGATGAAATTGATCCCCACATCCCCCCCCACCACCCACACACACACACACACACACTTCGAGGAGCAGAAAATGTTATGTACTGTGAGGATTAATGCCGGACTGTAGGTTGGTTCTTCCGAAAGAACATGTCGTAGTAACACTGGCTCCGAGGTTGGAGATCTCTCACCAAACTACGAAACCGAAGGGGAAGGGGGTCCTGGTCCGAAAGTCCTGAATCCTGGTCAAAATCAAAATCCTGGTCCGAACATATTCAGACTGAAAACGGAAAATCACAACGTAGCATTAGCAGCGTGCCAAATCCGGAGGAGTATGAACCCATAACCTTGACAAAGCCAGAACCTCTAGCCATGACTGGCTCAGACTTTAAAATAAATGATCCTTTGCTGAGCATTTTTACCCCGGGGACTGTAATGCTATTCTTCCGTAAACTCGCAAACCTCATGTTGTCAAACCTGTTTGCCAACTGCAGATTTCACTTGAAAGCCAATACTCTACACATGCAATGACACAGGGAAACTGAGAGAAGGCAAACGGCATGCTAAAGTCGGCTCCTTCCATGCAATGCCTGGGACCTCCGTCCTCCCGGCCTAGGACTAATGCTAGCATGCACAATAAGTTCCTGGCGTCTCCCCCTCCCTCTCCCTCCACCGTATTCTACGCTTGTGTTGTGATGCATGTGGCATTTAATTTATTTTATTATTAAATTTTATCTTCGGCTTGCAAAGTGTCAGTTAAAAAGCTATCAGCTTGCAGCAAAACTTTGCCAAGATAAGCAACCCAAGCGTTGGTTGGTTATTGGTTTTACGACACATCTACCGTTGAGTAATGTAGCGTCGCCAATCTCTCACGCCGATTGGTCGCGGGCGAAGAGTAGCGACAGGTGAGACTCGAACCCACAACCTTTCGATTGTGAGACAAGCAACCTACCCCTAAGTTACTTATCCCCAGCAGCCCAAGCGTAAGAAATATGCGGTTGAATGATAAATCCGACGCTCTCACCGGCCGAGTAGATGAGAGCTGCGATAGCGATCCAGCCGGTGATGAAGCGCGCCGACGGCTGATACCGCCTGATGTAGAAGCCGCTGCCCAGGATGCCGAGGAACATCACCAGGATGCCGCCCAGACCTGCCGGAAGTGCCACGCCAGTCGACTGTCACCTCCACTTGCAGTGTGTTGCTCCATCGATAGAACACCGCCCGAACTCACAAAGTGTGCCACAACTAACACTCGTATGCCATTCGTGACATGATACATCATCAGGATAAGGTAGCCTGTTGCATCACTAAGAAAATGCTCATACCTGCAATAATTAGCCATCGCGAGCATACCAGCTCGGACTTCTTTGAACAACACAAACATCGTCGGTATAGCAGTGATAAGAGACCGTCAACGGAATTGACAATGAAATCCCGACACCGACACTGAACCTGCCAGCTGATCAGACACCGAGATCTCATCACTGACCCAATCCTGCCAGTTGATCTGACACAGAGTCTGCCAACTGATCTGACACTGAGATCCATCACTAACAAAACATGATCACACGAGATCCAAACAACCTGCAGTTATCGACACGGAGTCTGCACTACTGACACAGAGTCTGCCAACTGATCTGACACTGAGATCCACCACTGACACAAAACATGCTAGCCGATCTGACACCGAGATCCTATCACTGACCCAATCCTGCCAGTTGATCTGACACGGAGTCTACATTACTGACACAGAGCCTGCTAGCCGATCTGACGCTGATATTCGCAGCACTGACCCAGAACCTGCGAGTTCACCTGACATGATGTTTGCCGCATTGGCAGTCAGCCGGAACTGCGTCTCCAGGTACTTGGGCAGAAACGTGTAGAGGCCGGCGATGGGCAGCACATGCAGCACGTTGGAGGCCGTGCGGAACATGAGCACGTCGTTCAGCAGCAGGTGCTTGACGGCCCGCGGAAAATCTGCGGCGAGAACGTGACGCGCGGCATTGTGCGTGAATGAGCAGGAACGCCCACAGGAACCACGTAGAACCGCCTAACTCTAACCGCCTAACTCGACCGCCGACAGGAATCAGCCAGAACCGCCCAACTCTAACCGCCTAACTGGACTGTCTGCAGAAACCACCTGACTCAAAACGCCAACCATTTGCCATGCGAATTATTCACGTTCATTTCGAACCAACCAAACTGAACCAACACCAGCAAATAGACCCAGCAATCAAGAGTACCATCTTTCGATATTGAACACCCGCTTTGCCGACAGGCAGCCCGGTTCTTAATGTAGCTTCTCTCGTGAGCCAAGTTGTTCCATAATGTAACAAGCGCGTCTTCTCATCGAAATCAGCCAAGTTATCCCATAGTGTGACGAGCACGTGACCTTGTCGAATATCAGCCAAGTTATCCGATAGCGCAACAATCGCGTCACCATGTCGAATGTCAGCCAAGTTATCCGATAGTGTAACAAGCGCGCCACCATGTGGAATATCAGCCAAGTTATTCGATAGTGTAACGAGCATGTCACTTTGTCGAATATCATCCAATTTATCCGATGCTGTAACAAGCGCGTCACCACGTCGAACGTCAGCCAAGTTATCCGACAGTGTAGCGGGCATGTTCACCACACGACGGCTGAGCTCCGTCGTGAGACAAGACGCGGCGGCGGTGCGTGGCCGGGGACCGTGTCGGCAGCGCGCCCGCGCGGTCGCCGCCGCACATCTGAGGCGGGGCGGGGATGGCCGAGTGGTTAAGGTGTTGGGCTATGGGTACCAAAGGTCCCGGGTTCGACTCTAGCGCCACTCAGGACATTTCCCAATCCCGCGGCCCACCGGCGAAACAGTGTGGGGGCGGCGCCATTAGCCGTGAATGTGCATAAAGTGTGTCGTGAACCAACCAATAAACAAACAAACAAACAAACAAGCACCTCTGAGGCTGGGGTTGGCGCGGCCGGTCGGCGGCTGTGCCGGCTGGCTGGCCGGGACGGAGGCCGGCTGGACCGGCGCGGCCGGCCTCGGCAGTCGCCGCGGGAAGCCGAACATGATGATGCCGTTCAGCATCAGCATGCCGGACACGATGAACATGCCTGTCGGGCAGACGCAGGCGGTCTGTTAGCGAGACGGGGCGAGGCGGTGCCGCGGCAGACCATGTTTGAAGACAGTCGGGGCGAGACTCATCGTCGTCGGGGAGGTGGCGAGACGACACCAACACGCACGAAAAGGTATGGAAAAGCCTGTCATGGTGCTGTGACGACGACAGACGATCTGATGCGCTGACGTCCACTGGAAACTTGGAGTAGAGGAATAACGCAAGCGCGAAGAGGAAGCACATCAATTAATATGGTCTTGGTCAAGGTTGTTTTCTTAACATTGTAACTGATGCTGTGTTATCAACATGTTATTATGCATTTTTGTATGTTTGTATTCCAATTTGCTCTTCGTCTTACCAAGGGAGCCCAATATTGGCAACACACATTGCTGCGTATGTTTTTCTCCGTTCAGTCCGATTTTCATTCATTCATGCTTTTACAATTCCTTCGCCAATTCACATACGCATGGATTCATTCGTTAATGCACCAACGCGTACACAAAAAAACGTCACATGTGTGTGGGCGGGGGGGGGGGAAAGATCCCTCGCATTATGAGCAGTGACATCAATGCAAGCATGTAGCTTAGCAACCGAGTGAGAGGAACGGCTCGGTTGTTGGTTGGTTATTGGCGTTACGACACATCGGCCGTTGAGTCATGTAGCGTCGCCAATCTCTCACGCCGATTGGTCGCGGAGAAGAGTAGCGACAGGTGAGACTCGAACTCACAGCCTTTCGATTGTGAGACGAGCAACTTACCCCTAAGCTACTCGTCCCCAACGGCTCGGTTGTAGAACATATCCATTATCAAACTGTAGTTGGAACAGTTCATTGTCACATCAGACCTCTCGATTAAGTGCAACGCCCGATTCAATTCAGTACATGGTGAAATGCCAGGCAGATCGATGCAAAATTTCAAACTTTGTGTGAAATTGCAGTGAGACGTTTTGGAAACGATGAGAAATAAAGGCACACATTTCCGGAACCGGATATGTGCGGGCAGTGAAATGCCACACAAACGGCCATTTTAAGTGTGAACTCGATCTCACCCACACACAATTTCACACCAAAACCATATAGTCACGTGCAGGCTTGCATCCTTCACATCAAATTGGAGCACAACTGGAGCATGTCCAGTGTGCAGCAGTGCCGCCGGGGGACCGGTGGTCCTGGCGCAGATGTGGGCGTCCTCAGCAGCCCAGTGAGCCCCACAGTGTTTGCTATGCAAGGATGCAGGAGAAGGCTGCTGCCCGCCGTAATGTATGACGACCATTCAAGGTCGACAGGTATGCAGCGGTCAGACGGAGCGCGATGTGGGGCCGCCAGCACTCCGGATCGGCTCAAGGCATGGTCGGACGGCAGATGTGGCACAGACCCGGTCAGCCGTCCGGCGCTCCGGGGGCCCGAGGCGGGGCCTGAGCCGACCCTACGCCGTCCCCAGGCCCGTCGTCATGTTCTCTGGACAGACTGGGCGACTCGACACCCATGACCTGATCGCGACACGAGAGATTGAGAGTGAGAGAGAGAGAGAGAGGCAGAGAGACAGATAGAGAGAGAGAGATAGAGAGAGAGAGAGAGAGAGAGAGAGAGAGAGAGAGAGAGAGAGAGAGAGAGAGAGAGGAGTGCGGCCTCCAGACGTCCCTGAGCACCGAAGCATCCTCCTCCGACCTTCCCGCGACCTAGAGCGCTGGCCGAGTCGGCAGCTCAGATGGCAGCACCGTCGCAGAGGAGCGCCGAGAAGTGCCGAGCCGACGCTGGGTCAGCACCATCCGACCCTTGCTGACCCTGGCTGACCACTTCCGGCCCCTGCATGCCACCGTGTGTACTACTGCGACACAGTGTGATGTCGCGCGGTGGGCGCGCGCTGTCGCGTTCCCACGGACTGAACAAGTACCGCAAACGCCGCCACAAAGAGGGAGGCACGAGTCCTTACCAGCATCTGTGCAATTGTTTGGAGGAATCAAGTGGTCTTTGCAATGGTCAAAGTTGGCTCGAAATCCATTGCATCCATTGCAACCCATAGACCCAATGGCTAAGCTTCAGTCTGCACGGGGGTGGGTGGGCCAAATTAATAACTGAAGGGGCCGCTAAGCGTATTCGAAGCGACACTTCTCCGTTCTAGTAATCAACACTGGATACCACGCGAAGGCACTCGAGTGAGAAAGATTGCCTCCTAGCTGGCTCCACCGGCAGTGTTCGCGTGCTCGTGTATGCCTCCAAACTGCCGCTGACAGGCTACACGAGAGTTCGACTCGTGCGGTTATTCCCACCCCACCCTGTAGTGCGGCTATTCCCACCCCGCCGTGTAGTGTGGCTATTCCCACCCCGCCGTGTTGTGCGGTTATTCCCACCCCACCGTGTAGTGCGGCTATTCCCACCCCACCGTGTAGTGCGGCTATTCCCACCCCGCCGTGTAGTGTGGCTATTCCCACCCCGCCGTGCTGTGCGGTTATTCCCACCCCGCCGTGCTGTGCGGTTATTCCCACCCCACCGTGTAGTGCGGCTATTCCCACCCCGCCGTGCTGTGCGGTTATTCCCACCCAACCGTGTAGTGCGGTTATTCCCACCCAACCGTGCCGTGCGGTTATTCCCACGCCGTGACGTGTGGTTATTCCCACCCCACTGTGCCGTGCGGGCCTTCACACCCGTTCATGACAGCCAAGTGCCATTGAAGCCACGACTCGGCAACTTGACGGCGACTGCTGAAATACCCATGCTCGCCGTGACCGCGCCGTTGTCGCTGATGGGCCGATGGCGGGGGGGGGATCACGTGACAGGACGCGTCACACGAGACACCGCCACAAAGCCGTCACACAGCGTGACTATCCGTCACGAGACGGCCTGCCGCAACAGTGCGCCGGCGTCACGCAGCCCCGCCACACGAACCGGGCGGAACCATAGTGGATAGTCGGACACTGTAGAGTGACAGTTTGGGAACAGTACACCACAGAAACGCTATGTCAGGCTGGGCCAGTCTCTTGTCATGGCTGCCATGGTCATGAAGCACGATACATGGCCATAGTGGAGAGCATAGGGCTAGACAAAAAAAAACGGAAGAAGTGCTAAGTGATGAGCTGAGGAACAAGGATGGCCCTGAACGAATCTCTTTGTGTGTGTTATAAGCCAGTCGTGTTGAATATACACAATGTAGTCAGTGATCGAAGCAAAGCATTGCATTCGCACGGGACAGGCTGTTGCTAGGTGACGACGTTGTTTAAAAATTACGTGAAGCATGGATCACCGTGGTTCTTATCGCAAGACCTGCAATACCGGATTGCTGCTTTCCTTTCGAGGATTGCAACGCTTCTCCTAACGTTTTTTTGGGAATTCGGACTGGACTTGATTTTCCCGTGCAATGCTCTACGTCCTCTCGGCGATCACACCAATCGGTGTTGGGCGCACGTGACATTGACATAGGCCGGCCACGTAGGACGGATCCTAGCGTGGCTCAAGCACGCAGTCTCTGTCACACAGACACAGACACACAGACACACAGATGCATTTGCACACGGACACACGTACACACAGACACACATACACACAGACACACAGACACACAGACACACGGACACACAGACACACAGACACACAGACACACAAATACATTTACACACGGACACACGGACACACAGACACACACATACATACAGACACACGGACACACGGACACACAGACACACAGACACATGTGCAGACGGTCCCACATGCACACAGACACATAGACACACATGCACACAGACCCACATACACACAGACATACACACACATGGACACACAGACACATGGACTAGGCATGTCGTGACGTGCCGTGACTAGACATATCTTGAAGTGCCGCAGTTAGGCATGTCGTGACGTGTCGTGACGAAGCATGTCGTGACGATGCTGACGGCTGACCCGCAGGGATGCGATCGGCACGCTATGCTTACGGCCACCTCATCTTTCACGCTGTCGCTACCATGCGAAGCAGCTACAGTTTTCTGAACCATGTAAGCCCACTTGACCACAAATCGCGTGACGTCCCCTAAAGGCGGGGGCTAGCTACAAGGATCGCCATGCGCTTCTGCCGCACTTCCTTTCCCAGCCTCATATCCCACTAGACCGACAGGGACATGCTTAGCTGGCCATGCTATGGCCAGCTAAGCCCCATATCCCACTAGACTGACAGGGCCATGCTGGGACATGTAACCGCCGGCCGTTGATTGTGCCCTCCTCACTAGTTCCGGATCCATAACTTAATCTAAAACAAAATCACAATTTTCACGGCTCTCAGTGGGTAGTATGGCACCCGGATGTTGATTTGGTAACCGTGAAAGACAAATTGTTCACCATGGAATTAGTCAGCTCAGCTGCGAAGGTGGAAAATTCAAAACAACGAATGCCAATCCATAAAACAAATGCCAATCCATCCAAATAAATCTCATTGATTGAAAGCACATGGAGATGTGCCTTCAATCCTGGATAACTTGCCAAAGAAATCATGTGGCTTGATACAAACCTCACAAAGAAAATTATTTTCAATTCAGATCATAACAAATGAGGGGAAAGCGGGGTAATTTATGCATTGGCTGAGCAAGTCAAGTTCCGTATCGAAGCCTTGTGGAACTTCTTGGAACCCAACACAGGCTGTTTCACTTCATTGCATTTCACCGGCGTCACTTTGTAACAGCATTGCATGCTTTTCCCACTGCTTGCACATATACCAGACTCGACAAGTAAACATCAGTTGTTGCTATGACATCACTTAGGAGAGTATTAAATCATGCTTTTCCTAAGAAGCCTATCATTAATAATGCTTTATCCTAATGAGCCTCCACGCATTTTCGAACGGTAATTAATGCTCTCATCTCGTTGCAAGCAGTAGTACAGGTGCAGTCATAGATAGTGATGGAGGCAACAGTCGGCCTAGGCGGTCGCGGCTTAAACTGTCGTCAGTTCGCCCGGTAAATCATGAGAAATGGATCACTGGCGTACGAAATTAGGCCGTCCCCCCCCCCGGAGGTCTCCGGAATGCTGAAATAAGAATAAATATCCTAGGTCTGTACGAAATGGGTCCGTCTTCACCCGTCAACGATAGTAATCAAATGAAGTCATCATAAAAATATCTGTAGCAACGATGAATTAATGAATTATTCATTAATTCGTTCATTAAATGAATTATTCACGCAATGATTAATGCAATCAATGATTTATTCATTCAATGATTCATCCATTCAATGATTCATTCATTCAACGATTCACTCATTACATTATTCCTTCATTCAATGATTCATTCATTCAACGATTCATTCGTTGAATAGCTCATTCATTCAATGATTCATTCGTCCAATTATTCATTCATTCAATGATTCATTCATTCAATGATACATTCATGCAATGATTCATTCATGTAATGATTCATTCATTCAATTATTAATTCATTCAATGATGCATTCATTCAATGATTCATTCATTCAATAATTCATTCATTCAATGATTAATTCATTCAATTATTCATTCATTCAATTATTCATTCATTCAATGATTCATTCATTCGTGATTGCTCCGTGGTTAACCCACTCACTGAGTGAATTATTAAGTGAATTAATCATCAATCAATACAGGAACACGCAAATCGCAACAGATCGGCAGCTAGTTCATCCACAAACTGCGTGAAATGGCAGGCCGGCACTGACCAAGCCACCAGGCGCCGATCCAGCGAGGGTCTCTGGTGGTGATGTTGGGCGTCTCGCTGGGGTAGACGTAGATGGAAGTGCACAGCGAGCCGAGCACGAACCCGAACACCGGGCCAAATATCCGCATGCCGATGATGAACGCTGTGGGACAGGTGTCATACTTGTCATGGCAACTCAGAACGCTGTGGGACAGGTGTCATACTTGTCATGGCCACTCAGAACGCTGTGGGACAGGTGTCATACTTGTCATGGCCACTCAGAACGCTGTGGGACAGGTGTCGTACTTGTCATAGCCACTCAGAACGCTGTGGGACAGGTGTCATACTTGTCATAGCCACTCAGAACGCTGTGGGACAGGTGTCGTACTTGTCATAGCCACTCAGAACGCTGTGGGACAGGTGTTATACTTGTCATAGCCACTCAGAACGCTGTGGGACAGGTGTCGTACTTGTCATAGCCACTCAGAACGCTGTGGGACAGGTGTCATACTTGTCATAGCCACTCAGAACGCTGTGGGACAGGTGTCGTACTTGTCATAGCCACTCAGAACGCTGTGGGACAGGTGTCATACTTGTCATAGCCACTCAGAACGCTGTAGGACAGGTGTCATACTTGTCATAGCCACTCAGAACGCTGTGGGACATGTGTCATACTTGTCATGGTAACTCAGAACGATGTAGGACAGGTGTCATACCTGGCATGGGCACTCAGAACACTCTGGGACAGGTGTTATGCTTGTCATGGCAACTCAGAACGCTGTGGGACAGGTGTTGTACTTGTCATGGCAACTCAGAACGATGTAGGACAGGTGTCATACTTGGCTTAACAACTCAGAACACTGTGGGGCGGATGGCACACTTATCATGGCAACTCAGAATATGGAAGTATTGATGAAGTGAAAGAGTAAGCAATTACATGTGATGGGGTGCAGAGAGGTAAAAACAAACATCTGGCGTAACAAACCTTTACAATTGGGAATATAACTGATGTGCCCCGATGGAAACAAAACGTGTTTTGCATGTGTGCAATCAGTTCACGACGAACACCAAGCACGCCACGTGCTCTGTTCCCTCCAATAGCCACTTGCTTAGCGTATCGGTTAAAGAACGAACATTCTTATGCTTTGCCAGTCGCAAAAAAGTTGGTCATAAAATTGTGAGGACGGATCATGCCACAGTGAGATACGAAGCGATCACCAATGGCCATGACGATCTTGCATGCAGCGCAATGGCACGCACTTTTTGCCTCGCTCTTTTTGCCCTTCCACTTTCTTTTCCTGTCCATCTTTTGCCCTTGTCCGTCTTCCCACCAGCATCCTCCTCTCACTCTCTCCCTCCCTTCCAAACAGAGCAGCAAAAGCGAAACATAGCCCTCCATGCCACCACCAGTGGCAAGCTGACAACGTAACTGATGACGAGAGTCGGTTCGTAACCACGACAACCCGGCCACGGGGATCCCCGAGCCGCCTCCGCCCGCCGACGGGATATTCAGTCACCTCGGCTGGACATTCACAATGAGATACGAGATGCCGGCCATGTCTGGTCGGAAGCCGGTCGCAGTGGGCGCCAGGTGGACAGCGCCCGCCCGGTTGGGCGCCGTCCACCGGCTGTGGGCGACCCAGGTGCGCCCCAGGCACGCTCCAGGGACGCTCCAGGGACGCTCCATGCACGCTCCAGGCGCGCGCACACGTCCTTCGCCGGCCCATTCGACTAGTCCATCCGGCCCCGCTGACCACTGCTGTGAGCTGTACTGCCCGCCCGGTCTATCGCTGGTAGGAGTGTCGCCTGCCCCGGTCCACAGATAGGATGAGTGTCACCTGTCTAGGTCCACTGGTGAGGGGAGAGGGGAGTGTCGCCTGTCCTGGTGCACTGGTGAGGGGAGAGTGGGAGTGTCTCCTGTCCTGGTCCACTGGTGAGGGGAGAGGGGAGTGTTGCCTGTCCTGGTCCACTGGTGAGGGAGTCTGCGGTACTGGTAGGGAGGTGTCACCTGTCCAGGTCCACTGGTGAGGGTAGAGGGGGAGTGTCGCCTGTCCCGGTCCACAGATAGGATGAGTGTCACCTGTCTAGGTCCACTGGTGAGGGGAGAGGGGAGTGTCGCCTGTCCTGGTCCACTGGTGAGGGGAGAGGGGAGTGTCGCCTGTCCTGGTCCACTGGTGAGGGGAGAGGGGAGTGTCGCCTGTCCCGGTCCACTGGTAGGGAGAGGGGAGTGTCGCCTGTCCGGTCCACTTCACTGGTAGGGAGAGGGGAGTGTCGCCTGCCCCGGTCCACAGATAGGATGAGTGTCACCTGTCTAGGTCCACTGGTGAGGGGAGAGGGGAGTGTCGCCTGCCCCGGTCCACAGATAGGATGAGTGTCACCTGTCTAGGTCCACTGGTGAGGGAGAGGGATGTCATGAGGGAGAGGGAGTGTCGCCTGTCCTGGTCCACTGGTGAGGGTAGAGGGGAGTGTCGCCTGCCCAGGTCCACTGGTGAGGGAGAGGGAGTGTCGCCTGTCCGTCCACTGGTAGGGGGAGTGTCACCTGTCCTGGTCCACTGGTGAGGGAGAGGGGAGTGTCGCCTGTCCTGGTCCACTGGTGAGGGTGTCCTGTCTGGTCACTGGTGAGGGAGAGGGGAGTGTCGCCTGCCCTGGTCCACTGGTGAGGGGGAGGGGAGTGTCGCCTGTCTAGGTCCACTGGTGAGGGGAGAGGGAGTGTCGCCTGTCCAGGTCCACTGGTGAGGGGAGAGGGGAGTGTCCAGGGGAGGGGGAGTGTCGCCTGCCCAGGTCCACTGGTGAGGTAAGAGTGTCACCTGTCTAGGTCCACTGGTGAGGGGAGAGGGGAGTGTCGCCTGCCCTGGTCCACTGGTGAGGCTAGAGGGGAAGTGTCGCTTGCCCAGGTCCACTGGTGAGGGTAGAGGGGAAGTGTCGCCTGCCCAGGTCCACTGGTGAGGGGAGAGGGGAGTGTCGCCTGCCCAGATCCACTGGTGAGGCTAGAGGGGAGTGTCAGCTGCCCAGGTCCACTGGTGAGGGAAGAAGATGGGTGTCGCCTACCCTGGTCCATTGGTGAAAGGAAGGGTAGTGTTGTCCGCCGCTTGTGACTGGTAGAAGGTGTGCCATCTGCTCGGCTGACACCCAGGTGCCGTCAGCTGGGTCCGGCGGCACGCCGCCTAGATGGCCGATAATGTACTACTACTCACTAATCGCCGATAATAAAACACTACAACACTACCCACTTCTGATGTGACTGATAAAGCATGTGGATATTTTGCTCCAGGCGGGATGTGCATAAACAAACATTTCCACGAATGCGTTGCAGTGATTCTGAACAGGAATTAGTGGCGGGAAGAATGGGTGCGAGTCACGCGATGCGCATGCAGCATTGGGCAGCAGCACGCCAATCAGCATGGCCGGGCCGGTCATGCCTTGGAGCGGAATGCAGCGCGGGTGTATTCTCTGATAGTACTCGTCCAGCATTACGAAAGCATTGGTTTGGTTTGCTACTCGGACATGTGATGGGTGGATGTGTTTCGGCTATCGCCGTTGAATACCGCTATTTTGTCAAGCTGGTTCCCTCCAAATTTCATTCGTCTCTCCGATTTTGAAGCATGAACACAGTCATGACAAGGGGAACGCCAGCGAATCAGCAGGTATCTTTCAGCACCTGGCGAGGACAGCATTGCATACAACAGTGAGCGGAACGGCCGTCACGGCCAAATGCTCCATAAATAATGAGGCAACTGTCGACAACTGTGCACCTCGCGGAGCTCTCACCGAAGTACATGGGCGACTCCTTGCTGCTGACGTTGTCGTCCATGTAGGGGATGCCGAGGTTGAAGGCCATCGTCTGGCCGACGCCGACGCCGATGAGGCAGATGAAGAAGATGACCAGCACGACGCGCTGGATCTCGGCCTGGGTGCTCAGCTGGACGTCGTCCTCGCAGTCGCCCGGCTCGGCCGTCGCCCCGGGCGTCGTGTCCAGCCAGTGGCTGACGTTGACGTGGTCGGCGAACAGCACGCGCTCCGTCACGTTCGCGGCGGTGACCACGTCCGGGCGCGCGCAGAGCGCCGGGTGCGAGCTGCCGTTGCCGACCGTGTTGAGCTCCTTGAGCGAGGCGAGCTCGCCGCCGTACATGAAGTGCGGCAAGGAGCAGAGGAAGGAGCAGAGCGCGAACAGCGTGATGCCGCAGCCGATCCAGCGCGGCCGGTGGCCGTGGCCGCCGTAGTAGGTGAGCAGCAGGGCGCCGCTGATCTGGCCGATCTCGGTGGCGCTGAACAGGATGCCGGTCGTCTTCGACTGGAACTGGAACAGCTTCTCGATGGTGGTGAGCACGCTCACCACGTACGTGTAGTACATGCCCTGCAGCACGCACGTCACCACGAACACCAGCAGGAAGGTGCGCTGGCTGACCAGCGGCTGCAGGCAGGCGGGCGTGCAGCGGCCCCAGCCGAACAGCAGCCGCTCCGGCTCCGGCTCCGGCTCCACCGCCAGCTTGGTCGGGCTGATGGCGATGTGGTTGGCGGCCGGCTCGGCCGGCGGCTCAGCGGGCACGCTCTCGGTGCCCGACAGGTCCTCCGGCTCGGCCAGCGTGGCCAGCGACTCGAGGTGTGTGAACGGCGCCACCTCCATGGCTCAGCGATCGCCGCCGGCGCCCGCCGCCGGTCGATCTGAAGCGGAGGCGGAGGTCGTGTCAGAACGCCGTCGGAGAGGTGAGAGAGCACGACAGGGGTGGCGGAGGTCACATAACAGCACGTCAGAAGGAGAGGTCATGCCAGAACGCCGTCGGAAAGGTGGGAGAGCACGGCAGGGCGCGTTCAGTGGAGGCGGAGGTCACATGACAGCACATCAGAAGGAGAGGATGTCACACCAGAACGTCGTCACGGAGGGAGAGGTGACGTCAAGGCTCCGTCGTGCTGCAGGTCACTTTAGTGCACGATCAGTGGAGACAGAGGGTACGCAAAAGTACATCAGAAGAAGAGGATGTCACACCAGTTCATCGCCATGGAGGGAGAGGTCACATCGACGCTCTGTCACGTAGGAAGATGTCACTTCAGGATGCGATCGGTGGAGACAGAGGTCACGTAGGAATACAGTCAGAAGATGTCGCGTCAGAACACCGCCAGGGAAGAAGAGGTCGCGCCAAACTCCGCTGTGCAGCCTGCAGGAAGAAGTCACGTTAGGGTGCACTCGCTGGAGGTAGAGGTGAAGTCATCGCGCCATCAGTAGAGACAAAGGTCACATCTGAGCGCAGGGGGTCAACTAATAATTGCCCCTCGCAATGTTTGATCATCGACAATGATGACTATTTTAGACGCATGTATGCTTAGCTGTACATGTATATGTAATTAAAAAGGTGACTCGCAAAAATATGATGTGTGTGAGAGTACATGCACGTATGTGTTTGTGTGCACATTTACGGGGTCGACAGTGACGGGGTCTACAGCCCCTCCGGATGTACCACCGACTTTATCACGAGCATGAGCTTCTGATAAAGTGGTCATCTTATGCAAAGCATCCCATATTGTGAAACTCAGAAAACGCTGGGTATGGACGTGACCTCACCATGGTCAGTGAAGGACAATGTGACGGCACATTCCGTTATTCCGTCGACCGTTCTCGGCGGACAGAACCGCTGCGCAGCTGTAAATGATCTGTGTCGCCGGTGCCGTGGGGTGGCTGGTAGTCCAGAGGGCGGGGTGGGCACATGTCGCGGAACACCGCGCCGTGGGGTGGCTGGTAGTCCAGAGAGCGGGGTGGGCGCATGTCGCGGAACACCGCGCCGTCCCTGTCTCGGGAGCAGTTCACAGAATGGCGCCGGTCGCGCCGTCTGTCGTGAGTCAGCAGATGGGCCCGGGGCGCCGTCCGGGTATTCCAGGCAACCGGCTGGGCAGCGGCCGGCTGTCGGGGCCATCGCCGCTGTCATCGCAGACGCCGAGAGACGGTGAGTGCGCCGCAGGACGCGGCGACCTGGCCGCTCGGTGCTGAGGTGGTCCCGCTGCGCGACTCTGTGCCAGTTGACGTCACGGCCACCGGCAGCTGACGGACCTGTCGGGCCCCGCTCTGACCCGTGCCGTCCTACCGTGGTCTGACCCACCCGGCAGAGCTTGTCCCACCTGGTACCAGCACAGTCTGACCCGTGCCGTCCCGGCACGGTCTGATCCGTGCCGTCCTACCATGGTCTGACCCACCCGGCAGAGTTTGTCCCACCTGGTCCCAGCGCTGTCTGATCCGTTCAGCCCCAGCCCGGTCTGACCCACCCGGCACGGTCTGACCCGCTCGGCACAGTCTGACCCGTGCCGCCCCAGCCAGGTCTGACCAGCCAGGACGTCCACTTACTCGCCTCGACACCTCCGCCACATCTGCGCGACTTCTGCACACAACAGCTGCGGCGCAGGAACCACATTCGTCCATAACGTCGCGAACGCGAGCCGGTGCCCCATCTCGCCGCAGTCGGGGGGGGGACATCCACCTCGACACGCCGCTCAGCGGTGAGCGGTGACCGCAGCCGGCAGAAGAGCAGCGGCCGCAGCTTCTCGGAGCGGACCCGCCGTCGGCACGTGTGGGGCGTCGGGCCCGACTCCGCCGAGCCGGCCGCGAGCGAGGTTCGGCGAACGTGCGCGGCGGCCGGCCGGCCGGCAGGGAGGGCGGCGGCCTACCTGGCCGGCTGCGGTGCTGGACGGTCGGCCCACGCGGCGCCTGGAGTGTCGCCCGACCCGCGCACCACCGGCCGACCTCCCGCACACACCTGGCGCGCCGCGTTCGGCCTCGACCGCCGGGCGCCGCGCGTTCATTCACACGTCGGCCCCTGTCGCCGTCGTGCCCTTCACCCGGCCGCGGCGGACTCAATAGGCCGCGATCGGTTCGGTCACATGATCTGCATCAGTTCGCCGCCAGTGGAGTTTGCGTCACGCCGCCATTTGCAAGTCAGCCGACGTGGTGGGTCCCGGTGGTGAGGTGGCCAGTGCCAGCGGATCCCTCGTCCCTGCCCGCCGCGTCCCACACCGCTGGTCGACACGTTCGCCGCAATTTCAATCGAGCGGCTCCATAGTGTTGCTTTCTGGGACCGCGTTTTATGCTCACAGTTAGGCGCGGTCGTTAAAATGAAGGTAATTTTCACTGGTCGTGAATTTAACTTGGGAATAGTGTTTAGCAATGTTCCATCCTTCACCGACGCCCATGCCTGGTAGGAATTCATAATTTGTAGCAAGACAGGTTTTTGCGAGTACGCCCAAGTGTATGGACATGTGGATATCTATATAAGTCGCCAGCATTTAACTGGCATATGAACACTGATCAGACTCGGGCGCAGGAAGAGGCGTACCCACTGTCCATGCCTCAGCGACAGCCAACCGTCGTGCGGTCAGACAATGACAGTTGAATAATTGGGAATCAGGTAATACGCTCGTTCACCTAAATCGCTTAGCTGCTATTTTTGCATTCTCACTCCACAATTTTCAGCGATTACATCTGAAATATTGCCTTCAGCGGTTGGGGTTTTCCTTTATGGTAATAGCATTATAGATAATATATGCTATCGTATGCTCTCGAAGGGTGGTGTGTCATATCTTATCAAAGCTCACGATTTCCAACGTTCATAATTTCCTCATTGGAAGTTTTTTTTTTAAAGAGAAGTTAACAACCCCTATCATCAGCAGGCTTTGTCTTCAAACATGGTATATGATTAATTTAAGGGATTACATTATGACGAGAATGACGAGAAACACTCAAGGGTAACATACAGTGATTCTGAAGGAATTTCACACTTTGCATTTCTTTTTTAAGAAAACCTTTTCTCTTGACCAGGGATGCGGTGCCGGGAAAATTTTGGACGGCTCCGGCTCCGACTTCGGCTCCGGGGAAGTATCCCGGCTCCGGCTCCGGCTCCGGCTCCGTACATCCCAAACGTGATCGATCCATTAAGTAAGAGCTAGGGGATGTAAAAGAAAAGTTAGCTGCTGCTACTCAGAGGCGCAAACTTCAGACAATTATAAGAAACTTTCCCATATAAACCATGTATCTATCTTTAAATAAACACCCGCCCCCGCCCAAATCACTTTTCGGTATTATACTCTCGTAAACTGACGCTCGCTTCGTGCCGTATTGGGCCAATCAGAAGAGGGGAGACTCGAATCAACAACACTCCCCCATCCCGTGAACGGTCCAAGGAACACCATTGTTGTAAATTGTAATGTTTGACCTCATTTCTAATAAGGTACAACCCGTTGATGATGGAAACAGTGAACTTAACTAAACCAAACATGGAACTATTGCATTGACTACTGAGGCTAGAATATGGTTATTGGTTATTCTACCATTATTTGATGATATTTTTGCATGTTAAACATTTTGGCCTTTAATAATCCGTTTTCATACTATACCATACCATACTGGGTATAATGCGTTCATTTCACGTTTCCTAATTTTGTTTAAGTTACACCTCTTTCGGAGTCGGAGCCGCCATGCTTTTGACGGCTCCGGCTCCGACTCCGGCTCAGAGTAAAATGTCCCGGCGGCTCCGGCTCCGGCTCCGGCTCCGGGCAAAATGTTCCGGCTCCGGCGGCTCCGGCTCCGGCTCCGGCTCCGCACGTGTGCATCTTCGCCTCCTCCATCACCCGAACCCACGTGCCTGCCGAGATCCCCTTGACCTCGCGATGTACCGTCTGCTTCGGCTCTTGGAGGCGTTTTGGATTTCCCTGGTGGATATTGCTCTTTAGGTAGCACCACCGAAAGACGTCTGGAGGTGTCAACTCTGGAGAATGAGCCGGTCAGCGGCTGGGGCGGATCTAGGAAATTCTGATCGGGAGGAAAACTTTTTCTGAGGGGGGGACACCATTTCTCAGGAGGGTGTCTTTTCTACACTGAACGTGTTGCATTGAGCGGGTGGGGTTGCGAGATGACTCTTTTTTTTGTGAAGGCCATGTCGCTTTTTACAGGTCCTGGCCTGTGTTGAGGTATTCATACTGTCCATGCTTTGGGTGCTTTGAGGGCCCGTGTACTTTGAGGGCATCCGGTGTGCTTTTAGGGCTCCCGGCATGTTAATTTAGATCTCCAGCATAGAGGAGCCCGTATATAGTTGATGCACAGGATGGTTGATACAGCGGCTTGCCCTGAAGGTATGAGGTCAGTTTTCATGGCTGCCACACATGTTGCTACTGGTGTCCACTTCTCGCTGCAAGAGCAAGTGCAGACCCTTTCGACGTGCGACTGCTGAATGGTGACCATGTAGCTCATTGTTGATCGATTGTAAAATTTCAACGTCTGTGCTTTGACCTTAATTTATAGGTCGTTATTTGCTAACATTTTAGTTATCGGTTCTCATTGCCTTATTCTCTTAGCTTTGTGGCGGAAAAAAACTTTTATTGCCCGCCGTTACATCGTGCTCGCAATGTTCCATGACACATTGTAGCGTTCACCAGAAAGCCTGTGGGGGTAAATTGACGCAACCTATATCAACTTATTCAGCCTCAACCAACATCCGCTTCTTAACGATTTCTTGACTGGCCAACGAGGTGGCAGCGCCTGTCTAACCCAGAGGGCTTTCATTGTTATCAAGCAAATCTTCGTTAACTAGAGGGACCCCTTTCTATCTTACAGTGGCGCTTTCCTAGTTTACACCGGCGCCCGTCTAGTCTGGAATGGTCCATATTTACTTGCGAGGCGTCTTCGTTGTCCGGAGGAGGGCATTCGTTTTTTTTCCAAATGGATGCCTTCTCCTTCCAGAAGGACGCATTCGTTGTCCAAAGAGAAACCTTTAGCTCAGAGGGACGATTTCTTTGATAAAAGGGGCGAATTACTAATTTGCAGCGTGCAGGGGCGTCCTCCTAGTTTGCAGGGGAGACTACCTAGTCTAGAGGGGCGCCTGTCTATCTAAAACGGCACCTTCGTTGTCCAGAATGGTGTTTGTGTAGTTCAGTGGGGCGCCGGTGTAGTCCAGAGGAGCGCGGGTGTAGTACAGAGGGACGCCGGTGTAGTACAGAGGAGCGCCGGTGTAGTCCAGAGGGACGCCGGTGTAGTTCAGAGGGACGCCGGTGTAGTACCAGAGGGACGCCGGTGTAGTCCAGAGGGACGCCGGTGTAGTCCAGAGGGGCGCCGGTGTAGTCCAGAGGGGCGCCGGTGTAGTACAGAGGGGCGCCGGTGTAGTCCAGAGGAGCGCGGGTGTAGTACAGAGGGACGCCGGTGTAGTACAGAGGAGCGCCGGTGTAGTCCAGAGGGACGCCGGTGTAGTTCAGAGGGACGCCGGTGTAGTCCAGAGGGACGCCGGTGTAGTCCAGAGGGACGCCGGTGTAGTCCAGAGGGGCGCCGGTGTAGTCCAGAGGGACGCCGGTGTAGTCCAGAGGGACGCCGGTGTAGTCAGAGGGACGCCGGTGTAGTCCAGAGAGGGACGCCGGTGTAGTCCAGAGGGACGCCGGTGTAGTACAGAGGGCGCCGTGTAGTCCAGAGGGACGCCGGTAGTCCAGAGGGACGCCGGTGTAGTCAGAGGGACGCCGGTGTGAGTACAGAGAGGACGCCGGTGTAGTCCAGAGGGACGCCGGTGTAGTACAGAGGGACGCCGGTGTAGTACAGAGGGACGCCGGTGTAGTACAGAGGGACGCCGGTGTAGTCCAGAGGGACGCCGGTGTAGTTCAGAGGGACGCCGGTGTAGTCCAGAGGGACGCCGGTGTAGTCCAGAGGGACGCCGGTGTAGTACAGAGGGACGCCGGTGTAGTACAGAGGGACGCCGGTGTAGTACAGAGGGACGCCGGTGTAGTACAGAGGGGCGCCGGTGTAGTACAGAGGGACGCCGGTGTAGTACAGAGGGACGCCGGTGTAGTCCAGAGGGACGCCGGTGTAGTACAGAGGGACGCCGGTGTAGTACAGAGGGCCGGTGTAGTCAGGGACGCCGGTGTAGTCCAGAGGGACGCCGGTGTAGTCAGAGGACGCCGGTGTAGTACAGAGGACGCCGGTGTAGTCCGGAGTCAGAGGCGCCGGTGTAGTCCAGAGGGACGCCGGTGTAGTCCAGAGGGACGCCGGTGTAGTACAGAGGGAACGCCGTTTCTTGGTGTCTTCATTGTCCAGAAGGGAGCCTATCTATTCCAGAGGGTTTCTTGCCCTATCCATAAGGAGGCCTTCGTTTTCCAGATGGGCGTCTTTCTAGCTTAGAATAGGCTTACTTAGCCCGGAAGGGTGCCCATGTACTCTAGAGTGCGCCTTCATTGTACAGAGGGGCACCTTCCTAGCTTACACGGACGTCTTAGTACAGACGTCCGTGTAAGCTAGGAAGGTGCAATGTTGCCTTGCAACTGATGAAACGCTCCCCGAAGTGTCGTTCAAGCCACTCGAGCGACACGTTGGAGGAGGTGTGCGGCGTGGTGTCATCTCGCCGGAACCGCATGGTGCTCTGGGATGCTCCGTAGTGCTTGTAGTCGCTGCTGCAGAAACGATTGAACATCTTGACGTATACGTCACAATCAACCAGGAGCGCTATAGCACTCCTCGCTGAGTGCGACTGTGGAGCCGCTGCAGATCTGGAGGATCTCCGTTTGAGCTGAAGGCACATCATGCAGTAGTCTTGTCGGAGAGCAGGGTCTTTTCCATCACTGCATTGTCCCACATCCTGCAATTTTGGGTGTTCGCGCCCTCACTTCGCAGAAAATGGCCTCATCACTGAACCGAATATCGTTGATGAAGTTGACGTCAGCGACGCACGCACCACAGAACCAACTCGCAAAAGCATTTCGTTCAATGTTGTCGCCTTCGGCAATGTTTCGTGATTCATACTTTGCATGGTGTTATTCTAAGTTTTTTCTCTGAAATAATGAAGTGCACCGTGCTACAGCTATTGTCAATTTGGCTTGAAATTTTCCTGATTGACCTCTTGTAGGTTTCAAGGATGATGACCACGACCTTTCCAGCTCCTTCTGCAGAGCGTTTTGAGCGTTTTCGCCCCCTGTGCCCTCGGCTCAGATCGTCAACGTTGCCCCCAGCCCAAAACTGTTCATAGTTTTTGGTAGTCTTGGGATCGAGGGCGTAGTACACGTTAAAAGTGGACCGGAAAGTGCGCTGAGCTCTTCTTATTAATGCTGTTTTGTAAAGAATGAGTACGCCTTTTACTTTTCCATCTTTGCTGGATTGGTGCATTTTCAGGAATGAGCAAAACCATCTCATGGATTTCTTTTCTCGATTGCACATGCTTTCTAAAAATATAGTTATGTTCATGCTGATTTAATCTTTTGACCTTCAGTATTAAAGAAATCCTTTTGGAATCACCCGGTACTTAATTGATTATCTTTTAGTCTGACTGCAGGTCAAATGATATCTTCGAATTCTCCATTTTGTTAAAACCGGGCATTCAAGCTGACATATACCTTCGACAGTTATCGTCTAATCGGAAGTCAAAGCTCAAGTCGCGAGTACTCTTTGTCAGTGCTTTGTTCGGCCGACACGTTCCGCCTGCAGTTGCTGGAGCCCCGTAGCGCGTCTCCCTGCACTGAGAAAGTTGGTCGGCGTGCGGAAAAACATTGTGGTCGGCGTGCGGCGGCCGAGCCGGCAGAACCTTGCCGGCCTAGCACTCACACCAACCGGTTTGTAGTGAAAGAAAACACCGTGGAATTCCTCCTCCGTGCGTCCGGGTGCATGACATCACGCCGACTAATTGATTCGTGTTGATCTAGACGTGACAACCGGCTTATGGTAAGACGATATTGTCGCAAACCGGCTCCGTTCTGCACGTATATCCGGCAATCGACGAGACCTGCCCATGATCGTCCCGGCGGCGGCGGCGGCGGCTGAGACGCCACTGTTGCCTGGCAACAGAACGTGGCAACAGAGCGTGACAACAGAACGTGCTGCGTCCTGCGCTGCGCCGGCCCCAGACCGAGCCGCCGTCGCCGCTGCGGCAGTGACGGGCGCGTGACGGTGTGCTGGTGACGGCCGTCACACACCCGCAGCGGCGGTGACAGGTCGCGGTCACCCGGCGCACTGCAGACGGCGCCAGCCGGCGCCGCCGCCGGTGAGGTGAGGTGACACGTGCCGCTGCCACAGCCGCAGCATCCCCTCCCCAGTGCCGGCCGCCGCCGGGCAGAAGGTCCCTCACCCCGGTGACGTCCAGACGTTCAAGGCCTGCCCGCATGGCCGCGCCGCCGTCCCAGTCTCTCGCTCGCCGTGAGCCGTCCACAGCCATTGCTGCCCGACCGGGAGTGACGGCCAGCCCCAGCGTTGACGCCGGGCCCGTGTCCCTCATCGGTAGCGATCACCCCACGGTTCCTGCGGCTAGATAGGCGCCTGCGGGGGCTCCAGGCGGAGCCTATGCGACAGACTCCAATGCGGTTAGACACTCCTCGTAGCCGAAATCAGAGAAATGGATCGATTGCCGGTGTAGTCCATCTCGGGATGGTCGGCGGACTCGGCACCGAACCGTCACGCACCGCCGCCATACAGTCTGCCTGCGCGGCCCGGCCGACGGACGCCGCTCGTCGGCAGTTTCCATGGCAACTGCCGGACGCGGAGCCGCCGGTCAGCGTTGAGTTGAGGAGCAGGGGCGCCGTACTCGGCAGGGGGTGGCCTAGTTGCGCAAGTGTGGCCGCTCCAGCGAGGCCGGACCAGGTCGCAGCAGCGCCGTATTCGGCGAGACGCTGGATGTGCGCCACATATCGCCGTCGCCGGTGGTGTGGCGAAATGTGGTGTCCGCCGCCCCGACAGCACCAGTGTCACCACTCGGTCACACCGGCCCGGACAGCACCAGTATCGCCACTCGGTCACACCGGCCCGGACAGCACCAGTGTCACCACTCGGTCACACCGGCCCGGACAGCACCAGTGTCGCCACTCGGTCACACCGGCCCGGACAGCACCAGTGTCACCACTCGGTCACACCGGCCCGGACAACACCAGTATCGCCACTCGGTCACACCGGCCCCGACAGCACCAGTGTCACCACTCGGTCACACCGGCCGCGGCGCCAGATGTGCCGTGTCCAATGTCCATTGGCCGCCCCGAGTGGTGGGAGCGGACGTGTCTCACGCACCGCCAGACACGATGAGGAACCCTTTCAGCGGGTGGGATAAGTCGCTCTCCGACTCCCGTACCGTGAGACCATTGTGGAACAGGGTCACGCAGGACGTCTACTAAGACGCTCTCTCACGAACATTTCGGAAGTATCCATCTTCGATTTATGTCAGCAGTGGCGCATCCGACAAGTGGCTGGGTGTCGCATCCCTGAAGGTGAATGGCTTGCATTCGGTAAGATGAATATCCACGGGTCGTTTTGTTTCCCAGCTGAACACTCAAAATAACCAGTTTTTCTGTTTTGAGATAATTGCGTAATTTACGTTCGATGGTCTCAATGGACTCAATGCTCACCTCAACGACCGTCGGCTCCTCGTGGGAAACATCGATCTAAAGTTATCTGATCGCTGATTGCGAGGGAGCTGAACTCTTGCACCACACAGCTGAACGGCGTCCAGCTGGTGGAAGAGCTGGCAGATGAGCGCGTGCATCGCCACAACGCGAAGGCGGCGGGCAATTAAACGCCTGCCATGGCTATCCTGTCTTCCTTTCCTTTCCTTTCTTTGTAAATATCTGTGAATTTCCTTTCTTTGTAAATATCCTTTTCTTGTAAATATCCTTTCTTTGTAAATATATGTGAGTTAAACCCAGACTGTCCGTAACAGCCACTGCACGTGGAGTGTATGCATTGTGAAATAAATAAATAAAATAAATAATGGCAGGGTGCGTTCGCCGACTCTGCGTCGATGAATCCCTCGGCCGACAGCAAAACCAGGCATGACTCGACACCTTTCGGTCCGCCTGAAAGGTCAGGACAATCAGAGGTGGGCAGCATAGGGCGGCCAGACTGCCAGCAGAGGCCCTCAAAATTGCATCAGTCAGTGGCCCCTTTCCCCTTCTGGGGAAATGCCCCTCCCCTCCCGCTTAAAATCGTCCCCCACTTCTCCTGCTCTTGCACCTCTGATACCAAATTCCGGGTTGTGATGTCAGTACCGTGACGCTTTATCATCACCTGACTATCACCACTTTACAAACGTTACCATTAACACTTTTCAAAGGTGGATTTTGTTGCGATAGAGAAGATTGTATCTTGCAATAAAG
The DNA here is from genome assembly GCA_034440575.1 of Imbricaverruca yamaguchii. Lineage (NCBI taxonomy): Eukaryota > Metazoa > Arthropoda > Thecostraca > Neoverrucidae > Imbricaverruca > Imbricaverruca yamaguchii. Next base: position 2,223,530 of record JAOTOL010001646.1, on the reverse strand, counting down.
TTCGCTTGCTGGGAAATCCGCTGGTCTTTTCTAATGTTTAACGGTATCTTGACGCCGCCTATATAAAGTTGCGGTGTGCCGTCAACATGCTTGGGTTATAACTAGATAAGGCGCCTGTAATTACAGGCATTTGTCCAACGAAGGGAAGTCATGTGCAGCACTAGTGGGACCTCCCAGCTTACGCCCAGCGCTGGTCGATTACTTTATTGCGGTATCAGGCTGACCGCGGCTGGGTCGGTAGTGATTACCTCAATAGCGTTCGTTTGGCTCAGGGTAGGCGGCCTTTGTGTTGCGAGTCAGCTTGAGACGACCGTGTGCAGGGGCTGGCGGAAAGTCGGCGCCTAAGCGTGGCCTGGTGAGACATTTAACCCGTACCGTCTCGAGGGCGGGCTTCAACCGCCCCCCCTCAGGTTTTTCGCGGATAGCGGACGAACGGCGCGCGGCAGCGCGCCCAAATTTGGCATACCTTTTCCACATCAATTTGACATGCTGATTCAATACTTTTTCGTCAGGTCATCTAGGGTCAACGAGTTAGTCAAGGTCAAGTGAGGTCACCTCCAAAAAAGTTCAAACAGCCGTCACGCTTTAACGGATATAGATATTTTAATGAAACTTTCAGCGTTTGCTTATCTTTACGGATGCAACAAAACGTACGAGTTGAATTTTTCTCTTTTTTGTTTTTGACTACATATAAATTTTGCGTGTTTGCCCAATTGCAGTTCAAATACTGGATTCTGGCTAAAGTAAGCATTTCTTATTAGAGCAAGTTGACTTCCAACAACGTTTCTCCGTCTGCTCTACCCATTGGAAAATGGAAATTAAAGAAAACTTGAAAACTCAAAATGTTGAAATTTCAAAAAATAAACATTTTATTTTGGGGGCCAACAAAATTGTATAGCTGGTCGATTTCGCTGTCCTTTTCTCATTCCAAATAAATTTTGTTTTTTCATATATCCCCAAAATGAAATCCCCAGAGTCAAAAACATAATGTAAGTCGTGAAAAGTCGTGAAAATCTAGCCCCCTGGTGATGTCACTCTTGGGGGAGAGTGTTTTGGAGGGTGGACCCGGACCCTACTCGTCGAGCGCTTTCCAATGACACCTTTTTCGTTTTCGTGCGAAGCTTAGTTTGGATTTTAGAGGGGGTCTTCAACCGCCCCCTCCCCCCGAGACGGGGTGTGAAGATTTGACCGGAAAGACGACGCTGGTTAAAAACGCCACGTGGCAAATATGCGCAGACAGCGACAGTTTTGCACTGGATCAGCAAAACTGCATCCCGGGGACAGACACTGACATCACTGTGAAGCAAATCTGGCTAAACGTGGGGAATTCAGACCGTATCCGAAACTCGAATCCAACAGCTGATCAGTTCCCATCACAATCGATTTCTCAAGCTCGATGAGGTGAAAATAAACAGTAGAGGACTCAAGATACAGTAGACCGAGAACGCCAATGGTTGAAGCTGTTGGACTTCGTTAAGTGCAATGTTCGGACGATTCATGCACCCGCTCCAGACGCGACTCAGTTCTTCATGAAGAGACCGAGTTTCCGGGAGATAGATTCTGGGAGATGTGAACATTGCGCCAAATGGTGATCGGCCGTCGTGAGCGTTGTGAATCAGACCGGAGCGATGCCGCCTGGGCGAAGGAAGAGGAGAAGTCACCCCGAGCAACAACTCCGGCTGCGGCAGCAGCTTCTGCCAGAGCATCCAATCAGCAAACACAACCGGACGACAAACCATCCGAGAAAATAAGTGACTCGACTTCAACAGCAGTTGATGTCAGTTTCGAGGCGACAGACTAAAATGTTCAAGACCCGCACAAAGCAGTTATAGTGGAGGACAAGTACAGTCGCGGCAATCTTGCAGCAGCTGCAGTTATCAGCTGGCTTTAAGTTCATATTTCCCGCGTAACGCCAAGTGACAGGTCACTTGTCACTGATCACAAAAGGTAGCGGGGACGAAAAGTCAGGTGGGGGGGGTTAGGAAAGCTATGCTCCATGAAAGTATTTTGATGGTGGAAGGGGTGTTTGCACGTAATGAATGAAGAGCAATTAGACGATAATGGCCGGTCACAAAAGACAAATTAGTTGATCAACAGAAGCATATTGGAGCTCTTGCTGAGCCGGGAGAAGAGTGTGTGACACATTTCATAAAGACATAAAGACATAAAGATTAGTGCAACTATGAGCCACAAGGGCCCTTCTTGGTTGCACTCTGTACACTGGACCAGTTGCCCACCAAATCTGTAAATCCCTGTAATACTGAAAAGCAAGCCCTCTATTCTTATCATGATTGTCTATGCTGTTTTTAAAGATGTTCAATGTGCTGCTACTGACAATGTTTTCTGGCAGCTGGTTTCAGTGTTCTACTACCCTGTTGGTGAAGAAAGTCTGCCTTAACCTTGTACTGCTGTGGTTAACTTTAATTTTGAATTTATGACCTCTAATTGCATCATTTCTGTTAAATTCAAACATTTCCCCAAGATATCCCTTCTCCAGACCATGGACAAATTTAAAGACCTCGATGAGATCTCCTCTCAGCCTTCTATATCTAAGTGAAAACATATTCAATTTCTTTAATCTTTCCTCATATGCCAGGTTGCTTATACCATTAACCATTTGTGTAGCCCTCTTTTGTACTCTCCCTAAAAGCCAACAATCTTTTTCATAGCTAGGAGACCAAGCTTGGATGCAGTATTCCAAATGTGGCCTGACATATGCACAGTAAAGCTTCCTGATGACTTCCTCACTTCTGTATGATACATTCCTATTTATTGCCCCGAGCATTCTCAGTGCCTTCTTCCTGGCTTCCTTGGTCTGTTCTGATGCCCCCAATTTTGTGTTTAGAATAACACCTAAATCCTTCTCCTGTTGAGTCACTGATAGCACTTGACCACCCATCAAGTATGGAGCCTTCATATGCTGCTTACCTACATGCATGATTTTGCACTTATCAAAATTAAATTTCATTTGCCATTCTTCGGACCACTTCACAAGTTCGTCTAAGTCTTTTTGCAGCGAGATATGCTCATTTTGACCTGTTATTGCCCTAAAGACCTTCAAATCATCCGCAAATTTCAAAACTTTACTGCTTAGGCCACTTTCAATGTTATTTACAAATATAATGAACAGTAGTGGCCCCAGTACTGACCCATGGGGGACTCCACTAAGAACATTTTGCCATGATGACTTTGTACCATTTAGCATCACTCTTTGCTGTCTATCTGAAAGCCACAACTCTATCCATTTTAAGATGCTACCTGCAATACCATGGGCCTGAAGCTGTATCATTAACCGTTTATGGGGTACCTTGTCAAAGGCCTTACTAAAGTCAAGATATGCTACATCAACCTGATTTCCCTGATCAAATTGTTCTGTGGCGAAGTTCAAAAAGTCCAAGAGATTTGTGAGACACGATCGTCCTTTTCTAAACCCATGTTGAGTATCTTGAATCAACCTGTTACCTTCCAGATAACTAACTATTCTATCCTTGATAATTGATTCGAGTACCTTGCAGACTAGGGGTGTGAGACTTACTGGCCTATAGTTTTCAACTTTCCCTCTTTCTACTTTCTTGAAAATAGGATATACATTTGCCCTTTTCCAATCGGATGGAACTTCATTTTGTGAAACTGATCTACAAAATATTATACTAAGTGGAAATGCCAATTCCTTTTCAGCTTCCCGCAATACCCTAGCATAAATTTCATCAGGTCCTGCTGACTTGTTCACTATCAATGAATCAACATCACTATCAATGAAATCAACATCATTTATCAGATCACATGTCACTGAACTATGGTGTACGGTCGGCAGATTGGTCATATCTTCCCATGTAAACAATGATTTAAAGTGCTTGCTCAGCTCCTCAACCATCTCACTATCCTCACCCAATGTAGTCCCATTGACTTCCAGGGGGCCAATTGTGCTAGAAACTGTACTCAGCTTGTAGAAACTAAAGAACTTTTTGCTGTCCCCATTACAGTTCCTAGCTAAATCCAGTTCTTTTGCTCGCTTTGCTGCTCTGGTTTTTTGCTTCACAGTGTCTCTAGCTTTTCGATACGCCTTTAGATTAACGACATTTGAAGCTTCTTTAAACACTCTAAATGCAGTTTTAATAGCCTTAATTGCTATTATCAAGTCTTGTGTCTTGATAAAAGTCGTAGTCTCATGCTGGCTTTCCTACCCTTCTTTTGCGTCTTTGCTTTTGGGGGACATGTCTAATCTGAATTTCCTTCAAGTAAGATTTGAACTTTTCCCACATTTCACAGGCATTTAAATTGGAGAATTCTTCTTCCTATTTGATGGCACTTAAAGCCGCTCTCATGCCGTCAAAGTCTGCTCTGTTGAAATTTGGAACCTTTACCAAATTATCCTTAACAATTTCCCCTATATGTGCCTTGAATCTAACTGTTATGGTCACTTCTTCCCAGAGTTTCTCCAACTGTCAATTCTTGAACCAAGTCACTTAAACCCGAGAATACAAGGTCCAAGAATGAGCCATGCCTGGTAGGTTCCGATACAAACTGGTGTAAGAACAGGTCCTCTTCAAGGCATTTCCTAAACATTTTGCATGATGGGAGCCAACACCAACATTTTCATATCCTTTTAGATTAAAGTCACCAAGAATAAGGCACTTCCTCTGAAAGTTTCTACTGATTTCCTCACAAATCACCTTATCAAGCTCCAGTTGCTGAGAATGTGGCATGGTTCCTGATCGGTAGAAAGCCCCTATCCTCAGAGTATTGCTGTTGCCTTTTCCCACAGTGACATCAAGCCAAAGGGACTCCACAGACACATATTTATCCCCACCTGCTACTTTTTGAGAACTGAATAAGCTATTCACATAGAGCATTACACCACCCCCTTTCATTGCTGGACCCCTATTGCACGAAAAGATATTGTATCCCTGGATCTCATAGTCCTGCAAGTTATCTCCAAAATACCCTTCACTGACCCATGCCTCCGTAATGCAAACAAAATCTGGTTCCTCCTCAGCAACATAACACTTGAACTCATCAAATTTGGATCGGATACTCTGAGCATTAAACATCATACACTTGACAAATGCTCCATAACTACCTTTGGCTTTTTCATGCTGAGGAGTTCTTTTATCACTAGATGAACTATCACTCTGCCTCCTTGAACTACTGCTGTCCCTATTTGCTGACTATGAGGTTCTATTGCCTTGGCTGACACTATTGGAATATTCCTGGGTTGGCAATACAATTTCACCCCGGTATCCGGTAAGACGCGTGATGTATTTGTATATCGGGATTTTTTTTTCAGTTTGAAGTTTGTAAGCGCGGAAATGACGTCGTGACCTTTGGACAGGTGGCACTGCTATTAACAGCAGAAAAAACGGCCAACATACCCCGCTTATTCCAACTTCTCCATGGCAAACCAGTTAATTGATTTGTCTCTCAAATGCATTCCACGGAGCTCCGAAAAAGCTACTGGAGCAAGCCTTTCCGGAACTTAGACGGCGCAGCAATCGGGCCTATATCATTCATCGGTCCGGCCGAAAAATTACTTGCGAAAACAACTAGGAGACCGGGCGAATAGTTTCATACTAGTTCCGCCCGGCCATGTATTGGATATTGACCAAGATGTGCTGGATGTGTTGAGCTAAGATCAAAACCTGTTGCACAGATTGGCCGAATCTGATCAGGTTGGCCATATACCTTTGATCCTGGAGCAAATGCGAGCATGGCCTGGTGGCTTACTCTCGCCACTCAGATACCACGGCCCTGTGTGTCCACAGTAACCTCGACGGCGCTCTTATGACTCCGGTTAGACATGTTGTGGGACATTGCATGCCAGACCGGTTTGAGGCTAGGTGCAACCCAAAATGTACCAGTGGTGCCAAAGCGTGCTCCGGCGCGTGGAGCTCCTGTTCAAACAGTCGGCCGACGTGTAAACAACAGTCGGGCCTGTTATTCAACGTAAGTCACTGGGCACATCCAGAACCACTACTGCTTGCTATGGCAGCCGATGTCAATGCAGACACTTATCAAAGAGCTGTCGACAAGATCTGACAATATCGACAGCAGTGGTGGATACAGGAGGGAGATGAGGTAGTGCCTTATGAACTATCAAAACAAGTGACCTGTAAAGCGAACCATTGCGGGGCGGGGATAGCCGAGTGGCTATGGTGTTCAGCTCCGGATGCCAAGGTCCCGGGTTCAACACTCGCCCCGCTCGGGACATTTCCGAATCCCTCGGCCCGCCCGCGAAGCAGTGTGGGCGACGCCATTAGCCGTGATTGTGCATACAGTGCATCGATCGAGAAGCACCCAACACACAAACAACAGACGAGGCGACCCGTTGCGTGTCGGTTGGTTGGGATTATCACCATCCCACTGGGACGATGAGCTCGCGACGCGGCCACCGCTCGTGGCTGGTTTGGCGGGTCTGGAACTGAATATCGCGCTCACAAAGTGCCGCTCTGCCACGTACACACACACGCAGTGCGTCGAAAGTGCGAAACAAATTGTGACTGAAGCGGTGGACACTGATGTGGGGCAGGCACAACGACACGGCTGTATTTTCCTTTTAAAATTAGCGACAGAAAATCCATGCCGCCATTCGAGTCGAAGCACGACTTCCGCTTTGTGCAGTCCAGTATTGACCATGCCGCTGTGCCAAGGGATTGCACGTGTCTGTTTGCACTCCTGTGATTGCTGCGATTGCTCGTAAGGATACAGCACTGGGAGTGGCTTTTCACGTGACTTGTCTCGGGGTGATGCAATATTATTCATGTTTGTGCCACGTGTGTGTGTGTGTGATTGATGTACATGATATTGAGCTGCTGTATCGGAACTGCTTGCTGAGTCACAGCCAAGTGTTCACATTGCGATGTAAAAGCGTGCTATCGACCGCGTTTGCTGCCGACACGTAAACAGTGACAGGCGCTTCGCTTCATCTTTTGTTAGCATAACCTACCGGTGAACGTTTACAACATAGTGCTTAAATGATATTTACTCTAGCTTTGACGGCAAGCACCCTGATGCCCACTGTCCAGTAATCGGTCGGTATAAATGCCGTAGAAGTCGGCGGCTGGCTACCGCAAGCGCACACAACCATGACCCTTAAGTACTAATGACGCGCGGGTCATGTTACACTCGGCCAATGTCCCGGGGATCAATCAGTCGAACTTTGAAGGATCGACGCGGTATCAAGTTTTTCTCTTGCAAAATGGAAACAAATCATAAAGCGTTTGACGGCCATGGAACACGATACTCATTCTATCAAACCTGCATTCTAAAAAGCATTCGGATGATCCGCCTATAGTTCATAAGTACGCTTGATATGTTAATTAATAGAGCATTCATTCATTTTGCTGTACACCACACCTGGGAAAAACAAAACAGTCACCAGTTCACCCATCCATCCTGTCTCCCAAATATAAATAAATACCTCCAACGCCTGACATGTTTCGACATCAATGTTATTAATATTCGCGCGCAAATATTCGGAAATCTTTCCAAACGGTGTGGTTTCCTTCGCATTTGTTCCTCACACATTTGTCATACAAGTGTGGCTTGTAGATATCTCCATACGCAGATATTCGTGCACGCAAAGGTGCATCTAGCCAATTGTTCGTGTGCATTAATGTCAGTATGTTCCAGTATAGCAGCCCATGGGAACGCCACACGTCCAACGGCGCGTGTCATAAACGCAATACTCCGTGTTTGTCAGTTTGGGCGCATTGCCCTAAGTGTGTATGCAGCCACGTACCTTGAATCATATATGCGGATGTAAGGTAATTGCACATGCGATGCACTAACCAAATTGCATTATGAAAGGCGGAAATAAATGCGGCATCCTTGTCTAGGGGACTGGACTCCGAGGTCTCGGGAAAGTGGAAGTGTACACGCAGTGGCGTCGTCAGAGATTTCCCTCGAGGGTCAGTGAATTTCATCCCCGAATTGTGACTGAGGTGCCGGTTAAGGATGAGTTGATGAGTCAGATACCTGTCTCGACAGCCCGACTGAAGTGCCGGTTCAAGGCCGTTTCCAGAATATTGTGTCTGGATAGATGAGTATGGAAGATAGGGTGCTGATTTAAGGGGTGATGGAGGTTCTGCTTCGGGAGTGTTGCCAGGGAGCTGTTTCAATGAGGGGCGGGGGAGGGAGGAAGTGGAGGATCCCCAGGATCCCATGACTTAGAGGCATTTCAAGGGAACTCTTTGATGGGTGCGATGGGCCGATTCAGCGACGTCACCAGGGATCTGTCTGGAGGGAGCAGCGGTTGTGCCGTTTCAGGACCGTTTCCAGGATTTCGTGACACGAAGAATAAGATGCCAGTTCACGGACTTCAGTACATATTCTCTCTTGGGGTTGGTGGTGGTCTTTCCACACACATGTTTCGTTAATGAAAGGTGCCAGGTTGGATCCTCCACTTAATCTGGCATTCTCCACAGCCGGTGATGGAACCCGGACCCACAATACGGTCGGTCACATGACATAATACCCTGCCGGGCCGGCCGGTGACGGACCAAGACCGGACCCGCGCCACATCGGCCACAGGACACACCCTGCCGGGCGGCCGGTACGGACGACCGGACCCGCACACAGTCGGCCACAGGACACCCCTGCCGGGCCGGCCGGTGACGGACCAGGACCCGGACCCGCATCACAGTCGGCCACAGGACATGTGCTGCCGGGCCGGCCGGTGACGGACCCGGACTCGGACCCGCACCACAGTCGGCCACAGGACACACCTGCCGGGCGGCCGGTGACGGACCCGACCCGGACCCGCACCACAGTCGGCCACAGGACACACCCTGCCGGGCCGGCCGGTGAGGGACCCGACCGGACCCGACCACAGTCGGCCACAGGACACACCTGCCGGGCCGGCCGGTGAGGGACCCGACCTGGACCCGCACCACAGTCGGCCACAGGACACACCTGCCGGGCCGGCCGGTGACGGACCAGGACCCGGACCCGCACCACAGTCGGCCACAGGACACACCCTGCCGGGCCGGCCGGTGACGGACCAGGACCCGGACCCGCGCCACAGTCGGCCACAGGACGCGTGGTGGCGGGACCGCCCCGGACGCGCCGCGTGCCGCGTGCCGCCCGTCTGAGTGTTCGCCGGCAGGAGCCCGCGGGGGGAGCGCCGCGCCGGCCGCCGCAAAAAGCAGCGGCGGCGCGGCGCGGCCACCAGACGGCCGCGTCCGTCGACGGAGCAAGAACAGCCTCGCCGACACAAAAACGGCGCACGTTCGCCGACGCCGCCTGGTCTGACGGCGGCGGACGTGCGCCGCCGTCAGACGGGCGCATCGGCGCGCTGGTCGAGACTGTGCGGGTCCGCCGGTCGGCACAGGTCGGCCGTGCATCGCCGGGTCGCGCTGTGTCGACTGGGTCTGTCGGGAGCGGGGAGGGGCAGCGTCGTCCCCGACGGCCGTGTGCTGTTGACTCTCGGTCGGATGTCCAGAGCCAGGTGTAGTTGAAGTCGCGCATATATTTCTCCTGAGTTCACTTGAGTTGCAGGAACACAATTAATGTTTCATAAAAAAGAATATGCCCAGCTCCGTTGATCTCATCGCGTCATGTATGACTCAGAACGTACACTAGCGTCGAAAAAACGAGCACATAATTGCCTATTGCGACATCATCGGCAGCTGGTTGCGAAAAGCAAAGTCAGCCGGGAAAGGCCTGCTGTTGACTGAACAAAATATTGGCATCTGGCAGCACATTCAATGGACTTTCCGCTATGTTTCATCGGCCTATGTGGGAACACTTGGCCTGTCATGGGATATCATATTTGTGATATATGGCTCAGAATGCTAACACCGGACAGTTAATCGAGCCGGCTGCGACACCTGGTAAACGCTCTGTCCAGAATCGTGCGGGGTGCGAGGGGTACCTTTCACGCAGACGGAAACATTAACTGTAGTCCCCAAGACATTTCCATGCGAATAGGGTTCATCGCATTATGTATTCCCATGCACACCAAACCTGTTGTACATTTTTATATCACTGCGCCGGCTGTAGAATGCCGGTACGGCGTGGTAATCATGGGAGCATTTTCAGGTGCCGAATTGACCACTGAATTGAACGGTAGATATGTTTAAACAGCCTAGGCTTCGCATTGAAGCACTTCAGGACCTTAGTTTATCACTATGGTTCTGTAACTTTCGGCTAAGGCCAAGGAAAGGCCTTCGCACTTCTAGTTACGACCTGCTCCCCGGATACAGTCTGGTCACAGTTGAGACCTGATCTCACCTGGCACATACCTAACCAGGTCAGTGACGGTGACTTGAACTAGGTCACAGCCTGACCACAGTGTGGCCTGACCCAGCCTGACCCAGCATGACCCAGCCTGACCCAGCCTGACCACGGCTGTGACCTGACCCAGCCTGACCCGGCCTGACCGCGGCTGCAGGGGACAGCTTGCAGGGCCTCCGCAGGGGGGAGCTTGGGGTATTTTCAGACACAACCGTACGAAGGCACAGCTTCCCCATCCCCTCCTGAATAATACACGTCTAATTTCGATACCCTCGCTATTCCTCTTCGTTACAACCACAACGCAACGAATCTCGATTTCAGGTTTTCCTCCGATTTGTAGCAGTTAGAGGAAAACAGCTGCTTAAGCACATTTCGCAAACGTTTTACTGCCCACATTTTCTGTCTGCATTCCTCGTATCCGCCCAGCATGAAAAACGTCCCTTTATGTGTCACAAAACTCATTCGAAGAGTCCAATGCCTTCGGTGTGCTCTCCGTACCCTTTCGGACGGCCCATGGGTGGGGTGGGACGGGGTTCATCAGCTAAATCACCTCCCGCTCCCTCCCTCTCGTAAATGAATCAGCCCCTAGCCACTGGGCGTGGCGACCGTCCTTGTAATACAAGGTCCCAGTCTGACTGTGAGTGATCACGGCACATTACAGACGGGATGAGTTGCCTGTATTGTCCACCGTCCAGCCTGACTGCCCACACTCGCCTGCTGACTAGTCGGCAAAGCAGCCTCACCGCCCGCTGCCCACCGTCCAGCCTGACTGCCTACACTCGGACTAGCCGGCAAAGCAGCCTCACCGCCTGCTGCCCACCCCAGCCTCCTCCCCCCCCGGGCTTTCCGGAAAAGAGCCTCACCGCCTGCTGCCTACCGTCCAGCCTGACTGCCTACACTCGGACTAGCCGGCAAAGCAGCCTCACCGCCTGCTGCCTACCGTCCAGCCGGACTGCCTACACCCGCGCCAATTTTGCCTATGTTGGCCGATGATACCATAGCCACAGGGCTATTACACACATCTATAATCTACACCTAACTGTTGGCAGTCTCGAAGGCGGCAAAAGATCGTGCAATGCCCAGACCGAGTTCGATTGACATGATGGCGAAACTGCCATAGTTAGAGAAATCCGCGTAATTATCTTGTGAACCAAAACAAGCGATGACTCAGTTGGTTTGTTATTATGAGCTGGCTGAAGCCGCCAACGGCGGGTCTCATGGCGTTGAGCCACGCATGCAACACGTATAGACATATCGCAAGTCATTCTAAAAGTGACACACCACAACAGAAAAAAAGCTTCAATCAGTGGTGGTGACTTTTCAAAAAAGTCAGTGGCGGAACTTTTCCAACACGATCGATGAAGCTGGGTTGCAGTGTTCAAAATCTCGATTTAGTCTGGTGTCTCCAATGGTTAATCCCATTGATTGAAGATGAATATTTTGGGTGCAGGCCCCCATCATCTGCAACACAATTGCAATTTATCTGTTCTCAATTTCTCTACAAGTGCAATTTCTCTCTCTATTCTCTGCAACACAATTTTCCAAGTCTTAGCTTTGCGGATGCTGCCAACAACAAACAAGAAGACAAGTGCAACTAGAGGTCGCACGAGCCTCGTGTGTGGGAATCTCGTATACGCCAGCGCGAAAGGCAGCCGACGAATTCGCGTGAAGCATCCCGTCCCGTGCACGGTCGGGCAATTACGACTTCCGGGGCGGTCCATAGCGCGGGAGCATCCAGCAATAACGGCCTCTCGGCAAAAACTCACCGCCGGGCTGGCCAGCCTCGAGGCCGTTGTCAACCAGCTGAGGGCTGGCAGACGGTGGCACACGTGTTACTGACGACACTGCCACACACGCCGCTCCTCTCCCGTAGGCGTGCCACGGTGTAACGGCAACACTGCCACACACGCCGCTCCTCTCCCGTAGGCGTGCCACGGTGTAACGGCAACACTGCCACACACGCCGCTCCTCTCCCGTAGGCGTGCCACGGTGTAACGGCAACACTGCCACACACGCCGCTCCTCTCCCGTAGGCGTGCCACGGTGTAACGGCAACACTGCCACACACGCCGCTCCTCTCCCGTAGGCGTGCCACGGTGTAACGGCAACACTGCCACACACGCCGCTCCTCTCCCGTAGGCGTGCCACGGTGTAACGGCAACACTGCCACACACGCCGCTCCTCTCCCGTAGGCGTGCCACGGTGTAACGGCAACACTGCCACACACGCCGCTCCTCTCCCGTAGGCGTGCCACGGTGTAACGGCAACACTGCCACACACGCCGCTCCTCTCCCGTAGGCGTCCACGGCAACACGCCACACACCGCTCCTCCCCGTAGTAACGGCAACACTGCCACACACGCGCTCCTCTCCCGTAGGTGTGCCACGGTGTAACGGCCCCCCTAACAACACTGCCACACACGCCGCTCCTCTCCCGTAGGGTGCCACGGTGTAACGGCAACACTGCCACACACGCCGCTCCTCTCCCGTACGTGCATAACCCCTCCTCCCGTAGGCGTGCCACGGTGTAACGGCAACACTGCCACACACGCCGCTCCTCTCCCGTAGGCGTGCCACGGTGTAACGGCAACACTGCCACACACGCCGCTCCTCTCCCGTAGGCGTGCCACGGTGTAACGGCAACACTGCCACACACGCCGCTCCTCTCCCGTAGGTGTGTCACTGTGTAACGGCGACATTGCCACACACGCCGCTCCAGTAGGTATGTCACGGTGTAACGGCAACACTGCCACACACGCCGCTCCTCTCCCGTAGGCGTGCCACGGTGTAACGGCAACACTGCCACACACGCTACTCCAGTAGGTGTGGTGCGCCACGCCACACCTACTGGACCGCCAGGTAAGTCACCGCCACCGTCAAGTAGATCACCATACGTGTATCAGGGCACACCCACTTCCCCGGTTAAATGATATGTTGTCCCATAAAACTGTCGACAAAAATTACATCGAAATAAGTAATTGAAGGTTACCCAAAGGCACATAGCACAGTGGTGAGAAAACCTGACTTCGCATGATGCCCAATGATGTTGATTAACTCCTGGCTTCTCTGTCCTTTTGACAATTCATACCGGATGAAACGACCTTCCTTACTCCATGAACAACATATTAATGCTTTCGTCCGAAACTGCTACATTGATAGAAATAAATACCTCTATTACGCTATTCACCGAATGTTCTTGAACATTTCAACGAATGAGTTTCTCCTTGGGGAGAGGTGGCTGTTTTACCGAGCCTTCAGCAGAGGAGCATAACCCGCCAACTCACCATCGCAGGGGATGAGTGGTCTAGGGGTAAGTTGCTCGTCTCACAATCAACGGGTTGTGGGTTCGAGTCTCACCTGTCGCTACTCTTCACCCGCGACCAATCGGCGTGAGAGATTGGCGACGCTACATGACTCAACGGTCGATGTGTCGTAAAACCAATAACCAACCAACAACCTCACCATCGCAGGGGAATATGACAGGGTTGAAGGCACAACATAGGCTAGAGAGCAAAATAACATGCTGCATAGAAGAACGAGTTCGTGTTCCAAACGTTCCCCACCGCACTTCTATGAGGTTATCAGGTCGATGCTCGCTAGTTTTGCACCAGCACACGCCAAAGCTAGATAAAAACCGTCGACTTTGCCACAGTGCCCTTCTAACCATCCATAGGAGTTGCAACAGCTGGCTGGTGTGACACGTGTAGCAGGCTTTGGAATACAAAAAAAAGTGGCTGCGACCAGAAGAAACCACTAGACCACGTTTGGTAGCGGTGTCAATGTCATGCACGCGTGCCATCTGTCGACGGAGATCACAAACACAGGCGAAAGCTTTCAACATGTAAGGTGTTCACGCATAACAGGAATCGAGGAATTTTCCGGGGTTTGTGGCAGTCCGACAACTTTTTGCTCCTCTGGCATTCATTCGCGCACTGACACCGAAAAGATCCTCGCAATCCCACACAAGTTTCACGATATCTTTCGCTTCCTTCCAGGCATTCTCTTATGGCCATTGTAAAATCCTAGTTACAGGGTGCACCGTGCTGTCCTTGCAACAGAAACGACGAATGGTGTGAGGAAAAATGGGTGTACTGCGCATCACTCAGTACTCGGAAATTTCGTTTGCGGCAATAATCAGCCGGGCCATTAGTGCTACCTCATGTTGTCCGTTCGGCCTGCAGAATATTGCCTTCGTAAGAATGATGCGCACTGCCACAAGCTTGTCTGTGCATAGGCGTTTTGCGGTATCTCCTCGAAGTTTAACTTCCGCAAGCCTCGTGAGAACTTTTACCACGAACGTGACAAACTGCATAGGCTGACTACGAATGATTCGCTAGCTATTGAGCATCCATGTTCCACAACTGCGGCCGGTTGTCGGATTCTGAACACTGTGAGGAGGATGCCCCGTGAGATAATCTCTTAACATCGTCACGTATGTCGCAATCGCTTATCACTAGGCTTCCTTGATGGATAATTTTGGTGATTCGGGGTTATTAGGATTCAGAGACGTATAGACTGTAATAGTCATGCATATTTTTTCATTAGGGGTAACCACAGTGTTGCAAAGCATCTCCACAATTAATATGTTGTCATAGGTGTGGGTAGGGGTCAGTGAGGCTAGTTGAGCCTACAGGTACGTTGAACCACCCCCATTATCTCACCTCCTATGGTGTCACGAGAACGTATAAGCCAGCTGCCGATACTTTGAAGGAAGTCTCAATTTCTTGGTTGGACGGGGTGCCGGGAGTGGTAGACATCTGGTGAACACCGAACAGAAATGTGTTTTTAAAGTCTGAAGTAATTTTTACCTTGTCTTGGAAATGTTTTATTTTCCTTAATTGATGAATGACAGGCTGCGGATCATAGCACACAATTGTATGCATCTGTTTTGTCTTGACATCCGCCCAAACCACTTTAGTATGAGATCATTAAGGAGAATATTAAGGATGTCCATCTCCTTAATCAGGAGATGGACAACCATATTTGATTCCAAGTAAGGTGGGTATGTGGCCCTTTGAGGAATTGCTACCGGGGAAAGATGAGCCGTGGATTAGCCGTGTCCTAGTAATGTGCTGCGTGCTACTGATATTTTTCTCATGAATCATGACATAGATTGGCATGAAATTGTTGTTCAGCCTATTGTTGTTGAGCAGCTTGCTATGCGAAAAGCAGATTGTGGCGAAAACACAAAGCGGGACGTTCTCCTAGCTATCAGAGTTGAAGACATTTTCCGCCTTCCCCGTTGTCACCTTGGTGCCGACTCAGCGTGCGCAGTCTCCCAGCCATGGGGAATGGCGGCTTACGTTCTTCACGATCCGACAACAAAATAACTGAACGAGAACCTTTCGGCAAAAACAGGCCCACTAAATCGACGGCAAACAAAGGCGGGAACCACTGGCGGTGGTTAACCAGCAGGGCACTGGAACACAAGCCAGCGAGGTGTGCGCGATAGGGCAGGACTCTGGGCCCGCTGAATGTAAACAACTGGAGACGGGGCGAAATTACGCTGTGTCGCTCAACGCGGTGGCAGATTTGTGATCGCGGTCAACTCCAGCCGCCCCGTGAGCGTGTCGATCAGCGGCGAACACTGGCCGACCACCGGCACACGCCGGAATCGGTCCCCGTGCGCCGCGACCGCCGCGCGCTCGACGACAGGGGGAGGGGACGCACGGAGGGGAGGTCACGTGCCACGCGTGCCCACCAGGTGCGCCATTGCCGAGACACGCATCTGCCGCCGCGTGGACGCCGGCCCCGTCGGCTCCGACGACTCCGCGCCGGGCGGCGCGTCGCCGCCGACGCGGCCATGATGCGGCGCGCGCGCGTGTCGTACCTGTGCGTCGGCGGGCCGTGCGGGGCTGTCGGGCTGCGTCGCCGGTCGGGCGCGTCGGTCGCGTCTGCAGCACGAGTCGGCGCCGTCGCACCACAAACGGCGACCACCTCTCGGCACGTCGGCACCGCTTTCACTGCGGCCGCCTCCGCCGCCGCCGCCGCCGCCGCCGTCAGCACGCGGCACACGGCGCATGTGCAGAGTGCAGGCCGGCCGTCTGCTGGCGACGCGACGCCAGCCGGCGCCACCGGAGCGCGCCGCCCGCCGCCGCCGCGCACGGGGACGGGCCGCGTCGATCGACACGCGGCGCCGACGGCGACGGCCCAGTCGTCGGCGCCGTCGGCTTCGATGGGGTGGACGGACGCGGACGGCGCGCGGTTCGAGCGTGGCGGGTGTCAGTGCGACCGGTGGCAGGGCGGCCGGCTGTCGTTCAGCTCCCAGGTGTCCGGCCACCGCCCAGCTCCCAAGTACCCGGCCACTGCCCAGCTCCCAGCTGCCCGGCCACCTTCCATCTCCCAGGTGCCCAGTCACCAGAGAGCACAGTTGGCCTTGAACTTCGCGTAGGCCACGGTATCGCGGTGGGGAGCACTGTCCGCGAGGCCGTTAGGTCGCGGGCCGCCGGTGCACCTGCTCTGCACCAGCCCGCTACCAGCGGGGTAATTATGCGCCGCAGGTGCGGCGGAGGCATGAGTTGTTACCGCGCCGACACTCCCGCCACCGCCGACACTCCCGCCGCCGCCGCCTCGGCCGCGCATGCTCCGCCGACTATTTGCGTTTTCGCTTTTGTCACTCGCCCGGACGTCGCCGATCGAGGCGCGGGCTCCGGTCCCGCCGGCTGTGGCGACCGACCGCCGGCAGCTCTTGGCTGGTAACGACAGCTCCCGGCCGGTAACGACAGCTCCCGGCCGGTAACGACAGCTGCACCGGCCGGTAACGACAGCGATACCGGCCGGTAACGACAGCTGCACCGGCCGGTAACGACAGCTGCACCGGCCGGTAACGACAGCTGCACCGGCCGGTAACGACAGCGGTACCGGCCGGTAACGACAGCTGCACCGGCCGGTAACGACAGCTGCACCGGCCGGTAACGACAGCTGCACCGGCCGGTAACGACAGCGCACCGGCTGGTAACGACACCCCCGTAACGACACCCGGCCGGTAACGACAGCTGCACCGGCCGGTAACGACAGCTGCACCGGCCGGTAACGACAGCGATCACCGGCCGGTAACGACAGCTGCACCGGCCGGTAACGACAGCTGCACCGGCCGGTAACGACAGCTGCACCGGCCGGTAACGACAGCTGCACCGGCCGGTAACGACAGCTGCACCGGCCGGTAACGACAGCGATACCGGCCGGTAACGACAGCTGCACCGGCCGGTAACGACAGCTGCACCGGCCGGTAACGACAGCTGCACCGGCCGGTAACGACAGCTGCACCGGCCGGTAACGACAGCGATACCGGCCGGTAACGACAACGCCGGTAACGACAGCGTACCGGCCGGTAACGACAGCTGCACCGGCCGGTAAACAGCTGCACCGGCCGACACCGGCCGGTAACGACAGCTGCACCGGCCGGTAACGACAGCTGCACCGGCCGGTAACGACAGCTGTACCGGCCGGTAACGACAGCGATACCGGCCGGTAACGACAGCGATACCGGCCGGTAACGACAGCGATACCGGCCGGTAACGACAGCTGCACCGGCCGGTAACGACAGCTGCACCGGCCGGTAACGACAGCTGCACCGGCCGGTAACGACAGCTCCCGGCCGGTAACGACAGCGGCACCGGCCGGTAACGACAGCTGCACCGGCGGCGAGAGTCACGGTTGACCGCACACGGGCCGATAATGCACCTGTACTTGGGGTGCTGTACTCCGGCGCACGTAGGACTTGCCAGAGGGCATCCTTCAAGTTTACAGAGCGCATCTAAAGTCAACATGGGTCCAAATGGGTCGGCACAAGGCATGATATTAAGTCCCTCCGTTTGTAACACGCAAAACAAAACGGTTGACACTATGCACGTCGATTTGTGCACCTTTGAGGGATTTTGTCCTCTCTCCATCAATGTTGACTTCCTCCACCTCCAATAACTTCAACTTTTAACATATAACTTAATTGATGGGCTCCCTATATTTATTTGGGCCAGCCCATTTCCTCCATATATTGTCCCACCCCCTCAATAAATTTCAGAAATGAACATCAAGAAATAGATGCCAATTTGCAATGCATTTTCAAGTTTGCGCAGCACACACCGCCTGCGTCTGATACTCCGGCGGTGTGGCTATTGTGGGCACTACATCCTCGTTCCAGCGAAACAGGTCTGTTTTAAGCTGAGTCACTCTGGTAAAAATAGTAGCTCGCCCCCGTGTCACGAGGTGTGGCCATAGCGCGCCGTCGGATCATTCCTCAGGGCAAGCGAGGCGTCCAACGTCGGACAAGACGCCAACAATAATTGGGCGTACTGAAGGCGCCGTACTGCGAGCCGCCAGTCTCCACAACGTAACACCGTGCACAGTCCAGACTGGACGGAAGACGGCGAGCTCCTCCGCGAGCCGTGTATAGCTGAGATGATGGCTACTTCGGGTTATGTGTAGCTACTGAAGGACGAGCGTGGCTCCAATAGAACTGTGCCGTATGGCTCTTACATTCCACTTGTTGGCGGCACATGGATGCACGGAAACAGAACAGACGGCTGAAACAGACGACAGTGCTGAATTGTCATGGCGCGATTGTCTCATTCTTGGCAATCGTGAAATGTGTGCGATGAAAGCTTGCAGACATGTTCGGACACACACACACAGACACACACATATCTATATATATATATATATGGGTGTGCCATGTTCAATATTTTAAGCTTTTCACGGTTACGTTTGTCTCTATTCGAAGTTCAGAAACGCGTCATAAAATACTAGCTTTGACAACTTCTCAACCCGGCAACAGGATGCGTAGGGCTATAGAGCCAAGCTGCTTGCTGAAGGAAATCTAGTCTTTTATTCAAATATGTGGTGTGTGTGTGCTACATGATCAAACCTGGTCGATGCGCCTTAAAAGTCAAATAACCAACCAACCAACCAGATGTGCTGGTGTATTTGAGTAAGTAGCGTATCTAAACCTGGCGTTTGTGCACCGACTGCATTCCTGAACAATCAAGCCAGCGCAGAATGAAAGGATTTGACGCAGTTGTCGTCGGCATCCGCATTCTTGATGGATTAGCCGGCTAGAACTTGCTGTAAAATATGGTCGTATGTTAATTTTCATGAATTACAATTGGCGGATCATAGTGTTAAATATTGCGCACTATTATAATTAATGTCGTACAACTTGAGCATGTGGCTGCAAAACGTAGCGGGAAGCTGAATGCACAAGGAATCACTTACAACACTTTGGAACATACAAGGACGCACCTTGTTAGTTTTCGTTCGTAATCTGCCATATAGGGCGTATCGCTGCATCTAACCGTGTAAATAATCTTTGTTTGCGTTGATTAGAGTTCCCAAATCATGTGTTAGTGGTGCTGAGTGCAGGTAGCTATGCTTGATCATGTAGTGCGGTATCGGCGACAGGTCGCGGGTTAGTCTCAAATCATCCATGTGGAAGGTAGCGGCACGGAAACCGCTGGGATGTAGTTATCTGCATGCAATATCATGGAGCTGATGCTCAGCTTCCAAAGCTAGTTTGGAGGCTGACCTACCCGTATTAAGCGTTACTAAACGCATGGAACAGGTCATACAAGCACCTCCGTCACAGGTCAGGTCAAACAACTAACTACCTCCGCCATAAATCAGGCCAAGCAATCACCTCAGTCACAGGTCAGGTAAAGCAATCACCTCCATCATAGGTCAAGTCAACCGGTCATCTCCGTCACAGGTCAGGTCAAGCAACCACCTCCGTTAGAAGTCAGGTCAAGCAATCACCTCCGTCACAAGTCAGGTCAATCAGTCACCCCCGTTACGGGTCAGGTTAACCCTCAGTCTTTCCGGTAATATCTTCACACCCTGTCTAGGGGAACACTTTTATACCCCTTCAAATCTCCAACCTAAGCGTTGCGCGAAAACAAAAGT
This sequence comes from Imbricaverruca yamaguchii, assembly GCA_034440575.1. Lineage (NCBI taxonomy): Eukaryota > Metazoa > Arthropoda > Thecostraca > Neoverrucidae > Imbricaverruca > Imbricaverruca yamaguchii. The sequence continues at coordinate 2,203,405 of JAOTOL010001646.1, read as the reverse complement.
GGTGTTATCGGGAAATCCTCGACGAGTATGGCCAGAAACCATTCCCAAAATTTTTGCCCCAAAAGGTGACGTCGCTACAGAGTGACATGTGATCACGAATGACATCATGTTTTGGCTCTGGGAGTTCATTTTAGGTGGATTAAAAAACATTTAGAATCAGAAATGGACGACGAAATCGACCGTGGGCCCAATATGTTTCCCCATGCAAAATAATCAGCATTTTAATTTGATAAATCTTCAAAATGTTGAGGTTTCAATTTTCTTGATTTTGATTTGTCTTTTTTAATGGGTGAGGGGGCCAAGGGACGTTATCTTAAGTCAACTTGCCCTCACAACAAGTGCTTACTTTGGCCAGTCTTCAATTTTAGCCCTAACGGAAAAATATGCAAAAACAACAAGTCATCAAAAACGAACAAAATGACTAATTACTCTGCTGTGTCTTGTTGTATCTCTAAAAATAAGCAAACGCTTAAAGTTCATTGAAACATCTTTATCCGCTCAAGCGTGACGACTGGTTGAACATTTTTCCAGGTGACCTCACTTGACCTTGACTAACTCGTTAACCGTAGATTATCTGATTTCGAAAGTTTCACACAGCATGCGAAGTTGATGCGGGAGAAAGCATGCTAAATTTCTTCGCGCTGCTACGCGCCTTTTTCCACCACCTGCGAAGAACCTTAAGAGGAGAGGAGTGAATAATGACCCCTTTCCAAGACGGATTAAACAATTCACTAAATCGTGAAAAAAGCTAAACTAAAAATCGTGAGAAAAAAAACTAACTAAAAAATAGTGTAGTATGCTCCGCTGAGCACAGATAAGCCGTCGAGCTCACCCCAGGCGACACATCTGGCGTCTGGTTCGGGTCCGTTGGACTGTGTGCTGGCGACGTCAGCACACGGTTTGGCCAGCTGACTCGACCTGTGTTCAGCCCGCGCCCGGCGGAAATGCCTTGTGTCCACCCAGTTCACGGTCGACGCCTGGTGTCGCAAACAACATGGAGCCGAACAAAAATATATCTGTGGAGACGACTAACTGGTAGACACGTGCTTAGCAGAGCCCATCCTGTCAACAGGACCGATAATTCCTAATCTGTCCTCCTCACTCATGAGGAAGTTTCCCTTTCCCTCATGCATATGTCTTGATTTACTTTGTTTAACTTCAAAGATTCTTGGTGGCATTGAATTACATACAACAAACGAAACATCTTATGAATTCGGTTTAATTTTGTGCGTAGTCCCCTTGCTATGTTCCTGGAATAGGCTGTTAATTTTCTAATTCCATTTTGGCTCGTCGGAAGGAAAGCCACGTCCCTGAAGTATGATTGCACACATTTAAGTTGCAGGGATATTTCATATTTTGTAATTATCATGCATGGTGCATATGCACATGATGATTTGTATGTGCCTAATTGCGGGAGCATGCATGCACTGCGGGAACATGCATGAGGCTGGGCAATGTTTCTAAACAATACGGGGTTTTCCGTCCATTCAACACGCTATCCGAGGAGTGCTAAATGATGCTGAGACGTGAGATGATGATGAATGGGGAGAGCAACTGAAACAATTTACTGGACCAATCGTATTACCACATTCACCTCCGGTATTTCGCCCAGAGGTGCCGAAGACGTGACGAATGTGTGGCACTCAGTGCCGAGTACGTGACGAATGTGTGACACTCAGTACCGAGGACGTGACGAATGTGTGACACTCAGTACCGAGGACGTGACGAATGTGCCTCAGTACCGAGACGTGACGGATGTGTGACACTCAGTACCGAGGATGTGACGAATGTGTGACACTCAGTACCGAGGACGGGACGAATGTGTGGCACTCAGTACCGAGGACGGGACGAATGTGTGACACTCAGTACCGAGGACGGGACGGATGTGTGGCACTCAGTACCGAGGACGGGACGGATGTGTGGCACTCAGTACCGAGGACGTGACGAATGTGTGGCACTCAGTACCGAGGACGTGACGGATGTGTGACACTCAGTACCGAGGACGTGACGAATGTGTGACACTCAGTACCGAGGACGTGACGAATGTGTGCTCAGTACCGAGGACGTACGGATGTGTGGCACTCAGTACCGAGGACGTGACGAATGTGTGACACTCAGTACCGAGGACGTGACGAATGTGTGGCACTCAGTACCGAGGACGTGACGAATGTGTGGCACTCAGTACCGAGACGTGACGGATGTGTGACACTCATACCGAGGCGGACGGTTCACTCAGTACCGAGACGTGACGAATGTGTGACACTCGCCAGACGTGACGGAGGTGTGCACTCAGTACAGGACGTGACGAATGTGTGACACTCAGTACCGAGGACGTGACGAATGTGTGACCTCAGTACCGAGGACGTGACGAATGTGTGACCCCATACAGGACGTGACATGTGCACTCAGTACCGAGGACGTGACGAATGTGTGACACTCAGTGCCGAGTATGTGACGAATGTGTGACACTCAGTACCGAGGACGGGACGAATGTGTGGCACTCAGTACCGAGGACGGGACGAATGTGTGACACTCAGTACCGAGGACGGGACGAATGTGTGACACTCAGTACCGAGGACGTGACGGATGTGTGACTCTCGGTGCCGAGGTACCTGTGACGGGTGCGGCGCACGTGTCTGGGTGGGCCGCGCGGGCCACCGGTCGGTGCTGTGCCCGGCCGCCGCCACCATGACCAGCAGCCCTCGCGGGCCGGCCAGAACTCGTCCTGTGCCGCGCCATTACCATACCGGCCGCCGGTGGCGGCGGAGACGCGCCATGGCCGCCGCCGCCCGCTGACTCGGCAAGCGGTCACGGCCGAACAGGATGCGGCCGCGCTCAGATCAGATGGACAGGTCAGCGGCCGGGTCAGCGGCCGGGTCGCCGACTGGCCCGCCTCCTTACAAGGCAGCGCGCTGGCGGGCCGGCGGCGCGCGGGCCGCGCCGCGGCGCGCGCCGCTGCCCGGTCAGGGCCTCGCTGGCCGGCCACTGTCAGCGGAGGGTGGCTGTGTGCTGACTGAGCGCAACACGGCGGACATTGTCTGCCGCTGTAGGCTGCCACGTGTCCTATCTAGTCGCGGGTGAGGGCGGACTTTGAGCTAGTCCACTACAAACAGAGTGCAGGGTGCAACAGTTCACGGTTCTGAAACCGTAATAACCTGTGTTGCAGTGTTCGCGTTCTAATTTTCTCACGGAAGATTACACGTGCTCTTTTTGGGTTTTCGCCAATAATTATCTGAAGATTCTACATGACGTGCTCTTGACCTTCACGAAAGGGAAGGTCAAGAGCACGTTATGAGCACGCGATATTATAAATATCGCGGAGATATTTATGCTCGCGAGAAAGTTTCGAAAGCGTTTCTCGTTTTAATATTGAAGTTATAGTTTTGTTTCCAAAAGCCAGAATTGTTTTCATGCTGAAACTCTAGAACTGTCATCACAATATTTCTTCTGAGGTACTCGTAACCTTTGTTCAAAGAAGAATATTAACGGTGGTATTCCCGTACGTGGGCTGCTTAGTATACAACATGATTCGCAACCGCCGTCTTCCGCCTCTCGCTGGTGACGATTGGCTGAAATGTTTGGCTTGTGTCCTGGAGTCACGAGTTCAGTTCCATAGAGGGACGGCTCTTGTATTCTAACCTGCATTAATGGATTTGTTGGTTGCATAGCATCCGTTGTTGTTTGTTTATTGGTTGGTTCACGACACACTTTATGCACATTCACGGCTAATGGCGCCGCCCACACTGTTTCGCCGGTGGGCGCGGGATTGGGAAATGTCCTGAGTGGCGCTAGAGTCGAACCCGGGACCTTTGGTACCCATAGCCCGACACCTTAACCACTCGGCTATCCCCGCCCCTGCATAGCATCCGAAATCTCCTTCGCTCTGCACATGGTCTCCATTTTCGTTTGGGTTGGAGAGGGATCTCTTCCCTCGACAGTTTTAACATTTACCATTACGCCTATCGTCCACGGCAAGGATAAACCTAAACACCTTAATATTCCAATCAGTTATCTTGCCCTGACATAGCCCATGCCTTTGCGTCCGTGCGTGAAGGCACCAAGCTGCAGAGGCACTCGAAGTAAGGTCTATAACTGATGGACACAGAGATTGATTAGATATATATGTGTACTAGAATGAGTGCAACACAAGGCTACTCGACTTATCAGTGGACTAGGAAACTTAGACTATGGAGAGAGACTAATGGCATTAGATGTGTACTCGCGCAAGTATGGGATATTAGAGGGGATGTGATTAAAACGCGTAAAAGTGTAAGAGGGTTCGATGATGCCATTCTGGATGATGTTCTATTCAGGGCATTACATGGAGGCCATGAATTCAGATCGAACAAGTCATGAATTCAGATCGAACAAGACAAAATGCGGGATGGTTAAACGCCCACAATTGTTCCGTTAAAAGGTGATTTATCAATGGAGTGGGCTGCCTAGTGCCATGGAGGGAAGCCCCTCATTGAAAGTATTTAAAAGCAGGTTGGACACAATCTTTAGATCCAATAATCGCATATATGAATTATAAGATGAGCTATGGGGAGATGGAAAATTGGGTGGATGAAGTGGGATTCATATAGGTGAGTCACGAGTATGCTAGATATGCTGGGTATAAGTAGGTAGGATGTTGGTAGATACATCGTTTAGAGTTCAAGATGTATTATTGATTCTGGTATCGCGTATCTTTATTTCTAGGTTTATCGTGTCTTCCCTATATTGGCTCAACCCAGGTGGGACTCAGTGAGTCTCCTTAAGCCTATGCATTTGACAACTTCCTGATTGTATGCGAAAATACACCGGACGACGCCTAGGACCAGGCTCCGCAAGTAAATATGCCGAGACATGCCGTGCAATCCATCGTCACTTGAATCGCATGCCAGTAGTGTGCACTCGCACCATCCGGTTTGCGAGATGGCAGACGTGCCGAGCCGAACTATAAATAAACACAAACTCGAGTTTCCATGTCGGCGTGTTACGTGAGCAAATGCGGCATGGCGACGTCGGTGACGTTTTCCGAGAGACCACATGGCTGACCGCGCCAAACTCGCCGGTCTAACGGCGTGCACGTGCGGCCAGGCGCTTCGTACTGACAGGTCAGCCGGTGGCAATGTCAAATGGATTAGTTGGGAGCCGGCACGTGGCTCACGCTGCACACAAAGCTCGATTTATTTTACGGAAAACGAGCGCAATGTTAGGTAGGCGACAGCTGTTTCCCAAAGAAGCGCAAGCGTATGTGCACATTTGCCAAGAAACTGGAAGTGCTGTCAATACTCCCCGGAGCTTGCCAAACAATGTTTGACACGATTTTGTATTACCAAAATAGAATGTCCATGATCTAGGATAAATCATGGTGGAGACGTGGGCGTGCGTGGGGTGGCCGAGTGGTTAAGGTGTTGAGCTCTGGATGCCACGGTCCCGGGCTCGACACTCGCACGACTTGGAACATTTCCCAATCCCGCGGCCCATCGGCGAAGCTGTGTGGGCAGCGCCATCATACGTAATCGTGCATAAAGTGCGTCGTAAGCCACCCAACAAACAACCAAACAACAAACACAACCCAGGTTTGTATCTGGGTAAGCGCCCGAGGCTTGAGTGAGTCTGCTCCAGCGGACGTGTTCAGCATCTGGCCATCAGAGTCGTCCGGTCCCACCGCGCCCTCGCGCATTTAAAAACCTTTATTTTCTCCATCGTTCCGTGTTCTACCTTCATCATCCAGAATCAGATGTGCTCATTTATATATTCTTGTGAATTATTATTCAGGGGCAGAACATTATCATCGGACATACATCTGGGTTCAAGTATACGTAATATAAATATTACATGTTTGATATGTATTTGGCCTGTACTTCGGCATGCTTTGAGGAGCCTTCAAGGAACCGTACGCAATAATTTTACGTGTGCATAATAAACATTATGTACGGTTCCTTGAATACTTCCGAAAACAAAGTCTTCTACCCAAATGCTTTTGATCTGGGTATGAGCATGACCTATCAGCCATCTCTGATTATTGTTGCAGCATTTGCCATGCAGTGACTTTTATGTTTGTTCAAAGAAAGAAGGCAGAGGCGCCATTTGCCCTATCCAGCCATTTTTCATGTTTCCCACATTTAAAATTCTAACCTTGCCACCCAGAGCCAGATCTGCTCTATTCAGTTCATAGATTTGCCAACTGTCATCCTAAAATTTCTCCTGAAGTAGATACTCTCAATGTTTGTGGAAATAAAAGTTTGCGGAACGTTCTGGCGCGAGGGCAGTTTACAATGCACCTCGCACCACAGCCAGCACTCACCATCCGTCCAGGGCAGCTTACCATGCACCCCACACCACAGCCGGCACTTGGCATTCGTCCCGGGCAGCTTGGTTGGTTGGTTGGTTATTGGTTTTGCGACACACCGACCGTTAAGTCATATAGCGTCGCCAATCTCTCACGCCGATTGGTCGCGGGCGAAGAGTAGCGACAGGTGAGACTCGAACCCACAACCTTTCGATTGTGAGACGGGCAACTTATCCCTAGACTACGTATCCCCCGGGCAGCTTACCATGCACCTCGCGCCACAACCGGCACTCGTCATCCGTCCCGGACAGTTTACAATACACCCCACACCGCGGCCGACGTTTTCCACCCTTCCCGGGTGGCAAACCACGGCTGAAGTGCTTCTTTCCATCCCGTGGCTCCAATTCAGCCTCAGGAAGGGATGAAGCTTTTCCATCAGTCTTTGGTAACGCAATTTGGTGAATCCATCGCATCTGAACTCCCTTCAGCTCCACATACATGTTTGCAGCCGCGTGACCGTCTAAACGCTCGGCGCGATGAGTGTTTGACTGATGGAAGCGGAGATTCGAATGCACTGCGCTTTTAACACTCGCGGCTTGTCCAGACTCGCCCAGCACTCCTGAAGGCTGCCATTACCACCGGGGAATGTCATACCTGGCCATAGTTGTGCGCAAGACGGCGAATCACTTGTGCTCATCTTCACCTGCGCCGAGCTCACGACAAACCGCACGGACTCGTGTGCTACGCCAATAACGAACTTGGCCTTGAAGACTTGCAGGCGTGGTTGGTGGTTACGACGATCAAGGGCGCACTGGAGCGTGAATCATGGGAACGTATACATGCGATCAAGATTACGCCTTGATGAGCCTTGTTGGGCGGAAACAGACGGCCAGGTGTACACGGTGGAGTGACGCCTGTTGCCGTAATTACTCGGTTAAACGATCTCGGGTACAAGTGGCGCGAGTGGGACTTGTGTGGGCGGCTACACAGGATTACTTTCTAGAAGTTATATCACCAGTTTCAATTCATGTAACCTACACAAAAAATTGTCTTACGGACTGTGGGATGCATGTAGGCTAGACCGTTCAAGTCCAACCCGACACGCGATTTCGACTGGAATTGAAACTGTGTCGAAACTCCGCGCAATGCATCTCAGGTCATTTCAGGTCAGGGGCCAGTTAGGTCAGCTTGAAGCTTAGATGATCGCGTTAAAAATCACGTTAGATATGCATGCATAAGCCGAAGGTGAGCGTTGTTTTGCCCTATGTGTAGCATAAGGCATCAACAACACAGCAGACTATATTTCCCCCTGAGAAAACATCGCTAGATAGTAGTGGGAGTATACAGTAAATGTCAATAAATAAATGGGTGTACGGAAGTCTAGGGGAGGAACAACAACCTCCCGGCCACAGCTCCATGCCATAGACGTCGGAAGTCGGGGTGTGTCTGAAGTTCGTTGAGTTGTTTAGAGCATCGCAGAAAAAGGAGTGCTCCAAAGATGTCAGAGTACATCGGCTCTTTCAAAAATGCAGAAAAAGTCAGGTTATAATTCGGGGCCCACTCAGCAAATATATCGCTGACATTAGAATATCTGATAAATCTGGAATCACCCATAAAGTATTTCAACCAGGTGAAGTGGTTAGCAATTATCATGGGATCCAGCACGGAAGTAAGGAGTTGCAAGTTATACCTGGCAGATTCAAATGTGGGCATTCCGGACATGTCTGACAAAAACAACCGATTTCTATAAATTCATACAGCAGACACATCGAAACATCGACAATTAATTCCAAAATGTACCATTTTAAGTCTACCGTTGCATTCAGGGCCTTCAAGTTTCAGTAACATTCTTAATCGAATGGATTTATGAACTCGCATCGACACTTCAAGCTTCGCTTCGGTGTTGGATCTGGTTTTGGCTCTGTGTTCATATATGTATACCCGACCCGTTCACCTGGCCGTCTCTACCGATGTGAAGCCAACGACATGACAGGTTAGGCTCCATGGTATACCGCAGCCGAGCTCTGCCTCGCCCACCTGCCGTGGACGCTGATGGCATGTAATTCGACGGTATAGCCTCCTGGCATCTGGTAGGTCAGTCACCACGCAACCGTCACAAAATACGGCTGTCACACCATCCGGTGGTTATACAACACAGCTGTCACACCATCCGGTGGTTACGCAACACAGCCGTCACTCCATCCGGTGGTTACGCAACACAGCCGTCACTCCATCCGCTGGTCATACAACACAGCTGTCACACCACCTAGCCGTCAGACAACATACCACCCGGCCAGTACACCATACCACCTAGCTGTCAGACAACATACCACCCGGTCAGTACACCATACCACCCAGCCGTCAGACAACACACCACCCAGTCAGTCGCCGTCAGCGCACGGCGCACCGCTCACGTGCTCAGCAGCGCCGTGCGCGGTGCACAAATTATACCTCGGGACAGGCTGGCCACCTCAGCGGTCACCTTCCTGTTACCTCATGGACGACTCGCCACCTCAGCGGTCACCCTGCTGCTGCATCAGCCACCAGTGGTCACCCTCCTGCCACCCACTGACTGGCTGGTCACCTCAGCGGTCACCCTGCTGCTGCATCAGCCACCAGTGGTCACCCTCCTGCCACCCACTGACTGGCTGGTCACCTCAGCGTCACCCTGCTGCTGCTCATCAGCCACCAGTGGTCACCCTCCTGCCACCCACTGACTGGCTGGTCACCTCAGCGGTCACCCTGCTGCTGCATCAGCCACCAGTGGTCACCCTCCTGCCACCCACCGACTGGCTGGTCACCTCAGCGGTCGCCCCGCTGCTGCATCAGCCACCAGTGGTCACCCTCCTGCCACCCACTGACTGGCTGGTCACCTCAGCGGCCACCCTGCTGCTGCATCAGCCACCAGTGGTCACCCTCCTGCCACCCACTGACTGGCTGGCCACCTCAGCGGTCACCCTGCTGCTGCATCAGCCACCAGTGGTCACCCTCCTGCCACCCACTGACTGGCTGGTCACCTCAGCGGCCACCCTGCTGCTTGCATCAGCCACCAGTGGTCACCCTCCTGCCACCCACTGACTGGCTGGTCACCTCAGCGGTCACCCTGCTGCTGCATCAGCCACCAGTGGTCACCCTCCTGCCACCCACTGACTGGCTGGTCACCTCAGCGGTCACCCTGCTGCTGCATCAGCCACCAGTGGTCACCCTCCTGCCACCCACTGACTGGCTGGTCACCTCAGCGGTCGCTTTTCAGTCACCTCAGTCACCATAGCGGTCGCCATCCTGTCTCGGTCACCTCAGATAAAGCCGACCACCTCAGCGGTCACCCTTGTCATCCCAGTCATCACATGGGCGTCTCCCGTGTCACCGCATGGCAGACTGATCACCACAGCGGAACATGCTCGCACAATACACAGGTACGTTGAACATCATTTATTGAATAAAACTTTACATGTAAACACCTTATTTATCTACATACATTACACACACAACCACAAAGGAGACACGGTAGGCTGGGCAGGCTGGACAGGTGGAGAGAACAATCACAACGAGCGCACGCAATCACCCAGTTCGCTCAGCATCTCCGTAAAAGACATCATGAAAACAATTGCAATCTTTGTTGGACAATCGCGCATGGCCAGAAGCCTGAGTCGAGCGCCGCCGCACAGCATAGGCCTCAAGATCCCGTACACCCCTCCGCGCCGCATCCCATGGGGAGTCGAGTGTGCTCGACAGTGGGCGCTACGGTCCGGTCTATTTCCCTCAGAGGGTCTGGCCAGCCACACTGTCTATCGCAGCGCACGTCCCGGATCTCGGCCGTCCCGGCCGCGCGCGGCGCGACGCCGGCAGTTGTGCCGGCGAGCGGCGCCGACACGCCCGGCTGCCGTTCCCCTCGGCAGTCGCGAGATCCCACTCGCGCCGCACCACCCGACAGCGCCGCGGGCGTCCCTCGCGTCAGCGCAGGGGCGCGCTGCCGCCGCGGCACGCGCCGCCCATCCGTGACGTCATCATCGCACAGTGTGGGCAGGTGAGTATGTGCTGTGGTCAGGACGAGGCGCGAGCGGGCCGCACAGTCCACCGCGCCGGCAGCGCGACACCCACTCGGACGGACGCGGCTGGACCATGTCAGGCCAGGTACCGGTACTTGTCCTTCTGGTCGGTGCGCTCCAGGTACTCCTTCTCGATCAGGATGTCGATCGATTTCTGCCGGCGGCGCCAGGTCAGTCACAGTCTGACGCTAGGGGCGCCACACCGGTCGGCCGTTTTCGGCAGCGGGAGGCATCAGACGGGCTGTTTCGGGCAGTGGGAGATGCCAAGCGAGACTAGAATCCACTGCCGAAGGCTTCAGATGGTCTGCTGACGGGTGAAGGGAAGGGGAGATACCATGCGGGTCATTATCGGATTACGGAGGTGTCAGGCAGATCATTGTCGGATGATGTGTGTGTGAGGTGGGTTAATGCTGGCTGCGAGAGGCATCAGATTGGCTACTCTCTGTTGCATGTGTCAGCTGCATTAAGGACAGTAACAAATGCTAGCTAGGTTGGTAGCATGTCAGCTGCCCTGAGAGCAGGTGTCAGCTGGGCTAATGACGAGATCGGACGTCGGCTGGGTTAATAACGAGAGCAGATGTCAGCCGAGCCCTGACAGCTGCGGGCCGTATCCGGTGGGTTACTGCTGGGTGTGGGAAGTTTTAATCTAATGAATGAACACAATTGGCAAAAAAAGGACCGACCGACACATCGTAGTGGTGTGACAGGCAAAACTTGGCGCAGTAGAATACAATGCAACACTTAACTCACATTCGGGAAGGACAGCGGTGTATACATAAGCAGTAGAAATAGCCATGGATCGACCTTGCTAAAAATAACCTGTTGGATCAGGTGGCCAAAATATACTCAGTGAGGACGAGTGTCTGTGTTCTCCGAGCTATCCATAAACCGCACGACACAATATGAGCAACAAGTTCGCAACATGTCACCATCCCATGTCGCACTACCCAATTCAATTGTGATTTTCATTCTGCCAGAGACCGTATTGACCAAGTCATAAACAAAGAGTTGACTATCTAAACTAGCGCCAGCATCAATGTATCACGAACAGTATTTGCCAAGAATAAAAAAAAACTGGAAAAGCACAAACACACATCGCGGACAGTGGCAGTCAATACGCACGTGCGCATCACAAAAACATCACGTGCATCACAAAACACGTTCCACCAGCCTCGATTTCGCCGCAGGTGCAAGCAGTACAATTCGCCGTCAGCAAAAATGACACACGGTCGGCCGAGCTGGATTTGTCACCGCGAGGAACAGAGGCGACCCCTGCCATGGGGCCAGGGCGCGGGCGGTCAGCGCGACAGAGGCGACCCGTCGCGGGGCCACGGTGCGGGCGGTCAGCGCGACAGAGGGCCCCGGGCGGTCAGCGCGACAGAGGCGACCCGTCGCGGGGCCACGGTGCGCGGGCGGTCGCCCGCGGCCGCGGCCCCCCGTCGCGGGCCGGTGCGGCGCGACAGAGGCGACCCGTCGCGGGGACACGGCGCGGGCGGTCAGCGCGACAGAGGCGACCCGTCGCGGGGCCACGGTGCGGGCGGTCAGCGCGACAGAGGCGACCCCCGTCGCGGGGCCACGGCGCGGGCGGTCAGCGCGACAGAGGCGACCCGTCGCGGGGACACGGTGCGGGCGGTCAGCGCGACAGAGGCGACCCTGCGGGGCAGCGGGCGGTCAGCGCGACACAGAGGCGACCCCTGCCATGGGGCCACGGCGCGGGCGGTCAGCGCGACAGAGGCGACCCGTCGCGGGGCCACGGTGCGGGCGGTCAGCACGCCTGGTGCGCTCGGCCCGCCTGTGGCTGCCGCGGCTCGCACGCCGCCACGGCGGGTCCAGCACTGACACTCTGCACAGACTTCGCTGACACAGCCGATGCATCCATAGCAACAGGTGCGGCCCGGGGCGGGTGGTGATCCGCTGGCCCCGCTGCCGGCACTTGTGATACTTTGGCCTTGTGTGTGTGGATGGACCCAGACTCGGTTGATACATCATAAATGCTCACTATCCAACGTCATAGTTACTATCCAACACATTCACCGTTAAGTATATTCCTCAGCAATATAATGAACCGGAGTAACCGCCGGCAGACACTCAACGAAGGTAACATTATGATTTGGTATGTAGGCAACATAACACAGCCAATTATATTATACTGGAGCGAATTTGAGCGACGACATTCGAAATAGATGTATCTGGACCTAGAATGGACGCGTCATGTAACCTACAATGGAATGGAAGCCAGGAAGAAGGCACTGAGAATGCTCGGGGCAATAAATAGGAATGTATCATACAGAAGTGAGGAAGTCATCAGGAAGCTTTACTGTGCATATGTCAGGCCACATTTGGAATACTGCATCCAAGCTTGGTCTCCTAGCTATGAAAAAGATTGTTGGCTTTTAGAGAGAGTACAAAAGAGGGCTACAAAAATGGTTAATAGCACAAGCAACCTGGCATGTGAGGAAAGGTTGAAGAAATTGAATATGTTTTCACTTAAGTTAACCACAGCAGAACAAGGTTAAGGCAGACTTTCTTCACCAACAGGGTAGTAGAACACTGGAACCAGCTGCCAGAAAACATTGTCAGTAGCAGCACATTGAACATCTTTAAAAACAGCATAGACAATCATTATAAGAATAGAGGGCTTGCTTTTCAGTATTACAGGGAGGGCTGATTGACAGATTTGGTGGGAAACTGGTTCAGTGTACAGAGTGCAACCAAGAAGGGCCCTTGTGGCTCATAGTTGCACTAACCTTTCATGTCTTTATGTCTTTATGAATGAGAAAAACAGCAGCTGAGGTCCGTTTTCAGTGAGTAGCCAGCAACCAACGCTTTACACTACATACCTGCCCTCGTGGGCGAAGGTGCATTTTTATGGACTAAGTACGTCCAAAAAATGTTTTGTTTTTGTCTGTATGCTGGACAGTATTTTGTGCAAACCGAATAATTAGCACATTGAACGATGAGTTATGTCGCCTGCTAGGCTTACAAGGGCTCGACATTCTTACAATCCCACGCAAAGCAACATCAAATTTAAGGTAACGATTCTGTAAGTGCGGTCAATTCTGTGGTGAGCACTCACCTTGATGAGGGGCACTCTCGGCTTGAAGCGCGTGCTCAGCAGGTTGAGTACCTCGCCCACCAGCTGCTGATGCTTCAGCTCCTTCCTCATCTTCATGATGCGCACGATCGCCGCCTGGATCAGCAGCTTGCGGTCCTCCTCGATGTTTTTGTGTGTGTTCTCCTACGGGCGAGGCGAAGGCTTGTCATAGCTCCGTCCATACATGCCCACTTAGGCATGATTCAAGACGACTTCTCTGCAGCCACATATTTACTGAGAGGTAGACACATGAATCAGGCGAATACCCATCCCCGCCGCTGCCTCTGTCGCGCGAACATCGAGTCCACTCGCGGCCCACTCTTCCGGAAACCACCAGCAGATCGTAACCGACCCGTTCATTGGGTTACCCTGAGGAGACAGCGTGACATGGTCTGCGGGGGTATACGTGACTCCTGTTGGGCTAAACTGGGTTGGTTGGTTATTGGGGTTTAAGGGCGCATCGACTGCAGAGGTCATGCAGCGCCCAGGGCTACACTGGGAACACGGCGTGACTGGGACAGCTGGGGCGGAATTAATGTCCCATGGGTTACCCTGGGAAGACGGCGTCGCTGACGTAGGGGCGAAATTGGCTGGTGGTCTGGACGTCCCCAGTGTTCGTGTTACGCCCTGGGAAGAAGGTGTAACACGAACACTGGGGGTGAATTGACGTCCAGTGGGTTACCGTTGGAACATGGCGTGACGTGGACAGCTTCACAGCCATGCACCTATATTAAGCACGGCAAGGTCTCGATATATCTGGAATCTTTGGGAAACGGCCGATACACAAAGAAACGTCCATTATCACCGGACTGACTGCAGGGGCATCACTAGTTGTTGATGACAAACGCTACATACACCGAGTCTTGGCCTACTCCTCTAATATTTAGCCTTTCATTATGCACAATACACCAGGGATGAACGTAACACATATATGTGTATTGAATCCGTTACTGTATGATGCAAGTGCTATGCTGAGATTAACAGAACATACAACTGCCGACATTTCAGCAGTGCATCAGAAGCAGGAAATGACTTTCTCCCGCAATTGTCAGAACTGCTCAGCCACCTCGTCAGACTTCTTCCGTGACCTGCACCGGCGCACCAGAGGCACTGGCCCTGACCAACCACCATGACCCGCCCACCCGGCCGTCCGCACCTGCTCCACCCGCTGTTCAGACTTGAGCGGCACGTTAATGTTGACCCGCAGCTTCTTGTTGTTGTAGCCCAGGAACAGGCTGACCGCGGAGGTGTCGATCAGCTGACTGTCGTCACAACTCAGCAGTTTGGCCTTCAGCAGGATCTGCACCACCTGCCGAGCAACGGGTCACACGGTTAGCATGGCAAGTTGTTGCCCGACCAATGGTAAGGCCCTGCTTCCGGGACGACAGGGCTAACTGTTGCCGAGTCGCCCGAGAGGAGCTAACCGAGTTCGTACAGGGGGTCTATTTCAAGGCCAGCGGAGGTGAACTATTCCTGGATCAGCGGAGGAGACCTGTTCCCGGGTCAGCAGAGACATGTTTCCAAGTCCGCAGAGGAGCCGTCCATGGGTCAGAAATTCTGACCCAGGGACGGCTCTCTAGAGACAGCTAGAAATTCTGATCCATGCTGACTCAGCATGGATTAACTATTCCTAGATCAGCAGAGTAGAACCGTTCCCCGGTCAGCAGAGCAGCTTCTCGGCGGCCAGCTGAGGGTACCTGATATGCGGTCTGCAGGTGACCACGGCTCAGGCGCAGAAGGGACGAGCTGCTCCCAGCTCAATAGACAGAGTTCACAGTTGAGAGTTGAGGATTCTTAGAGTGAGAGTGAGTGGACGAGAGTGAGTGAGAGTGAGTGAATGAGTGGGTGAGAGTGAGTGAGTGAGTGAGATAGTGAGGGAGAGGTAGAGAGAGAGAGAAAGACAAAGATAAATAGAAAGAGACAAAGACAAAGAGAAAGAGAAAGGGAAAGATAAAGAGAAAAAGATGAAGATGAAAGGGAAGACGGAGGAAGAGGGAGACGGAGAGGGAGAGGGAGAGGGAGACGGAAACGGGTACGGAGACGGAGAGGGAGAGGGGAGGGGAGCGGAGGGGAGGAGAGGGAGAGAGAGAGGGAGAAAGTGGGAGGAGATAACGATCTAGATTAGGTTTTACCATGAACTTAGTCATATTTGAATCAAGCAAATTATCGACACTGGAGCCACAACCTATGAGACCCTGGGTCAGAGCTCCTCTTGCACCAGCAAGATCAAGCCCCCCTTCTTGACGAGGGCCGAGGGCATCTCGCCAGTCATGATATGGAAGTACTTGGAGGGCTGTCCTTCGAAGACGTGAACTGTAAGGTTCGGGCTGCTGATGCTTTAGGTCTTCAAATGTACGGTGGGTAGCAAAAGCTATACATACGAATACCTATCACTCCAAAGATACCAAGCTTAACAGTGTTCTTATATCTCGAAATATAACTTCGCGGTATTTCCCTCACATTGATTTGATGAGAACGGCAGCGTACAATTTCTACACCCTCTGCCGCCAAGCAGCTGTCACTAAATATGATGCGCCTGGATGCATTGTCATCACCACTGCTAAAAGAAAGCTAAGTCAGGTATCTCGATGAAGCTTCATGCTGTAAGAGTTGACTAAATCGAAACTTTTTTGTATACCTTCCAAAATACAAAGTATAAAAACAGTAAGGTACAAGAAATGGATGGCAATAATATGCATACGAAGCACGGCTGAATTATTGGCGCAATATGTTTTCTTGTCTTTTGTCGGCGCGCCCTAAAGCCCAAATAACTAACTAAGCATGGCTGAAGAGATGGAAGAGCATGTGTGACAATCCTACGAATTTGACAACTATTGCTTTTTCCTCGACAAGGACAGAATATTAATGATGCGAGTTTTTGCCTACCAGCCTCAGGTGAACTCTCACACACATAAGAAGCATTCCCGAAGCAGTGGAAAAATGAGGGTCAAATACAGTCTAACAAATGTGTGCTATCTCGAGCTCTATACTCGAAGAAAGGAACGGGGACTACAATTTTAAGGCAAGAGGTCCAGGATAGCCTACTTACATGCCATAGGAACATGATAATCAAAGAAGTCCATGTTGATCACTTATTAGTGTGTACACTCAAAGAAGTAGTTTATGTGTAATGCATGAGTGTGTGCTCTTTTCTGGGAAAGATTTTTAACATGTCAAGCAGACATATCTGCCCATGAATTTTACGGACCGATGTGTAGCCATTGTTACCACGGATGGAAGGCCCAGGCACCAAATCGGAGAAACACCGAATACAGCCTGAATTAGTGTAGAATAAAGCCAGCGCAGGTCAGAGATAAACGGGAATAAACTGACCGCAACAGTACGCAGCTGGTATCAGCGATGTCTCTGGCATTCCAACTTCAACAGAATACACATATATGTCACTGCACCAGCAGAGTCAAGCCCACCACCCAGCACACTGCGCACCATAGACTGGCAACGTTCGGTGATGCTGATTGGCCACCGTGCCTCCCACGGGCCACACCCGGCGCCGCCCGCCGCCGGGCCCGCCACCCACCTGCATCAGCATGTCCATCTTGATGGACGTGGAGTCCTGCAGCTGCTGCAGCGTCCACGACACGGCCGTGTTGAACTGCAGCAGCACCGCCATCTGGAAGGTGGACGCCTGCAGCGTGTACCTGCGGCGCGCGCCGGCACGCGTCACGCCCACCCCGTGCACAGCCGACAACACACACGGCGCTACGGCGGGCGCGTGCACGCCGGTTAGACTCGCCGGTTCGTGTTCAGTCCGGACTGCGAGATCACGGTGAATAACGCACCGCGGGAGCGAGAGCACATGGCCGGAAGCATGCCACACATATGCAAATATACACACCTTCATGTGCACAATCACACATGCATACCGCTGAACCGGCCTACACGATACGATTGTCAGAGTACGACTAACCAAGTGAGACACACATCTCTATGGGTGGCAACAGCAACACACAACTCTGCAGATGATATGGTCACACGTCGCCTTCATATAAATCGCACACCAGGCAACTACACAGTATCAGCACATACACAATACATTACAATGACAGTAACCATGATCACAAGCCTTGACCACTCTGAGCACACATCCGGGGGACACCGCCCACCCGAGTTTGCCTGGCCGCCGACAAGTCAGAGAACACCCACCAGTATGCCTGGCCCCCACAGGCAGAGGCAGCACACATCCGGGGGACACCGCCCCACCCGAGTCGGCCGGGCCGCCGACAAGTCAGAGGCAGCACACATCCGGGGAGACACCACCCGCCTGAGTCGGCCGGGCCCCCACCAGGCAGAGGCAGCACACATCCGGGGGACACCGCCCACCCGAGTCGGCCTGGCCGCCACCAGGCAGAGGCAGCACACATCCGGGGGACACCGCCCACCTGAGCCAGCCGGGCCGACAAGGCAGAGGCAGCACACATCCGGGGGACACCACCCACCCGAGTCGGCCGGGCCCCCAAGGCAGAGGCAGCACACATCCGGGGGACACCACCCACCTGAGCCAGCCGGGCCGACAAGGCAGAGGCAGCACACATCCGGGGACACCACCCCCCTCGCCGGCCCCCACCAGGCAGAGGCAGCACACATCCGGGGGACACCGCCCACCTGAGCCAGCCGGGCCGTCGACAAGGCAGAGGCAGCACACATCCGGGAGACACCACCCGCCTGAGTCAGCCAGGCCGCCAACAATGCAGAGGCAGCCGGAGCCCGCCCGCCAGGTCCGGCCGGCGGCGGCGACGCTCACCTGTTCCTGAAGCAGTTGGTGACCAGCTCGCCGCGCGACATGTGGTAGAGCCAGTTCAGCTTGCGGCCGCTGTGTTGCGACTTGTAGAAGTCCGTGAAGCGGGTGATACTCCTCTCTAGCTGTGACACAGCACGCACATCAGTCACGGACTGCCGACGTGTTCCACCATTCACCATACGAACCAGGCCGCACGGCACGAATAAACTTCAAGATGTCAAGTACAATACATGCGAACGCAAGACACGGCGCCTGAAACAGTGGCGACATTAAACATCGAAAATCCAGGACATCAGGACAAAGGTCCGAACACCATTCCACAGTAATTTATCAAACACCAGTGCAGCGACACAAACTGCCCCGACGGTTCGGGTGCCGCCCCAGCCCAGTGGTGGCGCCGCGCCGGCCGCAGTACCTACCTGGTGCGGCAGCAGGAAGGTGGCAGACTGGGTGAACGGCCAGCTGCCCGACGAGCACACCTGGATGCCGAAGTCCAGGTCCAGCGCCTGGCTGCTGTCCGAGGTGCTCTGACGCCGGCGGAACTCCTCGTTCAGGCCCTTCGAGATGCCCACATCCTGCCAGCGTGACACACAGACAAGGGTCAGACAGCCGCCGCCGTAGCGAGCACTCCACCTAAGCATGCCTTATTCGAGCGTGTTCTGAATCTCGGACATCTCATCTTACATGTAACATATCGCATATAAGAAGAGTGGTTGGTTTTTTTGGGTTAGGGGCGCATCGACTGCTTCGGTCATGCAGCGCCCATATATATGAGAGTTAGTTAGTTATTAGGGCTTTAGGGCGCATCGACTACATTGGCCATGTAGCGCCCAGTACATATGAGATGTAATGGACGAGTCCCTATCTCACATCTCAAATAACGTGCATATACACATAACCTTCGCCACAGCCACGACATTGAATCGAGGTCTGATTTCGCACATCAGTCACCCGGCTGCGTCCTCCCCCCCCCCCCCACTCGTGTCGACCAGTCCCCCGGCCTCACCCTGGTGGAAGGCTCACTCGCCTGGAACATGCGCTGCAGCTTGCAGGTGTACTCGTAGCCGCAGGCCTGCTTCAGTTTGGATATCATCGACGCCTCGGCATCGTCGCTGGCAGACATCTGCTGCACCAACCGCTTGGCCAGCATCTTGCTGTAGAACGTTTGAAAGACATCCTTGTCCTCAATGTACTTGAAGACGACCATCTGGAATGGTCGCAGAGAGCCTTCAATCAGGGACAGTGCAAGGGGCGGGGATGGCCGAGTGGTTAAGGTGTCGGGCTATGGGTACCAAAGGTCCCGGGTTCGACACTACCGCCATTCAGGACATTTCCCAATTCCGCGGCCCACCGGCGAAACAGTGTGGGCGGCGCCATTAGCCGTGAATGTGCATAAAGTGTGTCGTGAACCACCCAATAAACAAACAAACAAGGGACAGTGCAATGTTGGCACAAGTTCCATTGGGCACAATGTACGGGCAGATTTCAGCTTGCCAGGATGGTAAGCTGGGAGGCTTCCGTGATGTAGGCAGAGGTGGGCATCACATAGTTGTTGGTAAGCCGGTGGTTATCACTAGGCGGAGAGGCGCAACACGCACACACCAGAGCATTTGAAGAGCGACTATTATGCTAGAAGTTGGTTAAAATTAAAATATAAACAGCTGAAGAACAAATTCTAACCGAATGCTGAAATGATCTAAAACGTTCTAACAAAACGTTCTATGCTTCCGAAAACCGTACAATCGTGCTGTGCCAGGCCGGTACTCGCGTGCTCAAACTTCGCGCAGTTACGAGCTCCGACTACGCCAGGGCTCGAGACAACAACTAGCATCCAGTCAGTTGGCGCTTACCGCAACGTACATGAGCCCACGCAATGCACTAATGAAAACAGGAAATTGATAATGAAAAACGTCACGATTGGCGCAAGCTACGGCACATTTGGAAATCAGCTCAAACAAATTACCACATAGGCTACATAATGCACACACACACAAATGCTTCCCAATTTCATATTCAGTTGTAAACATGAGCCTATTTTGTTGGTTGGTTCTTAGTTTTATGGTGTAACGGTTGCCATGGTCCTGTCACCTACAAGTCCAATACGGTCATCTTTAATCTGAAGCACGCAGTGAACCAATCAAAGGAGTTCTAAGAAGTTGTCAGTAGACAAGGCGACTGACAAATGAGAACGGACAGAATAACTCACCACTTGGTTAAGTATGTCTTCGAGCTCCGTTTCTTCTGGATTTTTGCTACTCTTTCTCAAGAGTAGATCACAGTACCTGGAAGAAATGGCATTGATGACATTGGAAAGGTAGAACATGTGCATCATTGGACTAGTCAGCTACAACGCCATTAGGCATATCCTAAGTGCTCATAAACTAAAATAGAATAAGAACAGTACCAATACACCTATGATCCGAATTTTTACTCATATTACCAAAACGATCACACAAACTGTGGTAGTCGATAAGTCTTAATTAAGGAGCCATGGTTTAATTTGTACCTTGTTATCCTGGCTATAGAGAAAACCCAGAGAAACAAATTCGAAAAAGATACAGGATAAATTCCTGGAAAAGATAATGTTCTGGACGCCAAAATCCAGTAACAGCGTAGATTTCCAACCCAGTGTTGCACCCAACACTCAGAAAAAGCGACGGAGTAGGGAATGTGTGGGGTTCCAAGCCTGTTCACATTCGACCGCACAACACCACAAGCGTTTTAACCGACGCAACCACGACTAGATCAGACCTCAAAATACCCACACGAAAAATACCACCAGACCTCGACATCTCCACTGGCCACAACACCAGACCTCAACATCCCCACCAACCACAACACCAGTCCTGGACATCTCCCCAGGCCACAACACCAGACCTGGACATCTCCGCCGGAGGACCGCGGCGTGTGCCAGCGCGCACCTGGCCAGAAGTTCGGGGCTCTTGGACGACTTGGCGTCCTTGGTGACGGGGTTGTTGTTGATGAACTTGCCGCACGCCTTGTCCAACGCGGCAATGAAGCCGGCGTCGTTCTTGAAGGCGCCCAGCACCATCTCGTTGTACTTGCGCTGCACGTTCAATATCGTCTGCACGTACTCCTTGGGATCCTGCGAGGCGAGTGCAGACACCAGACTAAGTCATGCTTGACATCTCACCGGATTGACCCGCGCATTCCTGGGCGGATATTTGCGTCACACGGTGGGATCATTTCAGTGTAATGAGTAGCAGGCACTTAAACTGGGTAAGAATACGCTGGTAACTCATCAATCTGCCCGTGTGAGGGTGGGATCCTTTCAGTGCAATAAGTAGTAGGCATTTAAACTGGAGCAGGAATAAACTGGAAACTCAACCCGGCCGGGTGTGCGCACATCGCAATACAATCTCCGAAGCCGTGCATTCCCGCAGCGGGTGGCTCCGAGGCAGTGTTAAATTATTCGTGAAATAGGGTGGAATATACCACTTATTGAACACTCGATCGACATCCTTCTTCAAGAAGTATTGACAACCTGCTCCTTGATGGATGCTTATGAAGTCTTCATGTCTCCTTTCTATCAGTATCTCACTATCATTAGCATGTCCATGCTATCGCTAGGGTATGGTAATACACCAATATTCCGTAACGCAATTTCAAGAAAAGGGATTGTCTATAATGTGATGTGGCATACATTGCCAGTTTAGAGCATTAGAATATTCTCCGTATCCTGAATGTAACTCTTCCTAAATTATGAATCTCAAAACATAATAAAGATGCAGTCATAAGTACCTACACCATTGGCTCAAATGAGTCTGAAAGGCATTACAAGCATTTTGAATGGCACCAATTGCATGACAAATTTCGACACCCTATTGTGCTTGTTTGGACATCTCAAACCTAACGAAAAACCATTATTTTAACCCTGCTCCGAGGCCGCGACAACACTTCGGCGACAGAGGCGCGCTACGTCACAGCAGGAGGACCTTGTGCTCGGCTCGTCAGTCGGACGCGTCCGACGCAGTCCCTGGCACCGATGACTCCCGAGAGAACGCCTCCGTGCCGACATACGGTTATCCGCTAGTGCAAAACCGAGGACAGAGCTCAGGTAATCTCCCGCCGCGACTCACGTTGGCGGCGTCGTCGCCGATCTTCTCAATAGCCTGAATTCCCTGGTTCACGATGTGGCTCTCCAGAATGGCTCGCAGTTCACTCAAACCGTCGGTTATTCTGGAAAACGGAGCGCGAAATTAAGGCATACCAGTCAACGCAAACTATTCTAGATGACGAATGCAGTAGACGTGCATGCACTTTTCAGCCGAGAATCATACATCAGTTGCAAGTGCAGCCCTTACCTGCCAAGCGTATATAACGAGTCCTCCCAATCGACGGTTGCCAACGCCTCGCTACTTTGCCGCTAACGGATATACATGTGCGGGACAAAAACATGGTATGGCAGGCCACGGGGCAAACTTAATTGTACCTGATTATGCACATTCCGTCAAACTGTCATAATGGGGGAGGGGCGCCCTGGCTGAAATGTTTGGATGGCAAGTCTCGAGGAGTGACCGAAGCCAACCCACAGCTCCAAACTCACAGGGGCGTCTCACTACAAGTTCGTGCTTCACGCTTCTAGGAAGACACCAAGGTTACCCTCGGTGTAAAAAAGAGACAAGCTTGCCTGTGTCCCCTCCAATTACTGGCATTAGGTCACCGGCATTTCACAACTCACAACTAAAAATTTAATTTGAAAACAAGACCCAACACAGCTCGAGCTGCCGTGGCTAAACAAGTTAGACATAAATATATCGGATACCAAGGCCA
Organism: Imbricaverruca yamaguchii; assembly: GCA_034440575.1. Lineage (NCBI taxonomy): Eukaryota > Metazoa > Arthropoda > Thecostraca > Neoverrucidae > Imbricaverruca > Imbricaverruca yamaguchii. The sequence goes on along the minus strand of JAOTOL010001646.1, from coordinate 2,180,429 downwards.
AGTCCGGTTTAGAGCACAGTTAGGATATCTGCACCAGCAAGACGACTCCGCCTACACACACTCCCGTGCGGGAGCGACACACACCTGGACACCAGGTTGAACATGCGCTCCAAGTCGTCGTTTTTGTCGTCGTTGAGCAGGTTCTGGAACTCCGTGTGCAGCGTCTCCAGCCGCCGCTGGATCAGCACCCGCTCACAGGTGGCGGCCAGCTTGTCCTGCGTGCTCTCATGCAGGTACAGCTGCACCCGCCGCTGCTCCTCCTGCAGCCGCAGCTCGGCCTGGCACAGTGTCAGGTCATGTCAGATCAGGTCAGGTCAGGTACAGCCGCACCCGGTGCTGCCCCCGCAGCCGCAGCTCAGCCTGGCACAGAGTGTCAGGTCAGGTACAGCTGCACCCGGCGCTGCTCCTGCAGCCGCAGCTCGGCCTGGCACAGTGTCAGGTCATGTCAGATCAGGTCAGGTCAGGTACAGCCGCACCCGGTGCTGCCCCCGCAGCCGCAGCTCAGCCTGGCACAGAGTGTCAGGTCAGGTACAGCCGCACCCGGTGCTGCTCCCGCAGCCGCAGCTCGGCCTGGCACAAAGTGTCAGATCAGGTCAGGTCAGGTGCAGCTGCACCCACAGCTGCAGCCGCAGCTCAGCCTGACAGTGTCAGATCAGGTCAGGTCAGGTACAGCCGCACCCGGTGCTGCCCCCGCAGCCGCAGCTCGGCCTGGCACAGAGTGTCAGGTCAGGTCCCAGCCTCAGCCACACAGGTCAGGTCAGGCAGGTACGCTGCTCCCCTCCTGCAGCCACAGCTCAGCCAGAGCTCAGCCTGGGATAGAGTGTCAGGTCAGGTCAGGTACAACTACACCTGGCGCTGCTCCTCCTCTAGACGCACCTCAGCCTGGGATGGATGTTGGGTCGCAGCACAACGGAATCACGGTACAACATAGACGCGATGGACTCGGCATTCGTACAGTTCAGTCTGGAGGTGCAGAACCAGGGGGACAAGTGAAAATGAGTGCCATACTGCCAGGAACATGGAAGGTCAGAGTAGGTTAGGCACGACACAGAACATCCAAATTATAGTAAACCAGGATAGGTCACGGCACAATACAACAAATGCATTGCAATATGGCAGGACACCCCACCCAAGGCAGGTAAGGCAGGTTAGACATGAAACAACAAGAAAATAGTCGGCCGGGATAGCCCAGGCGCATCTGCAGCGTCTGCGGGCTAGACTTGACAAGTAAAAACGGGGGCGAAATGCATAACGTGTCTTACTTAGCGTGAGTGCAATGAATAACTCACTATGAAATGTTAATCCTATAAGGGGCAAAAATGGTCGGCACATATGCATGATTAGCTTTGGCGGTAGTGGCATTCGTTTACAACCCCATCAGACATAGAACAGTTTCTCATTCACATGTTGGTCCCAATAACTCGACTAGCCTATCTCAGGTGCGTGTGGTGGACGCAGCAAGGCGACCCGGTTCTTATTGGTGAACCTCATAGATTAGGTGACGTTGTCTGACCGCTTTCCACAAGATCCTCAGGTGATGTGGTCGGACTCATGTCCGTAAGATGTTGATGTTGATGTTGATGTTGATGAAGATGTTCGTAAGATGCTCGGTGACGACTGGCGGGCTCTGACTTGCATCCCGCAGATGCCCGGCGACGTGGTTCTCACTGACCTTTCTCAGATATTCTGTGATGGGGTTCTGACTGATGAACTCCGTGCTCTCACGGATATAGTAGCGGTCGGTGTCTTCCAGGAACACCTTCTCGAACGACTCGCGGTACACGGACAGATTGACACCCTTCGGGCCGTACTCGTCGTCTTTCAGACCTGCATGCAGAAGTGGACTGATCACACGTTCGCTTATCCTCCGGAACCAACTCAACTTTCAGGTCTACTGAGGAGAGAATGGTACATGGTACAGCAGTGTTCTACCACCCACCCTTTACCCTAGATTTGCGCTACCACATTCATTCAATGTTATTCAGTGCGCGCTTTTTACATCCAACCTTCCATTAATGCTCACAGCAAAACATTTTTGTCACTCCATTCCTGTCAACAGTTGTGCAATGTTCAACATATACATGATTTGACAAGTATGCTTCAATGTTGAACTTTGTAGTAATGTGTATCCTATCATCAGTCTGCTACTTTCATGATTGGGATTTTTAAAGAGAAAACTGGTGTATGCCATGACAACAATTTTAATGATTATAAAAACAGCACAAGAAATGGTAAAACACAAGCAAGAACTTGGTATCACTTCTATGCTTCCTGTGACATTTTCAGCCTTAATTTTTCTTAATTATATGCCTTTTCTTGCCTCATATATACCAGTTGTATGGTACGCAACACCAGTGGACACACAAACAGTGTCTCATTCATTTCAATGGAACCAAGCACATCATTTGCGGGAACATTACCGTTAAATACGGGCAAAAACAGTTTCTGAACTTTCGGTGTTTGCCAGTGGTAAACACCAGCGAAAACAATGTTGGTGGACAAAACTGCCGACCATGGACATTTCCCGCTAGATCAGTTCCATGCGAAACACCAAGAGCAACACCAACATCAATGCCAACACCACCACCACCAGCACCCAATACCACATCTTTTACGCGAATGACAGTCACTGAAGTTACTAACGGCAGTACTTCAGAACCCAACATCACAGCTGCAGCCAAAACGGCAGCGCAACTCAAGTAACGGACAGCAGTACTTCAGTGCCCAACATTACAACTGCAATGGCCGGCAATTAAGCACACTGGCCAGCGACACGTTCCCAGAACCCAATCACCCGAGAGTGCCCATCACCGGTGGCTGCACTGGTACTCTAGATAAAAGACAGGATAATAACTCAATCGATGGCCCTTGGCCAGTGATCCATGGCATCCAGAAATACTCGTAGCTGGTGGTCTGGGCAACCACCGGTTGCAGGCCGTGAGGTACCTCGGAATTTGCGGTTTGTTTTCTTCATAGGCAGAATGTTTGGCTGCATTTTCATGCGAAAGCTGTCCATGTGCGCCATCAACAGCATTTTGGCAATGATACCAAAAACGACTGGGTAAGCTATTGATGAAATTTATAAAGAGCTTCTGGTGGCAACTATGCGCGAATGTCGGAGCTCATTTACACCATATTGTGGGCGAAAACCTCGGAGTGGCGCTCAGTCCGGAGATTGCAGGAGCATTCATCCATCCTCCATTCGTTTTGGGTGGGGGTGGGGGTGGATGCACCATGCTCCCAGTCCCATATTTGTGCATTAAATGTACGTGTCTGATAAAAATGTACATGGTCTTCACCTATTGGAAAGGGTAAAAGCAAAGCAACTGCGAGGCCACTACGTCATGTCCATTGGTCACGATAATTGTAATGCACGCTTTCATTGGCGCTATGCTCACATCACTACCTTACCAGCAAACCCTAGTAACTTCACCACACTATACCACGTTTAGTACCAGTGCAGAGTACTACACGTGGAATTTGATCTCTCACTGATAATACCGCGATAAAAAGAACGGGGAAATGCATCGCTGTATTTGCTACAGGCACATCGATTCCCATCGCAGGAGTTGGCTAATGATTTGACTGGAACACACGGTGATGGCATCGGGAACGATTTCACTCGTGAAGAACGTAAACGGGATGAAGAGGACGGGATATATTTATCAAATCAGTGTAACAGTATACACACACGTGCACGCACACACACACACACACACACACACACACACACACACATACAGTGGGATCCCAATAGCAGTGATGAGCAGCCTGCTCACGCTCGGCACACCCGACTTACCCAGCTCCACATAGCTGTTGATGACACCACTGACTAGCCTCGTGTTAATTGTCTCTCCGTTTCGCTCTCGTTCTATGAGCTTCAGAACTGCGTTCGTCACCTGCAAGTCACACAAAGTGGATACCGACTGGCCGTCACACTTGCCAATGCCACCCCCAGAACAATTGCCCCATCATATCACGTCATTTTCAGACAGGCATATTCACGGTGCCTTTGGCAAAACGGACCACTCGCTATAGTAAAGAATCAAGATCAACTTTCCACAAAAAAACATTACGACACTGAAAATTTGGTGCTACTAAAATTAATATTCATGCTCCCTCGCTGGCCACAAACTATTCCAGCCATTCAGCCCAACGAGAGCACCACGAAAGCCCATCTGTTGGGCACAACGGCCGGCTGCCGTAGACTGGTGAGGCCAGTCCGCGAGCCAGCGCCTCCCCGATTTGGAGGGGGGGCAGGGGGCGCTCCCACCACGCACCTGCTTGTGGAGCGGCTTGAAGAGGTGCTCGCGCCACGTGTCCAGCGCCAGCTGGTACACCTCGTAGATGTCCTTGCGGCCCTCCTCCAGCTCACGGCGCACCCAGTGCCGGTTGATGTAGGCGCACACGCCGTTCAGCACGTTCGAGCTGAACTGGTACTCCTCCCAGTTCTTGGTGTAGAACTGCAGCACTGGCTCGTCCATCAGCTCCTTGCCGCCCTGCAGATCGCACCGGGTCAGAGCGACAGTCAGGACTAAACGACACCACACTACAGACCGCACCAGGTCAGAGCGACAGTCAGGACTAAACGACACCACACTGCAGACCGCACCAGGTCAGAGCGACAGTCAGGACTAAACGACACCACACTGCAGACCGCACCAGGTCAGAGCCATAGTCAGGACTAAACGACACCACCCTGCAGACCGCACCAGGTCAGAGCCATAGTCAGGACTAAACGACACCACACAAATGACCGCACCAGGTCAGAGCCATAGTCAGGACTAAACGACACCACGCTGCAGACCGCACCAGGTCGGAGTCATAATCAAAATATTTCATTTCATTCATTCATAATATTCCCACTCACTCTTCACAATAGTTGAAATGAAAAGAAACATGCAACAGGACAAGGATGCCATTTTAGTTTCGGGAAGATTAATCCCCTTCAATGATTAATATTATCTCCATGTCGTCACTCGGGCTTAACATGAAACACTATGGAGTGGTACTTCACAATACTTTGGAGTCGTATAGCTTGCACGCACTCTTTCTCATACTCACAATCAATTTCATACAGCACCACCCATGATGAAAAAGTAGTCATCAGCAATGATCAGCAAAATCGTTGTAAGTATTACATTCCAAAACCAAAGAACAATACTGTTGCATGTGTATATTCATGCAGTTGAAAAGGCTCAGTGTGGAAGCCATATCCTAATATCATTATATGCTCTTAATTGTGTGCCAATGTATATATATATATATATATATATATATATATATATATATATATATATATATATATATATGTGTGTGTGTGTGTGTGTGTGGTGTGTGTGTTTGTGTGTGTGTGTGTGTATATATTCTAAATACTGTACACACTTTTCACATCTCATAGCACATACAATAGTTATTTTTCCATCACACACTTCAATACAATTGTTGGAAGAAACAAGAGATGGCTACAGATAATAATAAACCATGGTATCTTACAAGCATTGCTCTCTTGGCCCATGACTGGAGCCAATGCTAGACCATCAGATACCATGATGCAGTGGAGTCTCGCCCTTACATTAAAACATTACACATGAGAACAGCTGTTTGATTTCCTGGAATGCACCATGCTAGCAGAGCTGTACACAATAGCCTCCCAGTCAGCAGGTTGGCTAACACGCATGTGATGTAATTCCCGAAAGGTAATCACATCATGAGGAACTCATTCAACATCATGAACATTATGTTCAACTGATTGAGAAATATGCTAGGCATCTTTCCAGCATTTCACGTGTCACAACCGTGGAAATCACATGCTGCCAGCTGAGAACAACGTGAGCTGCACCGCATGTATACCGTGGCTGCTCACCACCCGCCACACATACGAATGCTGGCTTAGGTAGCCTGAGTGCTCATCACATGGTTTCCGAATCAGAAATCAATTGAATGCTCTGAGCTTCCGGCCGAAGAGCGCAGGCCCGCACTGGTGCCACAGCCACAACACCGATGGACCTCCACGACGGCCACCCACCACCGCCACCACATCCACATGTGAATAAGGTGTAATATGTGCTACGATGGATTATTTATCATATGGGTTTAACACGCGCCCTGGAGGGGGGGGGGTGGCGAAATCCGCCCACCCCTCCGGTTTTTCGGAGATAACTTCAGATTTTACCGGCAGATATACACCATTGTTTGTGTGCCTGCTTATAAATAACCGGCACGTTGCTTAAAGTAAAAAAAAAAAAAGAAAAATAGACCGAATTTTTTTTCGAGCTAGGGATCGCTAAATTCAAACAAAAAAAATTATCAGCGCCAGACCACAAATATCAGCGCTGATGCGCTTTTCGTATATTGGCAAAAGGTAACTGTTCTTGACAACACTAGCGACTTGTTTGATGCATTTTGTTATGCGATGTAATTTAAAAATCATGTTAGGTCGCCGAGATCGTCAGGTCAAGTTCATGACAGGCTAAAAGAACCAAACTTGTCAACTGGAATGTTATCAGAAATGCAAATGACTGTCATGCGATTGATGTCACTTTACATGTTACTCCCTACACATCCAGAAATCTACTGTCTGTCATTGTGTGCCTAAGTGTTTCCATACTTTATTCATGCATTTCACTCCTTTCTTTGTGAAGACGACTGTGCCGAACCGCCCAACGGAGCAGTCTGGTGGGCAGCCCGGTTCCGGTAACTGGAGCAGGTAATGACCTGCTAAAGTACTCCTATATAGGTGACCTGAGGTCAAATGGCGGATCTGGCATCTGTATTGCATCATAAGTAATGTCCAAAACATCATTAATGCCAATTTTGGAGCATTGAAACACAATCACAGCGATCCATAATAATGACAAGCCAATCCACACAAAACCAGAACATTTTGCTCTTTTGACCTCAGTTGACCTTGAAGATATTGACCTAAGGTCATGAAATTTGCACACAATAGAGTTCACTACCGTGCCCATCCACCCTGCGAATTTCGTTGCTCTAGCTTCAGTAGGAGCCGAGATCGTATGGGGGGCGGAATCCGCCCCCTCCAGTGTGCGTAGTTTTCCGAAGCCCTCCAAGGCGCGTGTTAAGGGCGCACCGTCTCCATGATCATTTGACGCCCAGGTGCCACGGTGGAAACACGTGCAGGTCACCCACCAAACATCCTCAGATGCCACCACGGCAGGCCTTACCTTCAGCAGCGCCATCAGGTAGATCTTGAAGAAGTCGCGCAGCCGCTTGTACAGCTCGTGACCGACGATCTGCGCGCCGCTGTTGGACGTGCTGCTCTTCTTCGACTTGGCGGTGGACGAGCGCGAGTTGGACGGCTGCGTCTGCTGCTGCACACTGGTGCAGTAGTTGTAGACGAGTGTGTAGAGCTGCAGGTAGCGCTGCTTGGACATGGACTGACAGCTGTAGACGTGCTCGATGCCGTGCTTCAGGTCGCCCCATATCTCATCCAGCTCTGTCTGCCGCGCCTGCTGCGTGCCTTGGCCCAGATGGCGAGACATCGGGATCATCTCTGCCGACGGCCCACATTCCACTCTTACTGCTCGTGAGTGAGTGAATGATAGCGGTTGGAAATGGACTGCTGCTACCCGGAGTGGACGATAACGCCGGAGAGTAGGTGGCTGTGGCCGAGAGTGGGTGGCTGCGGTCAGGAGTGGGTGGCTGCGGTCAGGAGTGGGTGGTTGCATTCAGGAGTGGGTGGCTGCGGTCAGGAGTGGGTGGTTGCGGTCAGGAGTGGGTGGCTGCGGTCAGGAGTGGGTGGCTGCGGTCAGGAGTGGGTGGCTGGAGTCAGGAGTGGGTGGCTGGAGTCAGGAGTGGGTGGCTGCGGTCAGGAGTGGGTGGCTGGAGTCAGGAGTGGGTGGCTGGAGTCAGGAGTGGGTGGCTGGAGTCAGGAGTGGGTGGTTGCATTCAGGAGTGGGTGGCTGCGGTCAGGAGTGGGTGGTTGCGTTCAGGAGTGGGTGGCTGCGGTCAGGAGTGGGTGGTTACGTTCAGGAGTGGGTGGCTGCGGTCAGGAGTGGGTGGCTGGAGTCAGGAGTGGGTGGCTGGAGTCAGGAGTGGGTGGCTGCGTTCAGGAGTGGGTGGCTGCGGTCAGGAGTGGGTGGTTGCATTCAGGAGTGGGTGATTACGTTCAGGAGTGGGTGGCTGGAGTCAGGAGTGGGTGGCTGCGGTCAGGAGTGGGTGGCTGGAGTCAGGAGTGGGTGGTTACGTTCAGGAGTGGGTGGCTGCGGTCAGGAGTGGGTGGCTGCGGTCAGGAGTGGGTGGCTGGAGTCAGGAGTGGGTGGCTGCGTTCAGGAGTGGGTGGCTGCGGTCAGGAGTGGGTGGCTGGAGTCAGGAGTGGGTGGCTGCGGTCAGGAGTGGGTGGCTGCGGTCAGGAGTGGGTGGCTGCGGTCAGGAGTGGGTGGCTGCGGTCAGGAGTGGGTGGCTGGAGTCAGGAGTGGGTGGCTGGAGTCAGGAGTGGGTGGCTGGAGTCAGGAGTGGGTGGCTGCGTTCAGGAGTGGGTGGCTGCGGTCAGGAGTGGGTGGTTGCGTTCAGGAGTGGGTGGCTGCGGTCAGGAGTGGGTGGCTGGAGTCAGGAGTGGGTGGCTGCGTTCAGGAGTGGGTGGCTGCGGTCAGGAGTGGGTGGCTGGAGTCAGGAGTGGGTGGCTGCGTTCAGGAGTGGGTGACTGCGGTCAGGAGTGGGTGGCTGCGGTCAGGAGTGGGTGGCTGCGGTCAGGAGTGGGTGGCTGCGGTCAGGAATGGATAGTGACAGCCTATGTATGATGATCATAGCACAAGGAGCGGACGGTAAGACCGACGAGTGCATGGCCACGGCTATAACCGGAAGAATCTCACTGCTGGGGATGTAGGGTTATGATCGGAAGGGCTTTTGGCTACGGCCGAAAGAGGGTGGATGCGGTGGGGCTAGAAAACTCAGGGGTGAGGGTGGACAGTTATGGACAGGGGTGTGGACTTCATCCAGCTTAGCGTCCTACATCCAAAGTCGAATTTAGCATATTAGTATTCCACTGATAGGTAGCATACCAACACTTACCTTACATCACATAAATCACAACATTGGTGGTAGTGAGACTTCTTTTCAGTTAATAATATTGTTTAGTAATCATAATTAGCCAGGCCAATATGTATATAAGTAAAGGGGGAACATATGTGCTTCTGATGAATGGAAAGAAGGTGAACATACCACACATGTTTCATTCCAATGAGATTAGAAAAACGAGCATGTATGATATATGCTATTATTCCTTTGTGCCAAGCACAAAAAAAAGCCAAGAGAAAAATAGCCCTCACTCATGCACCATTTGTGTCACATACCAATCATGTAAGTGAGTAACTATCAGTTAATATCAACATTCACTATGTTCTGATGACCTTCACTCACTTTGAAACAGAAACTGAAACATACTAAAATGTCATGTGTCAACATTTCTCACCATGAGCACCATAGCTCATGAAGTACATGCTATACTCAAGATTTTCACATACGGCAGATGATTTTGAATTGACAGGAATAAAATGCAGTGCAGTGTGATTGGCGGGCATGGCATTACCTGCCATTATGTTTAGCAATGCTAAACTAAATGGCTTTAGTGGAAAACATGTCTGTCAGATATTCTGTTATTGTGTATGAGTTGAATATTCCCTGCATTACATAATATAAATTGATCTCATGAAATGATAGTGCATTCATCTGTTACACTAATCCCACATTGTTCCCCTTAGTGCAATGATGTATGTGAAAGCATTCACATGCATGACTTATATGTATATGTTCATAATGATGCAGAAAATGCATAAAAAATGCAAATTACCCTATGGGCAGTTAATTGCCATTGCATCTAACTGATTATAATGCACTTGCCACTGCTAAGCACAGGACACCCTAATATATACATGCTTAACAATTAAGAGTTTATATCACTGCTTGAGTAGCTAGAAGATGGTACTTTAGAAATCATATTGGACAACATTAATCTCCCCAGTGTTGAATGGGCTTCCAAGCTCTGGTAAATCCAAGCTGTGGAAGGTCAAACCCAAGCTCTGATAATGCTTTCAGGATGGATGCTGTGACAAAGGTAATCACCACAAAATGTTTCAGAATTTGCCTAATATCAACTGGGACCTGAAGTTAATGTATGCTGATGCTCACAGCCCATTTGACCACATTGCAACAATTATGAATAGCATAATAGGTGAGTGTGCTTGCCAAAAACATGGAGAAGACAGCAAGCTGGCTTGGCACACAAGATCCTCTGGCTGTGTTATATGGCAGCTCCATGATATACTTGCTGCATATGCCATCTGCTTGTATGCAAATAGGTATGTTCACATGTGTGTGATGGAATCTCAATGCTGATATGAGCATAGCCAAATATCATGTCTAAAAGAAAACAATGGGCTCCCTCATGTGCATAAGAATGAGTAATGCAGCCCTGGTGGCTCAGTTGGTTAGAGTACCAACCTGCATTGGTCCCCTGGTTCTAGTGATCCTGTTTATTCATTGCAGATGTCAGATGGCAAACACTTCTCAACCCTTTGCCAGTGCCCTCAAAAGGGGTTTCTTTTTTTTAAATCAACTTCTTCAATTGTAGCCTCGCAACTTTGTTAGTGTAATTTCTTGTTGTTATTCTCAAAGTGTTGGTCTGACCAGTGAGATTTGTTTGAGATTTTCCATTTTTCAAATCATCCCAAGCTATACATCTTTCAGATCTTAGGGCAGAATCAGCTCCTTACAAGTTTAAAACAAAAGCCATACCACAATAGGATTAATGGTATGGCTATTCCACTACTGACCTGTCATACATGGACAGGCTGCATATCCTCAATCTGTATTCTGTCCAAGGGCAACTTCTGCACACAGATTATATTCAGTACTGGAAATTTTGCATTCAAAAATGCAGCATTGCCCTAGATAGATGGCTTGATCTGGCCCCTTGTGGTGAAAGCAGAGCTTACTGTCACAAAATATTTCACCAACTTACAAACTTAACATACAATACAATTAGTCATTCCCATTTCCTGTGTGAATTTGTGGACTTACCTATCAGTGTGTGGTGACTGCAGCATTAAAATACCTTTTTTGTAAGGTGCAAGGTGTTGAAACAAGGATAGTAGGATATCAAAATATGCCATGGAAACTTGCCACTTGAAATATGGTTATATTTCTTCAAACTCAATTTTTAGTTACTGATGTACTCATAAGCGCATTTTTTCACTAAAATGTATAGATATCTACTATAGGGATGACTATACTAATGATAATTATTATGACACCACTGCATCAGCAGATATAATTGCTTAGATACAGTATAGATAATCTCAGTACCTGAAATTGTGCTACAAGATGCCTGTTTATCACAATATGTAATGCAGAGCATATGATGCTTATCCATACACTTTTATAAATGAGTCATAGAGACCTCACAAGCACACATAAACAAACATGATGTTGATACTTCCTTAGAAAGGATGCTTTTTTGGTTCTTAGCAAGTGGTATATTCCATCTTATTTTGCAAATAATTATCACTGTGTGACTGTACCTGATCTGACAGGTCTAAAAGCAAGTTGGAATACTGCATGCATAGCAATCTTTCTAACTTTGCATAGTCTTCTTGTGTCACTGGGGTGACAATTAAGCAATGTGAAAAGTGCATTGCTGGAAGTGCATATTCAAGCTGACATTTTCTGCTTTAGTCTTGTTTAAAATGTTCAAGACATAAGTACTGTCATACCTCAAAAAGCTAAAGCAGAGACAAGGCTAGGTAAAGTTAGGTTGTATTTTTTACAACTTTGAAAAACCCAAAATAAATTTTTAAAAAGAAGTTTTACCAGTCTGTAATGATCACACATACAAAGAGTACCTACCAAGTGTAGCAACCATGTGCATAGTTTCTACACCATCAGTGTAGAGACTGTATGCTCCAGGTGGGGATGGGTGGGAGATTACATTTCAGTGTGGCTTTGTTTTTAGCTTGATGACACAGCCATTAATAGCTAGGGCTGTTGGTTAATGCTGCACTTTATAATATTTTGCACTAGCATATAGGTTGCCTGATGTACTAATATTTGTAAATAGAAGTAACAATGGGAAATACTCAATTAAAACCTAGTCATGCAATGAATATCCATCCTAATCTCTAGAGCAAGCCAAGATCGACTGTGGCCAATGCACCAGATACAGGAATTGAGATGTTACCATGGAGGTATTTGTCTGGAGGGGGCAATTTCTTTGGAGGGGCACTGCTCCAAAAGCACCTGTAGGGTGCCTCTAATTGGAAAATTTTAGGGGGTGGTGGTACACTCGGCCTACCTGGAGGCTACCTACTTTCCATATGTATGGCATAGTACCTACATATCCTCTATACACTGAGCATGTAGCAACCACTCTGATTGATTATTTGGGCTTAAGGCAGCACAAACTATGAGGTAATTTAGCACCCATGACAACACTCTGAATGTTGTATGGCTGTTATGGCCAGTCTTCTTTTTTAAATCATATTCCACAACAATTTTTGTAGGTTAAGGCAAATGTTAAAAATCACATATTCCATCCAGTTTTTGTATCACTATGTTGACAAAAAATAAATAAAGGCAGCATAAGGGTGAGATTTAGATGGTGATCTCATACCAATGTTAATAACAGTTTTAGATTTAGCCACATGTTTTCCTCTTTCATTCGATAGGTAGACTAGGCTCCTCTTGCTTAATAATGAGGGAAAGTGACATAAGTCATGAAAGGCAAAATTACCCACAGTGATATACCAGCATGGTTAAAGTATGCCTAATATCAAGGCAAATCCAAAACACGAAATCATTCGTGCAAAACTCCTTAGCGCTACCAATGCGCCGCGCAATTTCACACCTCTCTTCTTTTCATAACGAGGTCACTGGCGTCAATCTCACCTTGAAAAGGCAACTTAGAGCAATGATCTTTGTTTTCCGATGTGCTTTGAGGCAGACATAAAAAATAAACCTAACCTCAATCACCTAGACCCAACACAAAGGCACAAAAGAAACAGATACCAATTGCAGCACTCACAGCCCATCCACTTCCTTGCGATGACGGGCATGTTCTTTGCTCGCTGCTGATTTCCGTTAACATTAAGGTCGCCGATTACGATGAGTTGACCATCTTACGTCATATCCTCACTCATTGGAATTAATTCGAACATTACTGCAATATTGGTGGCGCAAGACTAAATCTAACGGAAAAATGTGGAGCATGAGCGGATACAGGGACACTGGGAGCATGTCGTCCCTCGCCATAGAAGGTGGCCTCCCTCCAGCAGGGAAAAGGCGCCCATCAGGGATGGCTCAAGCGCATGCCACTGCCAGATTTTTCGCCAAGAGACTTCAGTGACTTCAGTGCAGTGTTCGAGCGCGTTGGTGTAACCACTGCAGAGGGCTGAAGGTGAGGGACATGTCCCGCAATTTCTGAAAGTGGCAATTTGTCCCCGTCAATTTTTCCGTGTCCCTCTCAAGCATCAGCTAGTCGTAGCCAGCTAGTCTCCAGCACCGGAGTATGATCGTCGCAAAATTGTACTTAATAATGTATCAAGTGGAAATACATGTGTTCAAGATAATCAACAAAAATACTAAAAGCTAGCCCATCAACAGGTTCCACAGGCTAACTTCGTAAAATATCCGAATAGTAAATCAGCGAACGTATAAATTTCTGCTTCCAGACCATTTCTGAATAACATGAACCTTGACAGTTGTGTCGTTGCTTGGGTGGAAAATGGGAAATGTGAATTGAGTGAAACAAATTTGCGTTATCACAGGGCTTAATAGTCTTAGGTAGTCTTCCCCTGCGCACGCATTGATATATTCTTACGAACGTGATTCTGGGTGTCCTTCAGTATATTGAAGACCATGGAAGGGAGTCGTCATGTGCAGCCTTAACGCTCGCACGGCTGGGGGGTTAGATGCCTACCCCCCTCAGGTTTTCCCACGATAGCGTGGAAGTGGCGCGCGGCAGCGCGCTGAAATTTGGTATACCTTACCATTAGCTATTTTTACATGTTCAAGAAAAAAATATCGTCGGGTCATCAAAGGTCACCGAGGTATTGCGGGTCAAGTGAGGTCACCTCCAAAAATATTTAAGCAGTCGCCACGCCTTCAATAATACAGATATTACAATGATACTTTCAGGGTTTACTTATCTTGACTGAGCGCCAAAACGTACAATTTCAGAATTGTCTAATTTTGAGTTTTTGATGACGTCATTTTTTGCACCTTGTAGTTTTACTTAAGCTAACATCAACATTGCAGACAAACTATGGACTTTTGTATAATGCTAAGTTGACTTAGAACGTCATATTTTTGGTTCGTTTACCTATTTCAAAAATACAAATTCAAAATTCCAATGTTTTAAAAATCCAAAATTGTTTTCAATCAAAATATAAAAAAAAAATATTATTTTGAGTTTTTGGTTTGAATTTTTTTTGGAAGATGTAAAAATTGCTAATTGTAAGGTATGCCAAATTTCAGAGTCCTGCCGCGCGTCCGTCTTCCCGCGCTTGCACCGAACACGCTGGAAGCAACTACATAGGTGTCACATTACCACTGTAACGGTCAAGATCCAACGCAAACCGGTGTCTTCGGTTATCTCGCTTTTCCCCCAAGCCTGCCCACATCTGATATCAAGCAATAGCCTGTAGTGAACCATTGTGCAATATTTCAAACCGGTACATGTCAAGGTCAGCCTTCTAGGATGAAGGCTAGCTTTATTTATTAGATGGCAATATTGAAGCGATATCGAACGAACGCGCGGTTCGGTTGCTATCGCTTCAAATTATACCAAATTGGCGTCATTCACCTCACCGTGGGTAGTTAAACGGAATCCGAAAGTTACGCAATCGAAAGTTTTTCAGGGCAATTTTTTTTAAGGCCAAGATGATTATCCGGTCCGCTCCATTTTATTTTCGCTTTCGCTCAAAACCATCGAAATGTGATATCAAGCAATAACCAGTGGTTAACACTCCAGCAACATTTCAAACCGGGACATGTCAGGGTCGAATGTTTAACTGAGTTCTTCGATGACCTCGCGTTTCTTCTCTGTGGCTTTAATTTGCAAGAAATTTATGTCACACGACGTGGCATGTTATGCGGTATCAGCAAGTTCATAATTCGAAATTTCTTCCGTCGCCTCATTTTTGTCTTCTCGTTTTCCTCAGAGCCTATCCAGATCCACTATCAAGCGATAACCCATGGTGGACCATGGAGTAACATTTTGGAACCGGGATATATCAAGATCAACCCTTAAGGTCAAAGGCTAGTTTGAATTATTCGAAGTCCTCGCGATTCGTCGCTATGAGTTCAATTTGTAACATGTGCAGTGCATTCGACGTGACTTGTACCGCTCTATGATGGTTATCAAATCGAACTAATTTCAAAGGTCAAAGGTCAAACCGATTTCTTTGGTCGCCTCGTATTTTGTTTCTTCGTCCCAACCTATCCACATCTGATATCAAGCAATAGCCGATAGTGCAATTTAAGTAGCATTGCAAACCGGAACATGTTAATGCCAAACCACAGAATTGAAGGTTGGCTTAAATTGCTCGAAGTCCTCGCACCTCGTCGCTATGTCCTCGATTTTCATCAAGTGGGTGCCATTGGACGTGCCGTGAGGTACTCTAGCAAACTGTTCAGAAATCACATTAGCTTTCAAGGTCAATTGTCGAGCTCATTTCTTTGGTCGGCCCGCGTTTCTTCATTTTCTCTCAAAGGAACCCATTGTAGCGCCTAGTGGGTTGCGTGTGGATGTGTGTATAGGCATAAAGGATCTGGGAAAGCAACAGGGAGACGTCGTTTCCAAATAACACCTGGAATATGCACAGCTTGGCTGCACCATTCCCTCAGTGCGGTCCGGATGCCTCCCCTAGAACAGAAGGAGAAAGAAGTAGGGTTCCGCGGCGGCGGTGACGCGTGTCATCCCCACTGCCCCGGCTTGTCCCGTAAGCCACTCGCCAGAATGGGACACGAGAGCCTTGCATAGACACGAGAGCAACATATCAACCTGGGGTAGGTCAGGTCAAGCCTCAGGTCAAGGTTGGTTTTAATTTGTCGAAGTCCTCGCGTTTCGTCGTTATGACGTGAATTTACATTATGTGGGTGTCATTCGGCGTGCCTTGCCGTACGGTGTCAGAATGTTAAGATATCGAAATAATTTCAAATGTGCCGAAGTTCCGCCTGTATTCAATGATTAAGTGTAATAGGAATAGGAGGATGAAATCTTTTTTTCTTTGCAACTGTTGCTATAGCACGCACTCATATCCTATATGACTACGAGCTCCCCCAAGAAATCCCGTCATAACCTGCTGGGACGGCGCTCTCATCGCTGGTTTTTAATTTGCACTGCCACATTGCTGTTCTCGACATTAAAAAAAAATATTCTTGTATAATTGTCCGCTTTCGTCTTAATGGTTCAACGGAAGTCGTCAAATTTGGAAGAGAAGCCACACGTGAATATGCACAATTTTATATTCAGCCGAATTTCATAATTGCGAGAGAGCAATGTGGTAATCAGGAGTGGACCCAAGAATTGCCATGGCGGTACTTGTCTGGAGGGACGCCATTTCTTTGGGGCGGTGCCACTGCGAAACACCTGGAGGGGCACCTCGGACTACAAAATTCGAGGGGACGGGTTGCACTCGACCCTCCCCGAAGGGACGCTTTTCCTTCCAAGCGGAGCCGTTTTCTTTGATAGGAGCGTGTCTGGCTAAAAAAATCGAGCGGGTACTCTGGAACCTTTTTCAGAAGGGCGCCTTTTATTCAAGGGATGTCCCCTTCCACGAGGGGCACATGCCCTCAGTGCCACACCCTCTATCCGCCCTGGTTGTCATTGTATCGAAATGTGTCCCTGTAAAACAGGAAAGCACGGGAAATGTGAGCAAGGCAAGCAGTATGTCCATATTTACATCAATCAAATCACCATCCAATATTATATGTTTGTCTTGCTACAAGAGGCACATGTTTTCCCTGCTACGTTTAACATACTTACATCATAGCTCTATAGTGGTGCGAAATATGGCCCAGCACATACGACACAAAGCCAGATGTTCCTAGGCAGTGAAAAGGAGTGAAGCTTGCTAATTCGACGGAACGTTTTGTCCGCAAAATATCACTTTTAACAGGGACAATCTGAAAACCAGACACTGAAACTGAAAGAGCTGAATTCCTAGGATTTGGGGGACACTATCCATCTTGTCCAAGCTTACCACGTCCCTGGTCCCCCCACCGATTTCAAAACCGTGGTTACACCCATGCTCAAGTGCACCCCCACCCCACATTTTTTTCTCGGACAGAAACGCACGTTGAAGGACGACGACGTCCCTTCATGGTGCTCGAGTACATCCCCCCTCCCCCTACATTTTTCAGCCAGAGGCACCCAGCCAGAGGAAATATCCCACTCGCATAGAAATTCCTGGATCCGCCCCTGTGGTAGTACCTTTGCAAAAAAATGAGGGAGAAAAGGGGGGCGAATGACACTAGAATGTGCTACCTTTACCCGTCCCGTCTCGGGGGTGGGTCTTCAATCCCTCTCAAGTTTTTTCGCGGATAGTGGACGAATGGCGCGCGGCAGCGCACACAAATTTGGCATACCTTTTCCCACATCAATGTGGCATGTTGTTTCAAAATTTTGAAGTCAGGTCATCTAGAGTCAACGAGTTAGTCAAGGTCAAGTGACGTGACCTCCAAAAAAGTTCAACTTCTCGTCACGCTTTAACGGATACAGATATTTTAATGAAACTTTCAGCGTTTCCTTATCTTCATGGATGCAACAAAACGTACGAGTTGAAGCTTTCATTTTTGTTTGTTTTGACTACATATAAATTTTGCATATTTGTTAATTGCAGTTCAAATAGAAGATTCTAGCTCAAGTAAGAATGTGTATTAGGGAAAGTTGACTTCAAAAGACGTTTCTCGGTCTGCTCTACCCATTGGAAAAGGAAAATTAACGAAAACTTGAAAATTCAAAATTTTGAAATTTCAAAAATATGTAATTTGTATATTTGGGAGGCAAAGAGAAAACATATGCCACTGGTCGAATTCGCTGTCTTTTTCTCATTCCAAATAATTTTTTTCTTTCATATATCCCCAAAATGAACTGCCCAGAGCCAAAAACATAAGGCAAGTCATGAAAAGTCATGAAATTCTAGCCCCCTGGTGACGTCATATTTGTGGGAAAATTGTTTTGGGGGTGGATCCGGACCCTATTCGTTGAGCGCTTTCCGATGACACCTCTTTCGTTCCGATGACACCTTGGGTGGCACAAGGAACTCAGTTTGGATTTTAGAGGCAGGTTGGACTATCCCCCCGGAACGACCGTCGAGAACGGGCGTCTGAGATTCTGACAAAAGGAGTGATTGGCGCGGGTACTAACGCCAGGTGTGATCAAATTGCCCCTCAAATGTTTGTCCAGATGATCACACAATGAATATAGGATGACTTATAATACGAGTACCCAAAATTGTCTTTATTTCTGGCGATGTAGGGGCCCTCAGGAACCGTAGGGAGAAAAGATGTTCCTTTTGCCTATGGGATGAACCAAGCAACCTTTCTTCCATCTCGGTTGAGCACCAGGAGTCGTCTCCCAGTTTTGTGATTGGTTACAGCCTACCTTCTTAATGTACAGCATATAATCTGGTGTCTGACTACCCCGAGACGCTTTTCTACCCGATGCTGGCTTTTCCCATCCCAACTTTCTCGACCTCCTCGATCGGACTTGAGTGAAATCTTAGTTGGCGCCGCATTGCGGCAGATTTCGTCGATTCGACAGATCCCGCCGATAAAGTAACATCTTGCCCTTAGGACGAATTACGTATATCAAAGGCCACAAAAAGGATGCTTTGTAGTCTGCATCTGCTACTTCGATTATTGTTCATAGTTGTAATTTCATATTTGCCTTGCGAAGGATGATCCTGGTATTCAGCTGACGCATGAAGATGAGATTCATATGGTGAAGGACGTTGTTTACGTGCAAATATATGAAACTAGTGCGCCATGATTGAGCTCCACTGAAAAAAATCACAATTGGACCCTGCTCCTCAGCTGGCGGAGCTTTTGCTCCACTGGTGGAGGTTGGTGGAGGAAAAATCTCCACTGGGTTGGCCACGGGAACGACCAGTGGAGGTTTGTGGAGGTTAGTGGAGCCACGGGAACAGACCCCTTGTGCGACGTTTAGTTTGGATTTTAGAGGGGGTTACTATCCGCCCCCACCCCCACCTCGAGACGGGGTGTGAGGATCTAACCGGAGAGACGGCGCGGGTTAAGGCCAGGGGTGTCACTTCTTATATGTTACATTTGTGACTTTGGCAAAAGCCCGTACCTTTACCTTCGTAATGGTTCGTCAACATCCGTAAAGGTCCGTATGAGTTCGTAATAGTTCGCATAGACATTCATGGGCTCGACCAATGTCGCACAGAAGTTCGTTGGAGCCCGTAGACATCTGCAACGGACCTTAGGCGTTTGCAAGGACCAGCACACATTCGCAGGGGCCGTAGGCATGTGCATAAGCATCCCTAGACGTTTGTCAGGACCTGAAGAACTCCGTAGGGGAATGCGGACGTTCGTAAGGCTTGCAAAAATGCACAAGGGCCCGTGGGTGACTGTAAGCACCCGTATAAATTAAAAAGGGCCATAAGCGTTCGCAAGGGTTCAGATTTCTTAGGAAACTTACAACAGTCTCGGTGGCCATAAAAAACTTTGTCGGCTTTTCCGTCTTCGCCATGGCAATCCCGTAAACAATTGGACGCGTGCTCATGGTGAGGCCCTGGGCAGCGCCAGGGGCCACCAGAATCCCGAGGGGAGGAGAGGGGAGGAGGCCCCCACCGCCGAAGGGGCCACCAGAACCCCTAGGGGAGGACACCCCCGCCGCCCTCGACATATCAATAACGGCTAGTCGACGTCGTGCCGTTGTCGGACCGACGGCGGTAAATCATATCGATAGCGGCGTGACGATATCGAACCGCCGTGAAATCGACAGCGGTAGATCCCTACTCATCGAAAGATAAATATGAAATTCGCCAAGCGGTATGACTGCAAAGGGCGCTAGCACACTGCCATGGGAGAAGTATCAAGCAGGCTTGAGGCTGACGCCGATCTCGACCAAAGTGCAAGACTTCGACGTGATCCACTATGACCTCACGCCCAGTGAACGTGCCGACGTCAGTCCGACGTTGGCCTGATGCTCTGTCCTACGTTGCGCCGCGTTTGGGACGCTACAGCGACCCCCTGTCGGCTGGGAATAGAATGGCGGACAACGGTCTGACGTCGCCCGGTCACTACTGATATGGCGAACTAAACCCACATGTGCCCATGTTCCAGGTATCGTCGATGTCGGGCCAAGAGCGGCCCGATGTCGGGCCGAGAGCGCCCCGCTGTCGGCATGCCGCTAACGAGATGCCGAACTCGCCTGACATGCCGATAGCCGACAGACATGAGCATGTTTACTGGGAGAGTGCTGGTCAGCAGAAAAATGTTCCGGTTTATTTTTTTTTAAATGGATGTGGAGAGATTGAATCAAGAGGTTGAGGAGCTGCACGTGCGACGGTTTCTGTGGAAGACTGATTTGACTGATGAAAAACAAATGCAATTGTTCTAGCAGATGGTGAGGAAATACAGATATTCTGAGATTCGGTTGTGAAATCAGATACATTTGGCAAAGCTAAGGCTCGCTTCGGCTAAATAGCTGGGGAACGTCGGCGGCATGTCGGCTCGGCACGAGCGGACCTTCCACTCTCCAGCCGACAGCTGGTCGGCGTCGGCATGTTCACTGGGCATGTTGTCTCGTCAAGCCCGAATTGATGACGCTATGTTATGCACTATATAGCTGCTGTGATCATGGCTGTATATCTCGGGTGGGTCATGAGGGTCTGGACTCATGACTGTTGTTTTGTCCACTTTTGAGGGCTCATCCTGGCCCCATGAATGTTGGCCTTACCCCCTCATAATTTCAACTTTCTACAATGGACCCTTATATGGGGTGTACCCCAATCCATTCGCATGTTAATTTGTCATTTTCCACATCCATGTTTTTCATTCTCCATTGGCTTCATCACAGATCTCTAGAGCACGGGTATTCATTTATGAAAGAATGCATGAAGGCAGCCGGCGGACCCAAATTGATTGGGGAGCATTCTTCGTAGGGTCCCATGTTAAAAGTTGAAATTATTGAGGAAAGGCCAGCATTAAAGAAAAAATGCTGCCTCAATGTTGGCTTTGCCGCCCCAGTAATTTGCACTTATAACATAGGATCCGGAGTGTGCATTCATTTTTCTCCCCCCACCACACCCCATCAAATAATTTTTTTTTTATAAATCAACGCCCATATTCCTGTTCCAGAACCCTGCATGTCATTTGCGTGCTATTTGCGTGGATGAAGATTTTAGCTCCACGACTGCTGACAAAAGCAGGAACAGCCAGAAAATGTCATCTTGTTTTTGGTGCGTATTTTGCGAATCAGTGACAATCATGGTGATCTTCGTCAACCTCCGGGAATAGATAGCGGGAGTGCACGCAATCAGTGCAGTTGTCAGTCGTAGGAGGTTCTGGTCTTGTTCTGGTCGTTAAAATTGTTTCAAAATGGAGCTGGGCGATATTTTGGAGGCATTTAGGTTTCATTGGCTGCTATTGGTCTGTGTGCCAATTTTTGTAGTAATTACGACGCCAGTACGCGGCTCACATGAAATTCCGGCATTCAGACTTCAGCAATTTGATCTCTCAGGATCTTCCTTTGGTGAGTTCAAGTGGTGTTCAGGAAGTTAATTGAATTAGGAGTTATACTTTTGCAGGTGAATATGCATATGTATTTTGATCGTACTCCAGTTTGTTGTGAGTTTCTTTTCTGGTATTTTCTGATGTGATGCCAACATATGAAGAAATGTGATGTATAGATGCCTACCTAGGTAAGTAAGTAGGTAGGTAGGTACCTACTTGCCCAAAGTAATAATGTCATGAAGTTTAAAGGCTTAATAAGATAGTCTAAAATTCTTCACATTAATGGATGAAGAAGAAGTTGGGAATGGGAAAGATGAAGAAAAAAAGGATCACAATGATTAAAAAACAGAATGCTGTTGTAATACATATTCACTAGTCACATGCATTTCATTACAGCGTAGTGTGTATAGTGACGCCCACATCATGTGGCAAAATGGTAAAACCAAGACAAGGATGAAATACACAATCCATTAAATGTGAATTTAGGCCACATTGTCAATTATTTACACGTAATAAGAACTACTGGGGCCATCTGGGTTAAGACTATCTAAAAAATATACTATAAAAGTACATCTTCATTCCCAATCAATCTGTTATCTCAGGTTCCTAGGGATACATCCCAGCCTATCCAGCATCACTAACATGACATTGCATTACACTACCATAGCCAATCTCCAATTGTGCTAGCATAGCCAACCTCATCAATATCACACCCCAAAGGAAGGTGCTGAATCCACTGCTATGTCAGTGATAAATTGTTCATGAAATATGGTAGAATGTACCACTTTCTGAACACTCATTTGACATGCTTCTCAAATGAGTGTTGACAGCCTGCTCCTTGATGCTTGCTCATGAAGTCTGCATGTCTTCTTTCTAACTGTACCTGTTTTATAAGTAGCATTTGCATACTCTCAATAAGGAATGGTGATGCATGAACATTTTGCAATTAAATTTTAAGAAAATGGATTGACTATGATGTGATATGGCATGCAATACCAATTTATAACATAGGTATTATTATCCCTATCTCAATTATAGCTCTTCCTAAATTATTAATCTCAAAGCAAATGATAAAGATACAGTCATAATTACTTACACCATTGGGTCAAATTTGAGTCTAAAAGACACAAAAAGCAATTTAACTGACAATGACTTGATGGTAAATTTCAATATCCTATTACCCTCATGTTGCTGTCTTACACCTGATGAAAACCATTATTTTAACCCTGTACTAGGTACACCCAATATAGCATGATATATTACTAGTGGTATTAGTATACCCAATGTGCCTAATATCATGCTCAATTTATCAGCATGATCATCAACATAAGGGCCCAACTTTCAACATTAACACAGGGACTGACATCCCCACACTCATCAATGTCTTTCTACCATACATATCCTCCCCTATTGACTTGACCTCATGTACCACATGTGACTTGAGTGCCCTAGCAATAATTTTCAGACTCCATCCACACACACACACACACACACACATATATAATATATATATATATATATATATATATATATATATATATATATATATATATATATATATATATTATGCCTAACTTAGTAATCTTATAAGTGCATAATATTTGTCACCAAAAAAGAGCATATTTATTAATGTCATCTTGAGAACAGACCATGGAAACATTCTCACAATGCAAATGCATGCCATTGCTGGCCAAATTGCATGGTAGGTCATTCACATTATTTTGAGAAGACATGTTTGATTGCCATTATGACAATTATAACAATGTGACTACTCATTTCTGTTGGGAACACTTGCTTTTCATTTCATAAGAAGTTGCTGTCTCATCCTGAATGTCTCCATGCCAACTGCTGTTACCACTTCCACCAATGTCTATCATCTTGGTACCTGCAACCCACTGCACATTTCTGACAAATCACAACTTACAAGAATACAGCAGCACTTACAAAAATTTGAGCCAGCAGGGTTCTTCCAAAAGGAAGTTAAATGACTTTGTATGGCACTGAGGCATAACCAGAACACAAAATGGGCATTTTGACTAGTAAGTCATGCATGCAAGAACACTTCTACTCCTACTGAAAAATATGAGCTTCACATATTGCTGAAGAATAAATAAATGCATTGAGAAATATGAATTAGGTACTGAGAGAAATAAACAACTACAAAGAACAATAGTAACTACTTAGGCATGTAATCAATGCATCAAAAGTAATAAATAAATACTTAGAAGTATGTAATAAAATAACCTAGCATTTTGCAATTTAATATTTAAAGATCAATTAAGCCTAGCCAAACAGGCAATGGTAACATTTAGTTCTGGCCTTATATGACATTTCAAGAAAATAATATTGTAGATACATCTCAGATTATGATTAAGAAAATGTGACTATTCATTTCTATGGTAAGTGAGTGCTTTTCCATTAACATGTGCACATCTGTGGGGCAGATATCTGCCCCCTGCAGTTTTTCTTAATTTGCTGCCATACTAATTGGGCTAGAAAGGCCAAACCTCGCATGACTACTCATTGGTCGTTTCCGCATATTCTCATACATTTTTAACCCTGGGTCATCTCAGGTCAGGTCGCCAGGTCCGGCGAAGTGACCCAACATCCCTTGGAGTTCTAGGTGACATAACTTCCACAATAATTTCATGATTGATTTCAAACTTATGACACGTCATGATCTCATCAGGGACTATAATATATATCTCTGGTTTTTTCGTAGCATTGACCCGGGGTCAGGTCGCGGCCATGGCTTCCCCATTATAGGGCTATGGTAAAATATACAAATGTTTCCTGGTTACATATTTGCTCTCGGAATGACCTCACAACGGTTGTGGCATGTGGTTGGAAGCTATGCTCAATGCTACTGCTGACCTTTTTGCTCAGTAACCTCACCAAGGTCATCTGAGGTCACCTGGGATCACTAGCACATTTCTGCACATTATATCGCACTGCATTGAGCTAGAAGGTTGAAATTACCGTCATTGTGCTTGTATCGCCAAGGCGTGTCGATTGATACATTACATGCACTCCCTAGGCTACTTCATGACCTTGACCTGAGGTCATAGTTTCCGAGTAAGAAGTATTCCTCCTTCACACTGCATATTATCCATAGCACATTTCAAGGACTGTCAAATGGTGTTCACCATTTGTTTCTATCTGTTACAGGTCATGAGATGTGTGTAAATATCTGGGAGTCCCACCTGACCTGGTCGAATTTAACCTATGATGACCCAGTGACCTGAATATTGACCGGAGCAAAAAAATGACTGAAATACTTTCGATAGAGCTTGTCACCAGCTATCCAACGCCGTTTTCCGTTTGTCGCTGGTTAGCACAGGTGTAGATATTTTAGGGGGCAGACATCTCCCCCCTGGACCGGCGAAGTTGGCGCGGACCGCCGGACGTGCGAGTGTTAATAACAAATTATTACCTTGCATCTAACCTAACCTGGCCTACACAGAGACAAGGTTTTATCAGCAAACCCCAATTTTTGCCACCACAACCAGTTTTTATAGGTGAAAACATGCACAAAACTGGTAGGAACAGGTAAAGCAATTTTGTGGCATGTTTATACTTCCTGTGGCATTTTCAGCTTCAATTTTTTCCTATTACTATATATCATACATGTTGTATGAGATGTGGCACAATGCTAAACATACAAACACCATGTCTGCCATCTGAAAAAGATTGAAATTGCACGACCAGTACAATTTTCTTTGTCTTTTTTGGCAGATAGACCACAACCAGTTAGTAGCAAGAATAATTGTGAGCCTTGGAATCTGTGGAAGGATATCAAGCTAGTAATGCCCACATAATTTCCAAGGTCACAGAGTGAAAGCATTAAGGGGCACATGACACTAATGAAAGCAGATTCATACAGAGGGAACTCACTGAGATGGAATTTAGCCCTTGCCTAGGAGGGTCACCTTCCACTGGTTGGACACAGTTGGGGCAGGGTGACATAGCATGTCAGGCATACTGACACTTTACACTAATGGCTAAAAATCTGGCATTCTAATTTGAATTTTCTACCCAGATAATGTATCTTGGGCTGACTCCAGTCATCTGAAGTCAGCATAGATTCTGATGGAATTGAGACACCCAGTGCACATTTATATATGCTATTTTTAATCTTGACAGGTTTCTACCATGCTGCATCTGAATTATTACCAAAAGTCATTGCCAGTTTTCTTCTTACCCATGGTTGATTTTTTTAATTGGAAATTGAGTTTGTGTGATAGCCTGCCCAACACTGCTTTGGCATTTGATGGTAAATTGGCAATGTCATCGCAGGAAGCCGGACGTCCATGCTGAGCCTGGAGGCGGCCACTCAGCTGTCGTCGGCTCCATCTCGACAGTGTCTCATAGTACGGCTCAGACAGCTCACTCTGGAAGGCCTGCAGAGCCTCCTGGCCAAAGGTCCCGGTGGCCTGCTCATACTCATGCCAGAGGCGCTCCATCAAGTCACCAAGGAGCACCGAGAGGTATGCCATGCAACAGATGTAGCAACACGTATGAAGCGGCCATTCGCGATGGCCTATGTACTGTCCCGCAATCAGTCCATCTATCAGTTAGGCACTGGTGGTGGAAAATGTCGAGGCTTCCCTGTTCGAAGCGTGGAGACGGCTGAGTCCGCCAATGCGATGCTCATGCGTGACCGTGTGTGCCGCATGCAGATGCTGCAGTCGGTGGAGCAGTACCTGATGTCAGAGTCGTTCAACATGCCAGTCTACTTCGCCGTCGAAACGCCCGAGGCGATCGAGATGTACGAGGCGATCGAGCACGGCGGCAGCTCGGCGGCGTCCCGGTCTACTGTCGAGGGTGAGCTAGCTGTCCCGCTTCGCCATCGAGGCTGAGCTAGTTGTCTCAGTCCTCCATCGAGGATGAGCTAGCCGTCCTGCTCCGCCACCGAGGATGAGCTAGCCGTCCCGCTCTACCACCGAGGGTGAGCTAGCCATCCCGCTCTACCATCGAGGCTGAGCCAGCTGTCAAACTCCGCCATCGAGGATGAGCTAGTTGTCCCAGTCCTCCATCGGGGGTGAGCTAGCCGTCCTGCTCCGGCACCGAGGATGAGCTAGCTGTCCCGCTGTACAATCGAGGGTGAGCTAGCCTAGCTGTCCAACTCCACCACCGAGGGTGAGCTAGCTGTCCCACCCCGCCACCGAGGGTGAGCTAGCTGTCCCACCCCGCCACCGAGGGTGAGCTAGCTGTCCCGCTGTACAATCGAGGGTGAGCTAGCCTAGCTGTCCAACTCCACCACCGAGGGTGAGCTAGCTGTCCCACCCCGCCACCGAGGGTGAGCTAGCTGTCCCCCCAGGAGCTAGCTGTCCACTTACAATCGAGGGTGAGCTAGCCTAGCTGTCCAACTCCACCACCGAGGGTGAGCTAGCTGTCCCACCCCGCCACCGAGGGTGAGCTAGCTGTCCCACCCCGCCACCGAGGGTGAGCTAGCTGTCCCGCCCCGCCACTGGTTGTCCTGATCTACCACCGAGGGTGAGCTAGCTGTCCAACCCCGCCATCGAGGGTGAGCTAGGTGTCCTGCTCGGCCATCGAGGGAGAATTCGCTGTCCCACTCCACCACTGAGGTAGAATCCGCTGTCCCATTTCGTCACTCCGGGAGAATCTGCTGTCCCACTCTTCCACTCGTGGTGGTTCGCTGCCTCGCACCGCCACTAATGGGAGCTAGCTGTCCCACTCCATCATGAGAAGTGATAGCTGTCCTGCTGCATAACTGAGGATGAACTAGCTGCCCTGCTCCCTCATTGGAAAGAGCTGCAATGATGCACTCGAGTGATGTGGTGTGCTCGGCTGTGCCATGTCACGGTGTGTGGCCCTGTCCAGTATACTCGGCTGTGACGATGTGTGACCCTGTCCAGTGTATACTCGGCTGTGACGGTGTGTGACCCTGTTCAGCATTCTTTGTGACGGTGTGTGACCCTGTCCAGTATACTCGGCTGTGACGGTGTGTGACCCTGTCCAGTATACTCGGCTGTGACGGTGTGTGACCCTGTCCAGTATACTCGGCTGTGACGGTGTGTGACCCTGTCCAGTATACTCGGCTGTGACGGTGTGTGACCCTGTCCAGTATACTCGGCTGTGACGGTGTGTGACCCTGTCCAGTATACTCGGCTGTGACGGTGTGTGACCCTGTCCAGTATACTCGGCTGTGACGGTGTGTGACCCTGTCCAGTATACTCGGCTGTGACGGTGTGTGACCCTGTCCAGTATACTCGGCTGTGACGGTGTGTGACCTGTCCAGTATACTCGGCTGTGACGGTGTGTGACCCTGTCCAGTATACTCGGCTGTGACGTTGTGTGCCCCTGTCCAGTATACTCGGCTGTGACGGTGTGTGACCCTGTCCAGTATACTCGGCTGTGACGGTGTGTGACCCTGTCCAGTATACTCGGCTGTGACGTTGTGTACCCTGTCCAGTATACTCGGCTGTGACGGTGTGTGACCCTGTCCAGTATACTCGCTGTGACGGTGTGTGACCGTGTCCAGTATACTCGGCTGTGACGGTGTGGACCCTGTCCAGTATACTGGCTGTGACGTTGTGTGCCCTGACCAGTATACTCGGCTGTGACGGTGTGTGACCCTGTCCAGTATACTCGGCTGTGACGGTGTGTGACCCTGTCCAGTATACTCGGCTGTGACGGTGTGTGACCCTGTCCAGTATACTCGGCTGTGACGGTGTGTGACCCTGCCCAGTATACTCGGCTGTGACGTTGTGTGCCCCTGTCCAGTATACTCGGCTGTGACGGTGTGTGACCCTGTCCAGTATACTCGGCTGTGACGGTGTGTGACCCTGTCCAGTATACTCGGCTGTGACGGTGTGTGACCCTGTCCAGTATACTCGGCTGTGACGGTGTGTGACCCTGCCCAGTATACTCGGCTGTGACGTTGTGTGCCCCTGTCCAGTATACTCGGCTGTGACGGTGTGTGACCCTGTCCAGTATACTCGGCTGTGACGGTGTGTGACCCTGTCCAGTATACTCGGCTGTGACGGTGTGTGACCCTGTCCAGTATACTCGGCTGTGACGGTGTGTGACCCTGTCCAGTATACTCGGCTGTGACGGTGTGTGACCCTGTCCAGTATACTCGGCTGTGACGGTGTGTGACCCTGTCCAGTATACTCGGCTGTGTCGTGTGACCCTGTGTGACCCGTCACGCGCCGTTGTGTCTGGCGTCTGACGTGACCCGTGCGCCGTTCACAGTCCTGCTGGCATCAGTGCTGTCCACGGGCTTCCAGCTGGAGGTTGCCGGGCCGCAGTCGGCGCCTATGGCCGCCGCGCAGCAGCACAACGTGCAGGGCCGTCTGCACGGCGTCGGCGTGGAGGAGCAGCTGCCCACCGTGCTGCTGGTGGCCCACTACGACGCCATGGCCGCCGCCCCGGTCAGCCGCCGTCGCTCGCCTGGTCACTCAGTCACACTCACTCGCTCAGTCACTCACACAGTCACTCACCCGGCTACTCAGTCACACTCACTCGCCCCGTCACTCATTCAGGCGTTACACTCACCTTACTCATCCAGTCACCCATCACTCAGCCACCGTCACACATCCAGTCACTCGGTCAGGTACCGTCACACACTCACTCGCCTAGTCATTCACACAGTCACTCACCCAGTCACTCAGTTCACTCACCTTACTCACTCAGTCACTCAGTTTCACTCATCTTACTCACCCAGTCACTTGCCTGGTCACTCATCCAGTTAGTCATGTTTGCTCGCAGTCAGTCACAGTTGTACAGTCCCTCAGTCATCCACTCAGTTGTAGTCAGTGAGAGATAGTCAGTCTCTCAGTCGCAGCCAAGCCTTCAATGTCTGTCGCTGCCCCTCCAACAGAGAATTTGTTGGGCACTGACCAGCGCTGGTCTTCCTGGCTTGACTTGGCAACATGCCATTTCCATTGGCATCAGAACAGAGCTTACGTCAGTGTCCTGATTTTGTTTTTTGTATGATGGAGGACAGTGGAGGGTGATTTAAAAAAGCGAACTGATGTTTTTTTAAAGAAAAAATACTAGAATATATAGTCAATGCCTGTTGATGAGCAATCGTTTTTATTTTGTTGATTGCATGGCGATGGTGATTATGGCTCTGCTGTGTCTGCTAATCAGGGAAGTGCCACTTCCAGAAACCAGAATTTTCAAATGTATATATTTTTTGTATTTATTCATGCTGAATAAAAAAACAAAGGTGGCACTTAGTGATGCCAGAAAGAAAAAGTGACGTCGGTACAATTCGCATTAAGTGTGGTTCACCATGATTCAAATATGGAGTATGTTTCTGTCCAACATATGATATCAAAATCTATGCTTTGCTTTCTAGTGAATCTTGAACACTATCACAGAGCAGCTGGTTGCCAAACCACCATTCAACCTCCAAATGAGAGCAATGAGTGGATAATTTTCTGGAGAGGGTGCTGTTTTGGACGGCCAGAATCCAGGAGCAGCCTATTTTCCAGCCCTGGCACCGATCCCAACGGACTGTGTGCCGCTCCTCAGGAGCTGTCGGTCGGCGCCGACTCGAACGGGTCGGGTGTGGCGATGCTGCTGGAGCTGTCTCGGCTGCTGAGCAAGCTGTACCGGGGCCGCAGCACTCACCCGCGCGTCAGCCTGGTCATGCTGCTGACTGCCGCCGGCAAACTCAACTACGCCGGCAGCCGGCACTGGCTGGACGACAATGTCGATAACCTGGAGACGTCAGGGCCGCAGGTCAGAACACCAAGACAGCCCCCCCCCCGACACTGGCTGGACGACAATGTCGACAACCTGGAGACGTCAGGAGCACAGGTCAGGACAGCCCCCATTCCCCGACACTGACTGGACGATAATGTCGACAACCTGGAGACGTCAGGGCCACAGGTCAGGACAGCCCCTCCCCCGACACTGGCTGGACGATAATGTCGACAACCTAGGGACGTCAGAACCTCGGTTCAGTGCGAACACGTCCCTCTCCATCCTCGACACTAAGTGAACAATGATGTCGATGCGTTGAAGACGTTGGAACCGCAGGTTGTGACTCGACAGACCACAGGCGGTGCTCTCAGTGATGTGTGGCCGGTTTGTTCTTGCCACAGGTCCAGTTCGTGCTGTGCTTAGATAGTCTGGCACAGGGCGACTCCCTCAGTCTGCACGTCTCGAAGCCGCCGAAGCCCGACAGCTCCGGCGAGAAATTCTTCAAGGTATGCTGATTCAGCTGTTACATATTCATAGTGTGCTGCTGTGCCGTGACGTGGTGTTCTGGGTGTTATGTTGTGGCCGCACTGGGCATCGCTGCCCGAAGTGTGTCTCACGTGCGCCACAGCATCGCTGTGCTCGACGCCAGCGGGCGTGGCCATAGCGATAGTGTTCATTAGCCCGTGATATCATTTCCAGCGCTTCACCGTATATCGTCCATAGCGTGCCGTGCCGGGGTCCGGTGTCCAGCGGTGCGGCGTCGTTGTGGCTGGCTGTCGACTGGCTTCTTTCCTGACACTAGGCACGCGTTTCCTGTCTCCGTCGACAAGGTCTCCCCGGCCGTCCATGGCTTGGCCTCTCCGAGCAATGGCGTACAATGTCTGTGGCCATATGGACGTAATGAGCTATGAACAAAACGACCTGCCGATAACATGACATTGCAATCGTTCAAAGGTACCACCATACATTAGGTGTCTCCTATTGGCTCAAATGGGGCTTGAATATCTGAAGCGATAGTTTAATTGGCATACTTCCAGAGCAGATTTCTACCTCCTGCTCAGCATCCTAATCCTACATCCTCCTCGTTTGAACATCTCACACCGAGCGAAAAGCCACTATTTCAACACTGATGCACAGCGCCTGCGTCCGTGTCCGAGGTACGCCGGCCGTCCATCGCCCGACCTCTCCCTGATGACTGGCTGTGAGACGTGCGATGCCGGCGCTCCGATGTTCATCTGTGAACCACTGTCGACGTGTGCCCAGGCGGCCAGCACGGGCACCCCTGTGACGCTGGTGTCACTGTCGCCAGGCGCTACAGTCAGCTGCTGCTGACGTCGCTCCCGACCTCAACGTCAGCATGGTGCACAAGAAGATCCACTTGGCCGACCGCACACTGGCCTGGGAGCACGAACAGTTCAGCATGCGACGTCTGCCCGCCTTCACACTCTCCCACTACCAGGTATGCCATCGACTCAGCATGCGACGCCAGCCCGCCTTCACACTCTCCCACTACCAGGTATGCCATCGACTCAGCATGCGACGCCAGCCCGCCTTCACACTCTCATACTACCAGGTATGCCATTGACTCAGCATGCGACGCCTGCCCGCCTTCACACTCTCCCACTACCAGGTATGCCATCGACTCAGCATGCGACGCCTGCCCACCTTCACACTCTCATACTACCAGGTATGCCATCGGCATTGTTAGAGATTTCGAGCGTGTCGACGGCATATGACATTTAACGCTCTGTTGGATATTCGGTATTTGGGTGTAGGTGTGGCTTGGACTCGGTAGTTATACAGCATTCGTACAAGTCAGATGTGGTATATTCTGTGGAAGGTATGGCAATCTCGATAATAAACCAGGCCATTGCAGCCGGGTAGCCAGATAATGATTGCTCCATCAAACGGTCTGTGCCTTACGGGTCTTGGATTGGCTGTGCCACGTCTGACCAATCTGCCGGGAGCAGTGAGCTGTTATAGATGAATGTGGACTAGGATAGGTAGTGTCCTGAAATTGATTTTTTTTTGTAGAGTGGAGGGAGAGGATGGTCGCCTGAAATAAGCCAATTGATGCTTAAAAAATGTACAAATGCATGTCGCCAATGCCCATTGATGCGTTGCTTTCTATGACTTTTCTGATTGCTTGACGATGGTGTGCCGCAGACCGCCTGGGACCCGTCGCTGCGCACGCTGCTGGACACGCGGCCGGCGGCCGACGACGGCCGGCTGGCGCGCAACACTCGCGTCGTGGCGGAGGCGCTGGTCCGCTTCCTGTTCGACCTGGGCGAGCCGACCGCCGGCGCGGCGCCACACACCGTGTTCACTGATGAGATGGTGGGTCTGACGTGTTCACTGACGAGATGGTGGGTCTGACGTGTTCACTGACGAGATGGTGGGTCTGACGTGTTCACTGACGAGATGGTGGGTCTGACGTGTTCACTGATGAGATGGTGGGTCTGACGTGTTCACTGACGAGATGGTGGGTCTGACGTGTTCACTGACGAGATGGTGGGTCTGACGTGTTCACTGATGAGATGGTGGGTCTGACGTGTTCACTGATGAGATGGTGGGTCTGACGTGTTCACTGACGAGATGGTGGGTCTGACGTGTTCACTGACGAGATGGTGGGTCTGACGTGTTCACTGACGAGATGGTGGGTCTGACGAGATGGTGGGTCTGACGTGTTCACTGACGAGATGGTGGGTCTGACGTGTTCACTGACGAGATGGTGGGTCTGACGTGTTCACTGACGAGATGGTGGGTCTGACGAGATGGTGGGTCTGACGTGTTCACTGACGAGATGGTGGGTCTGACGTGTTCACTGACGAGATGGTGGGTCTGACGTGTTCACGAGATGGTGGGTCTGAGTGTTCACTGACGAGATGGTGGGTCTGACGTGATTGGGTCTGACGAGATGGTGGGTCTGACGTGTTCACTGACGAGATGGTGGGTCTGACGTGTTCACTGACGAGATGGTGGGTCTGACGAGATGGTGGGTCTGACGTGTTCACTGATGAGATGGTGGGTCTGACGAGATGGTGGGTCTGACGTGTTCACTGACGAGATGGTGGGTCTGACGTGTTCACTGACGAGATGGTGGGTCTGACGTGTTCACTGACGAGATGGTGGGTCTGACGTGATCGAATGTGGGTCTGACGTGTTCACTGACGAGATGGTGGGTCTGACGTGTTCACTGATGAGATGGGGGGTCTGACTGATGGTGGGTCTGACTTGTTTTGACGAGATGGTGGGTCTGACGTGTTCACTGACGAGATGGTGGGTCTGACGTGTTCACTGACGAGATGGTGGGTCTGACGTGTTCACTGACGAGATGGTGGGTCTGACGTGTTCACTGACGAGATGGTGGGTCTGACGTGTTCACTGATGAGATGGTGGGTCTGACGTGTTCACTGACGAGATGGTGGGTCTGACGTGTTCACTCCGACATATGTTGTGTTTGGGGGGGGGGTGTGGTTTGGGGTGGTGGGGGGTGTGGGGGCTTAGCCGGCGGGTGTAATGTAGCTGAGACGGTTGCGGTTCGCTCCGACCTGGTCTGGTGTAAAGTCCGGTTCATAGGCTGGACTGTGTCGGGACTGGTAGGTCCGGTTCTAGAACCCAGACAGGGTTGGGGCTTTTATTTAGCCTTGAGGGCAGCACTGTAAAAGGTGAACATAGGCAATCGACAACTGTCGGGTGATCGATCATCTGATGGCAATCATATGATCACCTGATCATCTGATGGCCATTGGCATCATCTGGTAGTCGGGACGAAATGTGGCCGCGTTGGGTAATAGTTATGGCACAAACCGGTGAAATGTTGCTGGTAGCCTCGAGACTTAGTCAGTTATTATTGTGGGTGTATTTATTTTGTTGCTGAAATATATAGAATGTCCCTATTATTCCAACACTAGCCCCGCGTGAGGTCTGGCCATTCCCTGAGTAGGGTTCGATACTGTCTGCAATCTCAACACTGGATGCAGTCTGAACAGATACGGCGTAATTGGATAGTGATCTTGAGTGGCGTTTGATGTTGTCTGAGCTAAATGATGTACTGTGGTCGATGAGCACTAAAACCCTAATCCCCGGATGTCTGGTCTGGTAAGAGGTCGGTTCTGGGTCGGGGCCTTGCATGACATGGTCAGCTCCTGAGTTGAGTCTGGTATGATTTGGTCAACGTGTGCACCAGCATATCTCAATTGGTGTTGGCAAAATCGGTGGTGTAATAAGGGTAGCGATTGGTGCTGTGAGCAGTGAGCTGCCGCGGATGTTGCACCGGGACCAGTGCTGCAGAGGATGTCCGCATGTTAAGAGTATGCCAGTGAGCAGGTGTGCTTTACCAGTCTGTAGTACGGTGGTCAGCAGCGTTCCCAGCAAAAGTCGATGTCTACGGTGAGCGCGGGCCCAGCCGGACTGCGTGTAGCGATCTCTAGCCATTCACAGCAGGTCGGTCAAACTGGCAGAGCGTCCTTGGATCGTGTGGCTCATAGCTGGCAGTTCAAACTGAAGGCTGCAAACGTAATGTGCTTCGCTTGTAAGGCGCACTCAGTTTCCTCCTCACTATTTAACATGGCTACATGCTGAACTGCGTATTCTCTCCAGGGTCATTAATCACAGTTTACATGTCTAGAATGACTGACCGTTCCCCAGAGCCCGTTTTGCGGTACTTTCTGTTTCTATGCATTCAGCATTCGACTAATGCGAATTTCCTGCTGTTTCCACTGTGACATCTGCTTGCGTTCGAAAGCGTGTAGCGGTTACCATTGGCGGAGCGTCTCAAAAGTGAGCCGCTGGCGATCCTCTTCAGCGGTGGTCCGCCATGACCCTAAGGTATCGATGCTGTGACCCTGAGGGATATGTGGAGTAGCCTTGTAGCTGTTCAACACTGATGTGTTGCGACTGTGTAATATGATATGCCACTTGTGTGCGGCGACTATGATGCGCTTTCCACTGGTTGTGTTGTGACTGGTCTGTGCCATGTCGGTGGCTTGTTGTGACTGTGATGTGTTATGCCACCGGTGTGCTGTGATGTTTTACCACTTTCCCACGACACAGTGCCCGAGACTTGCGCAATGCTGTGACACTGTGCCGCCACTCCACCACTCAGGGCGTCTCCGAAGAGTCGCTGAAGGGCTGGATGGACTACCTGACGGCGTCGGCACGGCCGGCCCAGCTGCTGACGGAGCCCACACACCACGTCGTCACCACCTTAAAGGCCGCTCTGCAGAGGTAAGAGGCTGTATGACCGAAGCAGTCGAAGCGCCCCTGAGCCCTAATAATCAAATAGCCGGAGGTAAGAGATGCCAGCCCAGCTTCTGACGGGGCCCAGTTATGATTCGCATAGGGAACAATCACATGCCTTCCATTACTTTTCAGCGCCAAGGGAAAGGAATCAATCAAAAACCGTCCCGCTTATTTTAGTGGCATTTCCCACGGCTTTGTATGGGTTGAGTTTTCGTCGCTGTGTATTCTGTATTCACCGTCATATGGGGGATAGGAACCGATAGGTGGTAGGGCCAGGGTTCACGCAACAAGCTCTGCTTAGCAATAGAACCCTGGCTCCTCAAGCCACCCCAACAACAACTCGGTTAATTTTTTTTAAATGCCTCCCGATTCAACGCTACCTCTAGTGATGGTCATGACTGGTTTAAGGGCGTGCCGTCAGTCCTCCACCTCGTGTTTACCGCCTACAGGCCATACAGTTCGGCCTCGCCTGCCGTAGTGTGCCTGCGTTCAGTGAGCTGCGCCGCCCTTCGTGTGTACCGACGCGTGCGTGTGCCGCTGCGCGCAGGGACCTGCACGACGTGCGCGTGGCGTCGTTCTCGGCCGACCGGCGCCAGCCCGACTGGGTGCTGTACGACACGACGCGGCGCGCGCTGACGGCGTACAGCGTGAAGCCGGCCGTGTTCGACCTGGCCGCCACGGCGCTGATCGCCGCCTACCTGGGCGCCGTCTACCTGCTGATGCTCAACTTCCACCAGCTGTACAGCCTGGCGCAGCGCGTGTCGCCCGTCACCAAGGTGCGCGCCGAGTAGTCGCCGGGCGGCGGCGGCGACGTCGGCCGGCGTCTCGGTGGGTGTGGGTCGTGTGACGTCGGCGAGTCTCGGCCGGGCGGCAGCGGTAGGTGTGGGCGTCGGCGAGTCTCGGCGTCACGTGAGGCCAGTGAGTCCGAGTCGTGCGACGTCAGTGGGCCTGGGTAGGTGACGTCAGTGGGTGTTGCCGCTGAGACGTCGGTAGGCCCCTGTCAGATGACGTCAGCGGGTGTTGCCGCTGTGACGCCGCTAGGCCCTTGTCAAATGACGTCAGTGGGTGTTGCCGCTGAGACGTCAGCTGACCTGGGTAGATGACGTCAGTGGGTGTTGCCGCTGAGACGTCAGTTGGCCTGGGTAGATGACGTCAGTGGGTGTTGCCGCTGGGACGTCGCTAGGCCCTTATCAGATGACGTCAGCGGGTGTTGCCGCTGAGACGTCAGTGGGTGTTGCTCCCGTGACGTGCCCGGGCTGGCCGGTGTCGGCCCGGTGTCCTGATGTCCGGCTCGCGGTCGCCCGTTGGCTCTCCATGTCGAGCCGGCGCTGCCGGCCGTGCTGAGCCGCTGTGCCGGTCCTGGCCGCGCCGGCGGCCGCCCATGGCAATCATCCGTGTACTCCAGTCAAAGCGTGAAGCTCGTCTTCAGCGTGTCAGTCAGTGTGGCGTGCCTTTGTGTGCCGTAGCGGCCGGAACTGACCGGCCTGGTGACCTCACCGGTCGGTGACCTGGCGTCAGCTGTCGAGTGCCCAGCCGTCGGCTGAGCTTGAGATTGGTGGGGACATGGCGACAGCGTTGACGGCGTGGGCATTTGCAGTCAGGTTCTCCGGTTAGCTCA
Source organism: Imbricaverruca yamaguchii (assembly GCA_034440575.1). Classification (NCBI taxonomy): domain Eukaryota; kingdom Metazoa; phylum Arthropoda; class Thecostraca; family Neoverrucidae; genus Imbricaverruca; species Imbricaverruca yamaguchii. The sequence goes on along the minus strand of JAOTOL010001646.1, from coordinate 2,143,168 downwards.
GCGTCCTTTTATATCCGACCTGCAATACATAGTCAATATGTAAGAATGGAGTGGTTGTCGTGTGCACGGGCATCGGTAATAGTTGCGCGGCAAACGTGATCGGGGTAAGCACAGTGAGCTGGTTGAGAAGTATGCACGAGCAAAGGACGAGACACAAATATATGTTCCTGCATAATATGCCATGGCTCATGGATAATTAATTAGAACAGCTTACAGACTGTCGTTCCTCTGCCGTTTGTTATTACAATAAGCACGAGTGAGAGACAATCCCGGACTACTGTCTTGTATGTTTATATGTATATCATGGGTGTTAGTTTCTGAGAATTGTTTCGGGGCGGGAAAACTCGATGGACACAATCCATTTTGGCCGAAATGGATTGTGGGCACGCTCCGTAGGGTCCCATGTTGAAAGTTGAAATCGTTTGAGGGGCAGGCCAACATTCAGGGTGCACTTGCCCCCCCCCAAATACAAAGACCATGATATATATAAAGGTAAACAACCTAATCCCGACAGGCTAACGCTTCTGTATTTTTGTCTGCGTTTTAAGTCCTTTTCTCCCTCAGAATTACGCTTCATCTGAATATATACACTCGTATCGCACTGTTTCCGCAAAACACCTATAATATTTTATTCAAGCGAAACGTTTCGTACCGGCACCCCCACCTCCTGCGACCTGGTTTTCGCGACATTAGTTGCGAACCGGCGTCGACCCTCCACGAGTTACCAGGGGAGGCCAGGTTGTCGTCGGGCAATTTCTCCGCCGATAACGGTGACGTGTGTGATCCTGTGCCTGGACCACCACAGTGGAAGATGTCGGCTGCCACTTGACCGCCAAGCTTTTCAGGGCCTCTGTGTTAAGTGGGCATTGCTAGGGCCACGTCTATGGGCAGCCATTCCTACCAGTTTGACGACGTTAGCAGATTTAAACACACTATTCCTCAGCCTCACCTTTATGTTGTTCACAAAGGTGATAGAAGTGAACCTAAATTGGAGCCCTGTCATCCAACTTCCAGGACCTTCCTATTCCCACTCGCATCCACTTAACGCTTCCCGTATTTTGTCCCCCGCCCCTTAACGATGTTTCTATCTAGCCGGTAAGATTTCCCTCCACTCCAGCCGATACGTTTTCCATGAATTCCGTGCTGTCTCAGCTTATGAATTAGACGTTTGTGCAAAACTTTATCAATAGCTGCGCTAATATCTAAGTACACTACGTCCATATTGCCTAACATGTCAACTTCCCTAGTTGCATACTCAAGGATTTCCGGGTTGCTAAGCCATATCCTCGGGTCGAAAGCCAAGCTGAATGACTTTTCCTCGCTTAGCGGTAATATTTCGCCATATTCTACCGGAGGAGGTAAGGTTAGTAATTGAGACTTCAAGCGAAACCAGGGTAGTACTCGACACAGTTTATATCTAATAACACCCGACCTGACCTCTAGGTCAACCACCTACTTCCGAGGTGATATCAAAGACAAATATTTCGATGTTTGTTTTGGCTGAATATCCGCGTGCAGAAAACCACACACACCTCAAAGCTATGTTAGTGTAGATTTTGACATATCGAGTGGAATGACATGATCTATCGAGTGGTATTCCGCACATCCTCATCGGACCATTAGGTAAGTATCCAGGTCGGGCCAAAGGTAGTCCTGGTCATATTTATTTTGAACATTACAAATTATTTGTGAACAAGTGACAGCTAGATGCCTCATGGATATACATTTACCCTGAACTTTCTTCTTTTTTGGTCGAAGGGCTTTTGGAAGTCATGAATCTAGCATGACCTCGGATAAAACGTTCTATAATTTGGGACACTCGGGTGATCAAGTTCTTGACCTGATATGTCAGGGTAAAGGTTATGACCCTGAGTTGTAACGCCAGGTGCGGCACATCTCTTCATGCTGGCAAGATCCGAAGGAATACTGGTAAATATTTCGTACGCATACGAGCGCGACAAATTCGTCCAAATTGACGAAACGAATTCTCTAATTTTGTACCCATTACAAATATCACCTTTGACTTCACACCCGAGGTGATTCAATGACCCCCACAGTGTCATGCTTGCTGTCAGTCGCGAGTCATAGCAAGCTGCACGCTTGAAAAAAAAACATCTGTACCGTTCTGTTTAGAATCGTCAGGTCATGTCAACCCCCTCCCATGCCACTTGAAGGTGGCAAGCTGCCCATCGCAGGCGAGGGTAAGTGACCTTACATGAACAGAACTTAGAGTTCTGTTCATGTAGGGTATATAATGCAGTTGTATTATATAAGGTAAGTGCATTGATAAATATCTGCATGAAGCACATACGAATATACACGTGTTGCAAGGTATATATATATATAACAAGTACATGAATAGAGACTAAGATTGCAACACAAATGAATGACCTTGCATGATATTGGAAAGGCCAATGACTGTATGTCATCTGAAATAGGTCAGACTCACTATATTTGTTCAATCAGACATAAAGACATAAAAGATTAGCGCAACTATGAGCCACAAGGGCCCTTCTTGGTTGCACTCTGTACACTCAACCAGTTGCCCACCAAATCTGTTAATCAGCCCTCCCTGTAATACTGAAAAGCAAGCCCCCTATTCTTATAATGATTATCTATGCTGTTTTTAAAGATGTTCAATGTGCTGCTACTGACAACGGTTTCTGGCAGCTGGTTCCAGTGTTCTACTACCCTGTTGGTGAAGAAAGTCTGTCTTAACCTTGTTCTGCTGTGGTTAACTTTAATTTTGAATTTATGACCTCTAATTGCATCATTTCTGTTAAATTCAAACATTTCCCCAAGATATCCCCTTTCCAGACCATGGACAAATTTAAAGACATCGATGAGATCTCCTCTCAGCCTTCTATATATTAGTGAAAACATCCAATTTCTTCAATCTTTCCCATATGCCAGGTTGCTTATACCATTAACCATTTTTGTAGCCCTATTTTGTATTCTCCCTAAAAGCCAACAATCTTTTTCATAGCTAGGAGACCAAGCTTGGATGCAGTATTCCAAATGTGGCCTGATATATGCACAGTAAAGCTTCCTGATGGCTTCCTCACTTCTGTATGATACATTCCTATGTATTGCCCCAAGCATTCTCGATGCCTTCTTCCCTGCTTTCTTGGTCTGTTCTGATGCCCACAATTTTGTGTTTAGAATAACACCTAAATCATTTGCCTGTTGAGTCACTGATAGCACTTGGCCACCCAACAAGTATGGGGCCTTCATATGCTGCTTACCAACATGCATGATTTTGCACTTATCAAAATTTAATTTAATTTGCCATTCTTCGGACCACTTCACACGTTCGTCTAAGTCTTTTTGCAGCAAGATATGCTCATTTTGACCTGTTATTGCCTTAAAGACGTTCAAATCATCCGCAAATGTCAAAACTGTACTGCTTAGGCCACTTTCAATGTTATTTACAAATATAATGAACAGTAGTGGCACCAGTCCTGACCCCTGGGGGACTCCACTAAGAACATTTTGTCATGATGACTGTACCATTTAACATCACTCTTTGCTGTCTATCTGAAAGCCGCAACTCAATCCATTTTAAGATGCTACCCGCAATACCATGGTCTTGAAGCTGTATCATTAGCCGTGTATGGGGTACCTTGTCAAAGGCCTTACTAAAGTCAAGATATGCTACATCAACCTGATTTCCCTGATCAAATTGTTCTGCGGCGAAGTTAAAAAAGTCCAAGAGATTTGTGAGATACGATCGTCTTTTTCTAAACGCATGTTGAGTATCTTGAATCAATCTGTTTCCTTCCAGATAACTAACTATTCTATCCTTGATAATTGATTCTTGTACCTTGCAGACTAGGGATGTGAGACTTACTGGCCTATAGTTTTCAACTTTCCCTCTTTCTCCTTTCTTGAAAATAGGAACTACATTTGCCCTTTTCCAATCGGTTGGAATTTCATTTTGTGAAACTGATCTGCAAAATGTTATACTAAGTGGAAATGCCAGTTCCTTTTCAGCTTCCCGCAATACCCTAGCATAAATTTCATCAGGTCCTGCTCCCTTGTTTGGCTGTATTTTCCTGATATGATTGTAAACAACATCACTATCAATGAAATCAACATCATTCTTCAGATCCCATGTCATTGAACTATGGTGTATGCCAGTGCACCGACACGGCCGCCCGGTAGCTCGTCCCCGGCCTTATCGGGCCAGCTGCCAACTGACACTCTGGCCGGGGGTAAATGCGAGCGCGCGAAGCGACTCGAACCCTGTGTTGCCGGTACAGGCGAGACCAGTGCAGGCCAGCGCTCCAACCAACTGAGCTAACGGGGCGGCAAATAAATCGCCTTTCTCGGCTTACGAGTCACAGGTTAAATTAGGGGATGAAATGCAATTTCATGTCCATGGTTATTATTGTGCACCAGAAATGTTTCTGGCTCTATTTCGGATGCTTCTGAAACAAAGCTAACATTTCAACCTTTTCTGGTCCGTGAGCTATGGTTCGAAATGTAACAACCCTCACATCGTTAGTAGCCCAATATACTGAGGTACACTACTGAGAACATTTTGACACATATCTGTTAATGTTTTTACACAGATAAACTGCTTGCAAATCGCCAACCGGCGAAAAACATCATTGGGAGGCCATCCGAGGTTGTTTTACGCGAAAGAAGGTATTCGAGAATGCCCGCTTGGCCTGCAGTCATATCAGTTGTAGACAACTCTCCAGCGCACCTCCGTGGTTCAGAGCGAATTCCTGAATTCATCTGAAAAAAATGGCATTGAATCACACAATATATTTCATGATGAAAGCCCTCCATAAAAGCACACAGTGGTATCGACGATCTGGCGGGTTCGCTAGGCATGATGGGTCCTGTGCGTGGGGTGGCGCGAGGCATGATCAATGGTGCACCACATGTGGTCACCGTCTGCAGTACGGCATATAAGACACCCGGATGGCGAGACGGTCACTCCTGCTGCTGCACCAGGTACAGCAGCACCGTCTGCAGGGCCATGGTAAGACGCCCGGATGGCGAGATGGCTACTCCTCCTGCTGCACCAGGTAGCAGCACCGTCTGCAGCGACGACAAAAGACACCGATGGCGAGATGGTCACCCCCGCTGCCCAGGTACAGCAGCACCGTCTGAAGGACATGATAAGTAAGACGCCCGGATGGCGAGTTGGCTACTCCTCCTGCTGCACCAGGTAGCAGCACCGTCTGCAGCGACGACACATAATACACCCGGATGGCGAGACGGTCACTCCTGCTGCTGCACCAGGTACAGCAGCACCGTCTGCAGCGACGTCAGGCAGTAGCCCTGCTCGCCCTGGAAGCTGCCGTCCGACATGAACTCCGAGATGAAGTGCACCTCGGAGAGGAGCTGCGGCGCGCCGGCGTGCACCACCAGCTCGGTGAGGCGCGGCAGCAGCAGGTCGGCGCCGCCCGGGCCGTCCGGCGAGTCGCACAGCAGCCGCACCAGCTGCACCAGCAGGCGGCACTTGTCGGCCGGGCTGGCCGCCTGCAGCAGGCGGCGCAGCAGGCGGCGCGGCTCGCGGTCCGGCGGCGGCGCGCTGGCGGCGCGCAGCCGCGCCAGCGTCGCCGCCAGCGCGCTCTCCTGCCGCCAGTTGGCCAGCCGGAACAGCACCAGCAGGTGCGGCCACAGCGGCGTGAACAGCAGCCGCTGCAGCACGGGCCGCGCCGACGCGCCCGCCAGCGCCGGGTGCACGGCCGCCGCCAGACACTCGAGCAGCTGCACGCCGTCCTGGGTGTCTGTCGAACCGCGGACACGCGTGTCAGTCGCCGGCCCGCACCCGCCCGTCTCCGGGACCGAGGCGGGTGGCCGAGTGGTTAAGGTGTTGGGCTCTGGGTGCCAACGGTCCCAGGTTCGACACTCGCACCGCTCCGGATATTTCCAATCCCGCGGCCCACCGGCGAAACAGCGTGGGCGGCGCCATTAGCCGTGAATGTGCATAAAATGCGTCGAGAGTCACCCACCAAACAACAACAATCACCAGGACCAGTCCTGGTCGACAAACACCTCCGCCTCTGTAGAATCTGGCCGAATGTAACTGCTTCGGTGGTAACGTGCCTGACAAACGATCCACGCAGACTTTCAGATGGGTAAAGCGTCTCTTTGTCGTAGGCCGCTACTATTGCACACGTTTTCCCCGCCTTTCGTACCTGCTGCTTTGGGAGGGGAGGACAGTACCCAGAAACACTTCACCCTGACCACCGGGAACGAACGGTTCATCGCCACGCGCCGAAACCCCGATACAGCGAACTACAGACTGACCTGAGATGACGTTGCGCAGGTGACGGCGGAACGCCTCCACCTGGTGACGCCTCTCCTCAGAGACGTCGTCACAGGACGGCGGCCACAGACCGGCCACCTGCCCCGTCTCCACAGGCGCCTCGTCCGCCCCGTCCGGCGGCGGACCGAACGGCGACCGCTCGGAGGGGGCCGGGCTCGCATCCCTCCGCTCCATCTCCGTCCGCGCCTCCGTCGCCACGTCTCTTGTCTCCGTGCTCTTGCCGCCTGCCTCTGTCCCGGCATCTCCCCGGTCGATCTCCGCCTCTGTAGCCGCGACTCTTGCCTCCGGTTCAGTGCTCCCCTCCTCTCTCTCCGGTTCGGCATCTGTCCGACCTGTCTCCGTGCCCGGCGCGGCGTCCTTGCCGCTCGTCCTCGGCTCGGTGTCGCGCCCACCTCTCGTTGGCCGGCCACCGCTCCGGCCCGTCGCCGTCTGTGTGCCGACGTGTCTGCGGTCCGACTTCGGCACGGCGGCGGCGGCCCGGCCAACCTCCGGACTGGGCGTGGCCAAGCCGAGCCACTCCTCGGGCGGCCGCGCCAGTACACGCTCCGCCTCCAGCAGGTGCGCGTGCTGCTCCACGAGCGGGTTCACCTGGAAAGGGCCAGGTTGATGACACCTAACGGTTACCGTTCTTTCCAAAAATGGCAGTACCGTCGCAGGTTTTCCTACCGCCGCTTTCCATGTTTCCGTTACATAGATATCCAACATAACAACTATATCGAAAATGTTGGCAGAAAACATTCAATTGCGGACGGACACCAAGTTACCGGAGAGCTCACACAGACAGTCGACCACTTCTCAGCAACCTCCCGGTGCTCACGCCAACGCAAACACCACGCCCAATATTCACGCTCGTTTTCATGGCGCCCCACAAATGGCATTCCAGGGCAACAGTTGGTAATAGTGGCTACGACACCGACCGGGCCCCAGCTATCCCGTGGATGGACCGCCGAGTCCGCTCACCTTGCAGAAGAGCGAGTACTGCAGGCGCTGTCGCAGCTTGGAGAGCGGGTGCGACTTTTCCAGCACCATGTGCAGCAGAGCGTTCTCGACGGTGCGCGCGCTGTCGGGAGCCGCGTCCAAACTCTGGCGCAGCTGCAGCGTCCACGGGTGTGCCGACTCGAACTCCAGGATGTCGGCGAACATGGCCTGCTTCTGCAGGGTGTCTGGTGTCGGCGGACGGCCGTCCGGCATACTGAACACACTGTCGGCCGACAAGTGACGTCAGTACGGCGTTGGCATGCTGAACACACTGTCGGCCGACAAGTGACGTCAGTACGGCGTTGGCATGCTGAACACACTGTCGGCCGACAAGTGACGTCAGTACGGCGTTGGCATGCTGAACACACTGTCGGCCGACAAGTGACGTCAGTACGGCGTTGGCATGCTGAACACACTGTCGGGACAAGGACGTCAGTACGGCGTTGGCATGCTGAACACACTGTCGTGGTTGGCATGCGACACACTGCCGGCCGACAAGTGACGTCAGTACGGCGTTGGCATGCTGAACACACTGTCGGCCGACAAGTGACGTCAGTACGGCGTTGGCATCGAACACCAATACTGGCATGCTGAACACACTGTCGGCCGACAAGTGACATCAGTACGGGTTGGCATGCTGAACACACTGTCGGCCGACAAGTGACGTCAGTACGGCGTTGGCATGCTGAACACACTGTCGGGAGACAAGTGACGTCAGTACGGCGTTGGCATGCTGAACACACTGTCGGTCGACAAGTGACGTCAGTACGGCGTTGGCATGCTGAACACACTGTCGGCCGACAAGTGACGTCAGTACGGCGTTGGCATGCTGAACACACTGTCGGCCGACAAGTGACGTCAGTACGGCGTTGGCGTCTGAACACATTGTTTATCACCTGCAGCTCCTATCATGTTTTATGGCTGTTATAACATCATTTCTTTCTTGTTCGCCACTGTGGCGAAGTTCGCTGCTTGGTGTTGCTGCAGTCTCAGGGAAAGTAACAGTTGAGGCATGCTAGCGTTTTCGTTAGCATTACAATCATACGATATTTTTGTCGATAGCAATTTGGTAGAAAACCGATAATTTTCTATCAGGAATATGAACATTTTGGAAGTTTTCGAGAGAGGTCGCTGAACTCCATAAAATCAGCACCTAACTCGAGGTTTCTGGGTCAAAAAGCCACATGTGTTCATCAGCGTACTATACTTGGACGCTGAAATAAATAATGGTTAAATAAACTTTGTTGCTGATGGTATGCTTGTTAATGACTGACACTGCGCATGGAAAAAAACTGCAAACTATTGCCAACGCGGAGTTTGGATCGATGAATATTTTCTTTTTTAATGTCATCCCAACATCGATAGGTGGAGGCTTAGCCTGATCCAGCATCTGTGGGAGTAGGTCTTCGTGTCCCATATCAATTATAGGTGTAGATTTTACACCATCTAACAGCTATAGGCTTACCATATGATTACAGCTATACAACAGCTACACTTACCGTAGGATTTACATCCAACATCCATAGAGCCTTAAACCAGGATTGTCATGGATGTTTGCTATTTCAAATATAAGAAAAGGATCCACTCCTTTTTCGCCAGGTTACATGGAGTTGTTCGAAACTGACTTAACACGTCTGGTTGCTTATCATCATGCCCCAAACTGACCGCGAAAAAAGAAGTGTTTTGATGTCAGAAACAAAAATATATGCAGTCTAAATAGAAATTCCCCAAAATGATCCTCACCATATCCAGGATTCCAAAACATCAATCAAACCATTTACGAACATAAAGCATACACTGGATGCCAGGGTGAAAATTTAGAGTTTGAAATACAGTGGAAAGAGTTTATTTTTAAAGCATTTTTCACTTCCAAACACCCACCTCAGTGAGGTTGATATAATTACCCCGGTCAGTTATTCATTTATTACAGCTTTAGGGCGCATCGACTACATTCATCATATAGCGCTCATACCCCGGTCAGTCATACCTTGATGCATACTGCATTGCACATCTGCCGTAGCTCCGATGAGGCGTGGCCCCAACGAAGCAATTCCTATGGCTGTCACCTGGCGCCATGCCAACAAAGGTTCCGTGGTCGGAAAAAAAACTGCGCCGTACTTTGGGGTGGGGTGGGGGACCTGGCCTGATTTATGCATCACGTGGAGTCTGACTCAGCTCAGCACAGCGAGCCCCGCGGCGCTGAGTCAGCACCACCAGTACAAAGCCACGCGGATCTTGTGCGCTCCTCTATTACGTAGTGTGCGTCATGTCATACGCAGTAACGCCTGCGTATGACATGCGGTCGGTGCGGTGTTCCGACGGGTCAGTGGCCAGGTGATGGGGGGGGGGGTGAAGTGTGGCGCAGGTGGGGTGTGGCCGGGTCACTGGCCGACCCTGCAGTATACAGTGGCACACACCAAACACTACTCTGGAGGCGCTTACTCCCGCATGTCCCTTATGTCCGTAATGATTCCTAGCACTTTCGATCCACTCAAACGATCGCTAAAGTAAATGTGGTATCGAAGGTCACCGCATGCTAAACACTACTTATAATATGAATATGCAACAATCTGGTGGAAATTATATGAATATTGAAAGAACATATATTTTAGCATCATTAGTTTGTCTGATGTATTCTACCAAATAACGTTGAGAATATGGTAAGCTGACACCGAATGCGCCGACATTTACACATGCCCGCCCACCCGCAATGAGCCGGTGGAGTGCGCAGGGTCGAGTCGTCGGGTGTGCAATACGACAGGGCACGCGTGTGCGAAACCGTTCCTGAAACGGCGCACAATCGGACAGGCGGCACTCCACCCAAACCGAAACTGCGTCGATATACAAATACATGAAAACCCAATGTAACTGATCGCTTTATTAAAAATAATAACCCACGGACGAATTTATTGCCAATATCATTGGACATTTAATGATAACCCTGGAACCTAGAATTCACCAGTCAGTAACAGCTAGAGTTGAAAGCAATAATCAGAATCAACCAGACCTGCAAACGCTACAACGCAAATACGTTGGAGGCAAGCACGACCAGCACGCGTTAGCGAAGGTGGTCGACAAAAGGCGAGTACAGACACAGAGCGACAGAACACAGAGCCACAGAGCGACAGATCGCAGACCACCGGGCGAGTCTCACCGTTTCGCAATTTCCACGTGGTGTTGGCGTGCCTCTTGCTTGCGCTTCAGCCACGCTTGCTGCTTCATGGTGGCGATCTGTCGGTTCTCGGTCAGACGTCGCTGAAGCTCCAACCTGTGGGAACCAATCAAAACCTTACAGGAGACACATGCTGCATTCAGAAAGAGCGTACAAGTGCACATAGGTGAATGGCTTGGCACATAAGGCACTGAATACCAGGCATATCGCTCTGTCACACCAACACACAGACATTGGCAAGCACATTGGTCACGCTTCGAGCTTCGAGTTGGATCAACGCAATGACAGGTCCTGTGCATTACCTTTTCTAAGTGGCTGCAGTAGAAATCCTGAAGTAAGAACGATTCCCAAGTTGATTGGGTATGGTGGCAGTTTATCTAAACTCAACTCAACCAGGGATGCGCTCTGACGGGAGGGACGGTCTAGAACAGTCTGAGGTCTGTGACTGGATTGGATTGTGGCTTTACGACGCCCTCAGCAGCTGAGGCCATACAGCGTCGCATGCCTCTCACCCTGGCAGGAAGGGCGGGCATCGCGGGGAATCGAACCCCGTACCTCTGGCTTGCCAGACGCTCAGCTTAACCACTGGGCTACCGACGCCTCTGAGGTCTGTGATTCTCGTCTTTTCCAATCCGGTGAGTCATCAAGGCATCTCTGGTGTGCATCAATTCGTTCACCTGGTCACATAGCAAAACCAACACCACTGATTTCCCCGGGATCTCGTAGATATAGGTGATACGGAACAGGTTCACCAATTGATATAGATAACACGTTCTTTCCCATCCATTGATGAGCACAAGGGTTATTCGTGTGCTTAACATGTTGTCGAACTGCTCTCTCCCCCTCTCAGTTTCTTTACATTAAACAACAGACTGTTCTGGTTATCGGAACCAATGTGAAGGGACATTCTAACCGTGACCAGTTCTGGTGAGGGACGGTAGTGAACATCGCTGTTGGCGCAGATGTTTCCATGAAAAGCCTTAATAACCTCACCTGAGGTCATGCAGCACGTGGGGACGACTGTGTCGCAACATCACCTGAAGTTATGCTGTACGTGTGGTAGACTGCACTGTAACCCCACCTGAAGTTGTAAGGAAGACTGCACTGCAACCCCACCTGAGGTTGTGCTGTATATGAGGCAGACTGCACTGTAACCCCACCTGAGGTTGTGCTGTACGTGAGGCAGACTGCGCTGTAACCCCACCTGAGGTTGTGCTGTACGTGAGGCAGACTGCGCTGCATCCGGATGGCGTACGTGGCCACCAGACGCTCATTCTCGCGCCGGGCTACGTCCAGCGGAGATACCTCCCCTGATGGATCCAGCTCGTCTGCCAACACAGCCGTCAACAGCTATAGCTCGTCTGTCACCACAGCCGTCAACAGCTATAGCTCGTCTGCCAACACAGCCGTCAGCAGTTTCCGTTCGTCTGTCAACACCATACGCAACAGTCACAACTGGTCCGCCACCACAGCCATCAACAGCTACAGCTCGTCTGCCAACACAGCCGTCAACAGCTACAGCTCGTCTGCCAGCACAGCCGTAACCAAGAGACCAAGGACAGCGTCACCAAATGACGCTGATCGTCATCAGACGCTAGAAGAGCAAACTTTAGTCAGGGATTCGCAGTCGAAGTGTTCGGCCGGCGAAGCCAGCCGGCTGCGGTGGCACAGGCTCTAAGGTGCATGCGGCAGTCCACCGAAGGAGTCGGCGACAACAGCACGTGGCGAGACAGTGCGGCCGCCCGCCACAGGCAGAGTCGTGGTGCTTAACGTACGCGCCCGGCCCGCGCGCCGACGCGGGCAGTAGTCGTGGGCTTAACGTACGAGGGCAGTCTGGTGCCCGTGTGACTACGCCCACAGCTCGTGTGACCACGCCCACAACTTCAGCACGTCCGACAGACCGCCCAGCCAGACAGCCGCCGCCGGCGGTTCCCCTTCCAGCTGCTGGTCAACAGCTTCGTCTGACGACTCCACTCACCCTGCCTCATGGGCTGACATGCGATTTACTAAACCATTCATCTCTGCGCCCGGCGTGACCAGCAGCATCGAGTGTGCATTCGCACAGCACACTGGCGAGACAAACACCGCGCCGATACGCACCAGATCAGAGCGTCTCTCGGCAACACCGACGTGAAGTGGTACAACACCCGGCACACTGGTGAGCAAGGGCGCCGCGCCGATACGCACCAGATCAGAGCGTCTCTCGGCAACACCGAGGTGAAGTGGTACAACACCCAGCACACTGGTGAGGAAGGGCGCCGCGCCGATACGCACCAGATCAGAGCGTCTCTCGGCAACACCGAGGTGAAGCGGTACAACACCCAGCACACTGGTGAGGAAGGGCGCCGCGCCGATATGCACCGCATCAGAGCGTCTCTCGGCAACACGAGGTGAAGTGGTACAAGACCCAGCACTGGTGAGGAAGGGCGCCGCGCCGATACGCACAATCAGACGTCTGGCAACAACAAGTAACATGAGAAGGAATAGACGTCTGGCAACACCGAGGTAAGTGGTACAACACCCAGCACGCTGGTGAGCAAGGGCGCCGCGCCGATACGCACAATCAGACGTCTCTCGGCAACACCGAGGTGAAGTGGTACAAACCAGCACTGGTGAGAAGGGCCCGCGCCAATACGCACCAGGTCAGAGCGTCTCTCGGCAACACCGAGGTGAATCGGTACAACACCCAGCACACTGGTGAGGAAGGGCGCCGCGCCGATACGCACCAGATCAGAGCGTCTCTCGGCGGGAGCGGCAACACCGATGTCAACTGGCACAACACCCAGCACGCTGGTGAGAAAGGGCGCCGCGCCAACACGCACCAAATCAGGGTGCGAGCGGGTGAAATTCACGCCTCATCACAAATGATCGGAGCGCTGCTGTCTTGATCTTGATCACGATCAACTTGCTCCATCACGTAACCGGTACACCAGACAAAAATAATGGACAGAATGAAACTGACACAAATCGCGTCATGAAATGATCAGCGCGTGCTGGCTACCCCGGGCGGGGCGGGGCAGTGATCTCCACAGGCACCACCGATACGCTGGGTTCGGATAAGGAAGAGCAGGGCCCCTGTGCCGCGCAGCCATACGTACCGACTGGTTTCGGGATCGGGAAGCGTCGATGCACGATGTCCGCCCCGTCGAAAATGCTTTCCTCGCTGGCTGCCCGATACAGGTCTCGCTGTCGGACAGACGACGTCGTGTGCTACTACGGTATTGGGTACGGCGACACTGTGTTATCGACAGTGTTAGGGCAGGAGACACGCGTGCTACCGGCAGTCCTAGGGCAGGTAACACCGCATATTATCGATAGCACCACAACCAATGCTATGTATAAAATGGCCTCACGAAAATATCGAGCATGGCACTCGCAAAGCAATGAAGAAAGGAGATAAAATAATTAGTAAAAATATTTCACCCGGATTACACTACATAAGGTTCAAAATACTTCCCGAAAACGAAACATGCACACATCGTTTTCGTGACAAGTGTTTGATTGGTTGTAAGGGCACATTGATTGTGTAACGAAGTTTTGCTCCCCCAGAGCTTTATCAGACATTTTTCCACTTTGTCTGAGGTAAACTTCCATTTTCCATCTCCCAAAATGCATTCCCCAGAGCCAAAAACATGCCACTCGTGATTCCACAGTCACGCCACTTATTTGGGGATAACTTTTTGTGTGTTTTCGCGCCCTACTCGTTGAGCGCTTTCCGATAACGTCACTTTCGTGTTCGAGCAACGCTTAGTCTGTGACTTAGGGTGGGTATGATGACCCCCGAGAAGGGGTGCGAAGATCGTACCGGAAAGGCGGCGCGGGTTAAAAGGTGGTGCTTGAGCACCACCTAAGAGAGGCCGGGCACCACCGAGTTTTGAGAACTTCGACATTGGTGACATTAGTGCCTGCGTGGATGTGTGGAAGAGCACCACTAGAAACGACACGGCCATGCAAAAGCAAGACCTGAAATTATCGGAAGGCTTTCGAAAATACACAAGTGTGCAATATTGAATAATGAAGCCAGCACTGCGGAATATTTCGTCTACTTGACTAAGGAAATCAAGCCAGTTTACAATGCATGGCATGTATCGTTTAGATAACATTTGGCATATTTGCAATATATTTGCAGCCATGTCCTTTTTTTGTCACCCATATTTTTGGTCAAGGTGCTTAACGAGCTAACACCACTAACATACATTCATTTCAGCTGGCTGCTGCCAGTGGTAATCCGGACGTGTTGAGAGGTGCGCGAGTGCAGGTGGACTCACATGTGTTCTGCTGCTGTCATCCTCCCACACGCCACCAGCACAATCACCGGCCGGAGGTGCACCCGTTGCCACAGCGGGACGCCAAGGCCTCTCCCACGTCACGTCACCATCACAGCCAAGGTCTTTCCCACGTCACATCAACACAGCAGGACGCCAGGGTCCCTCCCGCGTCCCGACATCAACACAGCCAAGGTCCTTCCCACGTCACATCAACACAGCAGGACGCCAGGGTCCCTCCCACGTCCCGACATCAACACAGCAGGACGCCAAGGCCTCTCCCACGTCACGTCACCATCACAGCCAAGGTCCTTCCCACGTCACATCAACACAGCAGGACGCCAAGGCCTCTCTCACGTCCCGACATCAACACAGCAGGACGCCAAGGTCTCTCCCACGTCCCGACACCAACACAGCAGAACGCCAAGGACTCTCCCACGTCCCGATATCAACACAGCGGGACGCCAAGGCCTCTCCCACGTCCCGACACCAACACAGCGGGACACCAAGGTCACTCTCACGCCACGACATTAGCACAGTACGTCAAGTATCGCCCACGGCGAGATGTCAACACACCTCACTTCTTTGGTGGATGATGCCATTTTGCATAGCAACTACAGAAGACGCCAGGGGCTACCCATAGTTGCCAGAAAGATGGCGAGAGATCAACCTCACCGGGCACGAGCCGAACGAAATTTCAACCGGACATCACCTACCGAAAAAATCGAACATGTTCGATCAGCGCCTGCTCCGGAGGTAAACACCTACTTTATTGAGAGCACCGGAAGTTCGTGCCATTCCGACAACATACAGTGGCCGTTAGCTGACTCACCGGGCACGAGCCGTGGACGAACTGCCCGACATCACGAGACATAGGGCCGTGGGCGAACTGCCCGACATCACCCACCGAGTCACGAAACAGTGTCGTGGGCGAACTGCCGGACAACACACCTACCTCGTCACGAGACACAGGACCGTGGACGAACTGCCCGACATCACCTACCTCGTCACGAGACACAGGACCGTGGACGAACTGCCCGACATCACCTACCGACTCACCTGGGCACGAGCCGTGCACGCCGCCGTCGGTGCCGACGTCTGCCTTCCGACTGACGGCGCGGCCGTCCAACACCTGAGTTTCGGCCGCAGGTCGATACCGAGTGACGCCGTTTGTGTCGGCGCGCCACCGACACGCGGCTAGCGGTACGCGCCGCGACTGAGTCACGACCGGAGACGGCCCACAGACGCCGTGACCGCCCGGCCGGCCGTCGTTCCGGTCAGGGACGATCGCGGCGTGGCGAGATAACGTACACATCCATATACATACCGACTGGTGGCCGAGCCGAACGGCGGCGACTGGCCAAACGTTCCAGCCGCCGTGTCTATCGACCGCTCCGGACAAAATCGCTCATATCCAGCTCCATGTGCGACCTCGAAGCTGGCAGGCAGTGTTCCAGATCAGCCGACTTCAGGTGGACTGCGCTATTTTAGATTTTGAGTGGCCACATTTTGAAAGTAAGAAAAGGAATTTAAAAAAACTCCATGTCATTGACATATAATATGGCTTGCCGCCTGTATCTGTTCACGCACCCGTAGTCGTAAAATACTATCCTGTTGCACTGTCCCTCAATACACAACGTTCTCCAGAATCATCATCCGCTGTTTCGCTAATTCCGCAATGCCAGTTGGAAGTTTATTGACACCCACACCGTAAACATTGATTGATTATTTTGGCTTAAGGGCGCGCCGACTGCGAGGTCATTTAGCGCCCATCCACACCGTAAACATTGCTCCTCCGGAACAATTTCAATGGCCTTGCTCTGATTAGTGTCTACGTACATACCAGTAATAGTGGATTACTGTACAATCGATGAAAACATGAACATTTCTGCGATTTGAAAGGAAACTAGAGAAAATATTTTTACATAAATAGGGCCCGTTATACTGATCTCTTACTGATAGTAACTAAAAGGTCGACCATTGCCGGTACCCTTATCTCTCAGATCTGGACAAAAATTGTTCAAAATTGTTCGAATCCAAGAGACAACAGTAGCAAACTGACTCAGCACCCTGGACCCTTGTTTTCGCCAGTACTTCCTGTGGTTGGTGTCACTCCCCACCCGAGGTGCCATCCCTACCTATCTCTCCCCCTCCCCACCCCGGTGTGGGACGTACACCGCCCGGGCGCACGCCACGGCGGATCTGTGCAGATACCACCTGGCCGAGTTCTTGTGGATGAGGTGCGGATTTCTGAAAATGATTGGGAAATTATATGAAGGCAATGGGCAGCCCCAAATGTATTGAGATGGAGGCACACTCCATATGATCCCATGTTAAAAGTTGACATGATTGTAGCGGTGACAAAGCGAGCATTCAGGGAGCATTTGTCCCTCAAATGTATATAAAACAACACCCCAGGGTAGGACTATCTGATCCTTACATGTAGGTGTGAAGCTTGATTATTACGGAATGGCATGGTGCTTTGGCGGAATAAATCATGCGGTAAGCAACACGTGATCACTTGAATGTTGCCCGATGTCGTTCGTGACATTTATGAATGGTATACAGCTCTGTGTATTACTATTTAAAACCGTCCTCATCCGCACAATGGCAGAAAATACGTCGGAACATGATATACAATATCTCGGTTATGTGCAGAGTGGCGACTGAGTCAGTAGTTAAATCCTGAAGAAGGTTCAAATATGGTAGAATTTGTGCACTTCAAACAACCATTTGCAGCAATAACGATATTATTTTGCTTTGTGATATATATCGCGAAACATGTTTTTTTTCTGTGTGTGTGATATATCCGTTCAATGAACGAAAAACAATTACCGGGTATCGAGGCCACCGGTGGTCTCGTGACGGGTATCGAGGCCACCGGTGGTCTCGTGACGGGTATCGAGGCCACCGATGGTCTCGTGACGGGTATCGAGGCCACCGGTGGCATCGTGACCTGAGGTCATGGTGATATTTTATTTATTTATTTAGCATACATACGAAATATTGCCGGAATTTGATTCCTTGAAACCTTGCGAGTCAACCTATCGGGAATATTTATATCTTGAATGCTATTTAGCATAGATATCGGCCATACCCGTGCAGAGTGGCCTTAAAAAAATGTCTGTGGCTATAACTGAACCGTTGACCTGATGGAAATATAATTGTAACAGGTTGACATTTAGGCATATGATAACCATATACACCGATTTTGCTCAACATCTGAAACATGAAGACACACAATCATTCCCTCATACCCACGTCTGGTCAATATGTCCTGGGGGACGAGCAGTCTATGGGTAAGTTACCCGCCTCACGATCGAAAGATTGTGGATTCGAGTATCACCTGTCGCTTCGTTACTCTTCGTCCGCGACCAATCTGCGTGAGAGATTGCCAACGCTACATGACTCAACGGTCGACGTGTCGTAAAACCAACAACCACCGTCAATATGTCCTGAAATTCCTTTTAAAAAAACCAGCTCAAGTCGTCACTTCCACAGAAAGCGATCCTTCACCAGTTCACTACTGCAACGACGCCACGCGCATGCTCCCGGTGGCTTGCCTGGTCAACAGACGACCCCAGTATCACTCTGGCCGGTGGAAACCTGCCGCCGCGTCAGCTCACTTGACCCGACCCCCGGCTGACCCCTGCCGACACCGCCCCGACCGGTGGAGACCTACCGCCGCGTCAGCTCACTTGACCCCCGGCTGACCCCGGCCGGTGGAGACCTGCCGCTCAGCTCGACCCCGGCCGACATCGCCCCGACCGGTGGAGACCTGCCGCCGCGTCAGCTCACTTGACCCGACCCCCGGCTGACCCCTGCCGACACCGCCCCGACCGGTGGAGACCTGCCGCCGCGTCAGCTCACTTGACCCGACCCCCGGCTGACCCCGGCCGACACCGCCCCGACCGGTGGAGACCTGCCGCCGCGTCAGCTCACTTGACCCGACCCCCGGCTGACCCCTGCCGACACCGCTCCGACCGGTGGAGGCCTGCCGCCGCGTCAGCTCACCTGAGTCGGCGTGGTGTGGCGGGCCGCCGTCCGCCCAGCCGCCTTCTCCGTGCCGTTGGCAGCGGGCGGCGGCAGCACCAGACGATTGTCCTCGATCGACTCGTACTCGTCGGAGTCCGGGTCGGGGCCGGTGTCGGTGTCGAGGTCGAGGTCGAGGTCGAGGCCGACATCGGCCGAGAGCCCCGGCGCCGGGTCGCACAGTGATGCGGCCCGGTAGGTGCTCCATGTCGGGTCGGCGGCGGCCGGCGGCCGGTCCAGCACCCGGCCGCGCAGGCGCCACAGCCGCCGCTCCAGCGTGGGAGACGCTGCCGGCGGGACACGGGTCAGTGTCGGCTCTGACATGGCACCTGACATGGGTCAGTGTAGGCTCTGACACGGCACTGGTCACGGGTCAGTGTAGGCTCTGACACGGCACTGGCCACGGGTCAGCGTAGGCTCTGACACGGCACTGACACGGCACTGGCCACGAGTCAGTGTAGGCTCTGACACGGCACTGGCCACGGGTCAGTGTAGGCTCTGACACGGCACTGGCCACGGGTCAGTGTAGGCTCTGACACGGCACCGGACACGGGTCAGTGTAGGCTCTGACACGGCACTGGCCACGGGTCAGTGTAGGCTCTGACACGGCACTGGCCACGGGTCAGTGTAGGCTCTGACACGGCACTGGCCACGGGTCAGTGTAGGCTCTGACACGGCACTGGCCACGGGTCAGTGTAGGCTCTGACACGGCACCGGCCACGGGTCAGTGTAGGCTCTGACAGGCACGGAACGGGTCAGTGTAGGCTCTACACGGCACTGGCCACGGGTCATGTAGGCTCTGACACGGCACTGGCCACGGGTCAGTGTAGGCTCTGACACGGCACTGGCCACGGGTCAGTGTAGGCTAATGACACGGCACTGGACACGGGTCAGTGTAGGCTCTGACACGACACTGGCCACGGGTCAGTGTAGGCTCTGACACGGCACTGGCCACGGGTCAGTGTAGGCTCTGACACGGCACTGGCCACGGGTCAGTGTAGGCTCTGACACGGTACTAACACGGCACCGGACACGGGTCAGTGTAGGCTCTAACACGGCACTGGCCACGAGTCAGTGTAAGCTCTGACACGGTACTGACACGGCACTGGTCATGGGTCAGCGTAGGCTCTGACACGGCACTGGTCACGGGTCAGTGTAGGCTCTGACATGGCACTGACACGGCACTGGCCACGGGTCAGTGTAGGCTCTGACACGGCACTGGCCACGGGTCAGTGTAGGCTCTGACACGGCACTGGCCACGGGTCAGTGTAGGCTCTGACACGGCACTGGCCACGGGTCAGTGTAGGCTCTGACACGGCACTGGTCACGGGTCAGTGTAGGCTCTGACACAACACTCGCCACGGGTCAGTGTAGGCTCTGACACGACACTGACCACGGGCCAGTGTAGGCTCTGTTACGGTACTGGCCACTGGTCAGTTTAGGCTCTGATACGGCACTGACCCGTTGGCGTCTGGTCCGGATCACCCCGGAGGAATTCGGCAGCCATCGAGTCTTCGCGAAATAGGATGGAACATACCACTTCCTGAATACTGAATCGACTTCTTTTCTTTTCGAAGAAGTGTCGACGCCGTGCTTCTTGATGCGTGTTTGTGAAGTCTGCACCCAGCATTTCTAACAGTATCTCGTTTGTAAGTGTCGTGCGTAGTGCTCACCGCGTACCTTGCTCCTTGCTCTCGTAACGCAATGCCAGATACACAGAATACCTATGGTGTAGTCTGCCATGCAATACTAGTTGGTAGCATAGGTATTGTCATCGTTATTGCTGACTTATATTTTGAGTTATGTCTCAAAGGAAACTAGAGAGGAACACTGAAAGAAAACAAGCATTGGCTGAAAGCTGAGTTAGCTATCTGGGCTTTCCGGCGCTTCGACCAGTTTTCCTCATTTGCTGGAAGGACTTGAAAAAGATCTTAAACGGCACTGTTTCAATGGCGAGTGTCGACATCCCACATGCTCGTTTTTATATCTCACTTCTGACGAGAAAAAGACATCATCTAAACACCACAGTCGGGCTTCAGAGGTCAGTCGGTCATTGTTCGTCACCGCCCCAAACACCAGACGGATTTAGCCAGTCACCGCCCCAGATACCAGACACCAGACGGACTTGGGCAGTCACCGCCCCAGGCACCAGAGGTCAGACGGACTTGGGTACAGTCACCGCCCTGATACTAGACACCAGACGGACTTGGACAGTCACCGCCCTGATACTAGACACCAGACGGACTTGGGCAGTCACCGCCCTGATACTAGACACCAGACGGACTTGGGAGTCACCGCCCATAAACAAACCTTGGGCAGTCCCCCAAAAACGCTGACCGCCCCAGACACCAGAGGTCAGACGACTGGGTAGTCACCGCCCTGATACTAACACCAGACGGACTTGGGCAGTCACCGCCCACGGACAGGCACCAGAGGTCAGACGGACTTGGTAGTACCGCCCCAGGCACCAGAGAGACGGACTTGGGCAGTCACCGCCCCAGGCACCAGAGGTCAGACGGACTTGCAGCAGCCCCAGCCCAGAGGTCAGACGTCACCCCTGATACTAGACACCAGACGGACTTGGACAGTCACCGCTCTAGACACCAGAGGTCAGACGGACAGCCTCACCGAGACTGGCCGACCCCTGCACACCGGGCCGGGCCAGGTCTCTGTCGAGCGGCTCAGGTCAGAGTCGGGTCAGTATCTGAGGAGATAGGTGACGTCATCTCCTATCTCCAGGTGGGGATAGGTGACGTCAACCAAAATTTAGTTTAATAGGTAAACAAGCATAATAGGTGGAGGCGATCGGGTCTAGTTGGTATGTACAAAAGCCTAAGCCTTCCAGTATCATCCACGACAATAATTTTCCGTCACTTCTGAGGGAGTTCGTCACCAGGGTACCTGGAAACACACCCTGGTGGAACAGGGCAGTTCGTGATAACCTTCGACACCGTTTGCACCGCCCAATGGTCACAAACTCCAGACAAAGACCGCTATGCTTTGGTAATTCGCAACCGCCGCTGCAAAACACGTGTCAAAGACCACCTGTCCATTGTAGTATGCACCAAGACAGATTGAATCTCCCATTGAATGTGGGGCTTTATGGTGCAATGACTTCGTCGTTGACAATTGTATGTCCATGACATTCAATTGTATGTCCATGACATTCAATTGTATGTCCATGACATTGTTTATATCACAAACACAGCTTATCCAAGTTAAGGCTTGTGCAAGTCTTGTGCAAGTCTATCGAAAGCAAAACTTGGCGAAACCTAATACAAACTGTTAAGGTCCAAAATTTACATGGAATCAAAACCGAACAAAAGCATGTTTTCACCTCTAGGAGTAGGTTTCACTTCCTGAACTGATTACCGTAAGGCGTAGCAACCAAAAGTTATTAATCTTGCCATAGCTAATTTCATACAACGAAGAATGGCTCTTAAGTGCTCCTGGGTTTTAGACATTGCGTGAGACGAAATATACGACCCTCAATATACCAGGAGGTGCTGAGTTTACATCAAAAGTAACGTTAGGGATTATGCTATATTACTCAACGTTTCGGCCAGGGGCCATCGTCAGACTCCTGACGATGGCCCCTTGTGAGTAATATAGCATAATCCCTAACGTTACTTTTGATGCAAACTCAGCACCTCCTGGTATATTGAGGGTCGTACATTTCGTCTCACGCATTAGCTAAATTCTTCCATCTGCGCCATCAACCTACTTCTAATAGTTCCCATTATTGTACGTGGCAGTGCTATCTCACACCTGTCATGTCGCCAAATCCTTCCACGCTGTTTTTCTTCTTCATGTTTCACAATGCATTGTGTGGGATATGGAAAAGGCGATACAAACCAAAGGAGGAATAAATCTGAAAAATATAAAGAAGTGCTGCATAAACTCTCGTCAGGCCGGGAGGAGCTCTTGAGAGCCTCTTCCCCTCAGGTTTTTCAGGGATAGCGGCTGAATGAGCAAACGCAGACACGAAACTTGCAGTGTCTTCTGATGTATATGCTTTGCATATCTCGCATACATTTCAGGTCACGACCATCAAATGTAGTTGACCTGGGACGGGTCAGAGAGCACATCTCGAAACCTTAAAAGTGCCTCTATTCAGAGTAGTTCCAACATTTTAATATCAAACTCATTATTGTGCTGTTTTCATTAAGACGAACAACCTGTTACCTCTAATTTTTAATTAAGGTCAAGAACACTGACATGATATCAACTTCCGCTTTCTACCGCATTGAGTGGACAGAATGGAAATTGTGGGGATAATTTTTGCACGCCGAAAATGTTAAAGAGCATGTAATAGCTATTCTTGTTTAAAATATGCGTCAAAGGTCGGCGACAATACGTCAGGCCAAATATAATGTATATTATACTTATACCATATTCTACACAATACCGTCTTAAACAGAATGTTTCTGCTCCTCATGAAATCATACCTGAATTTGGTTTCAGCACCGCCTACGTCGCACGACATGACATTGGACGGCCAATCAACGACCTGACCTCGTGCAAACCAATCTTATTTGACCTTCGTCAGTTAGTTAGTTCTTTGGGTTTAAGGACGCTTCGGCCATGACCTTTGTTAGGAATTACTTCCCAGACAGCATACACTTAGGCGAAGGCTAAAGTGATTGTTATATCAATTTATGTATTGCCGTGACCCAAGGTCAGGTCACGAGATCAGAAGCTGGACAGTTTACAAAGGCATTCAGTATCATATCAGCTCTTCTTGGAAACAATATGTACATTGCAAGTGATGTACCAGGAATGTTCATACGGCGTGACCTGATCTGACCTTAGTACCTTCGGGGAAATAATGGCCGTCACAATCTGCTCCAACACCCCACCCCGTGCCCCACTAACCGTCACAATCCGCTCGAACACTCCACCTGGTGTCCAACTGCCGGGCCCACCGAGAGCCACGACCTACTCCGGTACTCCACCGACCGTGGCGATAAGCCGAACACTGTCGTCTCGTGGCCCACAGACGAGCCCACAGCCACGACCTGTTCAGCTACCTCACCGACCGTCACGAGCTGCCCCGGCAGTGGCAGTTCGTGGCCTGTCGGCGGGCCTACAGACACGATCTGCCCACCGTAGACAGGGCTGCGAGGCGCCACGCTCCAAGGTTGCCGCCGCACCGTAAACATGGCCCGCACGTGACTGGTCGCCAATGAGGCGCCGCACTTCCAATGGCGGTGACACGAACCAGCGGCGTGTCACTTAGAAGCGGTCGTGAGCTCAGCGTCAAGTACTCTGTGTTACGCGGGAACTTGCAATGGCGCCGTGGGATGAGGACGAAATAGATCGTCGAGGTGGGGACGAAACGGGTGCGTTGTTCCCAATATAATGCATCGATGGCGGGACTGCACCAGGCGGGAAGAACTGAGTTGTGGAGATGATGATGATGAATTGGAGTTTAGGGGCGCGTCGACTACCAGGGTCATTTTGCGCCCAGGAGTTGTGGAGAAAACAGCAATTAATAACGCTTCGAGCTCGGCATGCTCGATTGCGAATGGGAGCAACTGCGGCAGTTATAAGTCACGGGAAGGCAAGGCACGCAAGGTAGTGCAGCGTATCGTGTAAAGGTGAACCAAACATTTGCTTTGACAACAATCACAATTTGCACACAATACACAATACAACGTATCTCGTGGCTTCCCAGAGACAATGCTTATCATGTGTACTGCTTAACACACAAACACACACAAATTGACATAGGCAAAACTGCTACATTAAAAAGACCTTTAAAACCACATTGCACCAACATGACTTGTACACAATTGTGTTTTGCCGAACTACCGCGAACTGCATAAACTTCCACAAGTTTCGCTTCCACGTGACTACTTCACTGCAAGAATGTCCACGCAAAATTGGCTCTAACGGTCGTCCGAGCCGCCCAGCCCAATCGTCACCTTTTGAAACAGCGATCACTTTTGTGACAGCCTTCTAAGTCATTCGTTTAGAGTCAGCTATGGTCTTCTAAAGTGGATTTTCATCTAGTCTTCTTACAATATTCTTCATACGGATGAATATTTTCTTTTTGTATATGTTGATAGTGCTTTTAATCTTTGGTCAAAGGAAGAGATACAGACAGTGTTGGATCTGTGCTTTGTAATCCTGGATATGGAGGGGAAGATTCTTGGGTGATCGAATACGAGGATATTTTTCTGCGAACACTTCTATGTGGCATTACTTTTACGAAACATTTGCTACTCTATAATTTATCTGACCTTGAGTAGTGGATACAGAACAAAAATGTCAGTTGATATGTAACATTCTAAAACAGCATATGGGATCCGTTAATGTTCTTTTCTCCAGGTACAATTTCGGATGTGGGTACAAGTGTAAGTGCATGAAAAAATGGTCCCGCAAAAAATTATGGTCTCACCAGCATCAGAGTGGGGTCATGATGGACTCGCCTGAAACATACTTGGTTGGCTAGTTATTGGAGTTTAGGGGCGCATCGACTACATCGGTTATGCAGCGCCCACCTGAAACTTGCTTACTTCCAGCAAAGGAAATTCCATGCACTATATTTGCAATTATTGCCACATCCTTGCCAATGAAAACTCCAGTCGATCTCTTCTAAACAAGGAATTATGATCGAAGCAGGTTAAAGTCCTACTTGTTAAAGTATGCAAATACTTCATTGTCACCAGCTCAATATTGTAGTGTAAGGAGCATGATGCTCAGCAGGTCTCTGAAACCGTGCCAGGGATCCTTCGGACGGACGGCAAAATGGACGGCCATCTGGCTTTCGTGGCGCTTCGGTCAAACCTGAGCAATTAGCCACCTGACTTTATTCGCGGTAACTCACGAGTAAAACGTGAAGCCATATTCACTTAATTCCAAAACTAAATGAAAGTTGACCAACAAAAAGTAGAAAACTCTGTCTTCTGCTTCTTAAAGTTGACTAGAAAGTTAACTAGAAAACTTCTTAGAAAACTGCCACAGTCTTCTCATGAGATGTTATTTTCTAATAGAAGATTGCCATGCACATATTCAGAATTCGTATTGAAAGCCCCTTCTGACCTGGCACTAAAAATGACAGTCTGTTTGGGGAGCAGCCTGCGAAGACAGAAACTGTTTGTCATAAAAAAGCTCAACCCAGATCGAACTTGATCCAAGCACACATGCCTGAGTTCAAAAGCATCTTAGCTGATTTTGCAGAAAGGCAAAGAAGGAATATCAAAAATAGCTTGGCATGCAATGTGCACAGGAATACTAATCTGACTGACACACCGACGAGCAGGAAGACGAAATGTACTGAAGGCGAGAATTGACGGCACAAACCTGGTGCAGCCTTGGCCTTTGTATTGCCAATGAGGTCTGATATGTGCTGTACCCGATCCAGACAATGCTTGGCCAGGGTGATCATCTGCGTACGGTCACTGGGAGATGACAGTCCGGACTCCAGCAGGCTGCATACACTCTGGACTCCAGACAGGTAACAGCTGAATGCTTCCTGCATGAGCAGTTACACAATTACTTCCAGTGTCTCATGAAACACAATAAGGCAGATGCTAGGAAAGTGCACACACCATGCTAAACCTGGATAGCTTGATGACAGGCCTAAATAGCATTGCTTTGGAGGTGCTCCATGTGGAACTAGTAAAACAACATTTTGCTTCCCTGGCTTCAAACCAATGGATAATAGCAATGACACATTTAGCAAGTCATCTTTCCATATTGGAACACATGGGTCAGATGGAGGCAATCAGTGCAAAATGATCAGCATGTAGAGCATGCAAAGCAATGTATTGACCCTGGGGGCAGTGGTAGCTCAGGTGGTAGAGTGTTGGGTTCTTGACCGCAAGATCGGGTTCGAATTTCACAGCCGACCGCATTTACCGAGTCCACCCGCGACCAATCAGAGTGAGAGGTTGGAGATGCTGGTTACCTAGTGGTTGAATGTATAGTAAAAGAACCCAAGGTTCTTCTTCAGTGTATTAGCCATGTATCAGAACACCATGTAGGATATGGGGAGCCTGCCAAATGTTGACACCATAAGCACATTTACATTCTACTCTGTAAGAGAACACAACTCACAACACCACCTTAAAGATCATCCAGCATATGCCAACCAACTGATAGATCACTTATAGTTAGAGAAATATATAGGTATGTCATTTATAGTTGAAACAGTATTTGTAGCTGAGTTTTTTTTTCACTTCTCACCCACTTAGAAAGTAGTGCATCAGTGTAAAATATATAGTTTAGCAATGGATCATTGCTGAAACAGTATGTGTAGCTGAAGGTTCTTTTTGCTACTCACCCACTTAGAAAGGAGTGCATCAGTGTAAAATATGTAGTCCAGCAATGGATCATTGATGGAATGTGCATTGATCTTATTTTTGCAAAAGCATTTAATGAATTTGTTTCCGTTATGACAAAACCAGGACTGCAACTTGTTTTATGAACATGCTTGCCAATTTATAATGTCCAGATTACTTCTCAGGTTGGAACATTGAAAAAGTAAATCATCTCATCTTAGTCCGAAGAAAACAACTTCAGGTCAAGTTGGTGAGTGTCTGATCCTTGGTCTTCTCACTGGGTGGCATGAACATTCTCCTGATCCAATTCCTTACCAAATTTCTAGAAAAAAAAGGACTAAGATAAAATTTGCAACAACACACTAACACAAGTGATAGGCAGTTGGCCAACAATTGATTTTCCTCTTGGTGCCTCACTTGTCAATTTACAAGTAACAATAATTGTCCATGTTCTTGATAAAACATCACCTACATGCCTCCCATGCCATTCATCAAGTTTTATGCATGGTCAATGGAATTCTCTACATGCTGTACATACTGAACATCAGTTTCAAGGGTTGTATGCTAGAAATCATTCATCATTCAAAAGCTTGAAGTAGTAGTCAGCAGTGGTGGGCACAGTGGAAGTTAGCTTTGCTAACTGCTAATCTGCTAACTAAAAAGTTAACTTTCCTAATGCTAAACTGTCAAACTGCTGATAATTTAGTAGAAGCTAATGCTAACTCCTAACTGGCTTCATATGAATTTAGCTTCAGTTTGGTTCTTTGGCTCTAAAACCCTCAAAAACATAGATAATTAAATTAACAAATGATTCATTGAAATGCAACCTTGGTCTATGCTCACATTCTTTCAACATGTTCTGACTTTATTTCCTGTAAAAAAGTATCAAATGTAACAATTGTATATAGTCAGCAAAAGTGTACCTGAATGACTGTTGGAGACATGCCCACAACAGACAGGAACAAACATGAATAAAATGACACATGCACACAACATACACATGCATATACATACACATACAGACAGTCCTTTTATTATTACTATTGGTATCATCATTATTATTATTATCATTATTATTATATAAATATATTGGTCCACTGGAAGTAAATGGGACTACATTGAGTGAGGATAGTGAGATGGTTGAGGAGCTGAGCAAGCAGTTTAAATCAGTGTTTACATTGGAAGATATGACCAATCTGCCGACCGTACACCATAGTTCAGTGACATGGGATCTGACAAATGATGTTGATTTCATTGATAGTGATGTTGTTTACAATCATATCAGGAAAATAAAGCCAAACAAGGCAGCAGGACCTGATGATATTTATGCTAGGGTTTTGTGGGAAACTGAAAAGGAACTGGCATTTCCACTTAGTATAATATTTTGTAGATCAGTTTCACAAAATGAAATTCCAACCGATTGGAAAAGGGCAAATGTAGTTACTATTTTCAAGAAAGGAGAAAGAGGGAAAGTTGAAAACTATAGGCCAGTAAGTCTCACATCCCTAGTCTGCAAGGTACTCGAATCAATTATCAAGGATAGAATAGTTAGTTATCTGGAAGGTAGCAGATTGATTCAAGATACTCAACATAGGTTTAAAAAGGACGATCATGTCTCACAAACCTCTTAGACTTCTTGAACTTTGCCACAGAACAATTTGATCAGGAAATCAGGTTGATGTAGCATATCTTGACTTTAGTAAGGCCTTTGACAAGGTACCCCATAAACGGTTAATGATACAGCTTCAGTCCCATGGTATTGCAGGTAGCATCTTAAAGTGGGCAGAGTTGTGGCTTTCAGATAGACAGCAAAGAGTGATGCTAAATGGTACAAAGTCATCATGGCAAAATGTTCTTAGTGGAGTCCCCCAGGGGTCAGTACTAGGGCCAGTACTGTTCATTATATTTGTAAATAACATTGAAAGTGGCCTAAGCAGTAAAGTTTTGACATTTGCAGATGATTTGAAGGTCTTTAGGGCAATAACAGGTCAGGATGAGCATATCTTGCTGCAAAAAGACTTAGACGAACTTGTGAAGTGGTCCGAAGAATGGCAAATGAAATTTAACTTTGATAAGTGCAAAATCATGCATGTAGGTAAACAGCATATGAAGGCTCCATACTTGATGGGTGGTCAAGTGCTATCAGTGACTCAACAGGAGAAGGATTTAGGTGTTATTCTAAACACAAAACTGGGGGCATCAGAACAGACCAAGGAAGCCAGGAAGAAGGCACTGAGAATGCTCGGGGCAATAAATAGGAATGTATCATACAGAAGTGAGGAAGTGATCAGGAAGCTTTACTGTGCATACATCAGGCCACATTTGGAATACTGCATCCAAGCTTGGTCTCCTAGCTATGAAAAAGATTGTTGGCTTTTAGAGAGAGTACAAAAGAGGGCTACAAAAATGGTTAATGGCATAAGCAACCTGGCATATGAGGAAAGACTGAAGAAATTGAATATGTTTTCACTTAGATATAGAAGGCTGAGAGGAGATCTCATTGAGGTTTTTAAATTTGTCCATGGTCTGGAGAGGGGATACCTTGGGGAAATGTTTTTCAATTGAACAGAAATGATGCAATTAGAGGTCATAAATTCAAAATTAAAGTTAACCACAGCAGAACAAGGTTAAGGCAAACTTTCTTCACCAACAGGGTAGTAGAACACTGGAACCAGCTGCCAGAAAACATTGTCAGTAGCAGCACATTGAACATCTTTAAAAACAGCATAGACAATCATTATAAGAATGATTGTCTATGCCTGGCTTGCTTTTCAGTATTACAGGGAGGGCTGATTGACACATTTGGTGGGCAACTGGTTCAGTGTACAGAGTGCAACCAAGAAGGGCCCTTGTGGCTCATAGTTGCACTAATCTTTTATGTCTTTATGTCTTTATATATACATATATATCTATATATGCATATATATATATATATACATATGCATATATATGCATATATATATATATATAGGTATATATATATATACATATATGTATGTATATCAGCATAAAAAGCAATGTTAAAAAATAAAAATAAAAATTAAACACAACCTAACCTAACTTAGCCTAACCTTAGCTGTCTTTGAAGAAATAATTTCAAATTGTTGGTGATTTTTGGGGAACTTTTTGGTATTATTATGCTTTATGGTGGTAACAAGAAAAATATTAACAAACATTTGCATCCATACTCCACACAAATATGTTAAGTTTGGTTAGGCTAGGTTCATTTAGGTTTCCTTAAGTTGGAAAATGCTTCAAAACCATTTTTAAAAAAACAATTTACACACATAATAAGTGATCCCATCACCTGTCTTGTGACCACAAAAAAAAACACAATAATGCCAATATTTGTCTTCAATTGCAGTCTTGATGAAGCTTGCACACTGCCCCCAGAAGTGCCCAAAGAAATGAAAGAGTGAACCCAACACTGGCAGTGTTGGTTGGTTATTTGGGCTTACAGGCACATTGACTGCATTGGTCATACAGAGCCC
Source organism: Imbricaverruca yamaguchii (assembly GCA_034440575.1). NCBI lineage: Eukaryota > Metazoa > Arthropoda > Thecostraca > Neoverrucidae > Imbricaverruca > Imbricaverruca yamaguchii. The sequence continues at coordinate 2,112,653 of JAOTOL010001646.1, read as the reverse complement.
ATATATTGGCAGTGTGCAAGGAAAAACATCAAAGTTCAGGGGGGGGGGGTGAAGTCCCCATTTTAACACAAATGTTTTCCATAAAACTTCTAATTGCTAAACTCGTCCAAAGTTGGGGGTGGGGGCAGTCTCCTTTCCCTTCCCCTGGTTCCAAAGCCCGTGAGCACCCGGGATTGGTACCAAGGTAGGTGCATATACAGGTAGGTACCTAGGTACCTAGTACTCAACTAGGTACATATCATTCCGGGAGTATATCTTACCAAATCGCTCCCAGTCTCCTCGAGATCTGTGGCAGATGTAATGCCTGACATCACCAGTCTTTTTCGGGCACGCTCTTCCTCCATGGTAATTTCCCCTACTTTCCCTTAATCGCGCTGCACAATCTCCCCCATATATAACTTGCTCCCGATGCTGTGAACACAAATCGAGGGAAGATTCACCCATTTCACAACTGTAGGAACAGTGTGCCGGATTGGACAGATCACGTGACGACAGCTAGGTTGCAGTCTGAATTTTAGTGAACTTATTAAGCAATGACTAAACTATTTTCCTACATCTGTACTATTTATTGTTTATTGTAGCGGTTTTAAGAAGCATTCATAATTCACATTTATATATTATGTATATTCTATTTCACTTATATGGTACAATATATACCAGCCACCATTCTCTAGGCAGGCTTGTGCCCGCATCCAAGCAAGTTGGTTGTTATAGTACATTTACCGATAGTACAAAATAAATTATTTAGTATTACTTTGAGTAACAACAAAAGCGCATGAAGGTATTTTCCCGGTTGCAAGTTTTCCTTCGCTGTTGTGTCGAGTTCTAATCTTATGTAGGTTTCAATACAAGGAACACGATTTTTAAAAGCACTGCTTTCGGTACGAAACAGTAAGATTCTAGGACAAATGTACGTATGGACAAGGAAATGTACGTATGCGCAAATGTACGTATGCGCAAAAGTACGTATGCGCAAATGTACGTATGCGCAAATGTACGTATGCGCAAATGTACGTAAGCGCAAATATACGCATGCGCAGAAGTGCGTAAGCGCAAATGTACGTAAGCGCAAATGTACGTAAACTCAAATGTACGTATCCGCAAAAGTACGTATGCGCAAATGTACGCATGCGCAAATGTATGTAAGCGCAAATGTACGTATGCGCAAATGTACGTAAGTGCAAATGTGCATATGCGCAAAAGTACGTAAGCACAAATGTACGGAAGCGGAAAAGTACGTAAACGCAAATGCACGTATGTGCAAAAGTACGTAAGAATAAAATGTACGTAAGGGCAAAAGTACGTAAGCGCATATATACGTCAGCGCAACAGTCCTAAACCTAAAATAATGCAAGAGAAAATGTACGCATGAGCCAATGTCCGTACATTTAGGCTCACGTGCCTTTGCGTTTAAGCACATTTTGTTAGGAGCATATCGCATGCGTACATTTGCGCTTACGTACATTTGCGCATACGCACTTTTGCGAATACGTACATTTGCTCCTACGTACACTCGTGCTCACGTACATTTGGGCATACGTACTTTTGCGCATACGTACACGTGCGCATACGTACATTTGCGCATACGCACATTTGCGCATACGTACTTTTACGCTTAGTACATTTGCGCTTACGTACATTTGCTTACGTACATATGCCATACGAACATTTGCTCTGCGTACATATGTCCGGTTACCAACAATAACGATTATATCTTCTTCATATTATATCATCCTAAGTTTGACGTGGAAAGAGTTAGTTGCGGAACCAGGAGGCTGGTTTCTTAACCCGTCCGTCTCGGGGGGGGGGGGTCTTCAACCGCCCCCCTCAGGTTTTTCGCGGATAGCGGACGAACGGCGTGCGGCAGCGCACCCAAATTTGGCATACCTTTTCCCATATCAATTTGACATGCTAATTAAAAATGTTTAGGTCAGGTCCTATAGGGTCAACGAGTTAATCAAGGTCAAGTGAGGTCACCTGCAAAAAAGTTCAACCAGTCGTCACGCTTTGACGGATAGAGATATTTTAATGAAACTTTCAGCGTTTGCTCATCTTCAGGGATGCAACAAAACGTACGAGTTGAACTTTTCATTTTTTTTTTCGTTTTTGACTACATATAGATTTTGCTTATTTGCCAAGTTGAAGTTCAAATAGAGGATTCTGCATAAAGTAAGCATTTTTTAATGGGGCAAGTTGACTTCCAACAACGTTTCTCGGCCTACTCTACCCATCGGAAAAGGAAAATTAAAGAAATCTTGTAAACTCAATTTTTTGAAATTTCAAAAAAATACAATTTTTATTTGGGGGGGGGGGAAAAAAATATATCCCTGGTCGACTTCGCTGTCATTTTCTCATTCTAAATATTTTTATTCATATATCCACAAAATGAACTCCCCAGAGTCAAAAATATAATGTAAGTCATGAAAAGTCGTGAAAATCTAGCCTCCCTGGTGACGTCACCTTTCGGGGGAAATTGTTTTGGAGGGTGGACCCGGACCCTACTCATCGAGCGTTTTCCGATGACTCCGCTTTCGTTTTAGTGCGATGCTTAGTTTGGATTTTACAGGGGGGTCTTCAACCGCCTCCCCCCCCCCCCCGAGACGGGGTGGGAGGATTTGACCGGAAAACTTAATATTCAACCGGAATTTGACCGGAAAGGGTTAATACTTTTGGAGAGGTCAATTTCGGGATTTGTCCCACTTCAAAGAACTCTTCTGATTCCAACAGTCAGCATTTGGTAAGTCGGCTTAGGATAATATTTTATTACACAATTTGTTTACATTTCGAGAACATGTCTTTCCCTATTTCCGCTAGCAGGAGAAATGAACACTGAAAATCAGTCTATAGCAAATAAAATCCCGATGTACCGCGACCTCACGCACATAGTGCCCTCTGTTGGCCTATGTGCAGTGACATCTATACCGGAAGCATGGGATATGTTCTGATCCTCCTCCAAACACTCCAAACTGCTCCGAGCTACTTGTAGTAGCTCAGGCACCTTTCAGGTCGGCTCTGGTCCCGCCGTCAGCCCAGGTGTCTTTGAAGTCGGTTCGGGGCAGTCTCCGAAGGCACGGGATCTTCTCCCATGACCGGAGCCCTCTCCGTTTGTTCAGGTGGCGCTTTCGTCGCCTCAGGGCCACTTCCCGTTGGTACAGTGACTTTTTACTGGTCCGGATCCTCTGTCACCCTGGGTGTCTTCTATCGACATGGAACCCCTGTTGTCCGTCCAGAGACCACTTGCTTTGGCCCAGCCCGAGACGCTCGGCCTCTGCCCATGGACACTCTCCATCGACTCTTCGTCCCTCTTTATGACTCGGCACCGTTTACATCAGCCCGGGCCTGTTAATCGGCCTACAGACCCCTGACACCGGCCAACCAGGGATTCCTCATATCGGCACAGGGCCCTTCATACCGATCTCCGGCCCCTATCAAGCATCTCAAGCTATCAGGGGCCTCCGGCTAGTTAGGACCACAAGCTCTCAAATGGAGCGGGGGCTCGATCATGTCTCAAAGAGTCTATTGATTCCAACTGGGCCCTCGAGGTCTCGGATCATTTTTTTATGCCTGCATTGAAAAATCGAAATTGGTCATCGGCCGATGGTCATGTGGACTTCATTTTAATTTGACGATCGTAATTTTAATTTAATTTTTTCTCCAAAATCGTCCGAGGACGATTTATAGCGTTCTGTACCCTCTCGAACTGGGCCATTCCGATGCTATGAGAGGGCACGCCCCCTTTGACCCTTGATGATCCCATGCACACAACGCCTAAGCTTGGGCTGACGGAGGGAGCCAAAACTGAAGCTTGAGGCCAAGGCGGTTTGAATTGATAAAAATATGCGTTGCAAACTGTCTCGATACCACGAAACCCACGAAGGCCAACACGAGTTATAATGGTACAATGTTACATGCAATACAGCCGAGACAATTTTCGCACCACAACGACCTCGCCCCGGTCAACGAAATATTTCATGATAGTGGTACTAAAGTTCAGTGGACACGAAATAATGGATCTCCCCCCCCCCCGTCCGCCAAATCAAGGATTCGCCACCGAGGCAGCGTCTTCCAAACGAGCAGTACAATAAGTTAGTTTCCAATGGAATATGAATGGGAATCGCGTGCCCTTATATATAACGGTAGGCATTAAATGAACACAACTGGCTTGACGGTTTGGAAAATTGGCACAAAAATTTGTCCTGCGGGAGCAGTGATGTCTGTTTTTATTAAAACTATGGGTGCGTTCGAGCCTTCCCCAGATGGGCGCCATTCCCAGCCGGAGGGGCGCCGTTTTCCAATTGGAGGTACATGCCATCAGCGTCCCTTCATGCATCCGCCCCTGGGATCAGATAGGGAAGGACCTTTTTCGGCAAAACGTATTATAAAATACATAATTTGTGTTATCCATTGTCGCCCATGCCTAAAGATGCGTGAGGCCTGAGTGTAATTGATGCAGATTTAGTGGCTAATTTTGTCAAGCAGAATTTCCCGTACATGAAAATGTTTGTGGCTTTGTCCGTAGACTCCTTCCGGGTACTGCCGCCTCTGGACCACAGCTCTGTGATATTGTTCTGCAAGAATGGAAGCGACTTGGTATGCTTGACTACCGACCTGCCAATATAGCTCAGCTTCGCCCCTGGTCAATTCGTCCTGAAGCAAGTAGCCAAAGCGTTGACAGTACATCGGGATGACATCCAAAGGATGGACGACCGTTAAAACGTGTCTGCGAAAGTCTGTCGATATTTCCGGGCAGCGGCGCTCCCACGACTCGCCGGGGGGATCCGTCGACCGGCTCGGCGCGCGTGCGGCGACGCTGACTCACGGCCGGAGGGGGGAGGGGCATCGTGTCGCCGTCAGCTCGCAGTCGCGCCGCCACTGCCAGTCGTGTGCCGGAGCGCTCGGGCGGGTGTCGCCGCGCGCGCTGAGTCACGTGTGACGGCGCGCGGGGTCGTGTCAGCACATGGTGGGCCGGCGGGCCGACGACACGCAGTCGCCGGCGGCGTCCGCCATGCAGCGCCAGGACGAGTCGTGGGACATGGACATCCAGGCGGCGCGTAGTTCCGGTGAGACGCCGATCGGCCGCGGCTGGGGTCTTCTGACGTTTTCTGTACTGATGTCGCGCGCTGGACTTCCACGACGGTGCACTTACGCAGGCCACGGTCGCGCTAGACTGAGAGAGACGGTTTCATCTGCATCACATTTGTGTCGTACCAATTGGAGGAATGTCCAATATCGGAATGCACGTATCGATATTATCTCAAGCATGACATTTATATTGCCCCATATAATTACGTTTTTAACATTATACATTTCCTAGGTCCTCAGTTCTGGGTCAGGGACGGCTACAAAGGAGATGGCACTTTGAGCATGTTCCAGGATGACCAAATTCGCTCAGTTCGGCGTCAGGATGTAAATAAAATAATTCATTACTGGAGAGTTTACGATAGGCATTGCAAATGGAACCACATTCAGCTGATTCCGTATCTCGAAATAGACCCAACTTCCAATTTTGATGGCTATATTCCGTAGAACTTGCATGAACTTGATGAGTCAATATGAAGCTGTGTTTACATCCTGACGCGAAGATCGCGAATTTCGACACACTGACATGTGTCCCCATGGAAATTGGCGTCACTCCGGCCGGGAAAAGGCGTCCCGCGGGGAACCTCTAATGCACCCCTCGATTTGTTCATCCAGAGGAGTCACTCTGAGAGAAAAAGGCGCCCTTTCAGAGTGCTTTCAGTGTGCACCCCTTCGAACGTTTCAGCTAGAGGAGCTCCTTGGAAGGAAAAGGCGCCCCTCCAGGAAAGCTCGAGTGCATCGCTTCGAATTATTCAGCCAGGGGCTCCTCTCTGAAGAAATGGTACCCCTTCAGAGACTAGGAGCCCCCACGACAATTCCTGGATCCGCACCAGTTTTGCAGACTTGATTCAAAGAGTATTTGGAATAAGTATGCTGTTGCTCTCAGCTCTAAGCCGAGGCGCAGTCAGGGGGCCTGAGCCCGGACCCCCCCCCCCCTTTAGCAACAAAAAATACATTGGATCAAGGAAGAAATTTACCCGTCTATCGGTGGCTTCCAGTTTCATTTCACTCGCGAGGTTCCAGTGAAGCTACCCGTGCACGTGTGTGCACTCGCTTGACGCCTGCCAGTGGCACTTTACCCGGGTTCAGCGGCGGCCTGGACCTGACCCGCTGCTGGCCTTTTCCAGTGCACGCTCCGGCCCGGCTTGAGCTGGCACGCGCTCCCGGCCAACGTCTGCGCTCCTCGGACAGCTTCCAGCGGTCAGCCACCATGACCATCGCCATGGCCGGCGAGCAGGTGAGAGCTGATGCTGGCCGGCGCCGGGCCGTGTCTTCTTCACGTCTCCTCCGTGTCTCCTCCGTGTCTCCTCACCACCGCCAGTTCCACTTCCCGGCCTTCCCGGATCCCGGGTCGTGTCTCCTTCACGTCTCCTTCACGTCTCCTCCGTGTCTCCTCCGTGTCTCTTCCGTGTCTCTTTACAAATGCCAGTTCCACTTCCTGGCCTCCCCGGATCCCGGGCCTCTACTAAAGAGCTTTGACTGGGGGAGAGGTGGCCATTGGTGGTTACAGGGCTACCGTCTGAACCAGCCAGACTCTGGCCCCAGTAATGATATAGCAATGGGAAAAGGCCACTAACTGGGGGCACGCCCCTTCCCCCAGCTCATATCTTGGAGGAGGCCCTGTGCGGTTCGGCGCCTCATGTGGTTATGCTTTCAACGTCAAAGCATGGTTGTGTACATTGTACAGATTGTACAGATTGTACGGCGGACGGTAATCAGCAATGTATTTGTGTTCGTCGGACTTACCGATTATTGACGTAAATCCTTGAGCTCTTTTAAGCATGAAATATATGGAGCATAATCCTTCTCAATTACATATTGCTCGTTTCATTGTTCGTTGTATGATAGTGGGAAATAGTCTGACCCTATCTTCATGCTGATGAGCATGGCGTATCCGGTACGTTTTTTGCAACTTCTGTGGAACGAAGAGAGCTACTTTCGTCTATCGTGCCGAGATACGCATGCTGTGATGGTGGATGGTGGTGCAGCAGGTGGTGTTTGAGCACAATCTAAGTTTTTTAGGTTCACCGATATTTTGGGAATTTAGCATTAGGCCCATGCCGATGCGGGAAAACATGACGCAGAAGCGCCGTGAGAACTATTATAAAACACCACATGGAATCTGCGGACTACTCTGAACAATTCCACTAGTGATTGCGGATTTTACATCCCGGAGTTGCTGCAGTGGCCATTTCTCGAAGACAAGTCCAATCAAATGGCTACAACATTGCTCATTCTTTGATAAATGAGCGCGATCAACAATCGTCTTGTAACACGCTAATCGAACATATGTATTGCGAGCAATGTGTAGCCTTCGTTTGACTACTTGGCTCTTATAACAATTCGGTGAGCAGTAGAAACAACTGATGACCGTGGAACAGATACGGGATAAGTCTTGGGACAGCAGCACGGTGTTTTCCCATCAAGGTTTACGGTTCGATAGGTTTACTATTCTCCATGCAGACGAAGTTCAGTCTGTGCAGTTCTACACTGTAGGAAGACATGGCATGGAATATTTTATCGTGGATCCGAGGACATGACTTGCCCGTGCACATTCGGCGTCGTTGTTCCCCCGTTTTCCTTCTTGTTCCATTTTCCTCCCTGCATCCGATGCTGATTGTTAAACACTTCAAAACATGTTGGTATCCAAGCTGTAAGAATTCAAATAGTTCGTTTTGCATTCGAATTGCATTTGTATTGCACATTGCACTTGTATTTTGTTACAATGATGTGCACACGTGTTCATGGTGTCTAAATGCGATAATTCATAATGCCGGAGTCAGTGAAAGAATGCTACAATGCCACATCTTGTCATCCCTGCGTATGCGCAGGACTCGGCATGGATAACCTTGGTCTTCAAAATGTAATTTAAGCTTGCAGAATTGTCAGGTAGCTGGGTTCGGCAATCAAACCGGAAGCAATCAATTCAAAAGCAAAATAAATCGAATCCTGTATTTACGTCCGCTGAACCGATATATTGATGGCTATATTGTCCAATATAGCCATCGCATATGGGGGACGAGTAGCCTGGGGGTAGGTCGCTCGTCTCACAATCCAAAGGTTGTGGGTTCGAATCTCACCTATCGCTACTCTTCGCCCGCGATCAATCGGCGCGAGAGATTGAGGTCGCTACATGACTCAACGGTCGATGTGTCGTAAAACCAATAACAAACCAACCATCGCATATGATTAGGATTAGATTAGGTATGATTAGAACCATCGCATAAATACAGTACCAAGAAGGCACAGTATTGCATGGGTGCGCTACCATCGGCCATTAACGTGGGAACGACGGACCCGTACTATCAAGCGGGCGTTGGTACGCCGACTTTTCTTGGTTGTGACATTGGTCACATGGTGTTACATATGAGGGGCTGATTGGGCTGACGGCATATGCTTTTGATCTCTTCGGACCGTGCCAGCTTCTTCCCTAAGAATATTCCGGTTATGCAAAGATCGCCTTGGCTATCATTTGTTCTGTCAGTTTGGCAGCTCTTAGGGGAGGAGAGGAACTGGAGGAATTGTTCCACGTTTCCAGAGATGTCAAGCAGAATGGGCCAGGAGAATATGGCAAAATTGTTGACGAACTTGAACACAGCCTTTCTATGCGTTAGCAGACAATAGATATCGCCGTGAATAAACAAAAATCCTGCATGGTGATTGTTGTAATGTATTTGCATCGTATGGTATACCAACCTAATGTGATGTTGAGTTTCATACCTTTCGTATTTTCTATAAAAACGAAGCATTTGTTTTATCCTCGTTACGCGACAGACGCAATGTTAATGAGGACATAACAAATAAACGCAAAATGCCGCGTCGAAGTGTTCTACGAAGATAGCTAAATGTACATCAGCATGCAAGTAATAAGCTGCCGTGTCTGTCTATATGTATTTTTTCTTCAAGACATGCATATTAATTGCCGTTACTGTGGCTAAGGATCGCAACTTGGAGAGTCAAATAACGCCGGGTATTGCAAACAAGCCCAAAGTGCCCCGCCCAAATTTTGGAAAGGAATAGTGTAAAATGCCCATCAACAGCCAGGTATCGAACGCTTCAATCCCTTATAACATGGGGTTTGCATACATGTGTAGGCAGTAAACTAGTCGGGTGTAATTATTCCAAGTTAGTTTGAAATAGTCTTCAACTTCAATGATTATTTGTTGCGCCAGAAGTTTTGAAAATAACTTTAAAACTAATCCGCTAGAAGATCCAGTGATATCTACTATGTCATTACTATTTTTTTAAACACGCTTTGGATGTCATGCTTTTCCGATGCACTTCCTCCTGTCCCATTGCGGTGCTAGTAGTCGAATGTCCGCGGTTGGCGCGTAGCCTTCGCGAGGTCTGGGGCAACTACGAATGAATGCTCCTATTATCAATTAAAATGACAGACACCAAGAATCCCCCTAATGGGACAATGGGGTTTGCTGCTGTCTTATACAAACATTTTAAAATGCATACTGCATTTTATAATGCTTGCTATTGATTTGGATATAATTTATTTGTGGTATGCTCAATTACACACCCCCCCCCCCCGAGAAACATAGAGATAACAAGTTGTTGATTGATTGTGTATTTCTGTAATATTGGTCTGTATTGAGATGCGGCACGACAGACCGTAAAGTCAGATTGGTGATGCACACACACACAAATATACGAATATGCGCATACATACACACAGATACACGAACATACACATATGTACACACAGATACACGCACAGACACATTTATACACACACACACGTGCGTGCATGCGTGCGCTCGCACGCACGCACGCACTCCCCACACACACACATGCCAGTTCTCACCGGACGTCCTGCTCAATGCACGGGTCCAAAGCGCATCCACGCGGAAGAGGCTCGTGGTCCAGCGAAGACCTGTACCTACGAGTTATCGCCCGCTCGTGATCCTCTGCTGTATTGTTAATGAGTGGCGAGGTGCCTCGAAGGCCGATTCACCCAGCACCGGTTTTGTTTCATGGCCGCCGACTGTCGTGCAACGGTGGCGGCTGAGTGTTCAGGACGGTGGCAGCTGCAGCTGCCGGTTTGACGACTAGTTAGAGGCGGTCGGAATGCTCAAAAGGCGTGCGTAGGTTATCAGAAGTCTGCTATTCCTTGACTAAGTTGAAATCGACTGACGACTTGCATTGCAATGCCATTGCATTGCACAAGACGCTGCTTCGATGCGCATATTTGGAAAGAGCTGAGTTACTCTGAGTTACGATATCTGGATTCCACACATGCGCAATATACACAGGTTGGTGGTTGGTTATTAGTTTTACGACACAGTGACCGTTAAGATATGCAGCGTCGCCAATCTCTCACACCGATTGGTCGCGGGGGAAGAGTAACGGCAAGTGAGACTCGAGCCCACAACCTTTCGATTGTTAGACGAGCAACTTACCCCTAGACCACTCGTCCCCCGATATATACAGGATGTATGCAATATGCAAGATGGATGTACAAATACTTTGTAATTGTTTACCCTAAAATGGTCCTCTCAACATCAAGGATTACAAAGACAACCATGACAAGTGCGAGGGACATATTTTCATCAATACAAAAAATCGATTCATTAACTACAAATATTACCATGTTATTATTTCACTTGGACGACCTTTTACCAAGATCTACGTTCCGGACTATTTTTTGGCTCACCGTTTGGTCTCTTATCTTGCAAGGCGCTTACCATTCGCTATACTTCTTTTATCGGTTGTTGAATCAAGGTCGATAATTGAAAGCCGTTCATTTTGCATCGGATAGTGACGCAAAAGGAAACATTTGCACAACTGGTGAACAAAAATATATTGGCGACATTCTTCTTCAGTATCTCAGCAAACTGCCGGCCCTACTATATATATAAAGGAAGTGCAACGTTTAGTTCCTCAATTTTAATGCTGCCGCCTGAGAAAATAGTATTGGTATTGAGCAATGTATTTGTAACAAACGGAGACGAGAAAATGCACCATGTTTAGCGCTGTTTCATCCAGCATGATGTCTCTCCACGATGCCTCCTGCCTTTGGGAGACTCCTGAGTCTCCTGCCTGTCATGTGAACTTATGATTCTTGCATGCATTTCCAACCGCTGTCCTGAAATTGATTTTGCGTGGAGTAGAGGGAGATACACCGTAGGACAGAAACCGTAAGTGCATCTAGAGACATTCTTCACTAATAACCTGGCAACAGTGGTGTTTACCGATGACAAGAAGAAAGCGTGATGTCAAACCAGTTGTCGCCAAGTGTGTTCCTCCGTTCAAATTTCGGAATTTCAGGGCACTGCTCCCACCCCCCAGCCCCTCGACTCTCGAAACTGCTGCACGCTTTGACCGGAGCGGTCGATGACCTGCCCGGGGCCTCCGTCGAGGTCGACGAGGCCAGGCACCGTCTCGGATTGGCGCTCATCTGGTGAGATCAGTGACCGCTGCCGTCGCAGACGTGCCACTCCAACAAAGACTGCGCCCGGCCGACCACAGGCCTGACGAGACGTCGTCCATCACCGGGGGGGGGGGGGGGGGCGCAGTTGGCCGACGGCACCCTCAGCCTGGCTGCGGTCGTGTCACCTTCCCGTCCTAGAATAGGCGGCCCATTGCAATGTTCTCTGGATGTCGCATGACTTCCATCCAGGGAGAAGGGTCGGTTGGTTCGTAAACGAAATGAATCATCAGTAGCTGTTCATTTTTCCTGGATCGGCGGTTCGAGATTGCTGTTTTTAAGTTGCTGTTGCTGTCGTCGATTGCTGTTTTTATTTATGAAAGTATGGAATAAAATAGGAGATGAGGATCATGTAATATATTAAGAGAATAGACAGAGGCGCAGTCTGGGAGACCATCCCATCCTCCATAGCAACAAAATTGCACTAGATTAAGCAATACATTTTCAGATTTTTACTACACAAAACCAAACATCTCATAGCATTTTGTGTTTTGTTAGATCCCCATTAAAATCTTGGCTGCGTCACTGAGAATACGGTGATATGTTCACACAGAAAACAATTGGCTCATTCAGGATAATTGCATCCAGCGATTACCATTGTCTGATTCGTAAAATATATTATTAATAAACCTAGGTGTTTTCTTAGTATATATCGTCCATCGAAGTTCTATGTCTTCACCACCAAGTGCAGGAAGACTGGGGATAACAGCATCATCAGAATATGACTTGCGATTCCAAATGTGATTTGTATCTCCAACATCTACTATCAAACTTCAGTTTTGGGATTATGGCCTGCTTGGCTGCAGGACATGAAGGTATTTTGATGACATGTGTTTCAGTGTGGGTGCAGTTTTAATGTCACCAGCTGGTACTACTTATGTTGATCTTAAGATAATACATCGTTTTCTAAATGTTCTTTTGATTTACGATGTCTACTCCGTACCAGCTACAAACACAACGTGAAAATGAATTTGCTGGGAACAGCCTGAAGGGGCTAAGCCTAAGCTTCGAATTTTTTTAAATCCAGTTCCCCGGAAAACTGCGGTGTAACGAAGCAAATATTAAATGTCAAATAACCATTTCGATCCATATTCAACGTGAAGAGCTTGGAAATACTTCGTTCTTTTTGAAGTGATGCATATATTTCCCATCCTATGCATTGCTTTCTTTACGTTTTGTTTCCTTCACCTTGGAAAATATCGTAAAAAGTGAGGACAAAACGCGTGCCTAGGTCCCATATTAATTTGTCGTGCAATGTCTCTTGTGGTGTGGTGGCTGTTCTCGCCTCACGTTCACGCTGTGACTAGGTGTGCTCCAAAATTTCACTCGCCGCGACATACCAAGAAAACATCCGTGTTGAGAGACAATTCAATGACGTTCAATGAAGAGCTTATGTAAAAATTGTGCGGTGTTGCTCGCAAATCGAAAGAACACCGTGAATGAAAGACCACTCTTATCAGTCAGTACGAAATAAGTCAAAATATAAATATGATTTTTCGCAACACTGAACATTGCTATTCATTATCTTCTAATTTATTATTTCATTCCTGATCCCTTTCCTCAACTATTGAAGCATACGAATGAACTTACTCTTCATATAAACTAAATAGACGTTGAATATCCCTTATATAAATAGCTTACGTTACAAATGTACAGGACATTCCCTCCACTAAGTCCTACCAGGGTTGTTAAGCCTAAGCATTACAGTTATGGTGATGCATGGAATAACAACACCTCTGAAACACCGCAACAGCACGCACCGCTCTGCTCCCTACAGCTTCCAGCTTCAATCAATTCATCAACAAGACCATGGGCGCTGTATGAGCGAAGGAGTCGATGCGCCCCTAAGCACCCAAAAAAAAACAACCAGTCAACAAGACCACTCACAAGATTTGCCTTGCTGTCGGTGTTTGTTGTGATTTGGCAGTGTTATGATGAAGTTATTGAAGACGTGTTAGAATTATGCCCATTGATGTATTATTAATATTGCAAATACTACATCGCACATGGTTTGATTATGTTTGCTCCTCCTGTATGCATATCCTGTCAAAGGTGCAGTCGCGGCCAAAATTGCTGCTTACTCCGCCCTACAAGATTCCTCCTAGTTAATTGAGATTGCCGCTTCGCTTGGCTGGGGCCACCGGACATTCTACTGTGTCAGGAAGACGTACAGTTATCGATGGCGTGCCTGGCGCATTTCACGTCCTGCTGTTAACGTCATGTCTTGTCTTTCATCGAACACGTTGCTCTTTCGTCAGGGGCCCTTGTACTGGCTGAAGATCACCCTTCAGATTTCAATTGATCCGGCGCCAGTTTTCCTCAGTGTTGAACGTGCGCGACTGGCACCTGCCAGTCTGTGCAGACCTGATGAGAGCCGTTGCCCTGCAGAGGCACTAAGGTGGCACGGGCCACGGGTATCCGCCGTGTTCCAGTGTCTGTGGATGATGTCACGACTTGGCATTAAATTTGTTTGAGTACGAGTATTCTCCGAATGTGCTTTTTGAACAACGGAAATGTTTACGACTACCAATTTTTAAACGATGAAGCTGTACCAAATATGCAAAGCACTTTCATCCTGGTTCTGAAGTCTCGTGGTGATGTGGACAGTTGATATTTATGCATGCGCCAACTTGGAATTGTGAAGTTATTGGAAGTTTATCCATGCGTCAGCTTCAAATTGTGAAGTTATTGGGGATGTCTTAGTCGCTGATCTCGCAATTAAACACGTGGTATGCTAGTTTGCCCCTTCGACCGGTACTGTGTAGCTGAGCTATACGCCTTTTCTTCATGCGCCTCCTCAACACAGCGATTAATGTGAGATTATCAACGTCATCGATCGGTAATGCAAGTCTGGCTGGCGGTTGGCCAACTCATTGTTACCCTGCTCCCTATAACTCCGACTTCAGGTTATGGTTTTAGTTTAGTAAAGTTCACACAAACGATCCCAAACTGGCATACTTTGCTCGTCCGTATCGACCAGAGATAATTTCACCGGGACGGAATAATTCCACCCTGGGGAGGGGCGTTGGGTTTTAGGCCACAGTGGAATTAAGCCACTGGATAGTGTACATATACACCAAGGTGTGCGACGCATGGTGTACTTTGGGATCGAGGGACGGTCATAGATGGACACAGTGGATAAATGGAGAAGAGGCCGGAAGTGTTGAGCACCATTCGTTTCCCGAAGGATATGTTTCCACAGAAGTGCCGTGCGCTGCCTGCAAAAGAGTGGCAGAAACACGGCAAGTATGAGCAGGCTGGTGGATGACGGTGTGATATCGGCACGTTCCACCGATTTCGTGAAGGAAAGTGGATAGCGAGCGGATCAGCTACGACAGTCACGAGTTTGAAGTTGAATGGTGCACAGTCGGACTCCAGCTGCACGTGCCAGTGTGGTGACGTCGAACGGCACGCGGCGCCAGCTGCTGGAAGGTGTTGCAGTCTGCCGCCTGCCGCTATATTTACGCGCTGGCAAACGGCGAGAGCGAGACGCTGCCGCCGCCGCCGCCGCCGCTGCCCGCGCGACCGGCGACTATTGATTCGTGGCCACAGCCGTGGCGGCTCCGTCGCCGGACGGCCGCCTGCCCAGCTGTAGCTGCCTCGGCTGCCGCGGCCAGCTCGTCCCGCGCTGCTCTTCTGACCGGTCAGTGCGACCCGCGGGCAGACCCCCGTCCCCCCGGCGCGGGCCGGCCGCGGCCAGGCTGCGGTGACCGTGTCGAGGTCACAGGCGCCGGTGGCGCGCGCAGCGTCGCGCCGCGCCGCCGGCCCGCGCCGAGTCAGCTGGTGCGCGTGCTGGTCGGCGTCGACGACAGCGGCTGGTGTGGCTGGTGTGGCTGGTGTGGCTGGTGTCGACGGCGACCTGCGGTCACGACACTGGTGAGTGGCGTGTGAGGGCGCTGGCGATCCTGGCGGGGTCAACCGGCGATGCACTGAGGTCATTCAGTGGCCGGCAGAAGTCACAGGTGAGACGGTGTCAGACGGAGTCGACCAGCGGCACACGGAGGTCAAAGGTGCCAGATGGTGTCAGCGGTGACACGGGTGTAGCGTGGCGACAGGCTCCTCTGAGCGGCGGCGGCGGCGGCGGTGGAGCCAGTCGAGGTCACCTACAGTCAGGAGACCCACGCGACAGACAGACAGCAAAAGTGACACACAAAGTCATCGGAAGTCATCAGGCAGAGGTCAGAGGTAACGCGGCGTCCTCTGCCGATAGGTATCTCTGAGCGGCGGCTGACTCCTGGAGATGACCTGAGGTAGTCAGGCAGAGGTCAAAGTTAACACAGCGTCCTCTACCGACAGGAGCCTCTTAGCGGCGGCGGCGGCGGCGGTGGCTGACTGCTGGAGGTGACCTGAGGTCGTCAGACAGAGGTCAGAGTTAACACGGCGCCCTCTGCCGATAGGTACCTCTGAGCGGCGGCGGCGGCGGCGGCGGCTGGCTGCTGGAGGTGACCTGAGGTCGTCAGACAGAGGTCAGAGCTAACACGACGTCCTCTGTCTGCAGGCGCCTCTGAGTGGCGGCGGCGGCGGCGGGTGACTGCTGGAGGTGACCTGAGGTCGTCAGACAGAGGTCAGAGCTAACACGGCGTCCTCTGTCTGCAGGCGCCTCTGAGCGGCGGCGGCGGCGGTGGCGGCTGGCTGTCGGGCTCGGCTGACCAGAGACACGTGGCGGTGGAGGTGACCTGAGGTCGTCAGACAGAGGTCAGAGCTAACACGACGTCCTCTGTCTGCAGGCGCCTCTGAGTGGCGGCGGCGGCGGCGGCGGCTGGCTGCTGAGTGACCAGAGGCCGTCAGGCAGAGGTCAGAGTTAACACGGCGTCCTCTGCCTGCAGGCGCCTCTGAGCGGCGGCGGCGGCGGTGGCGGCTGGCTGTCGGGCTCGGCTGACCAGAGACACGTGGCGGTGGTGGTGAGCGGCGTCCTCTGCCCGCAGGCGCCTCTGAGTGGCGGCAGCGGCGGCGGTGGCGGCTGGCTGTCGGGCTCGGCTGACCAGAGACACGTGGCGGTGGTGGTGAGCGGCGCCGCCGGCGGTCTGCTGCTGCTGGCCACCGCGCTGGCGCTCATCACCTGGCGCTGTCGAACCATGAAGAGGAGGAACGAGAAAATATGCAGTGAGTGGCCGCGGTGTTGTGCCTGGATCTGTGACTGCTGATGATCCCACTGTCATTCTGCCACTGCGGTCCTGAGCCTGATTTACTTAGCTCGAGACAGGGTGGGGGTCATTCGTCTCTCCCTCTCAATTTGTGTTGCGTTAGCCGATGAACTAAGCTGTACATCGGGCCGAAACTTGGTACATGTTTTGTTTCAGGTATTTAGTTGAAATGAAGTGAGGTGAAATTAGGATTTGTTTCGACCTTTTTGCTATATTTTCCTTTTGTTACAAAAAAAAACTATTTATTGGGACATATTATGACCAGATACAACATAATACAACCAGATGACCAATAAACCTATGGTCAGGTCATGCCTACATCCATCTATGGTAGGTAGATATACACCCCATTCAACACTACCAGATAAGGTAATGTCCCAATAAAGGGAAATAAAGACTTAAAGACATAAAAGATCAGTGCAACTATGAGCCACAAGGGCCCTTCTTGGTTGCACTCTGGACACCCAACCAGTTGCCCACCAAATCCGTCGATCATCCCTCCCTGAAATACTGAAAAGCAAGCCCTCTATTGTTACAATGATTGTCTATGCTGTTTTTAAAGATGTTCAATGTGCTGCTACTGACAGTGGTTTCTGACAGCTGGTTCCAGTGTTCACTTACCCTGTTGCTGAAGAAAGACTGCCTTAACCTTGTTCTGCTGCGGTTAACTTTAATTTTGAATTGATGACCTCTAATTGTATCATTTGTGTTTAATTAATACATTTCCCTGCGAGGTCCCTTCTCCAGACCATAGGCAAATTTAAAGACCTCGATGAGATATTCTCTCAGCCTTCTTTCTATATCTAAGTGAAAACATAACAAATAAATTAGCAATGAAAGTTCGTTATGTGTGCATAGTTGCTAAGTTCCACTTTAGCACAAAGGAAGTAGCCCAGGATGATTACAAAGAATAGGTCATTACCTGAGGGCACAAAAAGTAACTATAGGTACTGCTTTATTTTATGAACTTGCATTGTATCCTCTGGTCTAATTCAGGATGCAATATTATAGCGGATTTATCGCTGAAATTGTTCTGGATTGGCAACATTTAGGTGGTACTAAAATAAAGGCAGTGCTAAAGTTCGTTTTAGCGTATCGTGACGATTAGCGGTAGTCCGTAACGAAAAACGATAGTGAATGCGAATTTTGATGGTCCGTGAGCTCAATATTGACCCTATAGGCTCAATATGCTCATTTCATGCATTTTCAAGACTTGCCCCGACAGTTTTATTTCGTGATTCTAAGGAGCAGCAATTTTCGACATCCTAGTTTAGTGACCTCTCTCCATCCACCTTGGCAAAGTCTGATTTATCAACTGTCACTGCATGGGTAGAGCCCGTTCTGAAGCACTCCAACTCATCTACCATGCTCATGGGTGATTGGCATCCGGACATAATTATCTTCGTACCTTTTTTCTTCCTCAATGCATATATACATATATATATATATATATATATATATATATATATATATATATATATACATTTGGCATATTTGTATTGAAAACGTCAAAACAGTAGCGTTAGCAAAAATACTTCGAGGCAGAGTGTACGTGCGATGTGCAGGTCCAGTAATATTGTCGACTGATAGCTCCGTAACAAAGTAGAGGTTAATCCCCTTCCTCATCGCCCACATTGTAGCCATGGGCCCGTACACCATGCATTCATACGCAAGTGGTCGTGTCCGGCCTATCTGCTGCAGTGTCGCCTGGCCATCCCGTCCCCGAGCGACCACCGTCGCCCCATTAACGGTTCTGACGCAGCAGAGGTACACCAGTTGGGTGGGTACGGCTGGCTCAGCAGAGGTACATCAGTTGGGCTGGTACGGCTGGCTCAGCAGAGGTACATCAGTTGGGCGGGTACGGCTGGCTCAGCAGAGGTACACCAGTTGGGTGGGTACGGCTGGCTCAGCAGAGGTACACCAGTTGGGTGGGTACGGCTGGCTCAGCAGAGGTACACCAGTTGGGTGGGTACGGCTGGCTCAGCAGAGGTACACCAGTTGGGTGGGTACGGCTGGCTCAGCAGAGGTACACCAGTTGGGTGGGCACGGCTGGCTCAGCAGAGGTACACCAGTTGGGTGGGTACGGCTGGCTCAGCAGAGGTACACTAGTTGGGTGGGTACGGCTGGCCCAGCAGAGGTACACCAGTTGGGTGGATACGGCTGGCTCAGCAGAGGTACACCAGTTGGGTGGGTACGGCTGGTCAAGCAGAGGTACACCAGTCGGGTGGGTACGGCTGGCTCAGCAGAGGTACACCAGTTGGGTGGGTATGGAGGCGCGTGCGTCGGTGACGAGTATTGGGTGCTGGGGCTCCGATGGTAGATAAGGCGTTCTTCGCCTAGTTCCTTGTCCTTGCATCACCGCTACTGATGGAACCATGTCGTCGGCTTGGCATTGCTGTAAGAATGTCAATCCACTTTACAATCACGCAAATGATTTCAAAGCTGCTTAGGAAAATATTAATAATCGGGTTAGTTCTAACACACTGTCACGCACTCGTGAAATGATGATTAACTTCGATGCATGTTCTGAACATCGTGGAGACTTTCTTGGAATTTTCCGACGCACACCTATGAATTGTCGACAGATACGAATTATCTGATGAATGCATATACATGCATATTGGTGGAGATATTGGATTGTGGGACCCTTACCGGGGTCGAAGCCATCTTATTATGCATGCCGGTAATGCCTACAATCAAGGGTGGAGTTTCCTACGCATTGCTCACCTTTCCCTTAGCCCTGCCAACTTCTTGCTCTCTAAGCATCGGACCCTATGGGGTGAGCCTCACCAAATTGGCAGCACTCATTTCCTCCATGCATTGGTCCCGCGAACAACTTCCAGCTTCTCCACCAATGTCCACAGGTAAGGCTGTATATCTCTCGCGAAACCAGGGGTCCAAGTCCTCATCTGCAAGGCATATTTTCGGATTGAATAGAGAAAATGACAGCATAGCATTGGCAGTAGTACCAAGCAAGAGACTCCAGGCCGCTAGGTAACCATACGAATGGGAAGGCTAATCAGCTCACGTACATCCGGTGCCATTCGGGGATGGCTATTTACGTTATTCCTACCAGTGTATCGTGTGCATGCATTACGTATTGAAGGGAGTGTTGGTGGTGTGGTGTCTACCTTGTTCCTGCTAATTTTGTGGGGTACATATATTTAAACAGCAATTGAAGTAGTTCCGGGTGCTTGTCACCCAGAAGCGATGGCAACGACAGGGTGATGCCCTCTTTTTGGCAGAAGGCCAAAGTGGTTGTCTTTGGGCGTTTAATCTACTACAGTCTAGCACCAAAATATGCCCTCTTGATTTCAATGGTTGAAATTGCAGGCCGGGTCAAAGGTCAATGTTTCGAGAAAATATGTCATTTTGTGGTAAAGCCACGCCCGGAGAAAGCGTACACTATTAAAAGATCGGTGACCGCGTAATGTTTTGGATTACATTAATCCGTGCGTACCTCCAGCGATCTATTCCGATCATAGGTCATGTGATTTGATCATCTCAGGTAAAGGTCAAATGAGGTGAACCTGCTCTTGGTAGTGTAGTCAAGCGGAACCCCTAACCCAGCAGTCTGGAACGAGCGGCGTG
Organism: Imbricaverruca yamaguchii; assembly: GCA_034440575.1. Lineage (NCBI taxonomy): Eukaryota > Metazoa > Arthropoda > Thecostraca > Neoverrucidae > Imbricaverruca > Imbricaverruca yamaguchii. The sequence goes on along the minus strand of JAOTOL010001646.1, from coordinate 2,092,403 downwards.
GTTGAACGGTTTGGAGCTTTAGGGCTTGCCAGTCGCCAACAAGTGGGCAGAATGTTTGTCCTGTATAATGAGCTATTGGATAAACACGAGTACGGTGCTTTGCATCTGCAGAATGTCGATGACACCGGCACATCTAACGAACAAAAACCCACAAAAGCGCTGGCTACGAAAGGGAACAAGAAAGTGGGAAGAATGACAGGCGCCGAGACAAGAAGAATAATCTGCACGGCGATGCTCACCGTCGGTCACTCACTCGCTACCAAGTGGCACCACAGCCGATCACTTCCCCCACCCTCCCCTCGATGCTCATATTTCCGTGGACACTGCTGAATGAATCGCCAAAGAGCGGAGCTCCACCTGGGGCGGTGGATGCTTGCATCACGTTCGATTGAACTGATCAGGATTGGTTCCTGACGTGGCTTTGGCTCTTTATACCTGCCGTGAGGCCCTGTAAGAGCAACAGGCACCTCATCATTCTAGATGAACACTCCAGCCACGGGAGCCTTCACGCAGTGGCCCCACCAGAGGCACTGGGGTGGTGGTGTTCACACGTCGCCGCACCACACCCGTCGACTGCAGCAAACGGATATCGACTGGAGCGGATCTATGAAGGCAGCATCCAGCACGGCGGCAGACAACCGGATGACGGCGACAGCCGGCCGTTCGACAACGCGAAGTTGGGCCGTGGCGACTTGGCTGCGTCATTTCCGATTGGAAGTCCTGCGGCCGAGGGCGGAACTGGGAGTCGCACCCAGGCCGATGGCCCGCGGCGCCCACAGTCCGGGTCGACCGGCGAGGGACTGCGAGCCGCATCCGAGAGCCCTCAGCACGCGCAGCCCAGAGCATCGGGTGCCGATCAGTTATTTGGACGGCTGTGCTCACACCAGAAGCGTAGAAAAGAAGCGTTCGTGCAATGCACAGGCGGCTCTCGCATCGTCGCCATTGAAAAAGTGTTTAGAGGCCGTCAGACGACAGTCGTGCTGAAACGGAGACAAGAGATCAGCAGCCAGCCAACGGCTACCGACTAAGAAGAAACGGTCGGCAGTGTGATGGACGCCAACGACCGCACAGCACGTGTGCGTGACATGCAGCTTCGCTGATCTGGCCGGGAGTCGGTGCGACGTGACCTGACGTGTGCACGAAGTGGGTGTGCTCCCGTGCGCCGATTGTAGCGTGACGTGTGCACTAAGTGGGTGTGCTCCCGTGCGCCGATTGTAGCGTGACGTGTGCACTAAGTGGGTGTGCTCCCGTGCGCCGATTGTAGCGTGACGTGTGCACTAAGTGGGTGTGCTCCCGTGCACCGATTGTAGCGTGACGTGTGCACTAAGTGGGTGTGCTCCCGTGCGCCGATTGTAGCGTGACGTGTGCACTAAGTGGGTGTGTTCCGTGCGCCGATTGTATCCACCATGGCGCTAGGGAATTATAGTGGTCATGCACTGCTACCCTACACATATCACACCCGCAGGCGTAATGTTGGACGGATCCAAAGAGCTCATTCATCGTTCTGCATCAACCTACTTGCGCTGGTACTACGGCATCAAAAATCACCGTTCATTCTATCGTGATGTCCGGCTGCTGCGCTGGCACGGCCTCAGACTGAGCGACCCCTACATTTAAGGTTAAGAGTGTCCATCAGCTCATGACGCTTGATGCATTTCGACCAGCCTTGCTGGCACGTGCACACCACGACAATCGTCCACGCAAATGTGAACCTGCTGGTGCATCTCCGCACCAGAAGAATTCTTACAAGGCTCACAAATGCATACTAAGCAAAAAGACTACTTGAGGAAACCTAAGGACGAAAATAGTTCAAGTCTTCCTCAAGCAAGAAGTTACTTTGCAATGTTTCCAGAAATTGCATGGGCTCTAACGCGCTTACATTTACAGCCTCACTTACATTCCCGAACCTTATTGGAAGGTGAAGGTTGAAAATGTGCATTTAGTACTTGTGCTTAGGCTACACTCCGAACCTCATCAAAAGTCGGTGTACGAAATCGTTTTCTTATTGCGTGCCGTGCTCTAGAGGCTCTGAACCTCATCGGAAGTTGAAGATAGAAAACGTGCATTTATTGCCCGCTTCAGGAGGCTCTCCGAATCTAATTTGAAGTCGAACGTAGAAAAGTCCATTTATTGCTTGTTGAGTTTGAGAGACTGGTTACTGGATTCATCCGCTCCGAAACGACACTCACGTATCTCGTCCGCTCGGGAATTACACTCACGTATCTCATTCACTCCGAAACGACACACTCACGTATTTCATCCACTCCGAAACGACACACTCACGTATTTCGTCCACTCCAAAACGACACACCCACGTATTTCATCCACTCCGAAACGACACACTCACGTATTTCATCCACTCCGAAACGACACACTCACGTATTTCATCCACTCCGAAACGACACACTCACGTATTTCATCCACTCCGAAATGACACACTCACATATCTCATCCACTCCAAAACGACACACTCACATATCTCCTCCCCTTGTGAATGACACCATGACATATTTGCATTCGTACCGACTTGTCACGCGTTATCGGTATCATGATCGTTTTGCCCTACATTTGTTGCACGGACTTATCGTCACAGTAATCCAGGCCAGCGTTTGCTTTCTACGTCATTACATGCTAAGTGCTGTGATCCACAAGGAGGGAATGCAATCTTCGTCTGTGCCCACGGCATTTTCTACCTCCTTCAGTGCAGGTAGGAGGGGGTGTTGGGACTCCATGGCGTTTCCAGACGGAGTGCTAGTGATTTGAAACAAAACCAACGTGTTGCAAGTGATTAGATACATATAATCACAACTTGATTTATATATATCCGGTTACTGGTTGAGGTATGTTTTTTGCTGGTTGCTGGTATGGCTGATATCTGAGATCCGTTTGAAGGTTGTTTTTTTTTTCGGAAAAAATGTTGATATCCTGTTCGTCCTTACCTGCACAACGACAGCAACAAGTACACGCTATGAACGATCAGCATGGTGTTATTCACTATCGTGTACCGAGTACCAACAATATGCGATGAGCTACATTTCGAACCACTGGCCAAGGATCAGATGAGGTCGAAGTGTTGACCTCATTGTGGAGACTTCCTTAACAGTGCAAGGAAGTGCTATTTTCTAGTAGCTTGGAGTAACAACAGAATACACATTCAGTTTCAACGTGCATAGTGTCCTAGAAGGTGAAAAAAATGTTATCCGGGTCAAATTTGGGTCAATAATCTTGAGCGACCTTGCATAGGTCAATGAGCCATGTAAGCAGGCCAGCTGAATTGTCCATCATCTTACCACATCCAGCAATCCTTTCAACCATTTGAGACCAAACGTGAGGTAAGCGACCAATAAATCGCTATTTTGGCGCGAAAGGAACCGCTACTATATTCCGGCGTCACAGGTCAGTGACCCGACCGGAAATCTTCAGTTCTTTTCACCATGCAGTCATTGAGGAATGCCGCATCCATCGGGCCAAATGGCGGCACGGTAACACCGTCCGTTTTCCTTGGTTACAACAAAAAAACACCTTCGAGGCTTGCATCGTCTTCCTCCACATGTGGGCGGAGGTGAACAGCGACTCGGAGTTGTGGGGGTTTGCATAGATAGTCCCTGGCATGAGACGTGTTTTGTGCTGCTTTAGGGAGGCACGTGCATGAGCACTGCACGATACTTGTACCGCACGTGCTATTTGCGTGCACGTGCTGCTCTGTTTGTGTACTACAGGGTCGCAGGTGCATGGTGAGCGAAGTTCATTAGTTACATTACTTATGACAATGTGTGCAGCCGAATGCCCTCCCCTCCACGGTTCTCCATATAACTTACACATGCTACAGTAATGCACAAGGAGTGTCTGCGAACTGTCCACTTTTGTAAGAATTGTGAATGCAGATTCATATGAAGGAAATGTCTATTTGTATGAAAATAGAGCGTTTACTCCGTGAATTAAATTTCTATGGCATATAGTTATTGGTTGAACACAATAACAGAGAGGACCAGAATGGGAAGGTGAGGATGCTATTTGTAACATAAAAGTGCATTAAGAACTGAAATAGTATGCAGTAATTGATGGAATGCATTAGAGTATGCAGTAATTCATTGAAATATCCAAGTGGTCCTCCATGAAGCTGTGGCTGGGAAGCAGAATGGATCGTAAATGTGTTTACTGCATGCAACGTTTAATTGCTTAACCCAGTAACTACCGTCCGCAGTTGCCCGGACTACACCTAATTCTGCCGGTGGGGGGGGGAGGATTACCCCTCCTCTTTTGCTCTCGACCACCTAAGCACACGCGGGTAGTTTCCACAGCGAGTAGTTTGACCTGTGAACTCTTCACGGGTGTCAACAAATGTTGCCTTCCTTTTATAGGTCAGGCCAAATGGTCCATGCAAATACAAGGTTCAGGCAAAGAAGTGTGGAAATGGTCACGTCAGGTCGTCTGGGTCATTGACCTAAGATGACCTCGAAATGGCGCAAACATTGATATGCGCGTGGAAGACATGCGAACTGATATAATGATATCATTTGATATGCTTGCGTACACATGACTACCAATGCGAATGCGGCAATTGCCTTTCGGAGGAGCGAAGCATTGGAGTACATTTCGGGTCATGCATCTATGGCCTGATCTGATATCAACAGCGAACATGGCACACCTTTGTAAGATATGATCGGCTATCACCTATATTCCGGTTTTTGTGTTGTCGTATGTAGTCTGTATTCTGAACATGGGAATAAAAAATACGTATTTGGAATCAACCTGACCATAGTACCTGACTGAAGGTAATCAATCTTTGCTTATATTTGTTGTGTGACTAAATATGCACATATGCATATAACAAACGTCTACGAACCTCGCAAGCCTTGCAAATGTATCCAAAGATCGACACTTTTTGAAACTGGATTACCTGAGTTTGGCCTCGTCCACCTCGGTGACCCCGAATCATCGCGAAATGAATTTAAGCAAGACATCCGCCATTCAATTGTCGGAAGGTAGGCTACATTTGAGCGCGACATCACCATACGCTCCTGAGTCATCCCGGAAATGCATGAGTGTGTGTGTGGTGTAGCATTTGCACCATCTCCCCAGACAATTATAGGGGAAATGTTTCAGGTTTTTTTAAATAGGGGATAAGCTCGGATCAGAGATCTCGAGTGTTGGAACCGACGAAGATACGAATGTGGAAGTAAACCTTGTGTTCTTTCCTCGGAAATACTGCATACTTTCCGGCATAATGTGTGCCACCAAATGTTTTTTCTTGCACTCTTGTTCAGCTTAAGTCAGCCAACACGACCGAAACTCTTGACCGCATCCAACTACCTGAACTCAGAATAAACGAACGATTCCGCATGGTTGTGGGAACCGTCTCCGTCGTGGTGAATTTATGATATATCTCCAGGCAAGCTGCCCGGGCGGTTCTATGTGGCCGGGGCGCCGTGGTTGATTTACACGGCCCGGTGGAGCTGCCCGACAGCTCCACATTAATTACCGCAATCAAAATCAGTCAGAGGCGTTGGATCCACTTAGTGCTATCTTTGGCGCAGCGAAATGCATTAACTTGGCACCACCCTGTGTTTCTACGGTGTCAGATTTGACAGTGCGCCCCACTTCCAGTATCGTCTCGCACACGGATGCGCCAGCAAAATATGGGCAGGGGAGAGCACGCCGCCTATTAACATTCCAGACGTCCACTAGATGGTACTGAAGTAACGATGCTTGCACTTTTCAGAACTGCGACAGGACGAGAAGGACCCATGGATGGAGAATACCTCTGGCAAAAGGTAAACACTACTACGTGCAGGTGTCGTGTGTACATGGTTTATATGTGTATGAACTACCCATCGCAGTGCTGAAGGCTAATTTGACCCCGTAAGACCTTTCTAGCAGTGTTAACTATAAGCCTAATTATAAACTGCAAAGCTGAAGTTGTTCAAGATATCTCCTTGGACGTCCGATTGTGTCCCTATAATTGATGAGCGCACCTTGTGCCAAATAAATGCGCTTTCAGAGTGTTAAGATCACGTATCCACGATAGGTTAATGTCCGATCACGCCCTCAATGCGGTTCTTAAACATACATCGAAATATTTGACATGAATTCATCGTGGAAGGCATCGTAAAGTATGGAACTGGTCACCGAAAACAATCACCAAAAGCTGACTTTAGATGCGGATTGGCACAGAAGGTCTACTTAAGCTTTGTGCTGTGAGAACGTTAATGCATAATTTTGGCTGTAATTCACAATTGAAGAACCCCGAACGTTAAAGTAGCAAGTCATATCTTCTAATAATGTTGCTGGTTTAAAGCCAACATCAGGTTAGGTTTTGGATGACATGCAAGTTCCGAGGGTGCACGTGTCGCGGACCGTCCTGACGACTAAAATAGTCCTTTTGCGATGTAAAGAAGGTTCGATCAGGGTACACGAGAATGATTTGGTGCTCTGACCAAGAATTTCGGGTTTCTTTGAAGTCTTGCTCTCGAAGGAAAAGGAAAACATACGCTTTTTCCTTCGAAAGTTTTGAAAACAACTGAATAATACGTGTCTCTACCTTGATGTCATTCATTGCCTTTTCCTTGACACAGCCTGTTTAAAAAGCGGTCAACCTGAACAGGCTTGCACTGGACCCGGTCTAGATGGGTGACCCTGATCTTGGTGCGTGACAAAGTGTAATGCCACGCCTTCAATGCGCATCCTATGGACATCGAACCATGAAATAACATTTGCGTCACAACCAGGGTCTGAAAACTATGGCGACGACCGAATGACTGCACCCCGGCGTCGGCTATATTTACGCTGGACCGGGAAGGTCAGCCAAAAGAGGCAGAACATGTTATGTGCAACTCGGAGAAGGTCAAGAATGGAGCTACGCCAAGCCGTTTGCCACATTTTTATCTAGCCCAGAACAAAGTTCGTGCGGTGGTGGATCAATTGACACGTCCCGGTGTACTGCCGCACTGCGAGGGTTCAAAGGGCTGTAATACCAATTACACCTCAACACTGCAACACTCATCAGCTGTCATACGAGCTTCATCCCTGGTACTACATTCACTGGCTAATCCCTCAATCGCATTGGATGTATGAACACTAATTGTATACACATTGCCTTTTAGCTCCTAAGACACTTGAAAACAAGATTATTCTTATCAGCACCTACCACCAAGGCCGGAAGTGCTAGGCGATGCTTTTTTAAGACCTACCATCAAAGCCGGAACGCCTCTGTGGTGCTTTTGACAAGTGTGATTCAGCCTTGAAGTTCACGTCTTCATGTTGGATGGCTGTGGTCGGAATGGCTGCGAGGCCAGCTTGCTGGCACGGGGTGCTGCAGGATGGACGCGCTAAATTCCGCGCTGACCGCCAGGACTGCATGTGATCTCGCCGCCTTCCGTCCGTCCATTTGTCAGCCGACTGACGTTGCTGGCCGTACCCCGGCGGCGGCTGGTGGTACCGCTGGCGGCTGCCGTACCGGCGGCGGCTGCGGTACCGTCGGCGGCTGCGGTCCCGTCGGCGGCTGCGGTACCGTCGGCGGCTGCGGTCCCGTCGGCGGCTGCGGTACCGGGCGCGCGGTACCGTCGGCGGCTGGTGGTCCGCGGCTACGGTACCGTCGGCGCTGCGGTACCGTCGGCGGCTGGGGTCGTCGGGCTGTGGTCCGTCGGCGGCTGCGGTACCGTCGGCGGCTGGTGGTCCCGTCGGCGGCTGCGGTACCGTCGGCGGCTGCGGTACCGTCGGCGGCTGGTGTACCGCGGCTGCGGTCCCGTCGGCGGCTGGTGGTACCGTCGGCGGCTGCGGTCCCGTCGGCGGCTGCGGTACCGTCGGCGGCTGCGGTCCCGTCGGCGGCTGCGGTACCGTCGGCGGCTGCGGTACCGTCGGCGGCTGGTGGTCCCGTCGGCGGCTGCGGTACCGTCGGCGGCTGGTGGTCCCGTCGGCGGCTGCGGTACCGTCGGCGGCTGCGGTACCGTCGGCGGCTGCGGTCCCCGGCGGCTGGTGGTGCCGTCGGCAGCTGGCGGTACCGTCGGCGGCTGCGGGGATGCCATGCCGTGTCGGCGCAGCGTCGGCGGCACCGCACGTGCTCCCGAACAAAGGCGCCGCCCGACGAGCCGCCCGCGCTCCGTCTGTTCCCGGTCAGCGGCCGTGATTTGCTACAGACACCCAGTGGGTGCCCCATGCGTCAGTCATGACACTGGGCACGCGACCCTTTGCACGGCCCACTTGTTCAAGTCGACATGGACGGAAGTGTGCAGAGGGGAGCGTGCAGCAGCGTGCATGGTGGAGGGTGAAGCCACGCCAGGTCGGCGCCGAGCTAATTCACGGCTGGCGCCATCGACCACACGACCTCCCCCCCCCCCGCCCCCTCCACCCTCACCACTATCGACCACTCGACCCTCCCCCCATCACCACTATCCACCACACGACCCTGCGACCCCTCACCACTATCGACCACTTGACCCTCCAACCCCTCACCACTATCGGCCACTCGAACTCCTCCCCTCACCACTATCGACCACTCGACCCTCCCCCCATCACCACTATCGACCTCACCCAACTGCATGCATCACCACCGCATTCAACAACTGTCTTCTTGAGTGCTGACTATTTTTTGGCGGAAGAAATTGGGTTGAGGCGCATACCTATTTTGGAATCTATAGGAAAATGTTGGGTTTCTTTACCGAAAGGAGTGAACAATTAATTCAAGTGCGTGTTTATGGGGTTTCCCAATATGTCGTTTGTCCAACGTGCACTAGCCTTGTTTCGTCGAAGATCGGTTGTCCTGTCCTAAATACACAGTCCACGTGTTGAGCTGGGCTGACAGTGACCTTTTTAAGCTTTGTGGTATTTAATTTCGGTTCAGGCACTAAATGTGCTCGTAAGCCAAACGAACAGCGCGCCATAGACTCTGAAGGCGGAGCAGGCAGATCAGTCCAGCCATACCAGCCTGACAATATGTAAATTATGGTTCATCATACGGAGCGCGTGCGAAAAAAAAGAATGGCCCCGGGCCATTAGAATCAGGGTGTTTTTGCACTTCTGTTTATCCTAGGCACACAAAGTCTGCCTTAAGGAACGAATTATGATATTTAGATATTGTTATTTCCACGCATAAAAGAGTAGAAATGGCTAAACACCTGGCAAAACCTCCCTGTGACTCCTTAAGCCATGTCTTACCATTGTGAAGATCAAAGTGCCCACTGCACATAATCTGCATGACTTTGCAAGATTCCCCGTTGCCAATATTGGTGGAAGACTACCAGCAAAGTGACTATTGCCGGTTGAAAAGTGGATATTGCCAAGCTAAATAGTTTGTGAGGCGTGATAAGAAAAATAAGCGGGAAAAACCCTGCAACGACAATTTGGCGTTGCAGGTTCACAAGTTGGGAGTGATGCAACTGTGCCCACAGTACTATATTCTCCACTCATTAGCGTGAATGTATTTAAATTTATAAATGTCACCGCAAAGTGACCGGAGCATGACATGGCTGACAGAGGCTGTGAAGTGATTATCGCCGAACTGTGACTGGTAGAGGCTGAGGAGTGCTGACTGTCGGCACTGCGAGTGCTGTCCGACAGTGGAGTGGACAGTTTGACTGTCCGACAGTGGACTGGACAGTTTGACTGTCCGACAGTGGACTGGACAGTTTGACTGCCGACACTGTGAGTGCTGTCCGACAGTGGACTGGACAGTTTAACTGGACAGTTTGACCGTCGACACTACGAGTGCTCCCGGACAGTGGACTGGACAGTTTGACTGTCGGACAGTGGACTGGACAGTTTGACTGTCGACACTACGAGTGCTCCCGGACAGTGGACTGGACAGTTTGACTGTCGGACAGTGGACTGGACAGTTTGACTGTCCGACAGTGGACTGGACAGTTTAACTGGACAGTTTGACTGTCGACACTACGAGTGCTCCCGGACAGTGGACTGGACAGTTTACGAGTGCTGTCCGATAGTGAAGTAGTCGGTCTGTCTCTGCTTCACTCACCCCGTTTGTGCTGATGGACTGCGGCCGGCCCACGCCCCGCCGACGCTGACCCCAGCCCGACATGCTGGCCGGTCTCCATAAATCACCAAGTGGGACTCATTATCGCCGAAATTAGGTCGTCGGCGGGGGTGGGGTGGGGGCGGGGGCGGGCGCAGGTCGGCCGACGCGCCTGGGTCGATGGCGCCATGCAGCCCGAAGCTGCGTCGCCCGGGTTTGGCGACTGCGTGCCGACGCCGACGCAGCCGGTCGAAGCGGGTGCCCAAGGAAACGCCGCCGCGCCAAATTGGCCGCATTAATGATTCAGCGGAACGCCCACCGGGAAAGTCTGCGTGCTCAAAATACACAATGGACATCCCACGGATGGCTGTTGTTAAATTCGGTTTTCGTGTTGACGTTTGCGGATCGCGACCTATTAGACCGTTTTGGACGGCGGTGGTGGACCATACAGGAAGAGGGTGAGACACTAAACACTGTTGTCTGCCGATGGCTGAAATTCGGAGGAACCGCACGCTTTCTGTACGCTGTCTTAATCGTGGAAACCTAGACTCTGACGTTGGCACACGGTTCTCATTTCATGCATGACGTCAGCATGGATGGGGAGTCCCGTGAGTCGGTTTTCTGAACCTTGATTCGAAGCAAGTCTAACACTAGCCCTATGACGCACACTAAATGTTCCAGACCCATGGACATGCATTCCTGATATCCGCTCTCCAGATCGAGGGCTGGTCGTTACAGTGATTCGATCATGGCCCTAGCTGTATGTCATGGTAAGTTTATAACATCAGACATATTTAAACACCAGATTAAACACCAGACACAGTAAGGGTTTTCATGTACACTAATTAGGCACACAGGTATGTTCGTCAACCGTACTGAGTTTGAAAGGGAATGAGAAGGGTGCTTTTTTGGCCAGTCACGTTGGACAGAATATGGATCATCAGGAACAATGAATATAGTTTTTTTTAACCAAATTGGAAGCGGACATTCAGATATCAAACAAATAATCCCTATGATAATTACATGCACTTAATGCTGCCTTTGAAAAGTTTCTGATTTAACTCGACCCCGACCTTTTCGTTTAAGACTAACGGTATGCTTACCGCACACATTTCGAAAACATCCGCATTGTTTGTTTATTCGGTGGTTTACGATGCATTTGTGCACGATCACGGCTAATGGCACCGCCCACAATGTTTCTCCGTTGGACCACGGACTTTTTTAATGTCCCGAGTGCTGCGAGTGTCGAACCCGGAACCTTCCCATCCAGAGCTCAACACCTTAGCCGTTCGGCCACCCCGCCTCTGGGGTGGCCGAGACAAACACTTGCATGCATGTGCATTGCGTTCTCTAATCGCGCAGCTGCAACATCGGACGAGAAACAGTCACTGGATATACATGGCGAACAATACAACAATATAGAAGAGGGGCATGCCCCACGTAGGATCAGAAAGTTACGTACGACGTATCGTCGAAACAAGGTAGTTCAAAGCAAAATTGCGTTAAGTTATCCGAAGGGATGAGACCGTAAAATTGACGAGTGTGTACGGATTACCAAATTCATTTGTTACTTTGAAATGCATTTTTATCTCTTTTTCATGGTGTGGAATGATAACAGCTCTGTTATATGTATCACTTGCCTTGCCACCTTAAAGCTGTTTGAGGGACAACCAGACCTGGGAGCACTTTGAATCCTGAATCTCACTTGCATGTCTTCTCACCAACTGCTTCATTGAAGTTGTCTTCATGGTGTGGTTTCGCTGGTCCGTAGAATATAGTTTGTCATAAGTACGCACTAAGAATAGACATATGTCCATCCTCATACACTAACATTGAAATTGAGCCGCAAGCTATATGCACCTGATACCAACGCTCGTTTTTTTCACCAGACCACTTTTAATCATTTCTACTTCCATGTCGTGGTACGTGCTTTTGCCCGTGCATGTACCTACTTGGTGTGTGTGTCCATCAAATGTGGGAGCTGTGTTCGATGCACCCGAACGAACTATCAGGGTGAAGGGTGAAAACTAACAGGTTTAGTCACTGTTGCAAGTTTGCTATCGGTAATGGAGAAGTTAGCTTAGAACTACGCAGTTTGAGCACCCTTCAAAGCGTTGAGGATGTGGAACCACCTTCGGCGCGCCACTGACCATTATGCAGATATCCGGATTCAAAATGTTTAATTCGCCCAAACCCAATATTTAGATTCTTTTTATCTAGCCTCATTCCGGATGTTCAGGTGGCCGAAGCACGGCTGGCCTTCAGGACTTGTCTGGACAAGCGAACGGCTGACGCTTGAATCAACAATGGGTCTGGGTTGCGAAGGTCAGCTGACGCCGCGGCGCGACGCCGCGTGTGGCGGAAAACGAGCCGCTGCGGCCGGGCCGGCGGCCGCAGCTGCCGCTGCTGCTGCTGCTGCTGCTGCTGCTGCTGCTGCTGCCGCCGCCGCTGCTGCTGCTGCTGCTGCTGCTGCCGCTGCAGCTGTCGCTGCTGCTGCTGCTGCTGCTGCTGCTGCTGCTGCTGCTGCTGCTGCTGCTGCTGCTGCTGCTGCTGCTGCTGCTGCTGCTGCTGCTGCTGCTGCTGCTGCTGCTGCTGCTGCTGCTGCTGCTGCTGCTGCTGCTGCTGCTGCTGCTGCTGCTGCTGCTGCTGCAGTTGCTGCTGCTGCTGCTGCCGCTGCAGCTGCCGCCGCTGCTGCTGCCGCCGCTGCTGCTGCTGCTGCTGCTGCTGCCGCTGCAGCTGTCGCTACTGCTGCCGCTGCAGCTACCGCTGCAGCTGCTGCTGCTGCTGCTGCTGCCGCTGCAGCTGTCGCTGCCGCTGCAGCTGCCGCTGTCGTGTCGTCGCCAGGGGCGGCAGTCGCGGCGCCAGCGGTATGGCTGTCGCTTCCCGTGTCAGCTCCGTGGCAGCGGTGGAGTGGCAGCGGTGGAGTGGCGGCGGTGGAGTGGCGGCGGTGTAGTGGCGGCGGTGTAGTGGCGGCGGTGGAGTGGCGGCGGTGGAGTGGCAGCGGTGGCGCGCTGACGGAACTGAAAGGCACTCCGCCACCCGCACCACCCTCGCCACCCGCGCCACCCTCGCCACCCGAGCTACCAGAGCCACCCGCGCCACCCTCGCCACCCGAGCTACCAGAGCCACCCGCGCCACCCTCGCCACCCCCGCCACTCGCGCCACCCGCGCCACCCGAGTCACCCACACCACCCACACCACCCGCGCCGCCCGATCTACCAGAGCACCACCCGCGCCACCCCGCGCCACCCTCGCCATCCGAGCTACCAGAGCCACCCGCGCCACCCTCGCCACCCGATCTACCAGAGCCACCCGAACCACCCTCGCCACCCCCGCCACCCGCGCCACCCGCGCCACCCGCGCCACACACACCACCCGAGTCACCCGATCTACCAGAGCCACCAGAACCACCCGCGCCACCCCCGCATCCCGCGCCACCCGCGCCACCCGCGCCACGCCGCCACCCGCGCCACCCGCGCCACCCGCGCCACGCCGCCACTCGCGCCACCCGCGCCACCCGAGTCACCCACACCACCCACACGACCTGCGCCGCCCGAGTCACCCACACCACCTGCGCCACCCGCGCCGCCCGCGCCGCCCGAGTCACCCACACCACCTGCGCCACCCGCGCCACCCTCGCCACCCTCGCCACCTGCGCCACCCGCACCACCCTCGCCACCTGCGCCGCCCGAGTCACCCACAGCACCTGCGCCCGCGGGGCTCAGTATCCACTCACGGCATACCCAAAGGCTGCTCGAGCGTGACTCAAGGCTGCCTATGCCACCGTGGCAAATCGCGTCAAGCGAACTGCAGATGTTAACTAGCCTGCATAATAAAAATGATGGTGGTGCTTACGCTGCCATGCGATGCCAGCAATGTCACGATAATTTTGTGAAGTGTAACTGAGCGTTCTTTTCCTTTGCACGGCCACGCGATTAAGAATGCTTACGAAGTCTATAGCAATTCCCATCCGCCTATTATATTTTCATCGTGATCACGGGCATAGGCTCACCGGAGGGGGGGGGGGCAGGAGCCCCCCCATGAGACCAAAGTGCCCTTTTGGCCAAAAGTGTCCTTTTGACCGAAAAATGCCCTCTTGGCCTGAATGTCCCAAATCCAGCCAAAAAAATCACCTGCCTGATGTGCCAAAGGTGCCTTATGGGCCCAAAACTGCCCTTTTGGCGAAAATGTTTTTTTCCACGCACCCCCCCCCCCCCGGTCAACAAGCCTTCCAGAGTGCCCCGCACCGCAAAGCATGTCATTTGGAACCGGTCAGGTGCCCTTTTGAAGCCGGGCAAGTGCCCTTTTCGGTCCAGGCCCCCCATGGAAAAATCCTGGGTGTGCGCCTGATCACGGGTGATATCTCCAGGAGCGTAGGAACAAATGTATAGTTGGAGACGTAGGGGGAAGGCGACTTAATGCAACTTGATGTATTTTCTTTCCATTCAACGATTCAGGGCAAATGCTAGAGCCTCCTGGGACTGGGGGGGGGGGGCGGGGGAGCTCCCAACCCCTGTTCCGACGTTCACTTTGTGGACGTAGCGTCAACCTTCCTTGACAACGATTTAATTTGACAGGCGACGTTTGGTACAATACTGTAGGGAGTTTCTTTGTGTAAATACAACGGGTTTGAATGGAGTTCCCGTCACTGGCTCGATTTGAGGGTCAACGCGACTCAGCCGGCACTTCTACACCGCGGGCCGGCACTTCTACACCCCTCAAAAGCGAGCCGATGAAAGGTAAAGATGAGAAGCAGACAATTACTAAAGATATCTAATGTGCTATCGGTGTCAGCGAAGGTCACGCCATGATGATAATCCCGCTGACAACAATCTAACCCAGCTACCTTTAGGCCTCAAAGTGGCCGGAGATCCAGCCCACCAAACACTTTTAGTGATGGCAAGGCAAATGGATTTCCAAGCATGATTCCATGGAGAAAAATAAATGAGTCGTCCTCGCGATAGTGATAAGTAAATGTTCGGTATTCTGTATGGCGTAGCTGCCGTCAACTTTGATTTAGAATCAGTCATGCGGATATCCTGCTGTCTCGTTCCCGCGCCAATTTCTTGTTCGGTGACTCCCTTTTTGTGGCTTAGTTCGCCTAATTTAACAAGCGAATGTTTCTTGCTCCACAATAGCACCATTCAAGAATATCAGGAAAACGTCCGTGGCGAGAGATATTCTATTTGGATTTCATTTTTACTTGTTGAAAGTTATGCATCAACTGCGCCGGGTGTCTCCAAATGGAGAATGTAGCGGTGGCCAACGGGTAATAGAGTAGCGGGTAAAATAGTGCGGAGAATGGAGTAGTATGGAAAAGTGCGGATAATGGAGTGGTAGGTGAATCAGTGCGGATAATGGAGTCGTCGTTAAATGAGTACAGATAATGGAGTCGTAGGAAAGTGAGTTCGCTCCTTGAAGCCACTACCGACTACACCAAACCGTAAGCAACACAGCCAACACCGTAACAAGTTTTCTCCCCATCTATGAATATCGTTTTTCAATTCAGCCTTCTTTGCCGAACAGACTTCACACCACTTCTCACAACTGGAGTGGCCTATAAAATGTTCATTTCCATTCAACTCCGCACGGTCAGGCGGCGCCACGCTGCTAACTCCGACCGGGGCCGTGTCGGTGGTGCGATATCTGTCCATATCTCGGCCGGCTGGCGCGCCGCCGGCCGGCCCGACCCATCGATCCAGCTGTATCTGAAAGCCAACAGCGGCCGAGTGGCCAGGTAGGCGCCAATTTTACGGCGGGAGCGGATACACCGGCCGAGTGGCCAGGTTGGCGCCAATTTTACGGCGGGAGCCGCTGACGTGACCAACAGTCAGCGGCGCGGCGACTGTTGCCCGGTTCGCCCGGTCGGCGCCGCGGGCCCGGAAATAAGGCTACGTCGGGCCGAGAGGTGGGGCGGACCGGCGCGGAGGCGAAGAGAAATGCTAATTGGCGGACGAGGATCAGACGAAGGGAGGAGGGGCTGACGGAGCAGGGAGGCTGGCGGGGAGATATCGAAGGTACGTGGACGAGGGCGGGCAGATGGAGGGCGACTAGACAAAGGCGGACGGGTGGGGAGTGTGGAATGCGAACGTCTCGAAGTGCCAACGAGGCGAGGTTGACCGCCAATGGAAAATTGTACGCGTCAGAGGCGCTTTAGCACGCCACAGCATTGCGAAGCACAGTTGCTTTACAATAACTTTACAAGCTTACCAGGTAAATGAAGCTTGTGAATCACCCCTATGGTTAACATTGGACCCTATGAGTAGGTACTCACCGTTATTTGAATATATCGCACCTTAAGCATGTGCCCAAAATGATCCAGTAGTCGGCTCGTTTTGAAGCGATAAACCACCACCACATGCAAAGCACTTTTGACCCAGTTACTATAGCAGTCTGCCAATGGAGATGACTGCGTGAAAGCGACCGAGTTAGAGCTGACCGACGAAGGTGGGAGAAATTGAGGTGAAGTCAGGGATTCGCCAACCACGAAGATCCCAACTGGACTCGGCGCCTCGAGTGCTGGTGCCACTGGCTATCGGTCACGCCTGGCTCCACCTGAGACAAGTACATCGTCCAAGATCGACATCTGACACTCATTGTTCGCGGTGGAGAAATGGAGGCCGCACTGTCCAGCGAACCGTGTCGGCGACCTGCTGGCCGGACGCGAGACATGCCCACCCAGTTGTACGAGAAGCATGCCTACCCAGTTGGACGAGAAGCATGCCTACGCAGCCGGACGAGAAGCATGCCCAACCAGCCTGACGAGAAGCATGCCTACCCAGCCGGACGAGAAGCATGCCCACCCAGCCGGACGAGAAGCATGCCCACCCAGCCGGACGAGAAGCACGCCCACCCAGCCGGACGAGAAGCATGCCCACCCAGCCGGACGAGAAGCATGCCCACCCAGCCGGACGAGAAGCATGCCCACCCAGCCGGACGAGAAGCATGCCCACCCAGCCTGACGAGAAGTATGCCCACCCAGCCGGACGAGAAGCATGCCCACCCAGCCGGTCGAGAAGCATGCCCACCCAGCCGGACGAGAAGCATGCCTACCCAGCCGGACGAGAAGCATGCCCACCCAGCCGGTCGAGAAGCATGCCCACCCAGCCGGACGAGAAGCATGCCCACCCAGCCGGACGAGAAGCACGCCCACGCAGCCGGACGAGAAGCATGCCCACCCAGCCGGACGAGAAGCATGCCCACCCAGCCGGACGAGAAGCATGCCCACCCAGCCGGACGAGAAGCATGCCCACCCAGCCGGACGAGAAGCATGCCCACCCAGCCGGACGAGAAGCATGCCTACCCAGCCAGACGAGAAGCATGCTCACCCAGCCGGTCGAGAAGCATGCCCACCCAGCCGGACGAGAAGCATGCCTACCCAGTCGGACGAGAAGCATGCCCACCCAGCCGGTCGAGAAGCATGCCCACCCAGCCGGTCGAGACGGGCCGTCGTGCTAGGCCGGCAGTCTCGTCTGGAATCATCACCGACCTCGCCTTGCCGCCGGCGGCAGACGTGAAGGACGTCTCGGCCTTCCGCACCGACCGTACCCGGAGCGGCTTCCATCCGCGGTACGATGGGCGACTTCGACCAGTGACGGCCCTGCCATGTGTGAGTCACCCGGTGAAGTGTGCCGAGGGGAGCCGCACAAGTGACGCCGGTCACCGGCGGAGGGGCACAGCCGGGTCGATTGCTCGACACCCGCGCCCCTCTCCACGGCCGATACGTCGGGCCCAGGACGAGGGGAGATAGCGTGGTGGAAGGCCGAGGGGTCCGGGCAGGGGCGCGCTGCCGGCCACTGCCGGCGGTCGTCTGTGCGTCGCGGCGGCAGACGTTGGCACGGGTCGGATTCTGCCGCCACCGTGGACGGTCGGCCAAGATCGGGAGCTGGTCACCGTCGCGCGACACGTGTGCCGGCGTCGATTGCGACGGCTGCCAGTTCTTCTGCGGGCCGTTTAGATCTGTACCGTGCTACCTCACGAGCAGGGACGGATTTAGGCATGGTCACTCGTAGACATGGGAACACATGGGACACTCTTAGACATGGGAACACTCGTCCGGAGGGACACCATTGCGGAAGTACCTGGAAGGGCACCTTTGGCTGCAAAGAAAATCAGCTGAGTGGGGAAGGCGGGGTGCGCTCGAGTACACTAAAGGGGTGCCTTTTCTCTCTGGGGACGCCTATCTACTGGCTCATTCGAAACTGTGAGAGAAATTGTGTTTGCGCGATAACACCGGATGATAGACGCGTCGCTCTATTACGTTTTCCGTCACATTATTACCCGAACGTTTTTTTTTTCTATTTGTCACATTTTATTCTTTACTAAGACACCAGCTTCGCCTCTCACAGCTCCTTTGCAGGAAACGTTGTACCAAACTACCCCTACGTCTGCGAGAACCTGTCACTACTATGGGGTAATATGGTACAAGTGACATTGCATCACGCTTCGCTATCAACAAGGAAATCTACAAGTGGCGTTTGAAAAGTAACTAACGTCAGTCCACTCTTTGAGGATTAGGTATTAATTGGGTGTCAAGTGCTTTTCCATGTCTCTTCAAAATGGCATGTTTTGTGCATTCCACGCTCCAGGAAAGGTGTGTCATGCAGCCTCTGTCTTCCCTAACCATAGGGATTAAGCGTGCATAACATTTCCATATGCACAGGTGTTTTTGTTATTGTAAACTTCCCACTGGTGACTCTTGTATATTTTCCCCAAGACGTATCGAATCGGCAATAGAGACTCTTCGGGTCTATGATCTCCATCACCACGATACCCTTCCCTACATCCGGCTGAGTTTTGGCTTTTGAGCGTGCCTGTGGGAGCTGGCGTCATTCATCTTCGAACTCATCAGCACACCTCTTTCGGGTATTACCGGCAGCATTAATGATGCCGAATGAGCGACATTATCACAGTTTCCACGTGCCAGCTGATTACAGAAGTGCTAATTAGTAATTGTGTACCAGCTCTGGTGTGCAAAATATCGATTTATTTTCCACATTTCGTTCATTACCGAAATGAGCCGTGCAGGAAGGCCGGAACACATGGTCCCATGTGGCTCCTGGCCCTCGTAGCACGCGCTCTCTTCTCAACATGTCATTGACTCCCCAGAATGGTGATACGCTGTCGCCAGGGCCTGGCGTTGCGCGACTCGAATGATCTTCCATCAGGCATGTGGTTGACAAAAACAGTTGCGGGAGTCCACTGTGCGATGTTCTATTTGATCCAGGGTACACCTGTGGGGCCCACAGCGAAACTAATAATGCGAAACCTGTCCTTTGGTGCGATTTATATTTATAGTAGCCACATATAGATATGAAGCTACACCGCTGGACTCTATCTACGTCAATGCGGCCACTACACTCAGGTACTGCTGACGATAAAACTGGTGCGATGCCAGTTCTGCGCGAAGAACTGCTGCAGACTCTACTGCCAGCGACATAGCTAATAATTGATGCTGCTGCCACGCACCTCACTTTCTTCCCGTTAATTTCGCGCGGCATTGATGTTGCAAACCTGAATTATGCCGGTATATAACCGCTGCACGATATTATTGCTGCATGCTCCACTGATAACGGCACACTTCGGGTCTTTACTGCTACATATTTCACTTCCAAACGGTATCATGTACCGCCATTAGCGGACATGTTTCTGGACCTAATAGGCCGTTGCTCGAATCCAATTTTGGTCCTTTGATCCCAGGATCTTTTGTCCCTTGCAAAGATGATGTTGGTTCGCTTTTTACTACAGGACCGATCAGGATCCAAGACCTAGCCCGAATTTGTCTTGCAATATCCCTAAGATGTTCGATTTCACTTTGGTTTTTACCTTGGATTAGAAGGAATCCACTCAATTTGGAGTAAATATCTGGCTTAAGTTTTGCAAGCTTGTGTGCTTTTTGTAATCTTCGAGGTCGCTGGATGGGGTCTTTCTTTTCCTGGAATAATGTGAAACCTGAAAGGCTCGAGAAGTGAAAAGTGAACACAGAACATTTGACGCACAAATCCTTCTCGTTAATAATTGTGTTTAATCCCTGACCTTGGAATACTCCACAATTCTTTATGTGCCTTACGGAAAGTGGAGAGTAGAATCCGGGATTTTGTGTAGATCTGTCACTTAAATGGAGTTCAAGATCCTGGCGGACCCGTCTACAGTAAATAAAGACCATTCAAGATTCTGCTATCTCGGGCCTGATTCTGGATCCGCGCAAATTCCAACGTGGAACACGTGGAGCGGTGCATCGTGGGATGTATGATCCAGCACCGGATGCCAAGGCATATTTGTGGGTTCATGCTAGATTATCGATGGAATTTGTGCTGAAGAACTTGCCAAAGAGACCTTAACAGACAGGCTTAACAGATAGCCTTAACAGACAAGCTTAACAGACATCCATAAAAACAGACAGCGTAAACAGACAGCATTAACAGACAGGCTAAATAGACAGCCTTGCATGTTCTGATGCGCACAGTGTCCTGTAGGTATACTCTAGCCGCACGACCATCTCGCCCCTCCACGGCCACACAGTACCTGGCCTCGACTGTGTGCAGGGGAGTGGCGCCCGGTGCCCTGTTCGGCAATGTCCAGCGGGCATACTCTGGCCGCGCGGCCAGCTGGCCCCTCCACGGCCGTCCACCGTCTGGCCTCGGTTGTGTGCAGCGCAGTACCGCTCGGGCCGGCTGTGCCGGGTGTGCCGAGGGCCGGGCGTGCCGTGGGTGCCGGGGGCCGGCTGTGCCGTGGGTGCCGGGGGCCGGGTGTGCCGTGGGTGCCGGGGGCCGGGTGTGCCGAGGGCCGGGTGTGCCGTGGGTGTCGTGGGTGCCGGGTGTGCCGTGGGCCGGCTGTGCCGTGGGTGCCGAGGGCCGGGTGTGCCGTGGGTGCCGGGGGCCGGCTGTGCCGTGGGTGTCATGGGCGCCGGGTGTGCCGAGGGCCGGGTGTGCCGTGGGTGCCGGGGGCCGGCTGTGCCGGGTGTGCCGGGGCCGGCTGTGCCGTGGGTGTCGGTGCCGGGTGTGCCGAGGGCCGGCTGTGCCGTGGGTGCTGGGTCCGGGTGTGCCGGGGCCGGCTGTGCCGTGGGTGCCGAGGGCCGGCTGTGCCGGTGTGCCGGGGCCGGCTGTGCCGTGGGTGTCATGGGTGCCGGGTGTGCCGAGGGCCGGCTGTGCCGTGGGTGCCGAGGGCCGGGTGTGCCGTGGGTGCCGGGGGCCGGCTGTGCCGTGGGTGTCATGGGTGCCGGGTGTGCCGAGGGCCGGCTGTGCCGTGGGTGCCGAGGGCCGGGTGTGCCGTGGGTGCCGGGGGCCGGCTGTGCCGTGGGTGTCATGAGTGCCGGGTGTGCCGAGGGCCGGCTGTGCCGTGGGTGCCGAGGGCCGGGTGTGCCGTGGGTGCCGGGTACCGCTGCTCGGGTCCCGACACGGGCGGCTCTCGCGTGTTCTGAGCGGAGCCACACCACGCGCCCGGTCGTCGGTCCGTGCCATGCCGTGTCGTCGGTCGTCGGTCCGCCCGCCGGTACCGCGGGCGGCTCTCGTGTCCCCTGAGCGGAGTCGGAGCCGTGCGTCGGTCGTCGGTCCGCCCGCCGTCCGCCGCTCTGCCCTGCGCGGCTCGCCCCTCGGTCTGCGCTGCGCGGCTCGCCCCCTGGTCTGCGCTGCGCGGCTCGCTCCCTAGTCTGCGCTGCACGGCTCGCCCCCGGTCTACACTGCACGGCTCGCCCCCCCCAGTCTGCGCTGCACGGCTCCCCCCGGTCTGCG
The DNA here is from genome assembly GCA_034440575.1 of Imbricaverruca yamaguchii. Classification (NCBI taxonomy): domain Eukaryota; kingdom Metazoa; phylum Arthropoda; class Thecostraca; family Neoverrucidae; genus Imbricaverruca; species Imbricaverruca yamaguchii. Next base: position 2,070,707 of record JAOTOL010001646.1, on the reverse strand, counting down.
CTGCGCGGCTTGCCCCCCAGTCTGCGCTGCACGGCTCGCCCCTCGGTCTGCGCTGCGCGGCTCGCCCCCCCGGTCGACGTTGTACGGCTCGCCCCCCCCCCCCCCCTGCGCGGCTCGGCGCTGTCGCCGTTAGCAACTCGTGTGGGCATTGCGACGTCTCTTGCCGACTGTAGCACGAACTAATTGGCGATCAGGCACCAGCCCCAGCATCACTTGAGCTTCACCTTCTCTCCAATCTCATTTCACTTGTCCAGAAGCAAGTATATGCGTTTATAAAAGTGTTTAGGCAATAGCAGAAACAATGCAAAAAAGGTCACACGGAGATGGGTCGCATCCTTGTTTCCAGCGCAAACCCAAACGGAACCGGTTCCCATTACCTGAATCCTTCTTAGGGAAAATACTTCAGCCCGCGCCATTCGGATTTACTTATCGCCTGACATGCGGTTTCGTGGGAGGGCAAATGCGACGCTGCACTACTTAAGGTGGAAATTATAATTGCCGCGGCCCGTGTAAGCTGGATACGTGTCGACACTGGCCCCGGTCCTGCGCCGCTACCGACGGCGCATCCACACCCGGTGCCGTCGCGACCCAACGGCCGACTGCTGCACTGTTCTCGCTCCAGAATGGACGTGCTCCCGTCTCGGCGGCGGCGGATATTGCTCCGGCCGACGGCGCCGCCGCGGGCGATTTGTCGGGCTGACCGGACAGACTCGCCGTGAAATTGCGAAGCGATGTCTTCCGGGACGGGACCGGTGGGCGGCGCGCTCTGCGCGGCTGCGTCGGGCCGACCCCACATTGCCAGATGCTCGTGGTGACTGGCTCCGACTACCACGAAGCCGTAGGAGTAGGTTCGCTTATGAGAACGTTCCACACTGACCTTCCCGCACACCCGTTTTTATCACGAACGAGGGCGAAGCTACAGCGGGTCTGCTCACGTGTGTGTCGTAGGAAAGTTCACCTGACCCTGCCGACCCTCACGCTTTTGCAGCCGGTGTAGCTTGTTTGTTGCAGCTTTCGCGTCCTGTTTTTCCCTCAGAGTCAAATGTGTTTTCTTGGTTTTGTTTTGCTACCAACTTTCATCCTAACAATCTTCACGAAGTGCGCTTAATCTTTGCTGAAAGGCAAAGGGTTGCGGCGGCTTTTCCCTGGCGGCCATTTTTCAACGCCGTTCCCCAGTGTAGTGCAGCATTTTAAATTACAATTTTCACACTCTGAGCCAGATCTGCCCGTTTCCTTTTGATATGTGCCAGCTTCCATCACCATATTTCTCCTGCCGTGCTCTCAGTCTCTCTTTTTGAAAGGACGTGCTTTGCGCGTCGCCGTTCCTCCGCTCGGGCAGCTCGTGATTGATATCAGATTACTGCCAGCGCCGGCCGGCGGTCACAGCCAGCGCTGGAGATCTGAGACGAAGCCAGGACCTCCAGGTCCTTACTGTCAAGACATATTTTCAGGTTGAATGCAGCAAACGACAAATTAACATAAGCAGGATGCCAACTCAGGTGGTCCAGACCCCCCCCCCCCTCGACCTACCCGTGATCTCCAGCCATGGTCTCAGCCACTGCCGGTTGACCTTGTGACGCCATGTACCACGTGACTTACCTACCACCAGAGCCTGACAGTCTTAACTGTCGGCCGTCCCTCGCGCTGCAATGTTGCATGTGGCACGGACTATGCGGGTCGGCTGTGAGATGTAAAGTCAGTGGCACAGCGTGACATCTATGCTAATCAGACAATTTGGCGTAGTGCATTAGGTTTCAGGCACCACGCATGCCTTCACGGGCGGTGAAGAGCGCCCGTGCCGGTCGGTTCGCCAGTTCCGTTTCGCGGTTTGGTGCCCGATCCCTGTTCCTGCATTAGAGAAGTCCAACAGCCCGCCGGGCTATTCCCCTCGTTTGTCCAACACCCCCAATGGCCGACCTTATACTGTTATGCACGGTAGGGACTGGCCTTGGTGGTGGTGGTGGTCATTGGTTTTACGACACGTCGACCGTTGAGTCATGTAGCGTCACCGATCTCTCGCGCCGATTCGTCCCTGGCGAAGAGTAGCGACAGGTGAGACTCGAACCCACAATCTTCCGATTGTGAGTCGTGCAATTTACCCCTAGACTCCTCATCCCCCAGGGCCTAGCCTTGACAACACTTCTTTGTCTGATGACGCTCGGCTCTTGCTCCGATAATCGATGATCGGCTGGAAGCCAGGGACAGCGATCTAAAGCGACGTGATACATGCTTCGCGTTGAAGAAAGGCAAGCTTTGTTGCCTGAAACGCTTACCTCTCGTTCGATAGCCATTTGTATCCCTTAGTTGTCGTGTGATAACCTCTTACGTCTTTCATTGTCGCTCGGTAGCCACCTATATCTCGCTCAGCGTCGTTCGGCAGCCTCTTATGTCTCTACTGTCGTTCGGTATCCCGTTGAATGCTATAGATGTCGTTCAGTGACGTCTTATATCTCTCTGCTGTCGTTCGGTAGCCTCTATATCTCCTAGCTGTCATCTGGTAGCCCCCTGTCTCTCAGCTGCCGTTCGGTAACTCCATATATGTAGTCGATACGCCCTAAAGCCCTAATAACTAACTCGGTAACTCCATTTATATCTATCAGCGTCGTTCGGCACACCGTTAAATTGTCCTTCGATAGCCCCCAATGGCTCTGTTTTGAATGGAGTTGGTACTGCAGAGATGGGAGGGTCCCGGGGTCAGTGTTCGGCCTGAGGCGCTGTTCAGGTCACTGACGCGTGGTTGATTCCGCGTGACCATTCACGATTTCATTCCTTTTGCGTTCACTCAAGTGGAAAACCATCGAGCAGTTCGACTGGAGAACTGAAGCTGAAGGACATGCCATTATCGGTCACGAGCCGTTTCAGAATCGTGTTGAGTGATAATAGGCTTTTGGCCAGTTATTGATAAAGCTGGCATACCTATCAATCATCACCAGCACTCAGGGATGTAGCAGATCAACGGGCAGGTAGGATACCATGCTGCTAACTACGGGTACTTCTACTTTTGTTTTATTACTACAAGGCAGTAAGTATATGGCTTCAAAACGACTGGTGTCCAACCAACCTGAAGCTGGTGCGCATTTCATGCCAGGGCCACCGAGCTCGACCCAAATGGCCCCGTCGGCATTGCATTCTAAATTTAGAGACCTGCGAATGTGTGCGGAGTAAGCCAATTGGTTCAGCACCTTTACAATGGCGCCAAATTTAGGCTATCAGAGGCATTGGCGTATTTTGAGACCACGGCTAGTGTTTAATTGTCACGAGATGACGCAATGTCAGAGCCTGAATCAGACGTTGTTCCTCGGCGCAGCGTAAAATTATAATAACCCAAACAGCCGTGCCTTGTGTAAGTCGTTCACGAGAGGTGTGCACCTGAAATAGTGACGCAAACACATTACAATATATGTTCGTGGTCAAGTATTGCCATAATTACACGTGTATGTATGCAAAATATAAGTACGTAGTACATAGATGGATAGATAGTTATTTGGGTTTTAGGGCGCATCAACTGCAGAGGTTATACAGCGCCCAAGATGGATAGATAGATAGATCGCGTACACACTATGTATACCTATACTTATGAACGCTACCACTCGCTTCGCTGGACAGCATCACCAGACCGATGACAAGTATCCTGAAAACATGCTAGTCATTTATTTAAGATCACCCATCGCAGGAAACCAGACCAAAAAGCTATAAGTTCGACAACATTTGACAGGGTATGTATCCAGATCTGAACTGGTAGTCCACCAATTTGGGTGCAAGCTGGCTGCTGAAATTCGCACATACTCACGGCAGAAAATGTGATGTATAGCTAAGTCAGAACTGACGGTCCTACGCCAAGATTTACTCCTACTTCCTTTCCATAGATATAGACATAGATATGGGCTTGCCAGAGGGACGGACAGGGAGTTGGAGTAACCACCAGGCGCGCGAAGGATGATGCTAATGCGAAGCCCGATAGACAAACCGCACCGCCATCGCTCATATTTGCAGTTTTGAAGACGCATTCATGGTGCAATGGATCAATATAATATCGTTCTGCCGATACTGACAAATGGACGACACACACCTCATTTCCACGTCGCTTGTTTGAGTAGCATTCACGTGATAGCTGCATCCGGCCTATCCCAGTGCACTAAAGCCGAGTGCACTCCTTTCTCAGCTCGGGATGTCTGAAGCTGTGCACGGAGAGCATTCGAGGTTCGGGGCTGCCGATCTACTACCACCGCGCCGAGCAGCAGTCTCCCCAGCAGGCATCGACACCCACTGCCGACTCCGCCAACCTGCCCCGGCAACGTCAGCAGGTAACGGGTCCCACTGTCCCGGCAACGTTAGAATGCAACGGATCTGACTGTGGCGGCCTGTCTCGGTGATATCGGAAGGCAGCGAACTCGCTTCCCTCGCAGCGTCAGAAGGTAATGGCCTTGGCTGCCCCGGTAACATTGGAGGGCATCGGGACCTGTCTGTAGCAACAGCTGCTCCGGTGACATTAGAGGGCATCGGGACCTGTCTGTAGCAACAGCTGCCCCGGTGACTTTGGAGGGCATCGGGACCTGCTGTAGCAACAGCTGCCCCAGTAGCATTAGAGGGCATCGGGACCTGTCTGTGGCAACGCTGCCCGGTGACATTAGAGGGCATCGGGACCCGCCTGTGGAAACAGCTGCCCCAGTAGCATTAGAGGGCATCGGGACCTGTCTGTAGCAACAGCTGCCCCGGTGACTTTGGAGGGCATCGGGACCTGTCTGTAGCAACAGCTGCCCGGTGACATTAGAGGGCATCGGGACCCGTCTGTAGCAACAGCTGCTCCGGTGACATTAGAGGGCATCGGGACCTGTCTGTAGCAACAGCTGCCCCGGTGACATTAGGGGCATCGGGACCTGTCTGGCAACAGCGCCCGGACATAGAGGGCATCGGCCGCCGGAACAGCGCCCCAGTAGCATTAGAGGGCATCGGGACCTGTCTGTAGCAACAGCTGCTCCGGTGACTTTGGAGGGCATCGGGACCCGTCTGTAGCAACAGCTGCTCCGGTACTTAGAGGGCATCGGGACCTGTCTGTAGCAACAGCTGCTCCGGTGACATTAGAGGCATCGGGACCTGTCTGTAGCAACAGCTGCCCCAGTAGCATTAGAGGGCATCGGGACCTGTCTGTAGCAACAGCTGCCCCCGGTGACATTAGAGGGCATCGGGACCTGTCTGTAGCAACAGCTGCCCCAGTAGCATTAGAGGGCATCGGGACCTGTCTGTAGCAACAGCTGCTCCGGTGACATTGGAGGGCATCGGGACCCGTCTGTAGCAACAGCTGCCCCAGTAGCATTAGAGGGCATCGGGACCTGTCTGTAGCAACAGCTGCCCCGGTGACATTAGAGGGCATCGGGACCTGTCTGTAGCAACAGCTGCCCCAGTAGCATTAGAGGGCATCGGGACCTGTCTGTAGCAACAGCTGCCCCAGTAGCATTAGAGGGCATCGGGACCTGTCTGTAGCAACAGCTGCTCCGGTGACATTGGAGGGCATCGGGACCCGTCTGTGGAAACAGCTGCTCCGGTGACATTAGAGGGCATTTTGACGTTGCATTTGACGTTGCATGATGATAGTCTGCCGAGTATGCGGTTATGCTCCCACATCTGCACACTTCTAACACATGACATGCGTGACTTATGTGCGCGACTTCTGCGCATTACTTATGTGCGTGACCTATGTGTGTAGCCAATGTGTGTGACTTATGTGCGTCACTTCTGTGAGTCATTTCTGTGCGCGGATGCCATGCATTAGGTATCACGTGGGGGAGGTTTCTGCTGGGTTCAGTTAGGTTTCTGAGTTTCTGGGAATCAGCGGATATTAAAAATGCAGTTGCTGCGCAGAAGCGATTGTGCTCTTGGATTAGTGATCTGTAACTCCTGCATTTTACAGGACCTTAGGTCCTGTCGATTTGTTGAATGCCTTCATATTGCTCGAGGTAACTTGTGTTGAATGTAGGGAAATGTAGGTATTTTCAGGGTTCAGACCATTCATTTTCCCCCAATGCTTGGTGTTGCAACTGTAGCCAGGCACTCCCTGCAGCCAGGCACACCCACGAAGCTTCAGACAAGTGCCAATTTCCAGTCGCAACTGGCGTTGTATCAGCAGCTCACGGCATACCACGCTCACGGCTGCAGAAGTAACATCAACTGCATGTAATTCGGGCTTCGACCGCTGAATTTCCGAGCCTTCGGTGTCTTTGGAGACCCGTATCTGACGAGTTTCCGCGCCTTCCGTGTGTTTGGAGACCCGTATCTGACGAGTTTGCCATGAAGGTCTGTTTGCCCGGCTGCGATCAGGGCGGAACGCCACAAGTTGGCCGTCATTAGCCATTAAAGTGCGGATGGATGGTCAAAAGTTGCTGCTGGGTCGATTGGAGGACGACGGCTCTTGTTCCTACAGCATGATAAAGACTACGTCTCACTCCGGCGGGTCGCTTCACCGACAATCACTCGCCCAAGGAAAGCAAACCGTAGTGCCGAAGAGCTGGCGGAAAGTCGTTACGGAACTTGGAATGCCGAGGCTCCGGATTACTCGGGCAAAATAATCGCATTAGCTGACTAAGCGCATCAAATCGTTGTTAAGGACCACTATTCCATGTAAAGCCTACGGTCCGTGTGATCTAGATGCTTTTACTTGATTTTGCAGCGCTGAACATCCCTCCATATCTGGCAGCCCCGCAAACATGGGGATATCTCTTTGTTGTCCCATCGCACGAGCTGCCAAAGTTGCTTTGTCCTGCGAGGTCGATCCGGGTCGATGGCTGTAGGGTGGCACCAATGTCCAGGCGACTAGGCGAAGTGCACACCGAATGTAGATCACAAAAGTGGTCTGACCTGACTCAAGTCAACCAATGAAATATAAATGCATACGAGCCATCATGTACATACCTGAGCCGTGTGAGCTGACCATTTCATGTGTTTCTACCATGAAACACCCTCACTTAACCCTTCCATGTGTTTCTGCCATGGAAGGGTTAAGTGAGGGAGGGGTTTTGCGAGAAGCCGTGAGAGGCATAAGATGCTGCTTGACTCTGATGTGAAAATTCGTCAAGGCAATATGAAGACAAATGCTTCGGAATAGGGATGATCGGGAGGTGGGCTCAGGGTTAGTGCAGCAAGCTTCCGTTCAGCACTGGTGCTGATGGTGTAAAGCTTACCCAATACAAATTCGAATTTAGATTATAAGCACAAAATATAGACCATAAAACTTCAAGCGAGGAAGACTCTTGCTTTCCCTTCAAACAAAATGTTCCTAGGTCAGAGCAAATACATGTTAACAATCAATGGTCTTAGCTCCATGATCTGATAAAACATGATATACATTTTTAGAACATGAAGAATACTCGATATTTGGTCAGTCAGCATTGTCGTCTGCGTACCATTGGCAAATAGACGCGTTGCAATTTTTCCATGCAGATCTGGGGTTTCAAGAGCATTCATGAATATAGCTTTGAAAAACTAGGGAGCTCGTAATATCAAATTCCTCACTTCTGTACGATATATTCCTATTTATTTCCCCAAGCATTCTCAGTGCCTTCTTCCTGGCTTCCTTGGTCTGTTCTGATGCCCCCAATTTTGTGTTTAGAATAACACCTAAATCCTTCTCCTGTTGAGTCACTGATAGCACTTGGGCACCCATCAAGTATGGATCCTTCATATGCTGCTTACCTACATGCATGATTTTGCACTTATCAAAATTAAAATTCATTTGCCATTCTTCGGACCACTTCACAAGTTCGTCTAAGTCTTTTTGCAGCGAGATATGCTCGTTTTGATCTGTTATTGCCCTGAAGACCTTCAAATCATCCGCAAATTTCAAAACTTTACTGCTTAGGCCACTTTCAATGTTATTTACAAATATAATGAACAGTAGTGGCCCCAGTACTGACCCCTGGGGAACTCCACTAAGAATACTTTGCCATGATGACTTTGTACCATTTAGCATCACTCTTTGCTGTCTCCCTGAAAGACACAACTCTATCCATTTTAAGATGCTACCTGCAATATCATGGGCCTGAAGCTGTATCATTAATCGTTTATAGGGTACCTTGTCAAAGGCCTCACTAAAGTCAAGATATGCTACGTCAACCCGATTTCCCTGATCAAATTGTTCTGTGGCGAAGTTAAAAAAGTCCAGGAGATTTGTGAGACAGGACCGTCCTTTTCTAAACCAATGTTGAGTATCTTGAATCAATCTGTTTCCTTCCAGATAACTAACTATTCTAGCCTTGATAATTGATTCGAGTACCTTGCAGACTAGGGATGTGAAACTTACTGGCCTATAGTTTTCAACTTTCCCTCTTTCTCCTTTCTTGAAAATGGGAACTACTTTTTCCCTTTTCCAATCTATCGGAATTTCATTTTGTGAAACTGATCTACAAAGTATTATACTAAGTGGAAATACCAGTTCCTTCTCAGCTTCCCGCAATACCATAGCATAAATTTCATCAGATCCGGCTGCCTTGTTTGGCTTTATTTTCCTGATATGATTTAAAACATCATCACTATCAATGAAATCAACATCATTTATCAGATCACATGTCACTGAACTATGGTGTACGGTCGGCAGATTGGTCATATCTTCCAATGTAAACACTGATTTAAACTGCTTGCTCAGCTCCTCAACCATCTCACTATCCTCACCCATTGTAGTCCCATTTACTTCCAGTGGACCAATTGTGCTAGAAACTTTGCTCAGCTTGTAGAAACTAATAAACTTCTTACTGTCCCCATTACAGTTCCTAGCTAAATCCAGTTCTTTTGCTCGCTTTGCTGCTCTGATTTTTGCTTCACAGTGTCTCTAGCTTTTCGATACGTCTTTAGATTTACGATATTTGAAGCTTCTTTAAACACTCTAAATGTAGCTTTCTTAGCCTTAATTACTTTTATCAAGTCTGGTGTAAGCCATGCTGGCTTTCCTACCCTTCTTTTGCGCCTTTGCTTTTGGGAGACATGTCTAATCTGAATCTCATTCAAGTAAGATTTGAACTTTTCCAATATTTCACAGGCATTTAAATTGGAGAATTCTACTTCCCATCTTATGGCACTTAAAGCCGCTCTCATGCAGTCCAAGTCTGCTCTGTTGAAATTTTGAACCTTTACAAAATTAACCTTAATAATTTCCCCTACATGTGCCTTGAATCTAACTGTTATGGTCACCTTTTCCCAGAGTTGCTCCTACAGTCAAGTCTTGAACCAAGTCACTTAAATCAGAAAATACAAGGTCCAAGAATGAGCCATGCCTGGTAGGTTCCGATACAAACTGTTGTAAGAACAGGTCCTCTTCAAGGCATTTTGACCTAAACATTTTGCATGATGGGGAGCCAACACCAACATTTCCATATCCTTTTAGATGTGTTGATATTCAAAGAAAGTAGGAGCCGTGTTGCAACCGTGTGCATAACCACACACATTTGGAGGCAGAGGACGTTGCTTGTTGACCTCCCTGGATCCGCCAGTGTCTGTCGACACCGCCGCACCCTTGGCTGAGCCGTGACGGCAGTTTCAGCCGCCGGCCGCGCCACCGCCCACCGCCAAGTCGCGGATCCCCCCGCCGCTGGAGCACGTGGGCGGCGACGGCGGCGCGCATCGGTGGACCGACAACGTGGTCTACATCTCGGGGTACAGCCCGACCCTGGAGCGGCGGCGGCCGCCGGCAGAGCCGGCCGGGCCGGCCGCCGCCGTCCACCGCTCGGCCGCCTACCGCACGCTGCCCTCCAAGCAGAAGCGCATGCAGCAGATGCAGGAGTTCTACGCGGGCGCGTCGGCCCTCGACGTGGGCTCGGCTGGCACCGTCGGCGGCGCAGGTCAGCAGAGGAGGGTGGGGTACCGCCGGGGAGGTCAGCATAGGAGGGTGGGGTACTGTCGGCGGCGCAGGTCAGCAGAGGAGGGTGGGGTACCGCCGGGGAGGTCAGCAGAGGGGGTGGGGTACCGCCGGGGAGGTCAGCATAGGAGGGTGGGGTACTGTCGGCGGCGCAGGTCAGCAGAGGAGGGTGGGGTACCGCCGGGGAGGTCAGCAGAGGAGGGTGGGGTACCGCCGGGGAGGTCAGCATAGGAGGGTGGGGTACTGTCGGCGGCGCAGGTCAGCAGAGGAGGGTGGGGTACCGCCGGGGAGGTCAGCATAGGAGGGTGGGGTACTGTCGGCGGCGCAGGTCAGCAGAGGAGGGTGGGGTACCGTCGGGGAGGTCAGCAAGGAGGGTGGGGTACTGTCGGCGGCGCAGGTCAGCAGAGGAGGGTGGGGTACCGCCGGGGAGGTCAGCAGAGGAGGGTGGGGTACCGCCGGCGGAGGTCAGCAGAGGAGGGTGGGGTACTGTCGGCGGCAGGTCAGCAGAGGAGGGTGGGGTACTGTCGGCGGCCAGGTCAGCAGAGGAGGGTGGGGTACCGCCGGCGGAGGTCAGCAGAGGAGGGTGGGGTACTGTCGGCGGCCAGGTCAGCAGAGGAGGGTGGGGTACTGTCGGCGGGGGTCAGCAGAGGAGGGTGGGGTACCGCCGGGGAGGTCAGCAGAGGAGGGTGGGGTACCGCCGGGGAGGTCAGCATAGGAGGGTGGGGTACTGTCGGCGGCGCAGGTCAGCAGAGGAGGGTGGGGTACTGTCGGCGGCGCAGGTCAGCAGAGGAGGGTGGGGTGCTGTTGGCGGCGCAGGTAAGCATAGGAAGGTGGGGTATTGTTGGCGGCAAACGGAATCACTACATCCTTTAGCTTTTAAAGTTTTAAAGCCGGGACATCTTTATGTACATTTTGTTTTACCTGGTTCTGGGACTGAAACATATACTGGCTACCAATGTACTGGCTACCAATGCCTAGGCAGAGAGGTGCATTGGTGCAGGGGTAAAGCGCTATATAAACAATCAAACAAGGAAGAGCAGCACCAGCATCACAAGCAAACACCTACCAGTTGTATTATCGTAGCTGCAGGAAGACATCTCACAAAGCACATGGACAAGTTATCAGGGACATACTATCTAGCGGTATAAGATGTACGGATAGTGTTGCTGACCGCACGCAGCTCATTATGCACCACAAAACATGACAAACAAACAACCAGATCATGCAAACAGCCGATTCCAACTCTCGAAAAAATATATAAAGTCAAAGTAGTTTATTTTTTTATCCACACAAGGATTACAGGCCTCGTTCCATACACTACTTTGGAGTCACAACTACTGGCCCATTTAGACGCTTCACGGTGTACTTGTGCGAGGGCGCTCCTAAGGACCACGTTACTCAGGGCCATAGCACACCAATGACAATTATCGAAATCGGGGAAGTTGATAGATGCGTTGCTTGGGAGAAGGGTAACCGTGCTATGTGTATAATTGCACCAGCATGGAGCCTCTGGTGTGAGAAGTGTGATCCGGGCGATTTGTGACAGGTGAAGTAAGCCCTGACCGTGTCGACCTGATGCTACTCGACGAGGAGATGAGGACTCGCAGTCTACCCTCCTGGATGCGTAACAAGACCAAGGGGAAACTTCAAGACGCTAGCCAACATCCCGTGAGCTCCTTTTGACTATGACGAAAGACCCGATGTGGTAGAACAGTTGTGATGACCTCTCTTCCGTGCTTTTTTGTCTATTACATTTTTACCTCTCAGTATGTAATTTTGAGCGTTTCGTACGGCTTGGTGCCCATTGGGATAACATGAAAGTTCACAAATCTTGCGCCAACAATCATGATTTGTGTTTGTTCTCCGTGGTGTTTTATATTTCTATGCATGCTAGAACTGACCTTGCCATCGCGTGAACTAAATATTGTGCAAGCGCAATCATTGAACGATAATTGAAAACCTTTCTTGCAGTTGTTTATTAGTAATCACGTCGGCGTATTTCTCTAGAACCACATTCCATATCTCGTATCATCGTGCGATTTTCTCGGTGTTCACTGAATGTTATCACATCCCAAAATAGTTTCAATGCTTAATGATCTGAACATTAATCCATCAATACAGCGGGCGGCGGTGGATTACCAGTCGCTGCACCATTTCGTCGAGGATGTACTTCGGCAGAGATCTCCAGATTATTACACTAATCACTCGTTTTGAGCGTGTTGTCTGATGCTTTTTTCAGCTGAACTTCAGCCACAGACAGCGAAACCGGATGGGCAACGACGCGGCCTCGGTGATAGCTCGCGCCAAGACCCAGTACCCGAGCCGCTCCGGCGACGAACCGTACATCGTGTACGACGTGCGGACCGCGTTATAGCGGCCGTCCACAGCCTGCTATAGCGGCCGTCCGCAGCCTGCTATAGCGGCCGTCCGCAGCCGGCTATAGCGGCCGTCCGCAGCCGGCTATAGCGCCGTCCACAGCCGGCTATAGCGGCCGTCCACAGCCGGCTATAGCGGCCGTCCTGCTATAGCGGCCGTCCTGCTATAGCGGCCGTCAGCGGCCTGCTATAGCGACTACGTAGCGGCCCTCCACAGCCTGCTATAGCGGCCGTCAGCGACCTGCTATAGCGACTACGTAGCGGCCCTCCACAGCCTGCTATAGCGGCCGTCAGCGACCTGCTATAGCGGCCGTCAGCGACCTGCTATAGCTGCCGTCAGCGGCCTGCTATAGCGGCCGTCAGCGGCCTGCCATAGCGACCACGTAGCGGCCATCCGCAGCCGGTCACAGCGCCGTCCACAGTCGGACACGCAGCGGCAGCAGCCTGGATGACGCCATGGTGACCGGCAGCCGTGGTCCGGACACGAATACCGACGCGGACGTGGTGCACGTCGCAGCGACACCGGTGCGTCCTGGGGCTAGCACGCCGAGCTCGCCCGGATCGGCCGGCGGCGGCAGGCGCTGGCGCGGGAACAGCAGCGCCGTCGGCGGTCGGGACGGCCGCCGCCGTGTTCCGCGTCTCCCGGCCGGCCGACAGCGGCGTCGCCGTCGACGAGTTGGCGTGTGGTCGGCACATCGTGGCGACAGTGCCCGGGCGGGATCGTGTGGACGGTGCTGGGTCGCTGATCACTCCGTCCCGGCCGAGATCGCTGATCACACCGTCACGGCCGAGGTCGCTGATATCGGCCGAGGTCGCTGATCATGCCGTCACGGCTGAGGTCGCTGATAACGGCCGAGGTCGCTGATCACGCCGTCACGGTCGAGGTCGCTGATCACGCCGTCACGGCCAATGTCGCTGATCACGCTGTCACAGCCGAGGTCGCTGATATCGGCCGAGGTCGCTGATCACGCCGTCACGGTCGCTGATCACGCCGTCACGGCCGAGGTCGCTGATCACGCCGTCACGGCCGAGGTCGCTGATAACAGCCGATGTTGCTGATCACGGCCGAGGTCGCTGATCACGCCGTCACGGCCGAGGTCGCTGATCACGCCGTCACGGCCGAGGTCGCTGATCACGCCGTCACGGCCGCTGATCACGCCGTCACGGCCGATGTCGCTGATCACGCCGTCACGGCCGATGTCGCTGATCACGCCGTCACGGCCGAGGTCGCTGATCACGCCGTCACGGCCGCTGATCACGCCGTCACGGTCGCTGATCACGCCGTCACGGTCCCTGATCACGCCGTCACGGCGCACATACGGCGCAGCAAGGTGGGGCTCAGGCACACCTTTGGGACGCCACGGGATGGGCTGTCGGTATCAGGCTCTCGTGGTGGCGGCGTAGCAGTACTTCACGCACGAGCCTGGTTTCGAGGGAGACTGGGGCTTGGAAGCATAGCGTGTCACCGCTGAAAGCTTTGCGACACAATTGGAAAGTATGTTGTGGTTGGCTGTCGGATAAAAAATTATGAACTTATTGCTAGAATGATGCTAAAGTACATAACTTACTTCTCGTCCATCGATGAAAATACCCCTGGGCTGTACCGCATTTTTTACAAACTGAACTTCCCTCATTAGTGGCGGAACTGGAATTGCAGATGTATTTACACTCGAAATGGTTCAAAATGGCAAATGGTCAGTGAAGGAAGAATGTTGTCGACAATACGATATCGCTACTACTTCCAAAATAGTGTCATTGACACTGTGGCCTTACGTAGGGATAAGTCCGTTTTAGAAGCCAACATCGACAATCAACTTTGATCAGCTTCTTCTTTTTCCAGCATATAAAAATATATATAAATTGACCTCGGAATGATCGATCACAACTATTTTTGTTTGGCACTCATTTTTGCCGACATACCAACCTCGTAAGCTATTTCACCTCGACTTTTGTTTTGTATGACGCGCTGATCTGGCAGCTGCTGAAGCATACACGCCGGCTATTCAGGTACGTTTCACCCATGACGCAGAGAGGCCGCTGCGCTAATCGCAATTTCCAATCATGCATCGCATGGTATCCCTCTGCCGTCCAGTTGTTCAGTTCACCACTTGCAATATTTTCATCGGACCTCGTTGGGCTGATCTAGCCTGTCAGTGTTACTAACAACCTTTTGCGGCGGTCACGTGCGATTTGTGTGGCGGAGGCACTGGCTGCACAGCCCATTGCCACATTTGCACTACACTCAGGCCGAACGTTACGCACGGGAGGGGTCGTCGACCTGATCGCTACTGCACAGTCGCTGGTGAAATCGCCAGTGAGAGCAGCGCTGGCCTGGTCATGTTTGAGGACGTGCTTCTGAGCGGTACGGAATGATCAGCTCTGGTCCACTCCCGCCGCCAGCATCTGGACGAGTATTTCGGGTGCCCAGTCAGCCCGACTAAGCCATCAAGGGCCGGAGCGGCCCCACCAGCAGCCGGGCAGCCGTGTCGTCTGGGTGATCTCAGTTGCTCAGATCATCGGTTGGCTGGGTGATCTGGCATCTCCTGCCGCCTGGCCCGGTCGGCTGCGTGGGCGGCCGGTTCGACGCCAGCGCCAAGCCGTCCTTTTTCCGCACGGTGTCAGCGTCGGGCGGCCGGGGTGCCCGTGCTCGTGCGCACCACCGGGCGCCTGGGCGTGGCCGCGCCTCGTGTCACTCATTTCCCAGGTGGTCCGACACCCTCTGAGTCATGACCCGTCTGTGGGCGAGGGTGGCGCGACTCGATCGATGTCGAAGCTCCACTGCAGGCGTACCTGGCGGCAATGTGCACGGGCGCGAATTGTTTCGGCCTCGGAGAACAGAACCCCGACAGAATGGGCGTCGTTCCGGCACGGGACCGTGTCTCCCGACGACCTCCGTCGTCGGGCGACTTCTGGAGAAGTCGTGTTCAGGCGAGGACGGCTAGTGCAGTCTGTACGGAGAGTGCAGCGGCGGTCCGCGGGCACCGTCTAGTCGCGACTGCCGGTGCCGACTGCTGTGTTGTGAAGTTTGTCTCCGCACAGCATGGCCTCGCCACCAGATGATGCACGTCGGTCCACCCTTGACGACCGCCTGATCGAGCGTGTCCCCGGTGAATGATGAGGCGGACACCGGGTCGTTCGGATCATGGGTCACTGACCTGGGATGCGTGCGATGATACTCGTGTTGCGAGGTGAAAGAGAGGTCCGAGCAGTCACCAAATTGCGCGTGAGGAGCTGGATTTTCGTCGTTGAGAGATATCGCAAGGCCGAGTGCATGTCAATGGTTTGTTTATACGCGCCGCTTTAGTCGAGTTGTGTTTGTACGTGACAACATTTTACACGTCTGATTGTGTAATGCATTATTGATCGAAGTTGGTAGGAGAGGTGTGCCTGTATCATTGCTTGTTGGTGTAGCTGTGCTGTTGCCAGTTTCGATGGTTCTGCGCGCATCATTTTCCGCCCGCCTACATCACCACGAGTGCACGAGCCGGTTCGGTTTAATGTGTCATCCTGAATGGAATACATCGAATACGAGTAAAACAACCCGGTCTGTTATGAGTCATTTCTACTGAGGCGTTCTGCAACCATCAGCGTCACAAACACTACCGCCAGACGGCGGGATCCGCGGACCAGTGGCGACCGCAGCGACACCGGTGGCCGACCAAGGCGACACCTAGCGGAGAATGTGTGAACTTTGCCGTCTGTCTGGGCGCAACGCGAGGTGCGGTATCGGTCGGCGAACTGACGGTGCACAAACACATCCAATAGGGAGGGAAGCTTCGTCATGCTGATCCGTCCTAACCGGGAACGTGACGGTTATCATGGCGGACCACAAACTTTCAAATGTGAACGGGCAGTACTATATTTCACACCCCACATCTTGCATGGTGTATCACAATACTTGCTGACATTGGAAGTATTTACGATTAACTGAGGTCATGTGTGAAGCCAACTACCACTATTTTGGTGGGGGCACAGGGTTCGCGCCCCTTCATTGCTCAGTTGAGCCCTCCAAATTGTAAGAGGTTTGAACCTGGGAATGAATGGGTGAGGCACTGCTATGCGTTTTGACTTGACCACCTTTAGTATTGCGTCCCGTCCTTGCTCGGGCCGAACCTGCAGCACAAGCTGTACCTGCACGAGTCGCACGACTGTGAAATCAACCAGATCCAGATGTTCATGAAGATCCAGACACAGGATAATGCAGATGTTTCTCGCCGTGTTGGGACTCCACGTTTCTTCAGCCGATTAGATGATGCCTAGCAGTGAGGCGTCGTATAGCATGCGATGAATTACCTATGGCATTAGCTCTGATTGAGGGTGAAAAAAGGAATGTAGCGAAAAGTAAACCGGGTCAGATGCCCATCATGCTGTTATCTGGGGAGCAGCTCGGTGTGGAGGTGATGATTTCATAGTGTGTGTGGGGGGAGGCAAGCGGGGTTAAGGGTGCATTTTGGACCGCTTTGAATCATGTTCCAATAGAAAGCTAGAAAACTGACAATTACCCAAGATGGTCACTCTGTCTACGTTGCGGTGACAATTTAGAGGAATCATTGGGCCCTGGGCGTCAGCCGCGAGCAGCCGCTGTCCGTCGGCAACCACGACGTACACCTTGAGCGGACAGTAGCGCATGTGTCGGACGTGCCACACACGGCGGGCCCGCGCAGCTGCGCCTGCACCCACAGCTGGTACAGCTCGGGCCACCGCTCGTCCACGCCGTCCGCGTCGTCCGCGTCGTCCGCGTCCGGTGGCGGCGGGTCGGACGGCGCCGGCGACAGCTCGGTACCCAGCTCGGTGCGCAGCTCGGTGCGCAGCTCTGTGCGCAGCTCTGTGCGCAGCTCGGTGCGCAGCTCGGTGCGCAGCTCGGTGCGCAGCTCGGTGCGCAGCTCTGTGCGCAGCTCGGTGCGCAGCTCTGTGCGCAGCTCTGTGCGCAGCTCCACCAGCACGTCGGCGGGCACCTCGGCCAGCACGGCCCTGCGGCAGAGGCTGCCGGCGATGCTGCACCACAGCCGGCGCACGCGGCCGGCGTGCACCAGGCACACGCCGTGCAGACAGCTCAGGGTGTTCTCCTGGATCTCGACGGGCGTGGCGGTCAGCATGGCGGCAGGCGGTGCGACCGTCAGGATGACGTCCGTCGCCAGCCGCCAGAGCGACACAGGCGACTGTCTCCGCTGGCGGCTCCGCTACTAGTGATGCAATGCAGATGCTAGACTCCGGCATTTGACCTCAGGTCACCTCTGTAATAGCACTTTATCAGGTCGTTACCTGCTTCAGTTACCGGAACCGGGCCGCCCGCCCGACTGCTCCGTTGGGCGGCTTGGGACCATCGGCTTCTCAAAGAAAGGAATGAAGGACATGAATAAAGTATGGAAACGCTTAGACACACAAGGAGACAACTTAGACAACGCTAGTACTTTCCAGGATGTGTAGGGAGTAACATGCAAAATGACATCAATCGCATGACAGTCATTTCCATTTATGACAACATTCCAGTTGACCAAGTTTGGTTCCATTAGCCTGTCATGATGACCTCGGCGACCTAACATGACTTTTAAGTTATATAGCATAACAATATGCATCAAACAAGTCGCTAGTGTTGTCAAGAACACTTCCCTCTTGCCAATATACGGGAAGCGCATCAGCGCCGATTTTTGTGGTCTGGCGCTGCGATTTTCTAAAAACTTTAACGGCGCATAACTTAAAAACCTTTCGGCCGATTTTCCTCTTTCTTGCTTTAAACAATGCGCCGGACATTTATAAGCAGGTACGGAAAAAATGGCGTATATCGACCGGTACAATATGGAGTTGTATACGGAAAATCGGAGAGGTTGGGCGGATTTCGCCCTCCACTCCTCCAGGGCGTGTGTTAACCTGTCATGAACCTGACCTGACTTGACCTCGGTGACCTGACATGACTTTGAAACAATGTAGCATAACAATATACATCAAACAAGTCGCTAGTGTTGCCAAAAACACTTCCTTTTGTCATTATCCCGGAGGCGCATCAGCGCCGATATTTATGGTCTGGCGCTGATGATTTTGTTTTACTTTACCGACCCCTAACTCCAAAAATTGTCGGTCGATATTCGTGTTTCTTACTTTAAACAACGTGCCGTTCATTTATAATCAGGTACGCAAACAATGGTCTATATCGGCCGGTAAAATCTGGAGGTATCTACGAAAAACCGGAGGGGTGGGCGGATTTCGCCCCCCCCTCCAGGGCGCGTGTTAACTCAAAATAATTTCGGCCGATTTTCGTTGGTCTTGTCGCTGCTGGCGACCCTCCGGCGGGTCAGCAACTGGCCGCTGCTGGCCGGCTATTGTTGGTCTGCAAGTGGACTTGCCACTGAGCAGTGACGAGCCCAACAGACTGCCTTTGAGTTAGTTTGGGTTGGGCTCTGCAAATATTCATGTTCACCAAGCTTGAAAAAAAAAAACTCATCAACGTTGGGCGGCTTGCGGCGTAGATCAACTCATACAATATTTGCGATTGCGATTTGCGGCAGAGTTATAGCTTTGCCGCAAATCGTGAATGATGGTCGGTTTAGCTAAAAATGTGGTGACATTGGGAGGGGAATGGCCCAGATTGCAAGAGCATCCCTACTGGTGAGTCAATGAACCCGGTCCATGAAACCCCACTTTAACTTCCGTCCCCTCCCAATGGAATACAAGATTTCCCATAGTTTTAGAATTTCGCCCATGTGGCGTGCCTGGCCGTGCCCCTACCCCGCAGACAAAATCCTGATGACACCCCAGGCCCTATCCCCATGGTTTCGTCTCTGGGCTTCATTTTTGTTCCGTCCCTTCTTCCATTGCTACACTTCTCGGTGCTGTATTTGACAATGACTTCACCTCCCTCACCCCCCCCGACTGCTTGTGCTCCCGCCGACTACTGCGCATCAATATTTATTTTGTAATGTTTGACTGTGCACATAGATACAGAAGAATCAAAACGTCTAGCAAGCGGACCAACGCTTCCTTTGCTTGCATGGACTCGATTATGCATACTTGGAATGTAACTTGTTCCACATGGGACATTTGAAACTGTGATTTTCCCTCCCTGGAAATGATTGGGGGTTCACAATGCATGAAGCAAATGGACGGGTTCAAATTGATCGGGGTACGGTCTTTATTAAAAGTTTGCAATTATTGGGGGAGGGTCCAAGCCAACATTGGGTGGGGAATACAAGAATCTCAGAAAAAGCATACGAAGATATGGCCCTGGTTAAGTTCCCATCACCTCAGTGGCATGAGGGTCCCCGGGAGGAGACGCATGAAGCCATTGATGAATCCGATTGCAACCCTTCACCCTACCCCCGGTAGACAAAGCCGGATCAGAGAGTAGACCGTCCTCCCGAAACACTCGTACAGCTTCCTCTTATCGAAGTGCGCCCCACTCTTTCAGCATCACCTCAAGAAGATAGGGTTCGTGTAAAGAAAGCCCCTCTCAGATGGAAGCCTCCCCTACAAGAAGTGTGGCTGCATCGTTGTTATGTGCTGGCTTATGCCCGCTTAGTGGCATGGCTTGAGGTCTCTTCCCGCTGAAGACTAGTGGGAAATGCATTTTGACAGGCAAACCTTGTTCGATCTATACTGACTTCAGGCTAAATACCGAAAAAGTCCCATGCATTGTTTTTATGCAGGTCACAAAGACAGATTGATGCGTCCATGCACGGGGGCGGATTCAGCTGGTCGCATGGAACGAGCTAGTTAATTTAAAGCTAGCAATGTCTATGAATGCACTAAAAATACTAATGATCCCACCTTTCCTAGGCTGCGAGGGTGCCTGCCCCCTCAGTGCCCCCCCCCCCCAGTCCAGCACATCGCATTCACATACTCCTACTTTACAGCGACACTATCGCTGTAAAGTAAGCGGCGTAAGAGGGAAGTCTAACATACTGCATTCCCGAGCCTGAACTTGGTGTCTCGCGCTGACAAAAGTGACATTGTATTGAATTAAAAAAGACGTGCCTACACATCTTGGTTCGTTAATTGAAAAAAACAACGCTTATTCGAAGCAATTAACTGCTTCTCATTGTGCGCGCTACTCGGCCCATATCCATACACGGCGCGGGAGGGTGAGGATTCGTTGACGTCATAAGGCCGCCTGCGCAGAAAAATGCGCAGAAACTTATAACTTTACCTTTTCAAACGACCTTGGTACCGTGTATTACAGAAGAGGCGTCAAGCTGGCAAATATGGCTGAACCGATGGCACCTCCCGAGAACTCCCACCGACAAGTCGGTGAGTGTTCTGAATGCTGTGACCATTCCATTCCGATTAAACGGGGTAGGTATGTTTTCATTATATAAGTGACCGGTTTCAATTATTCGAATATGAAGAGCTCCGGAAGACTTGTTTGTGTGCTTGCGGCGGATGCGACGCTCGTATAACAACTACATTCCTGCTTGCCAGAGTGGGAAACTTCTTTCCGGGTTGTTAGTGGAGTGCATGCGGACTTCTTGCAGAGTGCATTTGCATGGACACAGTCTAAGCAACTTGTCCACGCAACTTATAAGTACATTCAATGAGGAACTCCCCACATGAGCAGGCATCAGCTCCCCACACCACTGACCAACAACCCTCTGACCGAAGACCTGTCGGTTAGATGTCTTACACCCAAGGGCGGGAATTAGCCTTTTAAAAAATTTCATCTTTAAGGCATTTCTAATTCACATTGATAAATCAGGTATGTATATTTGACTTAAGGCCTTACAGTACATAAACGTATTACAGCTTCAGTCATTTCAGGTACATCTTAAATATAATCAGATAAACAATATCAATACAATATCATCAAATAGTATCAATACTACATTACTTCATTATATTTTAAAAAAGATATTTCAGCTGTTAAAACATTTTTGCACTCTGGATTCATACTAAATAGAATGGGCTCCACATGTACAATGCCAGACAGAAACATGCAGTAGCAGCAACAAAAATACCACTAAAAAAACTAATACAAGATTGAATAAAAACATCCACCAAACATGTCATTCTACTTACAATTACCAAATAAACTAGCCACTTTTCATACCATCAAGCACACAGACAACACAGGAACACACACCACACAACACCACAACCATCGGAATTGCTGATGACAACCTGCCAAACCTCATGCCTGGACACTGAACAGTGGCCTCAGGTCACTACAAATTCTGCTGATGGATCTCCAGAAATCTGCTTTTGAGCCACCCTATGGCGAGAAAAACTGACCTTTTTAAGAGACAACTTCTGGAGTCCTGGAGGCCACTGATCAGAATTTGCTTTGTTAGCATTTTATGTTCTGAGAACTGTCTTTCAAACAATCAATACAAGGTATTTTTTAAATGACATAACCTTTAGCAACTTGGAACACATGTTTAACAGTGCCATACTGCAAACACAATGCCTTGACTGATCCTTGGCTTTGGTATGGCCATTGCTTCCGACCGTCATGTGTGAGGTAGTGGAGTCTGGTCTGTATTGCACAAGGAATTGGCTGAGTGTGTAGGTAGATTGTGTTCTGAGCTGATGGTGAAGCATGAATTATTTGTGCTTGTTTTTCATTTGGCTAGCCTTGTACTGAGACTGACAGTGAAAGGAAGCATTGCTCCTGTGAGTTATCAGAGACAAAGCTGAGCTGATCATCACAACTCCCTGTCTTGTGGTGCTGTCCATTGTTCACTTTGTTTCTATGCTTTGATGTAACCAAAAGTGATGTGTATTACTTATGCATATTATGTAGGTGCTGACTAGGTACATACAATTTTCCCGTTGGTTACCAGCAAATAGATTCCATGCATAAAAAATAATATGTCTGTGAAAATGTACTCCAGAAGAAATCTGTTTGCACTCTGACTCCAAACCTGGAAAGTAAGTTTCCCACCCTGCTTACACCTCAAATTGTCTAACCTGAATCGATGACCCATATGTGTTACTCTAAATCAATGAGCATCATTCAAATTGACCTGATCTAGCCCTTTAACAATTTTGTACATTTCAATGATGTCTCCCCTTAATCTCCTATGCTTGAGTGGGTAGGTGCATATCTGATGTCATAAGCCTTTCTCCATATTCTAAGTTATCTATTCAACTTATTAGTCTAGTGGCTTTGTGTAGCACTCTTAACATATCTATATGTTTCTTATAGGCCAGGGACTCCATATTTGTACAGAATTTCATGTAGTCAGCATGTAATGTGCATAAGTTGGTACCTAATATGCAGGGTGGGAATTAACAGGCGCCCTGGAGGACCTCGGAAAATTACTTGCACTGGAGGGGGCGGATTCCGCGCCCCCCCCAAAAAAAACGATCTCGGCTCCTACTGAAGCTAGAGCAATGAAATTCGCAGGGTGCATGGGCATGATAGTGAACTCTATTGTGTGCAAAATTCATGACCTTAGGTCAATATCTTCAAGGTCAAATGAGGTCAAAATAGGAAAATTTTCTGATTTTGCATTGATTGGCTTGTCATTATTATGGATCGCTGTGATTGTGTTTCAGTGCTCCAAAATTGGCATTAATGATGTTTTGGACATCACTAATGATGCAATACAGATGTCCAGAGCCTGCCATTTGACCTCAGGTCACCTATATAGGAGCACTTTAGCAGGTCATTACCTGCTCCAGTTACCGGAACCGGGCTGCCCACCGACTGCTCCGTTGGGCGGTTCGGCACAGTCGGCTTTCAGCTTCACTATACAACACAGGCTTCACCCAAAGAAAGGAGTGAAATGCATGAATAAAGTATGGAAATGCTTAGGCACACAATGACAAACAGTAGATTTCAGGATGTGTAGGGGATAACATGTAGTGACATCAATCGCATGACAGTCATTTGCATTTTTGACAACATTCCAGTTGACCAAGTTTGGTTCTGTTAGCCTGTCATGAACTTGACCTGACTTGACCTCGGCGACCTAACATGACTTTTAAATTATGGAGCATAAGAAAATGCATCAAACAAGTTGCTAGTGTTGTCAAGAACAGTTCCCTTTTGCAAATATACATGGGAAGCGCATCAGTGCCGATTTTTGTGGTCTGCCGCTGCGAATAGTTTTTATTTTAATGGCCCCTAACTTGAAAAGTTGTCGGCCGATTTTCATTTTTCTTACTTTAAACAATCCGCCGATCATTTCCAAGTGGGTACGCAAAAAATGGCGTATATCGGCCGGGACAAGATGGAGTTATGTACGAAAAATCTGAGAGGTGGGCGGATTTCGCCATTCCCCCTCCAGGGCGTGTGTTAACCTGTCATAAACTTGACCTGGCTTGACCTCGGTAACCTGACATGACTTTGAAACAATATAGCATAACAATGTACACCAAACAAGTCGCTAGTTTTTCCAGGAACACTTCCTTTTTGCCAATATACAGGAAGCGCATCAGCCTCGATATTTGTGGTCTGGCGCTGATCATTTTTATTTTATTTTAGCGACCCCTAACTAAAAAATTTCGGTCGATTTTCATTTTTCTTACTTTAACCAATGCACCAGTCATTTATAAGCAGGTACACAAAGAATGGCGTATATCGGCCGGTAAAATCTGAAGTTATCTACGAAAAACCGGAGGGGTGGCGGATTTCGCCCCCTCCCCCTCCAGGGCACATGTTAAGACACTTCTTTAGATATTTCATCTCTTAAAACTTTTTTGCACTCTGGGTTCATATTGGATATAATGGGCTCCACATGTACTCTGACACAAACATACAGAAGGAACAAAAACGCTACTAAAAACGAATACAAGATTGAAGAAAACATCCACCATACATGTTATTCTACTTATGAATACCAAATATACTAGGCATTTTTCATGCCATCAAGGACACAGACAACATCCAAATGCACAATACACCAAACTACAACTGACGGAAATGCTGACAACACTGTGCCAAACATTGTGCCTGTGCACTGAACAGTGGCCTCTGGTTGCTACAAATTCAGCTGATGCATCTCCAGAAACCTGCTTTCGGTCCACCCTATAGTGGAAAAATTGACTGGTTGAGAGACAGTTTTCAGAACAGAAAATGCTAACAAAGCAAATTCTGATTGGTGGCCTCTGGGACTCCAGAAGATGTCTCTTAAAACTGTCAATTTTTCTACTATAGGGTGGATGGAAATCAGGTTTCTGGAGATGCATCAGCTGAATTCATAGTGACTGGAGGCCACTGCTCAGTGCAAAGGCACAAGGTTTGGCACAGTGTTGTCAGCATTTCCATCAGTTGTGGTTTGGTATGGCATGTTTGGATGTTGTCAGTGCAAGGTAATTTTTATATGACGTCATAACCATTAGCAACTTGGAACACATGTAACAGTGTCATACTACAAACACAAGACCTTGACTGATCCTTTGCTTTGTGCACTGCTATCACTCCAGACTGTCATGTATGAGTTAGTAGTGTTGGGTCCGTCGCACAGGGAATTGGCTGTGTAGGTAGGTAGGAGTGTGCTCTGAGCTGAGTGCAAAGTGTTAATTATTTGTGCTTGTTTTTTATTTGGCTAGCCATGCACTGAGACCAACAGTGAAAGCAAAGCGCATTGCTCCTGTGGGTTGAGATACAAAGCTGATCTGATCATCACAACTCCCTGTCTTGCTGTGCTATCCATTGTTCACTTCTTTGTTTTTATGCCTTGATGTGACCAAAAATGATGTGTATTATGCATATAACATAGGTATTGACTAGGTGCATGTGATTTTCCCATTGGTTACTGACAAATATATTCCATGCATATAAAAATAATATGTCCATGAAAATGTACTCCTGAAGAAATCTGTTTGCACTCTGACTCCAAACCCAGAGAGTAAGTTTTCCACTCTGCTAATATGCATTGCCATTTTTGGTCAAAGCATAGGAACAAAAAGTAAACAATGGATGACACTATCTGGCAGCAAATTGTGATAATGAGCACAGCTTCATCTCTCTTAACCCAAAGCAGCAATGTGCTTCCATTTCACTGTTGGTTTCAGTATAAGCCTATATAAAAAACAAACAAAAATATTCCACACTGCCCTCAGCACATACCTACCTATATGTAGCTAATTCCCTACATAATGCAACCCCACCTCTGCTTCTGCACACTTCACAGTTGTATGTAATAGCAGTGTGCAATGCAAAGGATCAGTCAATGTCTTAATCTGACCACAACTTGTACCAGATGATCACCACTGGCCAGATGACCTTTGATATACCCATTTATGTCCCAAGCAATTCCATATATTCTGATCTTTAGCTGCTGATTAGTTTAATGTCATGCTTTGTGGTGCATGCAGTTCTGAGTCCCATCTCCCATGCATGATGACCTGAGTTTAGTCAGGAAAGGTAGGATTAGATTATATGAATTTTAAAGGTCTTTCATGTGGTGGGAATGGCAGAGTGGTTACAGTGTTGGTCTCTGGGTACCAAAGGTCCTGAGTTCAACACTAGAGCAGCTCAGGACATTTCCCAATCCTGTGGCCCACCAGTGAAAGTGTGGGCAGAGCTACTAGCTGTGAATGTGCATAAAGTGTGTAGTGAACCACCAATAAGAAACAACAAAAAGCTGTTTTTTCTAGGGCAAACATACTTGCTCTGAGGCTGTATGTCATTATTTTCATTTGTTCCATAAGTTTCTTTTTCTTGCATTGTGGTTAACTTTTTTTCGAAAATGATTACACTTCAGTTTCTGGCATTGGAAGGAGGCCCATGCACCAGCAAAGTATCTTTAACACTTTAAATTATATTGATAGTTCTTGACAAAATGTTTAGTGGGAGGGAATCTGTGATGGTTTTCCATGTGGTGTAGTAGTTTATTTGTGTTCCAAGGCCATTGTTTTCATTAATGGCTTGTACAGTTTTAGATACAGCCTGTTCATGCTCTGTACCTACTAAGGCAGGCAAACAGATAAGAGAAACACTATGCCTAATGAATGGGTTAGGATTGTGTGAAATGTGTGCAGTTTACCAAATGTACCAAGTGCATTTATCAATTTGGATGACCTTGGTCACCTATAAGGGTACAATTTTTTAATCTCATTGCTTTGACTTGCAGACATGACTAATCATAGAAGCTACACATCTGATCATCATAATACCACACATAATTATCAAGCATGTCATAAATGTGTGAGGTTTTCATATTTGTTATCCAGTTTGATGTCAAAGTTTGCCATATCTAAACCATTTATTATGGCCATGCCCACTACAAAATACTTGATGAAGCCTTGCACACTTATCTAGACAATTCAACATATGGCACATATGTGCTTATTAGGCTTCAACTTTTGTACATTTTATGTCAGGCTCAAGAATGCAATTTGTATAACTAAACTTCTTACTTGTAGGCATGACCAATCTTCATTGGTCATGTCTACAAACTGATTTGTGTTTTGACTAACCTGTGTGACCCTGGATTAGATGAAAGTTTTCAAAAACTTTGAAAGCACAGTTTTTGTCTTACAGACATGACCAAGTGAACAAACTATAGAATTAGTACAGTTTAAGTTGGACATTTTAGCTCCAAAAGGCAATGCAAGTGGTTGTGGCTTCATTTGGTGTACTTAAGTTTTTGTCATCAAAAAGTTTGAAAATAAAAATAAAACTGGAAAAATTCCATTAACAGGAAATTATAATAAGTTGTGTCAAGTTAGGTCAGGCAGACTGGTTTAGGCTAGCACAACCTAATGTGGTTCAGAGGGTTCTGTATGCCATCTAAATTTTCAATTTGATGCAGAAATTCTACTTTACCAACAGTCTCAGATTTTACCAGGGATTGATCCAGGAGTTGTCTGGAGGGATGCTGCTGTGAATGTGCCTGGAGGGGCATCTTTCCATTCCAAGTGCTGTCTCTGAGAGATAAATTTGAGGGAGTCTGGTGCATTCAGACCTCCTAGAAGTGGTGTCTTAGTTTTATGCAGGGCCACCTTTGCCCTCTCCCCCTTGGATCCATCGTTGTGCCCTACCCTCTCTGGAAACTATGACTGGAGATCCTGGGTGTGCTATGGGGGCTTTTAAATCTGAAATATGTTAAAAATAAGTATTTGGTTCCACACGTTTCTTCATAGATATCTAGTGGTGTTGGCATTCCTACTATACCGTCTGCACCGACCCTACTTTGTACCGATCAGGAACCCTGCCACATTCTCAGGAACTGGAGCTTGATAAGGTGATTTGTGGGAAAATTAGTAGAAACTTTCAGAGTAGATGTCTTATTTTTGGTGACTAATCCAAAATGATATGACAATGTTGGTGTTTGCTTCCCAGCATGCAAAATATTTAGGAAATGCCTTGAAGAGGACCTATTCTTACACCAGTTTGTAACAGAACCTACCAGGCATGACTCATTCTTGGACCTTGTCTTCTCATAATTAAGTGATTTACTTTACTGTAGGAGAAACTCTGAGAAGAAGTAATCATAGCATAGTTATATTCAAGGCACATTCAAGGCACATTGGGAACTATTAAGGATAATTTGGAGAAGTGTCCTAATTTGAAAAGAGAAGACTGACTGCATGAGAGCTGCTTTAAGTGCCATCAGATGCAAGAAGAATTCTCCAATTTAAATGCCTGTGAAATGTGGGAATAGTTAAAATTTTGAAGAAAATTCAGATTAGACATGTTCCCCAAAAGTGAAGGTGCATAAGAAGGGTAGGACAGCCAGCATGACTTACACCAGACTTGATAAAAGCAATTAAGGCTAAGAAAGCTGCTTTTAGAGTATTTAAGGAAGCCTCAAATATCGTAAATATAAATTCATACCAAAAAGCTAGAGACACAAGCAAAAACCAGAGAAACAAAGTGAGAAAAATAATTGGATTTGGCTAGGAACTGTAATGGGGAGAACAAAAAGTTCTTTAGTTTCTACAGGCTGAGTAAAGTTTCTAGCACAATTGGTCCACTGGAAGTTAAATGGACTATGTTGGGTGGTGATAGTGAGATGGTTGAGGAGCTGAGCAAGCAGTTTAAATCAGTGTTTACACTGGAAGATACAACTGATCTGCCAACTGTACACCACAGTTCAGAGACATGTGACCAGATATATGATGATGAGTTCATTGATAGTGATGTTGTTTTCAATCATAACAGGAAAATGAAGCTAAACAAGGCAGGAGGTCCTGATGAAATTTGTGCCAGGGTATTGCAGGAAGCTGAAAAGGAACTGGCATTTCCACTTAGTATAATATTTTCTAGATCAGTTTCACAGAATGAAATTCCAACAGATGGGAAAAGGGCAAATGTAATTCCTTTTTTCAAGAAAGGAGAAAGAGGGAAAGCTGAAAACTATAGGCCAGTAAGCCTCGCATCCCTAGTCTGCAGGATATTCAAATCAATTATCAAGGATATAATAGTTAGTTATCTGGAAGGAAACAGATTGATTCAAGATACTCAACATGGGTTTAGAAAATGGTGATCATATCCCACAAGTCTCTTTTTGAGCTTCGCTACAGAGCAATTTGATAAGGGAAAGCAGGTCGATGTGGCATATCTTGACTTCAGTAAGGCCTTTGACAGGGTACCCCATACACAGTTAATGATGCAGCTTCAGGTCCATGGTATTGCAGGTAGCATCCTAAAATGGATAGAGTTCTGGCTTTCAGATAGACATCAGAGAGTGATGCTAAATGGTACAAAGTTGCCGGGGTAAAATGTTCTTAGTGGAGTCCCCCAGGGGTCAGTACTGGGGCCACTACCATTCATTATATTTGTAAGCAACATTGAAAGTGGCCTAAGCAGTCAGGTTTTGGAATTTGCGGATGATTTGAAGGTCTTTAGGGCAATAACAGGTCACAATGAACATATCTCACTGCAGAAAGATTACAGTTCCTATTGCGGTGTTCTAAGAGGGATCTGACGCTGGTACGATATGCTTCCATCAGGAAGCTGCGGTCGAACCTTCGGTTATCAGGTCGGCTTGAAACAAGCGCATGCGCATTCCCAAAGCTCTGTTTGTCCTTGTCGCTCCTCGTAAGTAATGAGATGTGCCATGAACATTTGAGTTTGTCGCAATGACGTACATTTGCTATGTCCATTAAAAGATTTCCGCCATTTTCTGCCATCTTTTGTCAAGGAGTCTATTCTATAATCTCATAACTGATGCAAGGTGGTCGATTTTCACAACTAGCGCGGGTATTCCCCCGACTGTCTAGGGATTTCGACCAGTTGGCCATTTCCCACGGTGTTGTCATATTTGGTGTCAACGTATAGCTAGTGAATCGAGCTTTCTATTCATTGTGAAACTATGTACATTTTCGGAGCCTTGGACGCATCCAAGCGTCCTAAAATGGGAACAAGCTTCCGCAAACTTGGGGAAATGAACTTGCGCAAATACAGAACACCAGTATAAGGATCCAGCCATGAAAAGAGTAATTGTTGGTGTTGTTTGTTGTCTTTGCATTATGATTGAATGGCTGATATAGCTAGCTGCCTTGCTATTTATAAATTTGCCTGCTCGGCAACTGGCTTTTCTGCCTTCGTAAAGACATAAAGACATAACAGATAAGTGCAACTATGAGCCTCAAGGGCTCTTCTTGGTTGCACTGTGCACACTCCAATCTGTCTGATCAGCCCTCCCTGTAATACTGAAAAGCAAGCCCTCTATTCTCTATTCTCTATATAATGATTGTTTATGCTGCTTTTAAAGACGTTCAATGTGCTGCTACTTACAATAGTTTCCGGCAGCTGGTTCCAGTGTTCTACTACCCTGTTGGTGAAAAAAGACTGTCTTAACCTTGTTCTGCTGTGGTTAACTTTAATTTTGAATTGATGACCTCTAATTGAATCATTTCTGTTGAATTCAAACATTTCCCCAAGATATCCCCTCTCCAGACCATGGACAAATTTAAAGACCTCGATGAGATCTCCTTTCAGTCTTCTATGTCTAAGTGAAAACATATTCAATTTCTTCAATCTTTCCTGATATGCCAGGTTGCTTATACCATTAACCATTTTTGTAACCCCCTTTTGTACTCTCTTTAAAAGCCAACAAAGCCTTAATCGTAGCCCATGTCTGGCCGATTAAGGTTGCTTAAGCGCAATGACTGTTATGTTGAGATATCAGGAGGTCGGTCCAAGTATTGTACACCTGAAGGCAATCGTTATTTCTTGATGTAAAGACCGGATAGCTGCTCTGCCTCATTCCTTCGACAAAAACTTCGTTTTGGTTGTTCCAATCATTCTCACAGGAACATAGGTCATGACACACTTTTTCAACGTGCATCAAAGGGAACTTCCGGGGTGAGCTTGTTATCGGCAACCATAACTGTGAAATATAGAAAGCCAGCCGCAACATTCTAGCTTGCTCAAGATCGATTGTGACACGTCTTACACGGTTGCCGAGATTCACTCTCGGACTATGAGGTGGCGGAACCATGGTGTGGCCAAACCATGGTTATGTGGCCATGTGGGCGCAAGATGACCTCAAGAGCGGAAACTCCCTAAAACCCAAACAGCTAACTATGAGACGCTTGTGTGGGCTCGCCAAAATTCGCCGACAACCTGTCAGTCGGGGTGGGCGAGCGAGTCAGCTGGAGATACCATCAAGCTGATGCCCACGCAGGTGGTTTCAGCGAACCGGCAAGCAGCCGAGTTTTTACGGTGGCCAATTGGTGGATTTGGGGTTGATTGCCGTGCATGCCGCCGGTAGATCTACCGTGAGCTGACATTCCTTGATGGTCGGTCGATGACCAGCTGAATGATGGCTGACTGAAGGATCCGTCGGGGATTATGGTCGCCCATGCCGGCGTCTCGCCGAGAGGTGTGTGCTGGTCACGTGAGTGGCCGGCAACTGGCGGCTGGCGACGCAGGTCGGCTGTTGTTCGCCGTCGGCCGTGCTCGCTGACCAGGTGTTGCCGATGCGGTGCGTGGCGGCGCCGTATCGACCCGACCATCTCGCGTCACAGTGCGTGTCGTGGTCGTGTGACGCTGCCGAGGTCGCGGCGCGCGGCACGGCCATCCGCGGGGCGCCCGCGGCCGACTCTGCTCCGCTCGGCGGACTGGACACTGGTGCGCTCGTGGCACCGGTGGTTGGCACTCGAGTGCCGGGCGATTCATCGGGACGTAGCCGCTCTGACGACACTCGAGCCGGCCGAGTGGCGCCGTCGGACAATGACGGAGCTGGTGCGGTGTCGGTGGTGCAGCACTGTTGGACGGCAGACGGCATGTGGGTGGGTGATGGCCTTGTCACCGTCTGCAACAGTCAGAGCCTCCGGACACTGGCGGGACCGGTGCAGTGTCGGCGGTGTGCCGTGGTGCAGCACTGTTAGACGGCGGACGGCATGTGGGTGGGCGATGGCCTTGTCACCGTCTGCGACAGTCTGAGCTGCCGGGCGGTCGGCTGTCGGCGGTGGTGCAGCACTGTTTGACGGCAGGCGGGTGGGTGGTGGCCTTGTCACCGTCTGCGCCGGCCGCCAGCGGGTGCGGCATCGACGCCGGCTGGCCGCGAACACGCGCGGCGGCGTCGTCTCGCCTCCCGTCCAGACGTGCGGCCGGCGTCACACCCGGCGTGCTCGGTGTGCCGCAGTTGCGTTGCACCGAGAGCGGCCCGCCTGGCTGTCGACCCGAGACGGGCGGCACGCCGCGGGCCGGCCGAGCGTCGCCGCCGCCGCCGCCGGATGTGGCGCGCCGGCCGTCAGTTGCCGTCGCGCCGGCCGCCGCGCCGGTATGCCGTGCTCGGCCGACCCGGCCGCCGTCGGAGGGTTCCGCGCCGGCGGTCCCGGCGACCAGTGCGAGCCATGGCCGACACGACACCACCGCCACCCGACTGACGGTTAGTTCGCCGCAGGACGCCGCCGCCGCAGTGGTGGTGCAGCCAGCGGTGCCGGTCTCTTCTGTCCGTGGCTGGTGCGTCCCAGTCGAGGGCTTCTCCGGAGAGTCCATCGCACTGCTGCTCTTGCCTGGTGGAGTGGAGTGTCGAGGGGCGGGTAGACAAGCTGGCGTACGTATGCGTTTGTATTTGCACACTTTCTGGTAATGGTAATATTGAGGTCATTGATAACGTTTTATGTGAACAGCGTACGATTGGTTTAGTGCGCCGGTCAGCACGCGCAATTATCTAACTGGGAGCTGTTTTAGGAGATCTTTCTCCCAGTGTAAGTAATGATGCCTTCCCATTGGTGTATAGTGTTGACAGCATATATTGACCTCTAGAATGTGCGACAGTCGCGTTAGGTAACTGTCAGGAACCGTGCAGGAAGTGTTGTATGCCCACTTACTGATCGATCACTGCCTCAGCTGCTAACGAGTAGCTACCCAGGAATTACATAGTGCTACTATGGCATTCCGTGTGGTGTATGCGGTGAGTCTCAAATGCAGTCTTGTATCTCCAAGGCCTCCTGTTGTGGTGACGTGACCGCGGCCGATCACAAAACCGGAGGGAAAAGGTCTACAGTGGCTGTTGGGTCACGAGTGCCTACCATTTTGTTTAGCCTTGCATGGACTCAGTATGACTCGAGAGGCAAATCGCCGGTCGCCCTTGTACGTGTATGCTGTTCAATTCTGGCGCGGATCGGTTTACACCACCTCGGTTTGGACGATTCTGTCCACCAGCCTGTCCAGACATTGTCACCGGCCTGTCCAGACATTGTCACCGGCCTGTCCAGACATTGTCACCGGCCTGTCCAGACATTGTCACCGGCCTGTCCAGACATTGTCACCGGCCCGTCCAGACATTGTCACAGGCCTGTCGAGACATTGTCACCGGCCTGTCGAGACATGTCACCGGCCTGTCGAGACATTGTCGCCAGCCTGTCCAGACATTGTCGCCGGCCTGTCCAGACATTGTCACCGGCCTGTCCAGACATTGTCACCGGCCTGTCCAGACATTGTCACCGGCCTGTCCAGACATTGTCACCGGCCTGTCCAGACATTGTCACCGGCCTGTCCAGACATTGTCACCGGCCTGTCCAGACATTGTCACCGGCCTGTCCAGACATTGTCACCGGCCTGTCCAGACATTGTCACCGGCCTGTCCAGACATTGTCACCGGCCTGTCCAGACACTCTGTCACCGGCCCGTCAGACATTGTCACCGGCCTGTCCAGACATGTCACCGGCCTGTCCAGACATTGTCACAGACATTGTCACCGGCCTGTCCAGACATTGTCACCGGCCTGTCCAGACATTGTCACCGGCCTGTCCAGACATTGTCACCGGCCTGTCCAGACATTGTCACCGGACGTGCATTGTGACAGGTCTGTCGGGACATTGTCACCGTTAGCCGGCTGACTCGGCCTTCACGTGTCCCTGGCGTGTGCCTCGTCACAGTCTTCAGGGCCACCTGAACGCGGCGGCCGTTCGAGTGGTCGGCGTGTCGCAGAGCCGGCGTCACGCGCCGCTGAAGGGCCGCAGCTGGCGTGACGTGTCGGCCACGTGACCTGACCTCTGACGGCCCCGTCGGCCGGTCACGGTCACCGCCGCGGTGGCGCCGCCGCCGACTGGCGGGCCGAGGTTGGTGTGTGTGGAACGCGGACGAAACACGCGGCTCAGGGTCAGGCTGAGGGCGGCTGTGGCCCGCGGAATCTGCGGCGGCTGTGGCCTGTCGACTTGGCAGACTGTGCCGGCTACCTGGCAACTCGGCCCGGGGTGGCCGTGCCGTTGCCTGTCACTGGGTCGGCGGTGGCCGTAGCCTGATGACTCGGCTGGCGGTGGCCGTAGCCCGGTGACTCGGCTGGCGGTGGCCGTAGCCCGGTGACTCGGCTGCGGTGGCCGTAGCCTGGTGACTCGGCTGGCGGTGGCCGTAGCCTGGTGACTCGGCTGGCGGTGGCCGTAGCCCGGTGACTCGGCTGGCGGTGGTCGCAACCTGCCGACCTGTTCGGGCCTGGCTGTGACCTGTGCCGCAGGGTCCGGCGACGGTCGGTGCCCGACTGAGTCCCCACTGCCGTCCTCATCGTGCCATGCACTTCCTGGCGAACTGCTGCTCGTGCAGTCGCCAGTGCCGTTCTCATCCGGCTTGCCAGCCGGCATCGCACTTCAGCGCCCACGTCACGCCCGCCGAGCCGCGCCCTTGCCACGCGCAGAACCGTGACGGGCCGAGCAGCAGTGTGCACCCGGGTGCCGCTCAGCGCGTCGCCTCCGCGCCGGCCCGCTCCGTTAGCATCCGTCGGCCCCGGCCGAGATTGATTTCGGCCACATGTTGGCAAAGCACCTGGGAGCTTCCGCCGCGGCGGCGGCGCCGGCGCGCTGGCCCGCCGACTTGACGCAGTGCCGCGACCGCACGTGCTGGCCGCCTGACGAGCCGGGATCACCCTGACTCACCCCGACTCATCCTGGCTCATCCTGGCTCATCCTGGTTCATCCTGGTTCATTCTAGTTCACCCTAGTTCACCCTAACTCACCCTGGCTAACCCTGACTCACCCTGGCTCATCCTCGCTCATCATGGCCCATCCTGGCCCATTATGGTCCACCCAAACTCACCCTGCTTCGCGCCGACTCACCCTGACTCACCCTGACTCACCCTGGCCCATCCTGGCTCACCCTGACTCACCCTGGCTCACCCTGGCACCCTAACCCACCCTGGCAGAGGCAGGTGGCGACGTCAGCTGGGCGAGAGGCGCCGTGGTTGGACGAGTACGGCCCGGCGTACGCCGGCTCGCCGACTAGCGACGTCGGCTCGGCTGATTCACGCGGTTTTTGTGTACATCCTGTGCTGACTAATGGTGAAGGAGTGGCTGGCTGACGTGTCGTCGGGCGTGGCCGCGCCGGCTGGTGGCCACGGCTGCCGCCACACCGATGTGACTGGGTGCAGCGGCCTGCCGACGACCGGGTAACAGTCAGCCGTTAGCCCCGCCAGCAAGGCCGGTGCGGGGGCCGCCGCGGCCGGTCACTGGGCGCGGTGACGTCACAGTCAGCTGTTGGTCGCCAACGGGACCGGTGGGGGCGCCGCGGCTGGGCATCGGTCACTGAGGGGCCCATGGCGTCCGATAGCAAGCGATGCCGAGCATCACGTCAGAGCGGCCAGCGCAGCGCGGTATGCACCCGCCTGATGGGTGGTGGGTGACGTCACACTCGGCTGTTTGTGGTCGGCTGGTGACTGGCCGCTGTTAGTCAGCGTCTCGTCTGCTGTGCTGGTCGCTGGCAGATTCCATTGCATGTGCAAAACTGACCGCGAGATGAACAACATTAGACGTGTCGGTTGGTCTTGTTCAACACTTCCAGTGTACGCTTGTACTTCATCTGAAGCTAGCCTGTGGCGTCAGCTTGTCCTGTAAGACAGGTTCGAACAGTTGCGATGTCACTGCAAAAGACAGTGCGGAGAGGCAGATGGTCAGGCGGTCGAGGTGTGAGGAATGCAGAGCACCAAGTGGCTGTCTCAGATGGATTAGCCGTGATGACCGTCAGACGTCGGTCAGATGATCAGCCGTGATGACCATCAGACGTCGGTCAGATGGATTAGTCGTGATGACCGTCAGACGTCGGTCAGATGATCAGCCGTGATGACCATCAGACGTCGGTCAGATGGATTAGTCGTGATGACCCTCAGACGTCGGTCAGATGATCGCCGTGATGACCGTCAGACGTCGGTCAGATGCTCAGCCGTGATGACCATCAGACGTCGGTCAGATGGATTAGTCGTTATGACCCTCAGATGTCGGTCAGATGATCGCCGTGGTGACCGTCAGACGTCGGTCAGATGGATTAGCCGTGATGACCGTTAGACAAGTCGTGTCGGATAAACAGTCGACAGGACACCAGTGTCGATCAGCGGCTGGCGGTATGGCGGACGGAGGACTAGATGGTCGATACCAGACCGGTCAGAGTTGAGGCAGATGCGGCGCAGGCTGGCCACCGGAGGCAGCGCTTAAGTAGCGGTGGCACCCAGAATGCTCACCGCAACGAAAACAACTGGCTTTTAAGTTGTTTGAGGGGTCCTATAAAGGCCTGTCTTTCAAAGGTGATCAGCAGTTGAATTGTATAGGTTAGCTGAGGGTTGCAATGAAATTTAACTGAAACATATGACTGATAATCCTTGATGTCCAGCCACGCCATTGGATTTTTCGCTGGCCGTTATCTATCTGGTACTTTATCACCTTATTTTGTATCAGTACTTTGTCACTTGAGCTGCCATCTCCAGTGTGGTCCCCACTACCAGATGGTTTGAGGTATCTGTCGTCTGGCTGGTACGAGGCCACCATTTCCAGTGTGGTCCCCGTCATTTCTAGTGTGGTCTGCATCATCTCAAATGTGGTCCCCACCACCGGTTGGTGTTGGGTATCTGTCGTCTGGCTGGTATGGGGCCACCATCTTCTGAGAGGTCCGCCATCAGATAGCATCAGTTGTCATTGTCAAAAGTGGTGAGAAGCATTAGGCCAATTCGCGCCGAAGGCCGCGAACCGCAGCCAGCTCGGCGTAGCGGAGCGAGCTGTGAACCGGTGTGGAGACCTCTGTGGAGACCTCCGATCGACACGGTGTCTGCGAACCCGTGCCGTGGCGACGCCACCGAGTGCCGGCCTGTCGCTCGTCTGTGCACAGCTGTCGCCGACCGACGTCCGATGCGTCGTGCCGCTTATCCATCTGGTAACGACCGGTCGGTCCCCCGTCTGTCGGTCATCACTTCGCGGTTCGATCGGTGATCGACTGGCCTGCTGTCTGCCCTCCTGACTCTACTGCACTACCCATCTGATGCGATTGTCTGATTTGTCTGGGTGAAGCAGTCATCCTGTCCCCTATCTTTCTGACAGCACAGTTGTCTTTCTGCCCGTGCGCACGGTTGTCTGACTCCCTGTCTTGTCCGCAGTGCTGTCGTGTCTCTTGCCTGCCTGCGCCGCCTGTATCGTCCGTGTGTGTGACCGGCCCCGGCTGTGTTGTCTGTGTGTGTGACCGGCCCTGCCTGTGTTGTCTGTGTGTGTGTGACCGGCCCGGCTGTGTTGTCTGTGTGTGTGACCGGCCCGGCTGTGTTGTCTGTGTGTGTGACCGGCCCCGACTGTGTTGTCTGTGTGTATGACCGGCCCGCCTGTGTTGTCTGTGTGTGTGACTGGCCCCGCCTGTGTTGTCTGTGTGTGACCGGCCCGCCTGTGTTGTCTGTGTGTGACCGGCCCGCCTTGTGTTGTCTGTGTGTGTTACCGGCCCCGCCTGTGTTGTCTGTGTGCGCCCGCTGTGTTGTCTGTGTGTGTGTGACCGGCCCGCCTGTGTTGTCTGTGTGTGTGACCGGCCCCGCCTGTGTTGTCTGTGTGTGTGACCGGCCCGCCTGTGTTGTCTGTGTGTGTGTGTGTGACCGGCCCGCCTGTGTTGTCTGTGTGTGTGACCGGCCCCGCCTGTGTTGTCTGTGTGTGTGTGACCGGCCCACGGCCAGCTGCCGGCCGGTCAGCTAATGGTGCCGTCGCGGCCGTAGCGTGGCGTGACGCCGGCAGGGTCAGCTGGCGCGCGTGACAGAGGCATGTCACCGCCGCGCCGGTGGCCGAGTCGTGTGCCGTCAGATGAGGGCCACACCATCGATTAGCCGGAGTGATGGCAGCGGCTGCGCTGACGTGACTGACTGCACTGTCGGACAACACGCCGCACGGCCCGGTCACCGGCTGACCTGAGGACGGGAGACGGCTGACCTGAGGACGGGAGACGGCTGACCTGAGGACGGGAGACGGCTGACCTGAGGACAGGGAGACGGCTGACCTGAGGACAGGAGACGGCTGACCTGAGGACGGGAGACGGCTGACCTGAGGACGGGAGACGGCTGACCTGAGGACAGGAGACGGCTGACCTGAGGACAGGAGACGCTGACCGAAGGCTGACCTGAGGACAGGAGACGGCTGACCTGAGGACAGGAGACGGCTGACCTGAGGACAGGAGACGGCTGACCTGAGGACGGGAGACGGCTGACCTGAGGACGGGAGACGGCTGACCTGAGGACGGGAGACGGCTGACCTGAGGACAGGAGATGGCTAACCTGAGGACAGGAGACGGCTGACCTGACTGAGGACAGGGACGGCTGACCTGAGGGACAGGAGACGGCTGACCTGAGGACAGGAGACGGCTGACCTGAGGACAGGAGACGGCTGACCTGAGGACAGGAGACGGCTGACCTGAGGACAGGGAAGGCTGACCTGAGGACAGGAGACGGCTGACCTGAGGACAGGAGACGGCTGACCTGAGGACAGGAGACGGCTGACCTGAGGACGGGAGACGGCTGACCTGAGGACAGGAGACGGCTGACCTGAGGACAGGAGACGGCTGACCTGAGGACAGGAGACGGCTGACCTGAGGACGGGAGACGGCTGACCTGAGGACGGGAGACGGCTGACCTGAGGACAGGAGACGGCTGACCTGAGGACAGGAGATGGCTGACCTGAGGACAGGAGATGGCTGACCTGAGGACAGGAGACGGCTGACCTGAGGACGGGAGACGGCTGACCTGAGGACAGGAGATGGCTGACCTGAGGACAGGGAGATGGCTGACCTGAGGACAGGAGACGGCTGACCTGAGGACAGGAGACGGCTGACCTGAGGACAGGAGATGGCTGACCTGAGGACAGGAGACGGCTGACCTGAGGACAGGAGACGGCTGACCTGAGGACAGGAGACGGCTGACCTGAGGACAGGAGACAGCGCAGCTGAGCCCCGCGGAAGGCACGCCACAACTAGTCAATCCTGGAAGGAATTTCACGGTGGAGGAGGGGGTGTGGGTGGGTGGGTGGGAGGGGAGAGGAAGATGGGTGCTTCTAAGACCATAAACCGCCTGAAACAGAACCTGCTCAAAAACAAATATGCCTTGTCTGACCCAACAGGAAGAGGCAGGGCAGCTGACCCGTGGGGAGGAGACATGGCAACTTACGAGCACCCGTGGGAGGAACGGGATGGTGACCCGTGGGGAGGGACAGGAGCTGACCCGTGGGGAGGAGACGGGGATGCTGACCCGTGGGGAGGAGACGGGGATGGTGACCCGTGGGGAGGAGACAGGGATGCTGACCCGTGGGGAGGAGACATGGCAACTTACTCGTGGGGAGGAGACGGGGATGGTGACCCGTGGTGAGGAGACATGGCAACTTACTCGTGGGGAGGAGACGGGGATGACCCGTAAGGCTGACCGTGGGGAGAACGGGGATGTGACCCGTGGGGAGAGACGGGGATGGTGACCCGTGGGGAGGAGACATGGTAGCTGACACGTGGGGAGGAGACATGGTAGCTGACACGTGGGGAGGAGACGGGGATGCTGACCCGTGGGGAGGAGACGGGGATGCTGACCCGTGGGAGGACAGTAGCGACACGTGGGGAGGAGACAGGGATGGTGACCCGTGGGGAGGAGACAGGGATGGTGACCCGTGGGGAGGAGACATGGTAGCTGACCCGTGGGGAGGAGACGGGGATGCTGACCGGTGGGGGATGAGCCAGGTCAGCCGACCGGTGGGGGATGGGTCAGGTCGGTGTTGAGCCATGTCAGCGCCCGTTGGGATGAGGAGACAGGACAGCTGGTCTGCGGGCAGCGCAGCTCCCCGTTACCGCCATGGGCGCAAAGTGACCCTTGATGTCGACGCGCCCCTAAACTCCAATCCACCACCACCACCCCGTTACCGCCGAGCATTAGACCATGGGAATTGGCACAGCAGCCCTATCTGGATTGCAATCTCCCGACTCCACGTAATGTAACACCACGATATGTCTGCGTTGAAATGCAATTCGATGGAAGACACATTTCAGCTGGCTAGTATTGATGGCATCTCAGTTCCGCCTCCTTCTTTTCTTTTGTTGAGGGGAGGGCTTGTGCTTTTTCGTTCTGGCCGTTAACGCTGTCTCGCAGTCGTTTACTTCGCGCATCGCGCACATGCTCCGTCTGCTCGGTATTATGCTTCCACCGTATTCCATGCACTGTGTCACCGCACCAGTCTTCGACCCGCTGTACGACCACCGCAGTCGATGCACCCGGAAGTCCAAGTGACCCTAGTCTTCGATCCTCGACCATGTCTCATTGTGGTGATCGCAATGTGCGAATTCCGGGTGACCTTGCCGTGAGTCGGTGTCGAGGGTCTTCTCAGCCGTCGGCACCTGGCGGCGGCACCAGGGATTCATAATCGTCTCTGGCTCCGATGGTGCACTCTTCCGGCGGCGGCGGTTTCATCAGCGATTGGGTGCGGCGCGCCGGTGCCGGGTATCCGTCACCGGCGGCGTCATGCTCGGCGCGTGGCCGCCCTTAATGAGCGGGCGTCACGAGCCACTCGACAAAACACCGCCGCCCGGCCGCCACTCATCGATTCCTCACCGGGAGCAGTTCGGTCGGCACGGCGACGGCGCCGCTCGAGCCGGCGAGGTTTGATGGGTCAGCCATCCGCCGGCCGATCAGGTCAGCCATCCACCGGCTGGTCAGGGCAGCCATCCACCGGCTGATCAGGCCAGCCATCCGCCGGCTGATCGGGTTAGCCATGCAATGGCTCGGCCAGTAGTTGTGGATGACCGGGTCAGCCATGCATTTGCTTGGTCAGCAGTTTGTGGCTGATCAGGTCAGCCGTCCATTGGCTCGGCCGGTAGCTGGAGGCAGCGTCAGCCACCCCGGGCCAGTTCCGGTCTTGGCGGCGGTGTGTGTGTGGCGTGCGTCCTCCGTGTCGCGATGGCAACCGATGGTGTCTGCCTTCAGATCGTCGAGATTGTCTCGAAATTGATCATATCCGACCTATATCTCATTGAATTGAAGTGTCTCCCATGCTATTAGCTGACTTATTTCTGAAATGCGCTTTTGTTCCGATGCCGTTGGGCTTTAAGTGCATCACTGCGAGGCTCACATTTTAGATTCATGTCACCACGGCGATTTTGCGGTGATTGTCACAATTTTCGCACATTAGAGCTATATGACCTGAAGGAGTCTATGGGTAATCTATCAATCAACCATTGTTGCGTGATGCTTGCATTACTTGACGAGTGGTGCGGACACATTGCTGCCCCACTTGTCCGAGTTGGTTGGGCGGATCCAGGTCATTTGGCGACACGTCTTGTCGCTGGGTCGGGGACCGAGGTCATGTGCGGACAACCCTTGTCGCTGGGTCGGGGACCTAGGTCATGTTGCGACAAGTCTTGTCGCCGTGTCGGGAGACCTTGGTCACGTAGCGACACGCTGTCTTGCCGCCGGGTTTGGTTTTAATCGCCCGCCGTACGTCATTTGGGGGCGAATGTACTGCCGGGGAGGAAAGGAGCTCATCGGGTATCAGCTCAACAAGTTCGATTGGCTATCTATCATCGCGCAGTGCTGAGCTTCGGCTCGATGACCTGTGCAGGGACGGTGTACCGGACTCGCCTCCGCGACACATCTGACGAGTCACGATCTGGTGTTGGCTCAGGTGGGCAGTCTGTGACGTGGTAAGTACAGTGCGGCTGATCTGTACAGGAGAAGCACAATGTTCCTAGTAGTGAAGGCGGGGACCCGCTGTTTCCATGTGTTTGTAACTAAAGTGCATCAGAGTGCCCCGACCCGACCCAACTATTACGCCTTTGAAACCTTAAAACGTCTTTATTCTAGTGGTTCACGTCCTAATTTCTCGATTCACCATTATACCTCGTCATTTCATGTGGATTTTATCAGCTTTCACCACAATGTTCTCTCTGAAGTGCACGCATTTGTATGCTCGATGAAATGACTGTCTGGCGGGAGTTGGGTGGCGCCGGCCTTGCAGACAGCCAACTTAGGGCCTGTCCCCAGCCACAATCACGTGGCTATTTTGTCATGGCACGCGACTTGCCTGCCCCGTATCCGGGCGACCTCGTGGATAGCGTCAGTCCGGTGGGGGTGGTGGGTGGCTGCTGGCCGGATGTGTGAGTGCGGCATACACTGAGGGGGAATGCCGTGAGGAAAAATTGAACGTGATGAACGTGGCGCCTATGCTAAGTTGACAATTCTGCATGGTGCAAAGTTTGATGCGCGTGCACCGTATTCGGCAGATGAACAGAATTTCGAGAAGATCGCAGCCAATTTCCCACTGAAGATGTTCCTTCGATGCACATATGCCTAAGTTATAGGTGATTTGCGTCATAAGGCTTCGGTATCAATTCCAATTTCGGCAGGTCAATTTAAACCCGCTGCTTCGAATTATGGATATGCGTTTATCTGCTTCTGAAATTCGTCGACTTCCGCGAAAATTGAACGCAATAATTCGCCAAGAGAGCACAGTTGCGATCGGTCCAGATGTTTCCTATCGCATGCTAATGTCCGATCCTATGTGTGCAGTACACGAGCTCCATGGCTCGTCACGAGCCTTCACTTGCACAGCGCCCGTGATGGCGCTTTATGCTGATGTTAATGACGTCCCGCTCCGCAAACTGCTGCGTTTGTGTACGAACAAACGTTCGTTCGTCGCATTCAACTGTGCGTGTCTCTCCCTCGTTGGTGAGTTAGATCCCAATGCTGGTTGTCTCTTTAATGGGCGGATCACGAGCAAAGCCCAGTAATTGTCATGCCTTCAGGTTTGGAGATGTTTTTTAATCTTGTTTGGTATGTTTACTTACCCTTGTAATTTGTATCAACCGAGAGTAATAACTGCGATAATTAGACTAATATAAGTGTTCAGCAACACGGTGTAGACTGCGCTTTAAGAAATTACGGTGTTAAGTTCATTTGTAAATTTTATTTTATCCCATGGTACTTGATCAGGGAGGAATTTGCAGTGAAGCACCACGCGCAATGTTCATATTCATGGCTGCAAATACCGCACTGTTAACTTCAACAGCAACGCTAGGTGAATGTTCAAAGCACGAAAACATTACCTCTTAGAATATTACGAATGAAAAATAGGGGGGACTTATAATTAGAATAACAACATGTGGAAAGGAGTTCCCTTATCCTTCTTATTTCGCGATTCCAGAGTACGTCGTCGCTAAGTGTTAGCCTGCCAATGGGATTGGACCGAGCCGGGCCGCAGACGTTGCTTTTTTCTTCATCTTTTTTTAACTCAAAGTTGCGTCCGGCTTTCGCTGCCTCTCGTAATGACTTACAATATTAATTCTGCTGATCCGGCTGAGCCGCAGATATCGCCCTGCACATTGCAGCCATGCCTCTTCCGTTTGGGACGTTCTTACCGTGACGTAAGCGCCGTTACCGCGCGGTCTGGGCGGCGGTTCCGTTGCACACTGCACGGGCTGCGCAGTAGCCGGAGCGATGCTGCAGCTGTGGGCGTCGCCGCGGTCGCCGACAGGGCCGAGTTATGCGGCTGCCACGCCCGACCAGGTCTGGCCGTGTGGCGGCGAGCGTCTGGACGGCTGCAGAGGCGACTGCGCTGCTGCTGTGCCGCTCCTCCTGCGCTGCATCGGCTGCCCCCGGCTCCAGGAATCTGACGGCGTGCCAGAGTCGAACGACGGGCGCCGCGGTCGGATGACTGTTGCCGGAGTGAGATGACTGTTGCCGGAGTCGGAAGGCATTTGCCGGAGTCGGTGCCGAAGTCGAATACTAGATGCCGGGGTCTGATGGATGACGGAATCGGATGGCAGATCCCGGGGTCTGATGACGGATGTCAGAGTCGCATGACGGGTGTCTGGGCCGGATGACATATCTGGGTCGGATGACAGATGCCAATCGCAGCTGGCTATTCGCTTCGTCCCCGCAGGGACCACAGAGGTGCCGGGTGAAATGTCTGGCGCGGCTGACCTGTAGCTCTGCCTCTGCCCCCCATCCCCCCCAGTGAGCGGAGATGTGTGTCGCGCTGCTGACCGGTAGCTCTGCCTCTGCCCCCCCCCCCCCAGTGAGCGGAGATGTCTGGCGCGGCTGACCGGTGGCTCTGCCCCTGCCCCTCAGGGAGCGGAGAGGTGCCGGGCGCGGTTGACAAGTGCCGGACGTCGACAGCAGGCGCCGGACACACCTGGCCGGACCGCTCCGTGCCGGCGGGCAGCGGAGAGGTGGCGTCCGCCGCCGCCGCCAGCCCCCGGTCACCGCCAGCCATCGGGAGCGCCGTCTACACCCGGCACAGAGGTGAGCGCCGGCGCAGACACGGCCGGCGGCCGGCGGCTGCGGGGCCGCCCCAGCCCGGCGCGGTGGTGACGCACCAGCGCGTGCCGTGTAGTCGCCGCGTGGCCGCCCGCTGTGGCGGCCGTCTGATGTGGCAGACGAGAGGGAAGGCGCCGCACCGTGTGGACGACGCAGGGTGTGCCGACCGAATGGCTCCACTGCCCGTGGGGGTGAATTGGTGTTGTGTGGGCCGGATCCTCCCGTTGGTTGGTAAATCATTGCACTGGTTCTGTGGACCTGCGTAACGTGGCGTCTGCGCGCCAATGGCACACAGACGCCACTTCAGCGCATCTGTGT
Source organism: Imbricaverruca yamaguchii (assembly GCA_034440575.1). Classification (NCBI taxonomy): domain Eukaryota; kingdom Metazoa; phylum Arthropoda; class Thecostraca; family Neoverrucidae; genus Imbricaverruca; species Imbricaverruca yamaguchii. The sequence continues at coordinate 2,026,329 of JAOTOL010001646.1, read as the reverse complement.
GCTAATGGATAAACTCTTCGCCCCCCCCCACAAACACACAGTTCTAACGAGCTGGGTCTCGTACACTGCTAGATCCTCTTCGACGCCAGATTTTAGGACGGTTGAATACCGACTCTTCTTTACGTGTGCTTGTAGGGAACGACTCTGAGACCGCTGCGTCTGGGAATATTTTTATGTTCATTCGACAAGCTCGCCTTGACGTGATATACCCCCACCCGTAAAGACGGATAGTGAGCTATGATAACAGCACCGTAGATTGATTACAATTCAGTTATGGGCGCAAAATGACCCTAGATGTCGACGTGCCCTTAAACTCCAATCCACCACCAACGAGCTGGGTCTCGCCGTGGTCTGCGAAAGCGTCATTGTACAGGCATGCAGCTGTCAGTTCCAGTTCTAGCTGACGACCAGATGTTTGGGATAGTCGAGGTAGAATGTGATGCGGAGCCATTCTGACGACGGTAGCACGACGGATCTGCTACCGGGCATATAGGTGAATCGTGCGCCGAAAGTTATACCGGAAAGCTGGTTGCGTCATTTTCGGAGACTGATAGGCTTTGTGGCGAGCAAACGGGCAAGATCGTTACTATGATAAAATAATAAAAAAATGTTCAAAATATGCAGGCTGAATTTCGCTCATTTTGACAACTTTCTTATGCTTTCCAAAATGCTTGAATCACATGTTATCCATTGACCAAGAGCGCGGACAGAGGGTTAGAAAGTAAACAGCTGCCTCAAAAATACGTATATAGTACAACAGCGGCAGATGCAGCCGATGCAGTAGCGACGTATGATCATTGCCGTTGGTGCCCTGGTATTCAAATAACAAACCGAATGCCCATGGACCTGCAGGTTTGCTCGTATAAGTGAATTCTTTATATGCGTGTAGGCTTGTTACTGATCGCTCTTATTCTTCTCATATTGCAAGGTTGAAATGCAAGACATTTGCAGAAAAGCTCTTAGATTTTGGATGCACATTATCTCATTTCACTATCGCAGTGTTCATTGCAGTTGTTACAGATTTGTATTTGATCGATGTGCCGTCTGTGGTCTGATTTGTCATGAAATATACCTATATATCATAATCAAATGGAACATGGACGGACTATGGTGTACTATCAAACCAGGTGACTAGCACAGAATGGACATATAAACATTGCAGTTTACAAGGAAGTTTTTCTTCACACTATGCCAAAGTCCATTTAACATCTCTAATTCTGTACAGACCTCCCCTCAGATCTGGGGTGAGGGGTCTACACTGCCTTTTGTATCCAGGATATCTAACGTCCGCAACCTAACGTTAAATTTTCTGCACGTATGACTAAACTCCATCACCTCCCATCCACCCCTGGTGAAGTCGTTACCGATATTTGTCGAACAAATAACAAATTTCAAGTCATTCAGCCAAGTATTGGTAACCCGCTGTGCCGTCAACTGGTGGCCAGAAGTGGCAAACCCGGCCATCAGCCGTCATGTAACGGTCGGTTGCGGGTGGTGGGCACGCTCAGACAGTGGGAGCGGAGTGTCCGTTGAGCTGCCGCTGCGCGTCCGGGCCGCCTCCTGGACCGGCACCGGAAGTGGTCCGTATACACCGGTGGTTGGGCCGTTCCGGCTGGTCGAGTGGGGCGCGTCCGCTCGGAAAACTCTCCGGGAAGTGCTCCCACACCTGGACACGGTGCGGCTGTGGTCGGGCCGGCCGGGGAGGCCGGACACTGGCCAGTCGCCGCGGTGGGGGCTCGCGCCGTGGTCGGGCCGGACACTGGCCAGTCGCCGCGGCGGTCGCGCCGCGGCGGGCGCCGGGGTCGGGCCGGGCGGGCCGCGGTGCGCCGTGGTCGGGCCGGCCGGGAGGCCGGACACTGGCCAGTCGCCGCGGTGGGGGCTCGCGCCGTGGTCGGGCCGGACACTGGCCAGTCGCCGCGGTGGGAGCTCGCGCCGTGGCCGGGCCGGCAGACTGCCGGGGAGGTCGGACACTGGCCAGTCGCCGCGGCGGGGGGCTCGCGCCGTGGTCGGGCCGGCCGAGGCGGACACTGGCCAGTCGCCGCGGCGGGAGCTCGCGCCGTGGCCGGGCCGACCGGGGAGGTCGGACACTGGCCAGTCGCCGCGGTGGGGGCTCGCGCCGTGGTCGGGCCGGCCGGGGGGCACACCGGCCAGTCGCCGCGGCGGGAGCTCGCGCCGTGGTCGGGCCGGCCGGGGAGCCGGACACTGGCCAGTCGCCGCGGCGGGAGCTCGCGCCGTGGTCGGGCCGCCGGCGAGGCCGGACACTGGCAGTCGCGCGGTGGGGGCTCGCGCCGTGGTCGGGCCGGCCGGGGAGGCCGGACACCGGCCAGTCGCCGCGGCGGGAGCTCGCGCCGTGGTCGGGCCGGCCGGTGGAGGCCGGACACTGGCCAGTCGCCGCGGCGGGAGGCTCGCGCCGTGGTCGGGCCGGCCGGGGAGGCCGGACACTGGCCAGTCGCCGCGGTGGGGGCTCGCGCCGTGGTCGGGCCGGACACTGGCCAGTCGCCGCGGTGGGAGCTCGCGCCGTGGTGGGGGCTCACGCCGTGGTCGGGCCGGGCACTGGCCAGTCGCCGCAGTGGGAGCTCGCCGACCGTGGCCAGCGCTGCGGCGTTTTTGGTCGGCAGTTTGGACGGCGAGGCCGTTGCCTGTGATTCCTGTCGCGACCTGTGACCCCCGATGTCTGGGCCAACAGTCGCCGGTCCCGCAGAGGCGCTGACCCCTGGCCCCCGTCGCCCCGGGTGGCGGTGGGCCGAGGTTTAAGTGCGTCTGCGGTCGGCGATGATTATCGGATGGTAATTTATGGCGCCTGTTTATTCAGGGGGCAACAAGCTACTGGGAACTCATTCATGTGAGCGATGGGCCGACCGGGTGCTACCATTATGGTCGTTATGTGTGACTCGCTCATGAAATTGTTGGATGTGCCTGCCCGGCTGTCGTAATGGCAGCAGCAGATGGAACGAAGATGAATCATCGTCGAAGGAGTATTGAGGATCAGTGCAGATATTTCGCAAGAAGATTGAATGCTGATATTCACAGAGGCGATAGGTATCTTCGTAAATCTTGATGTACATGACTGAACAACGTACCCATGGGTGCACTATGTGTACAACCATTACACAGGTGTTTGATGGCTGTTGGATATAAGTGAGAGTCTATGTAAATGTACCATCTTTCGGCGCGGATGTTTTCGTGATACACCGAATGGCACGAATGCATTTGCGTGACGAGAAGGGAACACCGGATAAATTGTGTGAGCGAATCTGCCATATTAGATGGGGCATCGCATAGGAATTTAGCATCAGAACAATAATTTTTGTTTTCTTCCCTTTCGCATGGCGAATTAAGCACAAAGCTAACCAAATTGTCCAAACGAGGGCGAATGTATGTCTCGTTGTCGATTTCTTGTCCGTCTTGGAATAATGAATGAACTGGCCTTGCGACTTATATAGCTCCTTGATGGGCAGCTGTGTTTTAGGGCGCTCGGAGGTATAATTGTTGTCAGAACTGCTTCCAACGAATCGGTGTGCAGCTGATTTGTATAACTGATTTTTCATCTTCAGTTTTTATGAGAGCTTCATTCCTTGTGGCTGCAGAACAGCTATAACTATGTTTTTCATTAATAAATGTCTCTCGGGTGGCGTGCTCCCGTTGGTGGGCGGAGGTGTGCTGGCGGTATGATTGGTCGGCTGAGACACCGGCGGCGCATTGTGTGCGCCCTATTGATTAATATCCCGGCAGCCAGCCGGCCGGCCGACCGATATGCCAGTGATACAGAGTAGTAGCGCGTGTGCACCGGTCTGCGGGCCCGGAACTGGGTCAACACACCCTGTAATTGCGGCCCGGTCTGTCGCCGGCGCACAAAAATACACCGGCCCTGCCCTGTTTACGCCTTCACTGCAAAGCCGGGTTTAGCACGGCACGCTGAACCCGGGTGGTCCGTCTGCCCCGGTGCACTGCGTGGTGGGATGGAGGGGTTAGTGCGGTACGCTGAACCCGGGCCGTCTGCCTCTCTGGTGTGACAGCGGTGCGCTGGAGGGATTGGTTTTGTAGGCTCCAATTACGGGACGTAGCCATCTGCTCCTGATATGTCTCAGCCGGGCTGCAAGGTGTGGTTGTTGGGGCGCTGCATGACCGATGTAGTCGACGCGCTCCTAAGCTCCAATAACTGAGGTGTGGTTGTTGGGTGCTGGGCGGGCATGGCGGCCTCCCGGGCGCAGCGGAGTCCGGCTGCCGTGCGCGCTGGTTGTCGCCTGTCTCGGCCGGTGGAGGTGACTCGCTGCGACTCCGTGTGGGAGGACCCGTCCGCCAGTACATGCTCGCGCTGCCTGCAGATCAGCCCTACCACCAACAGTCGAGCCGCAATGTGCTGGAGGCACTGCGCCAGCTGTCGCCCCAGCCCGACGAGGAGGCGCTGTCGGCGGTCGAGCTCGCAGGTACCCCCTCTGGTGCGTGCACCCGCTCCGGCCGACAGCGGCTCGTGCTGTCGACGTCGCCACGGCAACGGGACGGCCGTCGACGGCTGAGCAGTTGCCGCTGCCGGCGCGTGCCGGTCGGCCGCGGCGCGGTCGTGTGCTCCGGACGCGACGACTAACCCGCAGCCAGCTTGTCGATGCTTTCTTTCTGAGGCGGTCAGCCGGCCTGCTGCGGTGTGCTTGCGTGTTGCATCGTCGCTCGCGTGCTCGTGTGCTGTCTTAGTTTGCCGTTTTCTAACCCAGTTAGCTGTGTTCTACCGGTTGACGAGTGCTGATCGCCTTCGTGTCCCGGCATGTAGGAATGCCGCTGGGCGCCGGCATTCCCGCCCGTCCTGACTAACATTTGCTCGGAGGTGTCCGTCCGCGTGGAATTTGATTAACCAGAGCCTCGGGGTCAGAGCTGGCCACTGACGCGTAATCCGCAGTTTCGCTCACGTGCCAGTTGACAGCAGCCTCGGCCGTGACCGGGGTCGGTGACCGGCTCCCGCCCGCTCGGTGGTCAGTGACAGACTCGGGCCGTTGCGAGAGTTGTTGACCTACTCTGACCGTAGCCTTAGTTGGTGATCGACTCACGCCCCCTAGCCGGGGGCAGTAACCGACGTCTGTCGTGGTCTTGGTTGGTGCCGTTTGGGTCGGCCGTAGTCTTAGTTGGTGGAGTTTGGGCCGGCGACTCTCTCCGGTTTAGATAGTGTCTCGCGTCGAACCGCCTTTGTGGACCCGGGTTATGGAGAGGAGTCTTGACGTTTGACCCCACGTGTATCCTCTGTCAGTTCCTGTTGTCGATGTGTGACCCTGGCTAAGTCTCAGGTGTGTGGTGATGCAATAACAGATACACTGGTCACTGGGGGCATGTACCCCTCCCCCGGGTAAAGGTGACGCCCCTCGGACCGGGGAAGGTGCCTCTCCGGAGAGACTCTAGTGCATCCCCTCCCCATGTTGTTGAACGGATGTTTTAAGCCAAATGTATCCGAGGAAAAGCCACCATCCTGACAGGTAGACGCACCACTCCAGTATGCTGGAATGTACCTCCACCCCAGTCAACACATTTACAGTTGAGGTACAGTTGCGTTCCTTCAGATGCTTTCGCAGTGGCGCCCCCCCACCCCCACCCCCAGTTGAGTGCCCCACCACGTGGAGATTCTTGGATTCGCCCCTGCTGTGGTGTGACAACGGTGTCTGGTGTCGCCGGTGGCCGTCTGCCCGGATGTGGTGGAACACCCCCCCCCCCCGCCTCCGACCCGTGAATGAACGGCAGGACAACAGCGCTTTGTAAATTCTGGTCCGAAGTCAGTGCTTTTGGCTATTGCCCTGATCTAGTCTGATCTGATATGACGCGGTCTGGTCTGATTTAGTGTTGTCTGGTCCAATCTGATTTGATCCGATCTGATCTCATCTCATCTGATCTCATCTGATGTGGTCTGGCCCGATCCGATCCGATCCGATCCGATCCGATCCGATCCGATCCAGTCGGTCCGGTCCCGGATCTCCACCAGAGCAGGTGCCACGGCTGGTCTGGCCGCCTACGGCGCCGGCGACGCACCGGGCCGCGCGAGGTTGCCGCCGCCGCGCTCCAGGCCGCCCCCATTGTGTCCGGCCGGGCACTGTCTGGTGTGGCGGGCCGGCCGACAGAGGCGCGCGCGCCGCAGTGGGCCGTCACGCGGCGCGGCCGACAGTAGCGGCGATAACCGGCGGCGAGCGGCCACCGCGGCGGTGGCGTCACCGGCGCGCGCCGACCGACGTGGGCCGGGCGCGCACCGCGCTGCGGCCGCGCCGTGTCGTCACCGCCGCACACTAACGGACGGCGCGCGCCGCCCTGCCGACAGATGGCGTCGACTCGACTGGCCTCTCGCACAAGGAGAGGGAGGAACGAGTCCGCCAGTTCAAGCAGCTGCAGCTGGAGGAGGTGGTGCGCAAGAAGGAGATCCTCGCGCGACAGGTGAGTGCGTGTCGGCCTGCCGGCCGGCTGTGGCTGACCCAGGCTGGCGTCGACTTGTGTGGCACAGACGGCGTCTGTCAGCTGCCGGTGTGCGTCCGTGCTGTCGCCGCGGCGTTACTGTGACACGCCCCGCGTGTCGGAAGTGTGACCGGCCGCACTAACTGGCCGCCGTGTTGTGCCGTGGGGCTGGCATGTGTTCCCCGGCCGCTTCTTGTCGCTACCGTCGGCTGTCGCCGCCTCGCTGATCTCCGGACTGGCTTGCGGGTCCGCCGCCCGCCAAACACGTGGCCACCGAAGCTAGTCCGTCCTGACCTGACCTGACCTGACCTGCCATGCCATGCCATGCCATGCCATGCCATGCCATGCCATGCCATGCCATGCCATGCCATGCCATGCCATGCCATGCCATGCCATGCCATGCCATGCCATGCCATGCCCTGTCCTGTCCTGTCCTGTCCTGTCCTGTCCTGTCCTGTACTGTACTGTACTGTACTGTCCTGCCCTGCCATGCCCTGCCCTGCCCTGTCCTGCCCTGCCCTGTCCTGTCCTGCCCTGCCCTGCCCTGCCCTGTCCTGCCCTGCCCTGCCTTGCCCTGGCCTTTCCTTGCATCGCCTTGGCCTGCGTTATCCTGTCTGACCGCTTCTGGCCTGCTTCTGCGTCTCAGGACGAGCAGGCGGCTCGCCAGCGTGAACAAGCGGAACGCGAACGGCGGCGCCGATACGACGAGATGAGACTCAAAGACCAGGAGCGTCGGTCACAGGTGACGCCTCGGCTCCACGGCGGCTGTTGTCTGCTTTCTCGTCCCCTGCAACCTGCTCGCTACCCCTCCTGGTTGAGCGCCATCCATCAATATCCCCTCCCAGCTCTAGGGTCGCTGTCGTGCCTGGCTACCACCACCTGAACAATGTTCATTGTTCATTGACACGCCTGTTCACTGTAGGATGGCTGTCGTCCGCGCACTCTCCCTGCTTGAGCGCCGTCCTCGCGTTTGTCCGTTCCAGCACGGCTGTCGTTCTCGTGCCTTCGCAGGACATCACTGATGGCTCTTCTGCATCCCTCTTTGCAACACCCTCCTCCTCCAATAAGGGTTAGAAGTCCTTCCTTGGGCCTTATGAGAGCATCGCGCTTTATTCCGAGGTCTATGACTGCAGATTGTATCACCTAATCGTGCATGTGCTTCGTCCATTTCCCTCTCACGGCCCACACGGTCGTCCACTCGGTGTATGACGCGTCGTTACATCTTGACCTATCCGCACATGTCGTCTGCCAGCGGAATATAGCTTGTGCTGCAGGGTTAAAATAATGGTTTTTCGTTAGGTGTGAGATGTCCAAACGAGCACAATAGGATGTCGAAATTTGTCATGCAATTAGTGCCATTCAAAATGCTTTTAATGCCTTTCAGACTCATATTTGAGCCGATGGTGTAGGTACTTATAACTGCATCTTTATTATGTTTTGAGATTCATAATTTAGGAAGAGCTACCTACATTCAGGACATGGAAAATAATCCAATGCTCTAAACTGGCAATGTATGCCACATCACATTATAGACAATCCCTTTTCTTGAAATTGCGTTACGGAATATTCGTGTACTACCACACGTTAGCGATAGCATGGACATGCTACTGATAAGTGAGATACTGATAGAAAGGAGACATGAAGACTTCATAAGCATCCATCGAGGAGCAGGGTGTCGATACTTCTTGGAGAAGGATGTCGATCGAGTGTTCAATAAGTGGTATATTCCACCCTATTTCACGAATAATTTAACACTGTTGTGCTGACATTTCTCTTTTAGAATGTTTTAGATTCGAGCCTCCACTGCCGTCCCTCCCGGTAAGTGTGTACACAATTGCGACGCTTCTAGGTGCCGCTGGCTCGGATGCGTGCAGCTGCGTACCAGCTATCAATGCCAATAGAAGGTTCCATCAGGAAGGTAGAGCAGGCTCGTCTGACTTCCGCAGACGGAGAAAGTGGCTGACCCTGCGGCCCAGTGATGGATGCGGGCGTGATCCGCCCGAGTGGGCAGAGGGTGTGACTAGCCCGTCGGCGCGGGTGGTGGGCGTGACTGTGACGCTTCCTGGCAGGTGGAGGACAGGAGGCGACAGCTGGAACAAATGGAGTCGGAGCGGCGAGCCGTCATCATGAGGCGCAACGTGGAGCGGGAGGCGATGTTGGAGACGCGCCGACGCCACCAGAACAGTCAGATCCTGCTAGGCTTCGGCAGCACCACGCCGCGCTGGGATGCCGCCGCCGACATGGGCAAAAGGTGCGCGCGCCCGCGCCGTGTCATCGCCGCGGTGCTCGGGAGATCGGGCCACATCGGCTGACTGGCGGCACCGTGTATACTGTGTTCTGCATACAGATGAATAAGCTGGAATTTCCAAGCTGGTTCAAATTGTCGGTGATCAGTCAGTCGGGTAGAAGCGACAAATTCGTGTTTGTGTCGAAGCGTGAGCTCCATCCTCCACCCAAGTTGAAGACCTTTTTTGTCGTTTCCAATGATCCGCGTTGTGGTTATTTCAGGCGTGGTAATAGCGCCACATTGTTGTGATCAAGGGGCGAGTTTTGATGAAGTGATGCAGTCATTCGTACGCACGAAAGAAACTAGTGGCCGGATTAAAAATTGTGTTTTCATTTTGTGTGCAGCACTACAGCTGACGGTCCAGCACCATCCCCGTGGTTGTCCATCCGTACCTGTCCCCACCATTAACGGCGTCCCTCTGTGCCTGTCAACACCTGTGACAGTCCGACACCATCCTTCCGGCTATCTCACCCTACTCGTCCCGCCATTGGCGGCTGTCCTCTGCATGTGTCAATTTCGCTGTGCGCTTGTGCGCCGTCACCCGATCGACCTGCCGACCCACGAGACCTGGGAGCCGTGCAGCGACTGGTAATGATCGTTTGGTTGACCAGCCACAACGCACAAGGACTGCTGTGTCCACTCGTCCTCTCCGGGCTCAAACCCAGAGCGGCCCGGCGCTGCGGCCGTCCCCCCGTACCCGTCGGCACCGCTGACGCTCCGCCGTCGGCAGGTCGACGTCGACGACGCAGATGGACGGCGCGGGCGACGCCAGCCGACGGCCTGTGTCGGCCGCCGCCCGGCCGCCGGCCGCGGCACGACTGCGCGGCGACGGTCAGTGGCCTCTGCTGGCGACCCGGCTCCAGGCCGCGCTGGCCGGCCGCCGTGTGACCGGTGGCAGTGGGGTGATGTGCGGTGTCGGTGTGGACGGTGTTGTATAGGTGCCCGTCCGCGGCACGTGATCTTCCTGGGGGTTGTTGGAGCATGTCTGGGAGTCGGCACCATGCCACATGCCCACAAGCAGCATCACAGCCAACACCATACCCTACAACCTGCACTACATCTCACTGACTGGTGTAACCTAACCAATACCACACCCTACAACCTGCACCACAGCCCGCAGCCAACACCACCACCATGACACTGCCAGTGCCACAGGCTACCCCACAGTCTACACCACAACCTATAGCCAACACCGGACCAGCAGTCAGTATGACGGCCAGCACGGCAGCCAGCACCGCCACACAGCCGGCGCCACACCACCGCACCACCACACCATCACACCATCACACCACCACACCACCACCACACCACATCACCACACCACCACACCACCACACCACCACACCACCACACCACCACACCACCACACCACCACACCACCCACCACACACCACCACACCACCACACCACACCACACCACATCACCACACCACCACACCACCACACCACCACCACACCACCCACACCACCACACCACCACACCACCACACCACCACACCACCACACCACCACACCACCACCACACCACCACCACACACCACCACACACCACCACACCACCACACCACCACCCACCACACCACCACACCACCACACCACCACACACCACACCACCACACCACACCACACACCACACCACCACACCACACACCACACCCCACACCACACCACCACCACCACACCACCACCCCACCACCCCACCACCACACCACCACACCACCACACCACCACCACACCACCACCACACCACACCACCACACCACCACACCACCACACCACATCACCACACCACCACACCACCACCACACCACATCACCACACCACCACACCACCACACCACCACACCACCACCACACCACACCACACCACCACACCACCACCACACCACACCACCACACCACCACCACACCACACCACCACACCACCACACCACCACACCACCACACCACCACCACACCACACCACCACACACCACACCACCACACCACCACACCACCACACCACCACACCACACCACCACACCACCACACCACTACACTACCACACCACCACACCACCACACCACCACCCTGTCGTGACCTGGACATGGCCGCGTCGCGTCACGCCGCGCGACGTGTGTGACGCGCGCCTCCCGGTGTTGCAGCGCTGCGCACGTCGTCCTCGATGCACCAGGTGTTTGACTGGCCCGATAGCCCCTCCCCCGCACCGTGCACCCCCTCGGGGCCCCGTCTGCAGAGCTGGGAGTTCAGTGACGACTTTACGCCGGCGGGCCCGCGTCAGGCGGGCCGACAGCAGCTGGCCGGTAAGTGGGCGCTGCTCGGTCCGCATGCGTCGCCGTCTCCGCCTCACCCTCTGTCCGCTCGGCGACCGCCGTGCCGTCCGGTTTCTGTGGCATGCTCTTCGTCGGGTCTGCGGTGGCTCTGGATGGTGGCGTCTGGTCTCCGTTGGCGCGGGCAGCATCGGTGGCTTGAGGCAGAAGCGGCCTACCTGTTACTCTCGGGTGGTTTTGTTTGCTCCTCGGTGGTCTTATCCCGTTTCTGGATAGAAGCATATGTTTCGTTTGTCTTCAGCAGCTTTGGTGCTTTTGGCATCATGCTCTTTACATCGTCATGTCATCCATAACCATCTGAGCGCTGCATTTGACGATTTTCAAGTGGCGAACTGTTTTGACCGAGACCCGGGTACAGAATAGCCCGTCATTTTCTGAACCACTGAGACAGAGAACATGCCGATCTTTTGCATTGCTGATCTACAATTATTCACAAAGCTGCACCGCGCACCGTACAAGATGCGCGCTTAAGTCATAATATTTTCGTTCATGCCGACGAAACTAACAAAGCATTTCCGGGTAACCGTATTGGTTCACTCCTGCGATACATCACTATTTCCGTTAAGCATTGCAGCTGGTAGTCTGCCTTCTTTCGTTTTGCACCTTCATATCAGCTTCGCTGCCTTCTGCACGTTGTCCGGCTACGGCAGCTTTGTCCATAGCTACTCACCGTTTTCACCGAGCACAGTCGGTCTGCTCGGATTTGTTACGCCTCAATTAACGCTACCCTGCTCACTCAGCCGAATATTATCTCCGCTTTCGCGGCCTAGCTCACCATGCGTCCGTTAACCATAGGGCGAGCCATGTGTGCTAATGTGGAGCTTGTCCGAGCTCGGGCGCATCAAATTCGTCTGTCTGCAGGCTTGCTACAAAGAGGACGTTAATTCGGGATGTGGCGTGCGGCGTGTCAGCAGAAAGCCTGCCTGTCTTGGTGACCGCAGATAGCGTTCGTGTTCTGCCACGAGCCGTTGCCTAGCAACAGTCAGAAGCACGCCGTGGCGACATTGTCTGCTGTGGAGTTCGATGGCTCGGCGTTCGCACTAACCGCCTGCAATCTCACTTGGGTGTGAGAGTTTCCAATTCTTTCTCCCTCTGTACGACCGACTCGCTAACGTGATCGTTCTGTCTTTCCGGCTGCTAAGGAAGGAGACGTCCAGCGTCCAGCATGACCAATCTCAGATCGAGTAAGCACTGAGTGGTGTGATGTTCGCCAACGGCGACGCTCTTCTTCCGTCTCTCTCGCTCTGTCCAACCTCCGGTTTGGGTGGGCTTCATGCGGCCGTCGTGTCGTGCACCGCGCCTCCCGCCGCACCACTCTCTCACGCGTTCGCTCACGTCACGTCACGTCCCGTCACGTCACGTCCCTCCCGGCTGGTGACGGGGCATGTGTGCGCCTTTCAGAGGAGCCGTCGGCGCGCCGGCACCGCTCCGACCTGCAGCCAACGCTGCCGGGCTCGTCGTGCCGCGACCCGCTGGCCGTCCGCCGTCGCGCCACGCCAGGTAAAGCAGTGTCCATGACTCGGCTGGATCAGCTGGCGCGGCCGCGGCCGCCGCCGCCGCCGCCGCCGCCACCGCCGCCGCGGGCGCAGCCGCCGCCCGCTCGCCGGGCCGCGCACGGGGTGGCCGCCGGCGCGCCGCCGGCCAAAAGCATGTCTAAGAGCATGACGCACCTGGCGGCTGGCGCGGGCGCGGCGGCCGGCCTGCGGCGGGGCCAGGCGACCAGTGTGGCTCGTCTGTCCCCGCCTCGGCCCACGCGCACCGAGCAGCTGCGGCGGGCCGTCCGTGACGGCCGCTCGCCAGCCGCCGCCGCCGCCGCCGTCAGACAGCAGCCCAGGCCGGGCAACGGTGAGTGTTGCGGGCAGGACGGCACACACGGCGGGACACACACTGACATACTGTGGGCTGTAGACGGGGCGAGAGCGGACCCGACCATACAGGACACACAGGGGCCAACACGGCAGTGGTTAGGTGAGGTCGGAGGGGAACGTTGGCGCAGTGAACGAAACGGTAGACGTGGAGTCTGGGCCTTTGGCGAGTAGCGTTACAGAGTTTTTGGAAGAGTGAACGACTAATCAGTTGTCACTCACGTGTGTGCATCGGCATAAGCGACTGCTGCTCTTGTCTGCTTTGTGCTCCAGTCGCACGACTGGGCACCTGTGTCGACTATACACAGTCCCATGATGGTTCAGTCTGTCTGGAGCGGTTCGGTCTGTCTGTTCGCAAATGTTCAGTCCATCTCCGAGAGTAGTTTAGTCTGTCTGTGCGGGATGGTGTTGTGTACGCATTTGAAGCGGCTTAGCATGTGTGTCCGTTTGCGCGTGGGTGTGGGCCTGGGAGTGAGCATGGGCGTGTACGTGCTTGTGTTTGTGTTTGTGTTTGTGTTCGTGCGCACCCGCTCTCGCGCGAAGCATTTAGCTGTGTCGATGTGAAGCAGTCATGTTTGTGTGGGGTGGCTCAGTATATGTGTGCGGAACATTTCCACCTATCTGTGCAGAGTAGTACGGTTTGCGTTCCGGCACCGCGTTAATCTGTTCCGACACTCCGTTGTCTATCTGAAATAGCTCTTTGTGCCTATGTTCAGCGATTAATATTGTCGGTTTCAGTCAGTTTTATGTCTGTATATGTGTATATCTACAGAAACAACTTAAGTATGCATATCGTTTGGGAATTGCTTTGTATTGATCATATGCAGCTCTCCAGCTTGTATGTAACAGTTAGCCCGTCCGTGTATAGGTATGCCGGTGTGGAATATTTAGGCATGTCACCATTGAACAGCTCAGTCTGTCTGTATGAACAGTGCGGTTTCTGTGTGGAAAATTCAGTCAGATTTCGGAAAAGTACGAATCGTGTCATGGGTATCCCCCGTATAAGGGTGAGTTCAGCGACAACGATGGACTTCATGGTCAGATTGTGTCAGCTTCCGGCAGCTGGTGGGAAGATACGATAGGTAGTGTCGCCAGAGAGTACTGAGACGTGACCGTGGCCGTACGACGCTGCTTATGGGTTCATTTGGGATTTGCTTGTGGAATAGCACTTTCGTGCCGATTGGGGCACCAACAAGCCTGTGTGCATTTTCAGCGGCATCCGACAGCAGGTGTAACTGACAGTTTCCACTAGTGAACAGTCGCCGTATTCCATTCGCCCTGTCTATTGACTAGGCCGGCGCGGCTGTGCTGTGTAGTGTTCCGTTGGCCCGGCTCCCCTCGTGTTGGGTCGGCCGGCCGGTCCGCAGCGCAAAAGGTAACCGCGTGGCCTTGACCCGGGCGCCGACCGCATGGGGTCCCACTCACACACCACCGACCGGCACGCATGCTCTCGGCGGACTGGACTGGACGCGTTTCGACCGGCCTTGCTGTGAATGCTTCTCAGGTGACCTGCCAGGTGCGAGCGCGGTCGACCGACGTAACTGCTTGCCGCTGAGGTGCACCAGTGCATTGTGCGTGCACGGAATTAAGTGAATGTCGGTACTGCGCATGGGTTGTGCATGGCGTACCGCGTGTTAGTCACGGAATCGTTCGCGCGTGTATCTTTGGAGATTAGGCGTCGGTGACTTGTCGACGTTACGCCGCTGCCTGCGTGCGCTGTAGAGCCGCACTCCCAGATGTCGGTATTGATCGTGAACACTCGACGTGCGTGCTATTGGTGGCGGGCTGAATGTACTGCAGCTGCGAGCGCCGTGCCCAGGTCTGCCGCGGTCGGTGCCCTTCCCAGGTGTTGCCCAGGTCTGCCACAGCTCCCAGCGTTCACAGGTCTGCTGCAGCTACCAGTGTTCCCAGGTCTGCCGCAGCTGCCAGCGTTGCCAGGTCTGCCGCGGTCGGTGCCCTTCCCAGGTGTTGCCCAGGTCTGCCGCAGCTGCCAGCGTTGCCAGGTCTGCCGCAGCTTCCACTGTTCCCAGGTCTGCCGCAGTTGCCAGTTCTCCCAGGTCTGCCGCGGTCGGTGCCCTTCCCAGGTGTTGCTCAGGTCTGCCGCAGCTACCACTGTTCCCAGGTCTGCTGCCGAGGTATGTGCCCTTCACAGGTGTTGCCCAAGTCTGCCGTAGCTCCCAGTGCTCCCAGGTCTGCCGCAGTTACCAGTTCTCCCAGGTCTGTCGCGGCCCTAGATGTTCAGGTCTGCTGCCGCAGTTACCGGCGTTCCCAGGTCTTCCGCGGTCTGTGCCCTTCCCAGGTGTTGCCCAGGTCTGTCGCAGCTCCCAATGTTCCTAGGTCTGCCGCGGTCGGTGCCCTTCACAGATGTCGGTTGTTTGCTCCGCTGAGCATTGTTCGGGTGGTGCCCAGCAAGAGCCGTTACTGCCTCACTCCAGTGAAACTTCATGCGCTGTTTTTGTGACTGACTGGGCTTTGCGGCAGCCGATGCGGTGTCGAAACTTATCGCTCCCCTGCTTCTAATAGCCTTCAGGCCCAGCGTTTTGACCTCGCGCCTCGCTGCTGCTTGGGCGCCACATGAATACAGCAGCTGACACACCGTGAAGCCCAAATAACGAACTAGCCAGAATGTCGACGCTGGTCGGGGTGTCGACAGCTGTGTACTGTATGTCAGACTGATGACATGGCCCACGACTTCCGCCTGACGTGACGCCAACGCCTTTGTCTGGTCGGGCCATACCCGCTGCCTCTGGGATCCCTGTGACATGATGTGACCCGAGCCGACCCAACCCAACCTGACCCGACCCGACCCGACCAGACCCGACCCGACCCGACCCGACCCGACCCAACCCGACCCGACCCGACCCGACCCGACCCGACCCGACCCGACCCGACCCGACCCGACCGACCCGACCCGACCCGACCCGACCCGACCTGACCCGACCCGACCCGACCCAACCTGACCCGACCCGACCCGACCCGACCCGACCCACCCATCCGACCCGACCCAACCCGACCCGACCCGACCCGACCCGACAATCGCCCAACCTGCCCCGCCTGGTCTACTCTGCGGGCACGTTGCTGCATCGACCTGACCAGTCAGCTGGCCTGTCCGTGGTGGCGGCCTGACCCGCGGCACACTGCGGCGCGACCGTGCCGGCGTGCGTGTCGCGCCGTCGCGCCGTCTCGCCGTTGGAGCCGACCGTGCTGGCCGGCCTGACGGCTCCCGGCCGACAGGTGGCGGCGGAGGCAGCGGCGCGGCCACGCCCACCTCGCCGTCGCGGCCGACGTCGGCGCTGTCGCAGCAGAGCGGCGGCGGCGTCAACCTGCGGGCCCGCAGCTCGCCGCGCCGCCAGCGGCCCGTCAGCATCGCCGGCATCCCGGGCCGGGGGGCCGCCGCTGAAGGTGCGGCCCGACGCTCGCCACGAACGCTGTGCGCCCGTGTGTCCGCAGGAAGCCGGCAAGGCAACCCCGTGTGGCTCGATGGAACCTTGATGGTTCGGGTTATGCTGTTCCTGCGGTATTTTTCTTCAAAAGATTGGCCATTCGTCGATATATGTGTTGTGGTTTGGCACCGGTGCCGACAGTGCTGATTTGCCTCGATTGGTGCCACGAAGTATGAGCCGATCTCGATTGTCCCGCACGAGCTCGGCATGGCCACGCAGTCGACGCCGCCTTAAGTGCCGAACCATCTGCACCGGGCGTCGTTAGCGGAGGTGTTCCTGGCAGGCGCGTGCTGGCAGTGGGCGCCGTGTTCGGCACCATGGCTGTTCGCAGCCGTCTGACCTGATCTGACCGCGCACCGGACTGTTCTCTGTGACCTGACGTTTCCCGTGACCTGACCTGACGACTCTGTGCGCAGGCGCCCAGACGCCCACCGGCGGAGCGGCTACGGCCGGCGGCGGGCGTCGCTCCGCCTCCAGCCAGCCGCGCGGCTCGCCGGCCGTACCACAGCGTCGGACACCGGCACAGGTCAAGGCCGACGACGCCAAGAAGAAGGTGAGGATGCCTGGCGTTTGTGGTCATCGGTTAGGACGTGCGTCTGGAGAGCACATGCGGGTCTAGCGTCTAGATGGGCGCTGCATGACCGACGTAGTCGATGCGCCCTTAAACTCCAATAACTAACTAACTAGCGTCTCTAGCTTGACTAATAGCCAACAGGGTTCCCCTACACTCGAACACATTCGCTATTTTATTATTCAAATTCATGTATTTGTTATCCAGTCATTATGACGGTTTTTATCAATCTCCACGCCAATGCTGGAAGTCTGCACTTAGGTACAGCTCAGTCTTCGGCAATGGCGCAATCATGGGACGCCGGGAACATTCGTAGCTTGCAAACATCCATCACTCACGAACATGCATCACTCACGAACATGCATCACTCTCAAACATTCACTCCCACCTACATCAGCTGCGATGGTGGCACGCTGACCTATGTTGTTCATGGCAGAGAGATGGCGGCACCACGCCTGTTGTGGCGTGCCTCTGTGTGGCACTCTGACCTGTCGTGTCTGTGATGTGGGGTTGTGGTATCACGAGCGCCATCTGCCTTGTGCAGATCGTGTGGTACTTCATGCGTTGTTCAACTCTTATCCACTACAGCGCTGGGAACACGCCGGATATTCGGTCAGGCTTTCTCCGTCCACCAACAAGCGGGCTCAATAATATAGTACCTTCTGAGTACTATGAACATGTATCATGTCACAAGTGACCGGCACGTTGACCTCCAGCACAGAATATCGATATGACTTGCGCCTGGGGGCACATACGGATGTATCGTGTCTAGCTTGGCTGGGAGCTAGCAGAGTTCCGGTGCACTTGTTTGCCGTAGCATTAGCATGATCACTGTAGGCCCAGGGACGATCCATTGTGAGACCCCAAGTTTTTTTGTTTACTTTAGAATCAGCGACGGCGGCGTTACAGAACCGAAGTGAGGTTTCACAAATGCGGGGAAACATGGTTGCAGTACCAAACATCAGAGTACCAAACACAACCTCTTCGTTTTGGAGGTGTTAATATTCAGATTACTGTGGCAGACCATTGATACATACAATGTAGCGTGTTTTAATTGTAATGGTTTCGTGTAGCGTGTCTCATGTAGCCTTTTTAGCCAAAGCCTTTCTTTTTCACCTGTAATCAGTGTTTGTCTCATCCACAAACTGGATTACCACTTCGTTTTCTGACACGCACAGACTGAGACCATTCGCGAAGAGTACCAAACGCTACATCATTTTAACGCGTTGTGTGTGGCCGACGTTTTGGTAGTGATCTGCTTGATGCGATGGTGACGGTGCCTACACTCGTCAGCGATGCTCGAGGTGTTCATGTGTATAAGCGCAAATAACTCGGCGGAATGAGGGATGGAACTCTTTCGTATTCATCAAAGTGCGGCATCAAGTCTGGAAACGATCCAGACGTCCACGACTTTAAGCTCGACGTGACGAGGTTTCCAGGAGTCAATATGCTGATGGTAATGAAATGAGCGTGCGGGCTACGCCACGTCGGCCGTTAACAGGCGGCGACCCTGTCTTCACAGAAGATCCGCTCCAAGTCGAGCACGCCGCAGCCGTCGCCGTTGGTGGACACCGTGCCGACAGTGCCTGAGGAGGGCAGCCCGCAGCTGGCCAAGCCGGCGCAGCCGGGCCGGCCCAGGGCCGCGGAGACGTCCGGCGCCGTGGGACCGGCCGGGGACGCGCCGGCGCCGCAGGCTGCGGCAGAGGGCGCCCCCCAGTCGGCCGACGGAGCAGCTGTGCCGGCCGCGCAGAAGGGAGCCGACGCTACAGCTGCTCCTCTGGTCAAAGTTGACGGAGAGGGGCCCGCCGTCGCTGTCGTGCAGGCCGAGGGAGACGCGCGCCCCACAGTCGCCGTCCCTGCTGACCAGACTGTGGGAGAACAGTCGACTGTACCGGCTGTCTCTGTCGTCGGACCTGGAGGAGACGACGAACACACTGCCGCAACTAGTCAGGGTGCAGTGGAGGTGGGCCAAGACGCTCTAGTGCAGGCGGATGCGGCCAGTGCCGCCGCAGCGGAGACGGCCCAGGAGGCGATGCCGACCGGAGCGGCGGACACCAGCTCCGAGCCGTCTGCTCCAGTGGAGGCCGCGGAGCAGCCGACCCCCGTGCCGTCTGCACCTCCCGCGGAGAAGGCGTCCGCTGCGACACCAGCTGCGAAGGCGTCCGGAGCGGCGGACACCAGCTCCGAGCCGTCTGCTCCAGTGGAGGCCGCGGAGCAGCCGACCCCCGTGCCGTCTGCACCTCCCGCGGAGAAGGCGTCCGCTGCGACGGAGGTGGCGCCGGTCAGCGCCGATGTCACGGACGACACGGCCGTGTCTCATGCCGAGGCAGACCCCGCCGAGATCGCGGCGGCAGCCGAGCAGGACAAGCCGGCCACGTCCGACGTCGCTTCGAAGGCGGAACCGCCGAAGACAGCTGGGAAGGCCGCCATGACGTCCGGCAGGCCCGTGACGCCGCCAGCCCAGTCGACGTCTGACGTCATGACTGATTCGCAGAGTAAGTGGTCTCCCTGAGTCCTGCAACTTGCATACCTGTCATGCTCCCACGTAACTGCAACTCATCAGAACGCCGCCGTCATTTTCTGAGCAGTTGCTGTCCTGTACCTTGTACTGGTCTAGCATCGCCATACTCATCATGATGCATTTTGCAGGTTGAACCTCATGCGCTTGACATTTATTTGCATGGAGTGTCACTGTGGTATTGGCCAGAGTCACACTTGCGGACCGGAGTGGTGTGGACAACTCTGTGTGACCCGTATGCTCCGGCGGTTCGTACCCCGGGCCCTGCCACTTACCCGAACGTCGACGGCAGGTCGTACCCCGGCCGGCTACACCAGCGAGGCGGCGGCCAAGGCGGCACTGGCTGAGAAGCGTCGCAAGGCCCGCGAGGAGGCCGAGCGGCAGGCCGAACTGGAGCGACAGCGCCTGGAGCAGGAGCAGATCCAGGAGGAGGAGCGGCTCAGGCGCGAGGAGGAGCAGGAGCGGCTCCAGATGGAGGAGCAGATGCGGCTGATGGAGGAGGCTAGCCGATTCGAGCAGGAAAGGCTGCAGAGAGCCATTGAGGTGAGACCTCGACTGAGGAGAGCTGATATGTGCACGTGTGTATAGTCGGAGATTAGGGCCCCGGCTAGGTTTATGGCTGGGCTTGATTGGATCGGTGGCTTACTGGTCTCTGCCAGTCAGCTGAGTCATTTTTTATCGGTGTACTGTTCGGCTTCTGGCTAGCTGCTCCTCTCTTGGGAGCAGTTTAATGGCAATCCCCGTATCCCGGTCAGCTCTGCTCCCATTGTTCGCTGTCCCCTCCTTCTTGGGCTGGTGTTTTCCATACATTGCTGACAGTCAGCCGCCTCACCTTGGTCAGCTAACTCCACTCACCTTTTGACACGTTGTGCAAGTAGCCTGCTCGAAACCGCTGTCCAAACGTACACGTGCGGTAGTTGAAGCGCGTGAGCAATTCACCATTTTTTAAATGTTTGTTTCCCATCTGTTGTGGAGCCTACTGCTGTCAATGCTTCCCGTCCATACCACGTACGTCATACGGCTCCACTAATATGGCTGCAAACGCTTGCTTTAATAAGACCGCGGGAGATATACGGCAGCCGGCTCCTTTGCCCAAGGCGGGTTTTCAACACCATCGATTTTTTCGGGGTGGAGGGGAGTGCGGGGAAGATAGTTGTCGAATGAAGCCGTGCAGCTGGGTGAAAACCGAGTGTACCTTTCCCTACATCAGTTCGGTATCTTGTATGATAATTTGATCCGATATTGGTCTAGCCCATGATGGTCTGTCTGTCCATGTACCAAGCGAAATTGTATTTGCCGAACGGCAAGGCCTAGGCCAAAAGAAATTGTATGCATATATATTCATTGCTCATACATTTTTCACACATACTACATCGGATTTTCTTCCATGTTACAGTTTATGTTACCAGTTTTTGGTGTATAACCGTTATGCCGTGCCGCATGTGTGTCGATCTGCTCACGTCCTCTTGTAACGTCACTGTCTTCATCTGCCGGCGGCCCGTTTCTGCAAGTTGGTTCGCCTCGACTATTTGCTAATTACGCCAGAATAGCCCTGGTAATCAGCTGACTATCCCGTGTGGCCCGCAGCTGGCGGAGCAGCAGCGCCAGCTGGAGGAACAGCAGAGGCAGCAGGAGGAGGAGGCCCGGCGACAGCGCGAACAGGAGGAGGCGCAGGCGCGCCAGGAGGCCGAGCAGGCGCGACTGGCCGCCCTGGAGAAGGCGGAGCGCGAGGAGGTCGAGAGGAAGAAGCGGCGCAGTAGGGTGGCCGAGATTATGAGCCGCACTCGCGGCAGCACCACCCCGGTAAAGGTACGGTGTGGCCAGGATGACCCCAGAGATGTAGTGGCAAGGTACTGCTACCACCACCACCACCACCACCACCACCACCACCACCACCACCACCACCACCACCACCACCACCACCACCACCACCACCACCACCACCACCACCACCACCACACCACCATCCATCACCATCACCATCACCATCACCATCACCACCACCACACAACCTCACCATCACCATATCCCATCACCCACCATCAGTGTAGGGTGTGCTATGGGTGGCTTGCTTGGGTGGCATGGTACACATCGCTTGACGGTGGTAGAGACCGGCAGGGGCCACTTTTTGGCCCATCGTGATCAAGGTTATGAGTGTCGCCTTTCCCCGAACACAAGAACACAATCGGACTGAGATCATCGCACACGTATGATTTGGATCACCCCTCTCCCTCCCCCAACACGAGTACAGCGGAACTGAGATCACCCCACACATTCGATGTGGATCGCTTCTCACCCAAACACGAGTACAGCCGGATTGGGGTCACCTCACACATATGACGTGGATCACCCCTCCCTCGAATACGATTACGGCCAAGTTGGGATCCCTCCCAATACAAAGGTTTGGTCAGGCTGGTATCACCTCGCACACATTGTGCATCACCCTCCCCCCCCCACCCCCAGCGCGGGTATAGTCTGATCAAGATCACACACTATGTAGATCACCCCTTCCCCAACACCCGATTTAGAAAAGAATTCATTGGTTTCATTGAAGTGGAAGATACTTTCGGTATTGTGTGAATGTGGGTGTGGGCGTTTTTCTGGCGCATTTTGTAAGCGAACGCTGGTGGCGTTGTTTACACGCTTGTATGTTTGCTGGGTGGGGGAGGAAGGTGGAGTTGTTGGAAGAGGTGTCCGCATAACTGACTGTCTGGCTCCACAGTCAGATGACGTGGACACTTTCGATGAGGTTAGTATTGGTAGTTTGTGTGTGTGCGTGTGTGAATGACCTTAACTGTCCCACTGTCCCTTCTCTCTCACAAACTCGTTAGTTTCTACGTTCGATGCACTTCATTTGCGATGATTTCGGTGCTACGTTTTGCCATGTGTGGTGTACGCATTATTTTGTGGCTTTTATGGTATGTATTTATGGTTTTAATTTTGTGTTTTGATTTTCGGTGTCTTAATTAACATTTTCAAGGAGTGAGTGGTGAACTACCGTGGTAGGAAGGGCGTGTAGCTTGACCGCTATTTTGTTTGCGCCGGCCCTGCTTGGTGTGTCCGTACTTGGATGTTGTGCTGCACATCGCCTCAGTTACTTGCCGAGTTGTCATGGTACGGCTCCATGTGTGTCGTGTGTTGCCAGTTCACTCACCCTGGCTGCAAACTACTCTACCCGAAATGCCCCTTCCGCTCTGTTAACGATAAGGCGATTTTTGTTCGTCGATCTTACTGGATATAGATATTCTCATTATTGCCAAATGAAGTGAAAAGTTGTAGTGATGGATTGATCCAGCTGGAAAATTTATATTATCAAGATCACCTGGTCAAATAACGTTTTTAGGTACTTGCTAGTGATTTTCCGAGAGAGGGTGAGAAATGACCGTATTGCTGTGTAGTTCGTGCCTTTGAAGAGTGTCCTTTGTATAACCTATGCATTTGATGCGCCCCTAAGCCCCAGTTAACGAACAGTGTGCTTTTTCATAATCACTCCATTTGGGGAAAAGTCATTCAGCTAGCACACAAACAGTACTTACGTTACCAGCCGTTTCGTCTTGGCCAAAATCTGAATGCAGTGAGCGGGGACGAGTATTCCATCAGTAAGTCGCCCGTCCCACAATCGAAATATGGTTGGTTCGAGCCTCACTTGTCGCTACTCTTAGCCCGCGACCAATCGGCGTGAGAGTTTGTCGACGCTACATGACTCAACGGTCGACGTGTCGTAAAGACGAATGTCCAACCAATCAATGCAGTGGCCCTATCTCTGAAGAGCATTATTTTCGAAGTTGCAATCCTAAATGTAGCCGGTTAACTCCATTTGCACGTATGTGATTTGAGCAGCTCTTAAAATAATACCCTAACTACACATTTTAAGAGAAATGAGTCCATTAATTCCCTTTTATCAACTAAATAGATCACATACAGCTTGACATGTTTGATTTCATTAGATGCGCCCAATAAGAAGCTCTAGTGACATGCATGCGTTTGCATGCTCAAGCATGAGATGCCACCATCGCTGGGTTTAAAGGCCTCCCCATAGCCAGGTCCATCCCCCCTGTGTAGTGCTGGCGCCATCCGCCCCACTAACATAGTCTTCTCTTGTCAGGCGGAGCCCACGGTGGAAGAGCGAAACGCCGCGAACGCTGCGCAGGCACCAGACGACGCCCCCACCGACCCGACCCGGCCGGCCGCCGACGCCGAGCCCGCGGGTCCGCCTCGTCAGGAGCCCAGCCCTGAGCCCAGCCCCGAGCCGGACCTCGAGCCGAGCCCCGAGCCGGCGCGGCCCGAGCCGGAGCCGATGTCGACCGACTCGAGTCCCGTGCACGTCAACGGCACCAACGGCACCAACGGGCGCGCACCAGCCGCGCCGCCCACCAGTCCTGGTGCCGAGCTGGCGGGCCGGGCCGACAGCGGGGTCACCAGCGGAGACTACGGGTCAGTGGGGGGGGGGGGTCAGCGGGAGAGGTGGTCGCCAGCTGAGACTACGGGTCAGTGGGGGGGGGGGGTCAGCGGGAGAGGTGGTCGCCAGCTGAGACTACGGGCCAGTGGGGGCTCAGCGGCGGGGTGTACGGGCCTGGAGGATACCAACGAAGACCACGGGTCGGTGAGGGTCAGCGGCAGGGAGTACGGGCCAGCGGTGGTCACCGGCTGAGACTATGGGTTAGTGAGAGGTCAGCAGCGTTGAATATCAGCGGGGACTACGGGTCAGCGGCGGGGCGTACGGGCCAGTGCTGGTCACCGGCAGAGACCACCGGTCAGCGAGATTTCACGGCTTGGAGTACTGGCTAGTGGGGACCACCAGCGGTAACTGAGTGGCCAGTAAGGGATCAGTGATCTGGCGTACGGATCGGCGGTGGGTAGTGCAGGTAAGTGTGGACTGGGATCTGAGTTGATGAATATGAGAGTGAAGGATCGTTGGTGAAGAGTCGCCGAGGCCGCCGAGGCGTCAATGGTGGGGAACGCAAGTCAGTGTGGGACCACCAGTGGGAGCAATAGGAGGATGTGAGGCAGGCTAGTTTTGGGCGATATTGCGATCTGCATGGACGTCTGGCAGATCCTTTTCAGGTGCAGGCCCTTCAGTGTCTGGATCTGAACAGAGCATCCTGGAACAGGCGGAGGACTGTCAGACTAGGTCAATATATGGATATCTTATACCTGCTGTCAGCGTCACTATTGAACGAAGACGTCGCCATACGGGGTTGTAGCATTGGGAACGTGAACCTTGGCTGAATCGCGTCGGAGCGATCTGATCAGTACTGATGTGAGCTCTGTTGGTCAGCTAGCCTGTTCTCCCTGTCTCATAGTGAGCCAGAGACAGCAGTTGGTAGTCGGCCGTGACTGTAACCTGACCCTCAGGCGGACGCGTGTCGCCAGGTCGAGTCTGTCGTCGCTGGACCCCATCAGCCTCAAGTCGTCCACGGTCAGCAACACCGACCACCAAGACGACTCGCTCAACTCGAACGTGTCGACGTCGACGACCACGCCGTCGATGGAGACGCTGTCGGGTCCGCCGACCACCGAGACGACGCTGCCCACCCCACAGATCACGGGTAGGCGCGCGCACCCTCAGGCCACCGTCAACACCCTGTCTCGCTCTTTGGGCGATACACGACCAATGTAGTCGATGCGCCCTGAAGCCCTAATGACTAACTAACCCCGTCCCGCTCCACGTGTCGTGCCCTCTGGCTACCGCCAACACCCCGCGTCGCTCCACTCGTCTATACAATACCATACAAGACACTAGTGTGTGACAATGTTATGAGCTTTATTACGGTAGGTTATTGGTGATTCAGCCACAAACCTCGTTCTGTGATTCTGTACCCATATTATAACTAGTGTTATTATTTGTATTGGCTGTATTATAATTTGTACTGCCTTTGTTTCTTTTACCATGTGCAATATTGTAATAAGTGTGCCAAATAAGTGCAAGTTTTATCATTTAACCCTTATTCCCTTTCGTGCAGTTCCTGATACTATATTTGTAGTGGTATCAATCATAATATCACCCATGAATGATTGCATTTCGGAGCCTCTGTCGCCCACCAGTAATGTGTATGCAGGTTTTTGTAGCCGCTAGCTGAGGCCTCCGGCGGAGACTTGGTGACCCGGGTGCCGCCGTGTCATGGGGTCTCGTCAGCTGACATTGGTTTTGCAGAGTTGTCGGGTGGGCGGAATTCGTCACTTTGCACTTATCGGCTGTTAGCAGTCGTGCTTTGCTGGATTGGGTTGCTAATGGGCACACTGATGCAACAGTGCCAACACCAGTTTCCATGACAACCAGTCATTCGCTGAGTGCACGCTGTGGTGTCTGATGGGAGACTTAGCAGCAGCATTAGAATCAGTCGTCTGGGTGTGGATTTGCCGTCTAGCCTATCAGTGGTGGCTGTTCCCCGGCTAAAATAGGTTGCTTTCTCACTGCATCTCACTTTTGGGCTAATGTCGTTTCGTTTTGGACTTCAGCAGAACTATTGGCACCTGATGTTTTACGATGTCTTATTAAAGAAAAGCAACATCGTTCTAATCTTCGGTAGTGGTGATTCACGAAATGTACGGAATCGTGAAGCGCGATCGAACAATCGAACCTAGCAGTGGCGACTAGAAGCAACGCAGTTGAGCACCCGGACATATTTATCCAACATTCGGACTTGTATGTTTTGCACATCGTGCATGGACACACATCGCGCTCTTCAAACGCCTCGATACCCTGTCCTTTGTTTGACAATTTGACAGCTGGTTTGCTGTCTTGTTTCCATGGCAGCAGTTGTATACGCAGTGGTCTTTCCCCTGTCGTTATTTATCGGGCCGATAAACAGGGGTCGGCTTCCATTACACGGAGCGAAAGTGTGTCAACAGACCGACGGCTCCGTCTGGGGTGAGACGGCACCGCTAGTATTGTTTACGCCGTGCACAGCGACCCCCATGGACTGATAGACTGCAAACGCTGCGTGACCACTGCAGTCGATGCGCCCCTAAACTTCGATGACTGCAAACAGTAGTTGGCTGATCTATGCAACATTTATGCACTAATGCTTCTGATTCTGATCAATGAGGAAATATTTATTCAAAACCTCTAAGTCTTCAGCATTTCACGTCTTGGCCTAAGGGGAATCCTGGAATGGTAAGGGTTTTGTGCCTTCAAGGAATGCTGATATGGGTTTTTAAACGGGATCTTTGATAAATAAGTACCTCATCAGACACCATGTATTATGGGGAAAAACATCCTTCCCCGAACTTGAAAATATTGAAGTGTTTGTGGAATGAGGCCTTAGGACAACATAAAGTATCATCGGATGAAGGCGTGAAATGCGGAAGCCTGCATGTTTAATATTTGTATCAAAATTATTGAACTAAAACCTCCACCCACATTGCAGCTAATTTTTACATAAGTAAGGATGTAGCACATGCTCCTAGGAAGCAACCTTATTTCTCTTCCCTGTCCTCATTTTTGCCGATCGTGCAAGTGAGTATTCCATTAGCCCAATTGATTGCTGGATAGTAAAAGGAATATAATCGTTTATCTGAATGTTTGTTAACAGCTGCATATGATCATTGAAGTCGGCGATGCATTGATCTTCCGATGGCAGCTTATAATATTAATGCTGCAAGATGAACGTTAGCATCATAATGAAAATATTGAGATATACAACTTAAACCATGTAATTCACTAAGTTAGAAATCGAATCACGTAATAACTTCAAAATAGCTTCGTAGTGAAATTATTTGCAGGTACCTTATCATATTCGAGATAAATGGAAGACAACGATTTTGTGGAACCTACTTATCGAGTTCCCATCACGCTGTATGCTTGAGTGTTTTGGCGGAATGTGGTGCTCGTATAGTCTCCAGTGTGCATGAAGTATATATGTCAATTAGTTCACTGTTGATGGCAACCACATGGCCAGCAGCAGACTTTAGTTGTCTGCAAACCGTACGGTGAACGAATTTCTTGGTGTTCTATTTCGTCAACTGGGGCCTCCTGAGTTTCCAACGATGCTGCCTCGTGACCTTCCAGTCCGTTTAGTGTCTGCCGTAACACCTCTATGCACTGTATCTCATGCAATGGATATGGAAGCCTCAGGATGCTAAGCCGAATGAAGTGACCACTGCTTTTGCGTCTTTGGCCGTGCTTGCGTTTTGACAAATTCTCCCACGAACCTATCACCAATGCAGTGCAGCCGAGTGCCTGACTCGGTGTTTCTGTTTCAGACTTGATCCAGATGTAGCCGCGTTGAGACAGTGCGTGTGTGTGAGTGTGTGCGCGCGCGCGCATGTTTGGATGTGCACGTGCACACTGCGAGGGCGCCGACGGCGCAGACAGTGGCAATAGTGATATCGGCGGCGACCATCGTCGACCGTCCGTCCTACGCCGGCCCGACTGCAGCGCCTCTGGTGCCGCCGGCGGCCGTCGGGCTGGAGGAGGGCGCCACCGGCGGCGCGCCGTCGCCCCGGCGGCGAGCCGGGCCGACGGCAGGTCAGCGCCGGCAGCCGGCACACCCGGAGGGGTTACTAATACGAGTATGCGAGTGGCTGGGGCACGAGGCCGGCGGGCAGCGTCCTCCGTGTGTTCGCCGCGTCACAGCTGACGCGCTCGCGCGCGTGTGCGGCCGCGGGCGTGCTGCCCGCCGTGCGAGCCTGCCGGCTCCTGCGAGGACCGTTGTTGGAAGTATTCTTTAACACTTTTTGCGGCAGAGGCGTGGCGCGGGCGGCGCGAGGCGGGCCGACCGGTGCGGGGAGCGAGGCGCCGCCTCTGAGCGCCGTTATGTGTCGTGTGAGAACGCGGGTGCGTCGGCTTCCCGCAGTTCGGGTGAGCCATTATATAATCTACCGGCTCGTTTTAGCTATTGGATGGTCGGATGTTCCAGTCATATTCCCCAAGGAGTAAAGTTTATTTTACAATGCCAGTAAAATAAGCCCGAGTAACCCGATTGCATTCAGATTTATTGGTGATGAGTCAGTCAATAAACGGAAAGAGTGTTGCGTCTCCTCGCGGGTGGTTTCAGGAGACGTACAGTTGTCGGCGGTGTACCGGCGTAATCCCGCTGTTGATGTCCAGAACTCTACGGCCGTGTGTGCTTTTATAAATGTGACGAAGTATACCCTCTGTTACAATCTGACCAGTTCAGCCGAATGCTCAGCCGTATATCCACATGAGCCATATATTCAAACACCATCTGGAATCATCCTCTATCCAGCTCTACTATAATTCCAGTTTGGACCTAGCGTGTATCTCTAATAAAATATTCATGACAGGGTGGAATATACCAATTTCTGAACGCTGAATTGACATCCCTCCCAATGAAGTATCATGCTTGCTGATGATTCTTCCTGTCAAATTTATAACAGTATCGTGTTGTGATGGATTGACAGTATCGAATTGTGGTGCACGAACATCTCTTAGCACAATTTCAGATTGGAGGATTACCTATATTGTGGTCTGTTATACAATATCAGTGGATAATATATGCATTTTGTATATTTGTCGCTAAAATAGATACCCACAAATTAGGCATCTTAACATGAAGCACGTATGAGTACGCTGTTGGATTAAAATTGTGTTTGAAAAACTTACAAGCTATGCTAAATACACGTGGATTCAGCTGCGAATTTCGACATACTACCGTACTCGTTTCGGCACCGCACGTAAATAAATACCACCATTTTAACATGGGTGTATCTTCATCAATATTAGAGACAGCGAGTAGTTGAGAGGTAATGTGCCCGCCTCCCAACCGAGGGGTTGTGAGTTCGAGGTCCCACCTGTCGCTACTGTCCACGAACGACCAATCGGCGCGAGAGATTGGCAATGCTATATGACCCAAAGCAGTCACCGCGTCGTAAAGCGAATGATCACCACCACTGTCGTCGACGTTGGAAAGTTGAGCAGTTGTAGTTTCAGCTGGCCTGGACGTTCGTCTGGTCCGTCTTGATGGCGACTTCAGTGGACCCACTGAACATGCCACGTCACCGCTCGTGACGATGTGCTAGCATAGCTCTTGGTGGCCGAGACTTCACAAACGCCGAGCAGGGGCCACAAGCATGTCCAACTGCACAGGCGCTTCGTGAGCAGTCTACTGGGAGGCGTGGCATCACGTGGGCGGTGTGGGCGATGGTCTAGTCTTGAACTTTAACCTTTCCGGTCAGATCTTCACTTCCCGTCGGGGAGGGGTCATTTTAGACCCCCTCCAATTTCCAAACGAAGCGTCGCACGAAAACGAACGTGGTGTTGTCGGAAAGCGCTCGACGAGTAGGGCTCGAAATTACCCCGAAGATTGCGCCCCGCCCCCAAAGTGATGTCGTTTGGAGGTAACTATGGGATCACGACCGACATGTTTTTAGTTCTGGGTAGTTAATTTTGGAGAAAATTATTTTATTTAAAAAAATTATTTGCAATCAGAAAACGCGAAACCGACCATAGCCCCAGTAGTTTTGACCGCACAAAAATCAACATTTTTAATATTCGGAAATTTTCAATATTTTGATTCCAATTATCAATTTATATTCTTATTATGCATATAAATGACCAGTAAGTTGTTTTAAGTCAACTTGCTTTTATGAAATGTGCTTTCTTTTGCTCATGAAAAGTAATAGAATCTTCGATTTTAGCTTTAGTTGGCAAGTATAAAAAGCTAATACGTCACCAAAGCGAAACAAAAATCAAATTCCCCTGGTACGTCTTGTTGCGTCCCTAGAGGTCAGCAAACGCTGAAAGTTTCAGTCAAACATGTATCCATTAAAGCCTGATGACAGGTTTAACTTTTTTGGAGGTGAATTCACTTGACATTGACTAACTCGTTGGCCGTAGATGACATAAACTCAAAATTGTCACGCGACATGCCAATTTGAAGGGGGAAGGTGCGCCAAATTTAGACACGCTGATGCGCGCGTTTCTTTTACTATCCGCGGGAAACCAAAAAGAGGTGGGTTGTAAGATCCCCAGACGGGGCGGGCAGTTGTTCCCTGTTCAGTTGTGGTTCACCGCGAAATGTAGTTTGCAGGAACGATGGGACTTGGCCATCCGTGTGTCCGAGTATCAGCAACGCTAGCATGGCCACTGGACGATATTCGCCGGCCAACGTTCAGAGGAGAGTTTCGCGACGAAGACGTCACAAGTCTTCTGAAACTCCCAGCTTCTGGTCGCGACGGTAGAGTGCCTGGTGCTGCGCTCTCCCGTAGCTGATGACGTCAGGACGCGTCATCCCGGTCGTACCCGCTGCTACCTGCGGACTGATTACACACCGGTCGTACCCGCTGCTACCTGCGGACCGATTGGACCCCGGTCGTACCCGCTGCTACCTGCGGACCGATCGGACCCCGGTCGTACCCGCTGCTACCTGCGGACTGATTACACACCGGTCGTACCCGCTGCTACCTGCGGACCGATTGGACCCCGGTCGCAACATGATGAAGGAAGTCTGACAAAGGGCACAGAACATGTTGAGAAAGTTGCAACAGCAGCAGTTCAGCCGGGCTGTCTGGCGGGAGGAAAGGCTGGTCGAAGCCCCCCCCAATAAAGAAGAAACTTCGGAGGGGCACACCTGGCTTACTCTGACCCTTTCGGAGGTGCTTCTACTACTTCTCACCATCAATTTGAGAGCGCTCTTCAAACGTTGGGGTGGTCGAACGGCGACATGGTGTTGCACACCATTGGCTCAGTCTGTTCCGGAGCAGGTCTGATACCGGACAATTACACCCCGTGAGTTTACACCCGGGGCCGTGGATGAGGAAACTGCTGAGGAAACGGGACTGCCACGAGGATCGCTAGTGAGGATCTGTGAATATCCGTTCATTGATCCTGGATTATATCCTGCAATTAAAATGCAAAATATATAAAACCGATCTTAACGTCTCACCAGCGTGGTTCACCCCGCTGCGCATGTTAGTCCCGGCTGGGCAACGGATAAGTATGGCTGGGAATACGCGCTTATTGACATAGCAGGAGATACCATCTCGCCCTTCCCCGCCATCTTGGTGTCAACTCACTTCACTTCATCTTATTTCGTCTTGAAATATTGTATGATATTCCAAGAAATTGACAATTTGTATGCTCATGATCTTCACCACATGCTCTGGTAAGCGACCCAGCCGCGAATGCATCGCGAAACTCACAGGCTTGAATTCTTTTGTCTGCACGATCTCGATCACACTGAATGTATCACGGTACCCGAAAACCGTTTCGCCTTATTTTGCAAACTATCGTGTTCCACAAAAACATTTCGGACCGGGAAATACGACCTACGGGCCGAATGGAAGTGAGTGTATTTCAACAATCCAGCGGACGGCGGTCGTCCATGACGTTTTCATCGCATCCTTCACGTGCATACAACTGGTCCCAGCAATGCGACAAAAAGCAATAAAAGTTTAGACACGTGTACCACATTTTTTGGTGGAGCTCGGCCTTGACAGCACTATCTAGTGCAGCGAATTCCGCCAGAGACTGATTCAAAACAAACACGACTGTGCCGACGAGGCTGAACTTTCTGCAGAAGCTATGACACAGAAAAGTGTGTACCGTTATTGACTGTGCTGTTATCGAAATGTGTGCTGTAACGCGTAGGCCGTGACACTCGTCTCAACCGAGAAGGTGGTACGTCGGAACGCGAACACCAGAATGGCATATTCCTGGAAAACAAATTATGTTTAAATTCATTTTGTGGTTTAAATTGAACGCAAGAAGTTGGTTCTTGGTTCCTACGACGCGTCAATAGCTATGCTCATGTTGGTCATATAATTTCGTCAATATCACTCCAATTGATCGCGGGGGAAGGGCAGCGACAAGTGGGACGTGAACCCACAACCTTTCGCTTAGGAGGCTAGCTTCCTTACTCGACTCCTAACGCAAAGACAAAAGTGCAGGAGCATACATTTATTAACCAATAGGGTAGGGAGCCTGACTTGACTGCCCTGTCAGCAGAAGAAGATGCTTAACAGTACCGACCGGTCAGGGAATTATTATAAAACGTCTCCGACTCCGCGAACTTCGTAATTGTGGAAATAGTTTTGTTTATAGTATTTTCGTCGTTAAGATAACAATGAAATGTGATTATATAAATAGGTTGACAATATAACCATTGCATATATGTCAGAAATCAGGGATGGCAAGATTTGTAAATGTTATTGCAATGCTTCTGGCCAGGTTCCATTCACGTCAGCTGAGGAATTCACAGGTCTTCCTAGTTTAGAGCTAGCTATCCACACACACACACATACATACACACACGCGCACGCACGCACGCACGCACGCACGCACGCACGCACGCACGCACACACACACACACACACACACATATATATATATATATATATATATATATATATATATATATATGAATGAGGTGAACGCCACCTCATTCTTCACGTGCTCATTGCAGTTTTCAATACTGTGAAGTATTCCAGATTCTGCTTTTTTATGTTTGAGATAGATGTGTGATGCCACGCCGTCTACCCGAACCATTCACCAGAGCTTCGCAGTAGATATTGCCGACACCTTTTGTTGAGGGAAGGTGGCACTACTAATACAGACTTCATACAATGCTCGGTTCTAATTGTTATTATTTGTGGTCATGTGATCTGCGATGGAAGCGCCTCTCAGCAAAATGTAGCTGAGATGCACGTGCGAGCGTAACGTCGTGCGGCCACCAACCGCGACGCTTAATTGTCCGCACACAGAGGCCTGACTTCACCGGCGTCGGCGGCATCTCGGCGGCTGGGCCAAGCGGCGCGTTTTTCCCGCCGGCGCCGGTAAAAACAAACACAATGGCCGACACGGCGCCATTGTGCCGTGTCGTGGCGCGCGCCGGCCGACGTCCCCGCGACGTCCCTGTGTCTGGCCGGCGACGGTGGCGCAGGTGCCGCGCGGCGCGACGAGTCGCCCCCCCCCGACGGGAGCCAACCCCGGCCGGACCGCCGCCGGGCAGAGCGGCGGTGCACGCGGCGACGTCCGCAGCCGAGAGGGTCGCTCTGGCCGGGCGGCACGTCGGTGTGGGGAGGCGCGGGTCGGCGGTGCACTGCCGTCGGGTGCCGGGTGCTGGGTGTCGCCGGTGGTGAGTGGCAGCTGTGACGCCAGTGTCCACACGTGTCCCCCTGGTGCGGTGGTGGTGGCGTGGTGGAGCTACCTTCGCACTCCACGGACCGTGTGTGCCGATTTCGTTTGCTTGCTATTCAGGGGGGGGGGGATCCGGCGCCACAGCTCGGTGCGAGAGTCGCCGTTTTGATGCACGTGACGTGGAGCGGGCTGCACATTTGTGTGGGGCGATGTGTGGTGCAGCTTTCTCTGTCTCTTCAGGTGTATTCTGGTCCGAGTTTCAACGGAAAATGTTCTGAAGGAAATCTGCGAAAGGTTCGCAGTGCGATATTCACGGCGACGGTTCGCGCCCATTCTTGTATGCCAAATTTAGTCCATACGTACCGGCATACGTCTCTGAGCCATCTAGTTTCACATCTGCAGTTGCAATGCTAAGTTGTTTGGTGTCATCTTCCACGTATTTCGCCGGCGGCTTTACTAACGGGAACCATTGACGGCGCCATGGACTTTGGAGAGGGAAGGGAGGAGACATGGCTGTTTTGGTGTCTATCTTTTTCATGCAGCGCACATAGGTGTGATGTTGGACTTTACGACGTTTTAGAGGACACGTTCCCGACCCCTCCCTAGCGCCGCCTATGACGGGCAATATATGAACCGAGCAGTCAATGATGCCTTAACTAATACATTGGCGTGTTGCGAACAGGTACCATGCGTGCAACTTATTCCTCCCACACCAGATTGCATTCCATGCATTGGAATGATCTCTGCTAATCCGTCGTCTTCTGTAAAATACTGACCATTGTCCGGGACCCCACACCGGATCGGACCTCATGCATTATAATGGCCTCTGCTGACTCGTCATCTTCTGTAAAATACTGACCACGATTCAGGAACTGCCTGCATTGTCCATATTCTTATCTTATCATGTCCATATTAAGATGTCCCAATCACGCTTCCAGCGATGCATGTGTTACACAACGAGATGAGAGTGAGAAAACACAAAGAGCATTGCTCGAGTGGGTTTGTTTTCCAGAAATGTCTGCGCAAGGTATGTTTCGTGTTTGTATGCAGCTGGTGTTTAGGGGTCGGCTTGTGAAAGGTGGTGACAAATCCGAAATACATAATTTACTGTGAACGGATTGATGCAGGATGTAGTGGGGACGTTGTCTCGGTTACCGTCTAGTATTAAGGTTCTGTTTTGGGTCTTCCCATATGTATCACGTCTAGTGATTAGTTTAAGCCTATCAATTAAGGTGAGTTTAGTAATTGCGTCCAGTCTCCTTAATGCATCTCAGAAGCTCCTCGGAATGGGAAGGTGGGTAGAAAACGGTCTCGGCCGCATCTCGAGCTACAATGGACGTCGCAAAGGCCTTTGATACGTAGGCGATTAAGTAATGTTGCGCCTGGCCTTCCGAAGGCATTTTACCAACCATTACACCCGAAGGTTGAGGGGTGGTCTCCACACCCCACTGCGCATCTGAAGGCACTGGGGCCTAGCAACTGAACTCTTGAAGCTTCCTACAAAGGTGTATCCAATCATTGGACTCAATTTTTGCATTTTGGTTCAATTGATTATCTTCCAGGTCAGATTAAAGGTAGACCTTTTTTCTCAAATTTGGTGTCCAAAAAACTCAATCCGACCGTACACTGAACCTCTTCCAGAAAATGTACGGAACATACGGCAGCGCGGTTCAAGTTTGCATGAGACTATAAACACCTCGTCTGACCTAAAAGCGGTCATGTCACATTTAACCGTCTGTGGTTCGCGTAAACGATGACGTAAGTCTGGCTTCAACCAACTTCGGGATACCTTTCAAGGAGCAGGAAACATGGCGAGAGTACGACGCGCCTGAACTTGCTGTCACCATGCACGTCCAAAGGTGCATCAGCAGTTGTGGAGCAAGGTCTATCATCCCTCTCTCTTTTTCCCCGTGTCTGTCTCTGTCTCCGTCTCTGCCTCCGCCTCCGCCTCCGCCTCCGCCTCCGCCTCCGCCTCCGCCTCCGCCTCCGCCTCCGCCTCCGCCTCCGCCTCCGCCTCCGCCTCCGCCTCCGCCTCCGCCTCCGCCTCCGCCTCCGCCTCCGCCTCCGCCTCCGCCTCCGCCTCCGCCTCCGCCTCCGCCTCCGCCTCCGCCTCCGCCTCCGCCTCCGCCTCTGTCTCCGCCTCCGTCTCCGCCTCCGTCTCCGTCTCTGTCTCTGTCTCTGTCTCTGTCTCTGTCTCTGTCTCTGTCTCTGTCTCTGTCGCTGTCGCTGTCGCTGTCGCTGTCGCTGTCGCTGTCGCTGTCTCTGTCTCTGTCTCTGTCTCTATCTCTGCCTCTGTCTTCGTCTCTGTCGCTGTCGCTGTCGCTGTCTCTATGTCTCCGTGTCTGTTTCTACCCATGCCTTTGCCTTTCTGTATATTTCTCCTGCAGTACTGTGGAGGCTAAAGGTATTTGGTTGCTGTTGTTGCATACTACCATGATGGCCTCGCCTGGGGATTCGTAGAATTGATTAGATGAACCTAATCTGATTGAGTGGAAGCCTCCATATATTCGGGGATTCCCATTATGTTCTCATTATCCTGGGACGGAGCGTTAATAGCATCCCATTCTCAGTTCTCGAAGTGTTGCAAGCCAAATCTAGCTTTCGTGAGGTGAATGGTTTTATAAGCATGCGTTAGCAATGTGTTCGACGAGCCGTGCTAGCCACTTGTCTGGCATGATATTGCTTGACTAACTTTGCCATGCCACTTTGACTGCTTGACAACTATATGATTCACTATTACCACCGATATGCTGTCTTTTCGATGCATCAGAGTCTGGCTCTCTTTGTTGTAATATCATTTTGCTTGCCCTTAGAATGTTCCGGAAAGCGTAATGCTGGAATTATTTCTGAGATTGTAGATGAACTAAATAAGGAGAGCAGTAATCGTGTTGCGTCTACCACTCACCGGCTGCCGTTCACTGACCGGTATTGTTTTGCAGTGTGGCGATAGCAGCATCGGCGGGAGCAGCGAGGCTCGGCTGTAGCTGAAGCTGAAGCTGAAGCTGAGGCAGTCATGGCCCGTCTACACACCTTTGTCTTGCTGCTGCTGCCAGCTGTCGCCCTCGCCAACAACCTGGGTGAGTGCACCCGCGGGCGGGCCCGCCTCCGGGCGTGACCGGTCAGGTCACCATGGAGGCGCGACCGGTCAGGCTGTCTGACACTCCAACACTCAACGGCGACGCATCGGCATCGTGGAGACGATTTAGTTCCATGTGCGGGCGCGCCCATAAATCGAGAGCGGCTAGCCCAAGCGAACGTATCGATTCTGGAGTCGATGCAGAATCATGGCGTCGTCATGGAACCATGTCACGGAATCATGTCATGGAATCACGTCATGGAATCATGTCATGGAATCACGCCATGGAATCATGTCATCAAAAATAACGTCATGTAATCATGTCACGGCACCATGCCATGGAATCATTGAGTCATTCGTGCAGGATCATCGATGGCTGCGCAATACCGTCACACCTGTGCGCCTTCTCGCACGCTCCGCGGCCGAGAGTGCGCGTGGGCGCGTGCTACCTGTTGCGTGCCGTGCCTCACCGGCCATGACCTGCTGACCGTTTGATGACACACCCGGGCGCCGTTTGTCGGGCTCGGATCTGGTCGGAACTGGCAGCTCGGACGCCGTCGGGTGCCATACACAACCGGCGCTCGCCGGCTGGGCAGCTCGGACGCCGCCGGGTGCCATACACAACCGGCGCTCGCCGGCTGGGCAGCTCGGACGCCGTCGGGTGCCATACACAACCGGCGCTCGCCGGCTGGGCAGCTCGGACGCCGCCGGGTGCCATACACAACCGGCGCTCGCCGGCTGGGCAGCTCGGACGCCGCCGGGTGCCATACACAACCGGCGCTGCCCGGGCCCACGAGTACACAACCGGCGCTCGCCGGCTGGGCAGCTCGGACGCCGCGGGTGCCATACACAACCGGCGCTCGCCGGCTGGGCAGCCACGCCGCCGGGTGCCATACACAACCGGCGCTCGCCGGCTGGGCAGCTCGGACGCCGCCGGGTGCCATACACAACCGGCGCTCGCCGGCTGGGCAGCTCGGACGCCGCCGGGTGCCATACACAACCGGCGCTCGCCGGCTGGGCAGCTCGGCCGCCGGGTGCCATACACAACCGGCGCTCGCCGGCTGGGCAGCTCGGACGCCGCCGGGTGCCATACACAACCGGCGCTCGCCGGCTGGGCAGCTCCGGACGCCGCCGGGTGCCATACACAACCGGCGCTCGCCGGCTGGGCAGCTCGGCCGCGGGTGCACACAACCGGCGCTCGCCGGCTGGGCGCTCGACGCCGCGGGTCCATAACACGGGGCTGACGCCGCCGGGTGCCATACACAACCGGCGCTCGCCGGCTGGGCAGCTCGGACGCCGCCGGGTGCCATACACAACCGGCGCTCGCCGGCTGGGCAGCTCGGACGCCGCCGGGTGCCATACACAACCGGCGCTCGCCGGCTGGGCAGCTCCTCTCCGCACGCCCACACGGCGGCGCGCCTGCATCGGACCACGGCAGTGTTCCGTCTGTCTGAAGGGGCATCGTAGCAAGCAGCACTCATTGCGACGTCGCATAACAACGTTGGAAGCACGGATAACCTTGTCGGATTATCAGCCGACTGTGCTGACTGTCGCCGTCAGTCCGCCAGACTGCCGAACTGCCTCCCCAGACTCCCGCGAAAAAAGCTTAGATATGCGTTAAGAAAGCATATCCAAGAACGCAAGAAGGCACCCATTAAGAAAGGAAATGCATGTGCGTTACAAAGCCAAGCATTTTGCTTAGCTTTGTGACGTCACGCACTGTCACGTGCTCAGCGCTCAGTCTTCTTCACAGCTTTGCCCGGTTTGTAGCGACTACATCTGTTCAGCTATTGGCGTTCAGGCACCGCATCTGTCTGAACATTCAAAAAGCAGCAAGAGATCTGGAAGATTTGCCAAACGGTGTGCACGGGCTTCAACAGCTTCTGGCTCGGCGAAAGCTGATGATGGGGCTTGCATTTGATTATACGAGCGGAAGTGACACCCGAGCGATTACGCTGCCGCGGTACGACCAAGGATGCAGCCGAGCTGCTCGGACAGACTCGGCCCGACCGTGACGCCCGTGAAGCCAAAGTTTGTCTCGTGCAACAAGAAGTTATCGGCGTTTCGGAAATTAGATCTTCAAGCGCTGCGCAGTGTTTAAAGTCCAAATTACTTTACTGAGATTTCGATGCTGGTCTTTAAATTTTGATCTTTAGCAGTTTTCACAACAATATTGTCTTTGAAGTGAACATTTTTTGGGTGTTTTAAAAAGAACGTCTATAGTAGACGTCGGTCGGTGGCTGTGCAGCCGGCTCTAATAATAGGGTGGTGAATCACCACCGATCACTGTCTATGTCGTCACGCCGCTACGTGATCGTCATGTCGAGACGGGGCAGTGTCGGTGTCCGGCCGTCTGTCCTTCCGAACGGTGATGTGCGGCATGAGCTGAGCGGGATGGCTGCGAGAAAAAGGGCCGCGACTCAGCGTGTTGTGAGACTAAAAGGGCTGAGGTACAGCGTGTTGTGAGACAAAAAGGGCCGTGCTACAGCGTGTTGTAAGACAAAGAAGGACATCGGTACTGCGTGCTGTGAGACAAAAGGGCCGCGGTACAGCGGGTTGTGAGACAAAAAGGGCCGAGGTACAGCGAGTTGTAAGACAAGAAGGACCGTGATACAGCGTGTTGCGAATCCGACAATTCGCCATAATGCATTCAGTTTTCACTATGTAGAATTATTAGAGTTGTAGTGCATTATGTTTGCACCTGCTCCATGGCTTAAGCTAATTCTACACCATATTCCACCTAAGAGCGGTGTCTCCATATTCTACGGTGTCGGCAAAATAGTGTAGCCGATTTCGGATGGATTAGGTTGATTTTCAATGCACATTTATCGAAATTGAGGAACTATACCGGTAGTCGATCCCGTCTGCCGAATATGGAGCAATCTCAGATTTAAATACAATGAACAGACTTATCGAAATATGGTTGACTTCTATTCGAATTTCCAGCACTTGTGTGATAATTTGATACAGCAAAATCGATATGTTCACGGGTTGTCAGGAGAGGGGGCAGTAGCGATCGGTCCACGCGTCCCTGTTCGCAGTTCGGAGCCGGATCCTGCGCTCGCAGCAGGAAGGCTCCATGACCCGCCTCTTGTCCTCGCCTGTCCAGCGTACCTAATGACGTTTTCTGCTGTGTTATTAGACCGACGTGCGCTACATTGAAAGTATGGGGTTAGAAACACCTTAATGCTCCCACTCGCTTCTATGGTGGATCCTCTGCCAACAAGTTTTGGCAAACTACGAACCATTCGAAGGTGTATTCTGAATAAATATTACTTAGATCATTAAATTATCACTGCCGCCATGCATTCATTTCTGGACTTCACTAATAGCTTCTGTCTATTTGGCACGTCTTGGCCTGTCCGCCGTAGACCATTATTTTGGAAGCCTTCTTCGTGATTGCACATGTGCCGTCACACAACATACAGTAGTTGTTATTTTAAGCCTTGGTGAATATGAACAAAGCATTGTTGGCGGCATGATGCATGCATATGTGTCATGCATGTTTACTTTCTCTAAGCAGGATGTGGTAAAAGAGCATGTTGGAGAAGTATGAATAGCTTTCGCAGGTGTTTTACTGAGATGAAAAATAAGTCCAAAATTCCGGACTTGGTGCCTCAGATTGCGTAGTTGTTCAACAAAGCATTCAGTTGAGAATTGCTTTGTCCATTGCAAGCTGGGTTTTCATATGATGCAACGGTATTTCTGCCTCCACAAAACATGCTGTAACATCTGCAGCCATCGCACTATTGAGCACAACTCACTTGCATTAACAGATTGCTATTCTCTTTGGTTTTCCTATCCATCCACCGTGATGGAATACTTTTTTTTCTCACACAGGTTTCGACATGTAAACAGCATGCTACCTCTCGCATACCTCAAGAATGCGGGGACGCGCTCAACGTTGTCGAAGTCGAAGTCGTTTTGGTGTCGTTCATGTCCATGCAGCGCCTCCGGGCTACCAGTACAGCCTGTCGACGCTGGTAGGACAGCAGTTGCGCCTGCGCTGCTGACTGCTGCGCCTGCGCCTGTGCCCTGATCAGCCTGGCTGACCGGTGCCGCCTGACTCACACTGCACTCGCGGTATTCCCGACACACCGGCAAAAATCCAGCGTCGCGCCGACTTTCGCCGGCCGTCGTTATCGAAGCGAAGGCGCGGGGTGTGACCGGCCTTCTCGGAACGCTCTAATGAAGCCCGGCTGAGCCGGGATCGCCGACAGTCTCGTATCCCAGCTCACTGGCGTGCCCGGACGCAGCGCTCTGCAAATTGCCTCGGTTGTTGTCAGAGATGCGTCTATTTTGCTGTCGTCGAATCGATGGCCGGCGGCGATCCCGTAAGCAGAAATCCAGAAACGCGCTATGCTTTCCGCCGTATATTACACTCCAGGCATACTCCTCCTAGGGACAAGAGTGTCCACATGACCGGATCAAATGCCGAAACAAGCATGGAAGCTAATTTCGCACTCTGCCTTTGCGATCAAATTGCACCCACTTTCTCAATCAAATAATATGTGTCAAACACACAATGATTGATCCTGAGATTAAATTAGTATGATGCCAATGGTTGGGTGATGTTCAATTACTGCCAGTGTCCGATCACCACATCGTGGCAATGGTCATGTGCATGCTTTATAAGGCTCATTACATAAGTTAATATTAAATATCTGTGCGTAATTTAGTGGCGTTCTGATCTGCTTTTTCATCGGGATGCCACGTTTCTTGCTTGTTTCATCGTCATCAGTCATAGAAATGTCGCACATTTTTTCGACATTTGTCCACTTGTCAAATACCCATGCTTGACCTGAAGATGCCATTCCGAAGTTAAAGTTTCGCTCTTAGTTTTCTACTTAAAATCTTGAAATGTTCACCAGATTTTCACGCCATTGTGCTTGCATGACATTTATTTAGATTATTTATGTCATTATGTTTACTAATTTAGGGATGTTGAGCGAAGTCATGTGACAAAATTGGTCTGCCACAGGCGAGTAATTTGCGTTGCGAAGTGTGTCAGTCTGACTGACAATGTCAGTACCAACCGGTCCATGGCGTGCAGCTTACGTGTGGGCCATGACCGTCCCTGGTGTATCGAGTCCCTGGCGAGCAGCGCACGTGTGGTCCATAGCCGTCCCTGGTGTATCGAGTCTATAGTGAGCAGCGCACGTGTGGTCCATAGCCGTCCCTGGTGTATCGAGTCTATAGTGAGCAGCGCACGTGTGGGCCATGACCGTCCCTGGTGTATCGAGTCTATAGTGAGCAGCGCACGTGTGGTCCATAGCCGTCCCTGGTGTATCGAGTCTATAGTGAGCAGCGCACGTGTGGGCCACGACCGTCCCTGGTGTATCGAGTCTATAGTGAGCAGCGCACGTGTGGTCCATAGCCGTCCCTGGTGTATCGAGTCTATAGTGAGCAGCGCACGTGTGGTCCATAGCCGTCCCTGGTGTATCGAGTCTATAGTGAGCAGCGCACGTGTGCCATACCGTCCCTGGTGTATCGAGTCTATAGTGAGCAGCGCACTGCATACCGTCCCTGGTGTATCGAGTCTATAGTGAGCAGCGCACTGCATGCGTCCCGGTGTATCGAGTCTATAGTGAGCAGCGCACGTGTGGGCCACGACCGTCCCTGGTGTATCGAGTCTATAGTGAGCAGCGCACGTGTGGTCCATAGCCGTCCCTGGTGTATCGAGTCTATAGTGAGCAGCGCACGTGTGGGCAGACCGTCCCGGTGTATCGAGTCTATAGTGAGCAGCGCACGTGTGGTCCACACCGTCCCTGGTGTATCGAGTCTATAGTGAGCAGCGCACGTGTGGGCCACGACCGTCCCTGGTGTATCGAGTCTATAGTGAGCAGCGCACGTGTGGGCCACGACCGTCCCTGGTGTATCGAGTCTATAGTGAGCAGCGCACGTGTGGTCCATAGCCGTCCCTGGTGTATCGAGTCTATAGTGAGCAGCGCACGTGTGGTCCATAGCCGTCCCTGGTGTATCGAGTCTATAGTGAGCAGCGCACGTGTGGGCCACGACCGTCCCTGGTGTATCGAGTCTATAGTGAGCAGCGCACGTGTGGGCCACGACCGTCCCTGGTGTATCGAGTCTATGGTGAGCAGCGCACGTGTGGTCCATAGCCGTCCCTGGTGTATCGAGTCTATAGTGAGCAGCGCACGTGTGGTCCATAGCCGTCCCTGGTGTATCGAGACCAGGAGGAAAGTCCGCTCCAACCAGCGATCAGTCCCCACCGCTGCCCCACCTCCACCCCACCCCGCTGCTATCTCCTCACTGCGACATGCAGATCACACACGGGTGTCTGTGGGCATCAGCACCCCCCCCCCCCGCCGCCGCCCTGTTGCCATCTCACCACTATGGCACCCATGAGATTATTTGAATATATAAAAGCAATAGAAATGCACAAATATCGATGTATGGAGTGAAATGCATATATTGATTGCTGTCCTGACAGTCCCTCAAATATATATTTTTAAGTCATTGACATGGATGCACGCACGCAACAGTTCCGTCATTCAACACATGTCGATTATTGCGATATTCTTGCGATGGCGTTGGCCTGGGTTTTTCTAGTTTAGTATTGATTACAAAATTGCCAGTGGCTGTGTTGTATTAATGGGATGGTAAGATGTTGGTTTCGATCTTTCTGGCAAGTCCGTACTCTGCTGCTCAGTCGTAGGTCTAGTTATGGGAAATAATTAAAGGGTATTAGGAGACGTTCACCATCATTTGCTGCGTGCTCTGAATCTTGTATGAGAGAAGGCCTTTTCTGTCGGCAGTTTTAAGAGAAACCTAACTGCCGTCAGTCTCGGGCAAATCTTTAATGATCGTCCGCGAGATTGGCCACCGTTTCCACATTGAGTGATGCGACGCTTTGAGCTCGTCGCTCCCTGAACAATAGCGCAGCACTCGAGTAACGTTTCCGGCGCAGCTGAAGCAAGCAGCTGCCAGATGCTGCC
This sequence comes from Imbricaverruca yamaguchii, assembly GCA_034440575.1. NCBI lineage: Eukaryota > Metazoa > Arthropoda > Thecostraca > Neoverrucidae > Imbricaverruca > Imbricaverruca yamaguchii. The sequence continues at coordinate 1,982,824 of JAOTOL010001646.1, read as the reverse complement.
AAGTTCTGCTAGGCAATGCTAGGTTCTGCTAGATACAGCCAAGTTCTGCTAGGTAGTGCCTGGCTCTGCTATCCACTGCTAGGTACTACCGTGATGTCTGCTAAGTGGGAGCATGCCTATGAACCATAAGATTAATGTGCATGGTGAGCAACTGTCTTTTCTTGTTGGTTCGGCTGGATCCTTGTTGTATTTGATAGTTTCTACGATACGTTTGTCCGGTGGAAGACTGCGTGCTGCAATTTCGAACACAATACACACGGCTAAACGTGCACCACGTCGCTTGGCGAGGCGCCGGCTCTTAAACGGCCATGCATGTGAGCACTGGCAGTCGGCGGGTCGCGGAATGTGACGGACTGGTGACGTGACGGTCCGACGTGACTGGTGTCATGACTGGTGACGTGACGGTCCGGCGTGACTGGTGGCGTGACGGTCCGACGTGACTGGTGTCGTGACTGGTGGCGTGACGGTCCGACGTGACTGGTGTCGTGACTGGTGGCGTGACGGTCCGACGTGACTGGTGTCGTGACTGGTGGCGTGACGGTCCGGCGTGACTGGTGTCGTGACTGGTGGCGTGACGACACGACACGGAGCAGGCCACGGCCGGGCCGTCACGGCGTCACGGCGGCGGCCCCGTCTGTTTGGAGTGGTGCGGCGCGTGCCGCGTGCACGGCGTCGGCAGGCGTGACGGTATGTGGAGCCGCCGCCGGTCCCGAGGGGTAGCAGACCCGACAAGCCTGCGCCCAGCCGCTCCTGCACAGATGTCGGGCGAGCATGTCACACCGTCGGCAAGCATACACAGCTGCGGCTTGGGTCAGCGGTAAAGGGGTGCTCGCCTCTCCAGACCTCGCTGGGAGTACTGCCGGCTAGGTCACGAGGAATGTTGCAAGCTGGTTAGCTGCCACCTCCCGGGAGAGCAATTCCTGTGGAATATTTCTGAGTGCACTTGGTCATTCCAGAGCAAACAAACGAGGAACATGAGGTCAGTTTGTGAATCGAGATAACGGGAGGAATTTGGTGAGCCTTTCCCTGATCTTGAGCCCGCTCCTCGCAAATTGCTGGATGCACCACCGGGAGACGCTGTTGAGATCTATCCGGCATTCTCCACCTTTGAGATCAGCAATCTGAGGGCGCCTTTCGATCGCCCTGTTAGCTTCCATGTCTCATTAAGTACTTGCCATTGTTTCGGAGTTTTGAGTAGCTTATCCCATGTCAGTGACTGCTTTCCATCGCCCGTTATCTCTACACTGGCCCTCAGTCATCGGGCCCTCTCACACATCCGCTACTCTGTATCGATATGGAAGTGGATTTTAAAGAATAGCCCGTCTCGCATTAAAAATGATTATCTATGGAGTCAAAGTCTCCTTTGACCACAACACAAGCAATGCGGCACGTCTCCGATCTCTTGAGCGTTCTGAGTTGTTCGATGGTGGCACTGTGGTCAATCGGGTTCCCTGTCGGACGGAGACGTCTCCACACCACGGCGCTGACTCGCGAGTTGATGCACGCTGGGTCACGGCCGAGCCTGCGGACACCTGCCACGGTCCTGCTGCATGAACTGCCGCACATTTGCCAGTACTCGTCGCTCCGGCACCGGCGAGGCTGCATGACCGATGCAGTCGATGCGCCCCTAAACTCCGGCACCGGCGAGGCTGCATGACCGATGCAGTCGATGCGCCCCTAAACTCCGGCACCGGCGAGGCTGCATGACCGATGCAGTCGATGCGCCCCTAGACTCCGGCACCGGCGAGGCTGCATGACCGATGCAGTCGATGCGCCCCTAAACTCCGGCACCGGCGAGGCTGCATGACCGATGCAGTCGATGCGCCCCTAAACTTCCGCGCCGGCGAGGTGTCAGTTTGTCGCCCATGTCTAGACGGCGCACAGCGCGTGACAGCCCCGGGCGAAAGTTCCGCGTAACGGACGCCTGACCGACTCGCTTCGGCCGGCGAGACGACGCGCGTCGTCTGGACGAATAAAGGTCATAGGTCAGAGCGACAGGCACGGCCGTTATTGGCCCGCTGAAGTGCCGCCGCTGCCAGAGTGGAAGTTGATTGTTTTTGTGACTCATGACGGTGCCCGGCCCGTGACGGCTCTGTGCTCGTTGGTGCTTATTCGCATTTGCAATTGAAAAATCCTTCCTCGGCACAGCTTTATTCCGCGCGTCCAATTATGTCATAGTAGGTGAAGTTATGCCACAGTGGGTGAAGCTATGAATACATGAGCAGGAGCATTGAGCAGTCGCACCGCTCGATGTGTCAATTAATTTCACTTTGAGGTAGTGCAAGCCATTCAGAAGACATTAATGTGTTCTAAAAGACACGAGCAAATTTTCATGGAAACAAGTTCCCATTAAAATTTGTTCCAAAAGCCTTTCTGAAGCCCTTTTTTGGCTACCCAATGGCATGCATTGAGGTAACACTTGTTGAAACCTTTAATACCAGAAAGATATTCGGCAAATTGTCGGACATTTGAATGAGCACCGGTAAATGGTAACTTTTACCTCAATGGCGAGTGATCTAGCCATGCTGAACCCTGGCCATGAGATGCTTGAGCATGCCTATCTGTGTGTGCACTATCTGGGAGGAAATGCACAACGGGAATAAGGCGGTTCAAATAGAGTGGCCGTGGGTCTAAGCCGCGGTTGCCGCTGAACATTTGCCGCTGGCCATCATCTAATGTAATTCGTCAGCCATACCGTTTGAATATGTGCTGTATTCCTAGCACTTCGGTATTTTGGTTGTTTCCTGGCGGACATTCAAAATAGGCTCCTGTTGTTCCTGCATGTTGAAGCATCAGGTGCTTCATTGAGTCTCATAATACATCTGGTGGCATTGCGTGTAGGCTAAGCAAATGTTCACTTCGTCTACTGAGTAAATGCTGTAACTTCGAGTTTGCTCAGCAATTTAACCGTCTCACAGTGGAAAGGTTGTGGGTTCGAGCCTCACCTGTCGCTGCTCTTAGCCCGCGACCAATCGGCGTGAGAGATTGGCGACGCTACATGACTCAACGGTCGATGTGTCGTAAAACCAATAACCAACCAACCGACTTAAGACTGATTGAAACGTGGATCGATGTGAGCACAGACACTGCTGGGGAAAAACTATTCATCACGCATGGGTGCTCTAATGACAAGTAGCTCGGATGTAATACTACCGAAGGGCATAGCAAAGGTTATCTCATCCTCTTTTTAAATCCGAACTGTGAATGGAACTTGAGGGTATACATAAATGAAAAATTTTAGGTCGAGAAAATAATTGTTTTCCTCATAGCTTATTGAATGACCACCACTTCGATTATATTTGTTTTGTGAACGTGGTGATGAATGAGCACGTGCTGAGCACACCGTGAAATTTTGTATATCATTGGATGATACCATGCTTCATTTCATGAGTGCAGGTACACCGCATAATCTCGCTGTTGGTGTGCCCTTAGGCTCCCTTAATCTGAATTTGCACGAATCTACCAGGCAGTAAGGCAGGCAAGATGGCTGCACTGTTAGTCTTATAGCATCTTAACGTTACATGTGCCACATTGTATTGAAATGTGCGACCTCAAATTGACTCTAGCCCAATCAACCTTGCAATTGCTTCTTCCATGATGCTCTTTTGTGTTCATCAGCACGACTCAGTTGCAATTTCGGCGAAGTTTGTATCGTTTGATTTCAGAGGATATCTTAGCTGGGATATGCATAATTGCTCCCATACAATGGGGAGAGGTATGGTTGTTTCTATTGTAAGATCATGAGAATGAAACATCACATTTCGCCTGTATGCAAACAGTTGAGACAAACCAAGAAGTACTTATAAGAATAATAGAAATGCCCTTCGCCTATATTGCGATGAGAAATCGTGTTGTGCCACTGGCTGTAGCAATGAATGGGCAAGACATCATGTAAATGATCTGTACTTAATAGGCTTCGTGCAATAATTATTGAATAGCAATGCGAAATACATTTAATTTCACTGAGCTTCCACTGCCTGGGATTGTACTGTATGATTATCTCAATCCAGTGTATGCAATATTTTCTGTTTCTTCTGTTTTGCACTTATGGTGGCAAGAGTTAGCCAACATTTCTGTTGTGTCACGCCCACATGAAGGCTTTAGGATTTGACGAGGTATGTGCGCACTCGGATGCACCGTATACCACGGGCCTGACTTTGCATTCATTTTGATTTTGATTCAGCCTTTTATTCATATTATTTTAAACCTGATCGTTCATTTCTACCGATTTTGATTTTGACGTTGTTTCACCTTAAATAAAAAGTATAGAAAAATATCAGGCACATAGACAGAGAATTTCCTAGGATAGTTCTCGTCCCTGCATTGGGATCCTGCCAACTGCGAAATGAATTGGCAACTCTTCGGATACTGTACGCATACGTGCCCACGATAAGCCCTCACATAGCTCACAAGTCAGTCACAACGCGTATCCCTCGCCGCTCAACTTTGAGCATAAATTGTCTGGGTTCTGCTGCTGCTTAAACGTTTTCCTTCGTTGCATACTTCGCATCGTCCTGGCCGTGCGATGAGGCGATCGCCTGGACGTGGCAGTGATTTCGATGCGAAATACGGCACTTACATTGGTTACTCGAGAGAATGCTGAAATGAGCCAAGCTTATTAGTATGCTTTCTATTCCAGGGTACCTCTATCTCCACTCACTCATGGATGAGTTGAAGGTCACCGCAACATTTATAGCAGGCCATTCATGAGCATCATCTTATTTCTGTCGGCTGAAATGGTCGCAGTGTTTGTTTAGGCATGTGTAATGTTCCACGGGAAACGTTTCGTAAATTGATTGGGAATTCAATGGATGCTTGTGTTCAGAATTTCTTCGCGCATGTCAATGGAAGAAATTCTATAGACAGCCGTGTTCAGTTTGTAGAACATGTGGTGAAGTTAAAGGGGGGGAGACAAGATATAACACCATGCACCTGCCCTCACTCCCAATCACGATACGCATGCAGTGGAGTATTACCCCGCTCCATTAAATCCTCCTCAGCTTTTGTAGGCTTATAGTTACTTCTTTGCATGCAAAAGAGGACGATTAACTCGTGCACAGGAGAGGAGGGTACAAACCGTACACGTACTCTGGATGTGAACAATAGCTCGCCGATCAGATCGGCCGAGAAGGGGCAAGGGGGCTTTTGGCGTGAACAATAGCTCGGCGATCAGATCGGGCAGGGGAAGGGGGTGATTTTTTTAGAGGCGTGCCTGACCAAAAAGGTCATTTGCACCGCCTTTAAAGCGGGGCGTCCTGTTACTTGAATAACCCTGCATATGCATACTGTGCCGCAGCACCGTATGTGTGCGGTTTAGACGACCTACCAGCCGGCTTCGTGACACGGTTTCACTCAATACGACATTCAAAGAACGAGTGATTCGTTACTGGATGTTATGCAGGTAGCTCACGAAGTGTGTTGTTCGTGTTTTTCTCGTAGCCGGCTGTGAGATCGCCCGTCTAGAGTGGTGAGCGGTGAAGGCGGCGGCACTGTCATTGGTGAACGGCTGAGCTCGACCATCCCAGCCTGGCATAAGCAAGTCAGCTGGGGGTACTCAAAGTACGCCATGCTGTATGCGTGTTTTTGGTGATGGAGAGCGAAGCGCGGTCCACATCCTCTGCCGTCGCCCCAGTCCCGTTTGCATGCAGAACGGCGTGGTGACAAAGGAATTTGATCGAAACCTCCTAGAACAGGACATTTCATGGCATGCTAATTTGGCAGAAATTTCTACACAGCCCCTTAGTTTCCCTAACCAGTGGGTGGGTCATTCTTGCCCTGTCCATACCAATTGTCCCATTATTCTCGATAAAGGTATTCTTTTTCCTTCGCCATTTGGTTTCGCCATCCAGAAGTTGCGCATTTTCCCGGCTCCGCCCGCCTGTCCCAATACTGTTGATAAACGTACCCTCTTCCTGACGTGCCGAAGGCTGGCTCTCCGGTGTCAGAAGGGTGAGCGATCATGGGAGCCACGCCGTTTATGGTCATGCATCCGTGTCTGGATCGGTTTCAGTTTCGTAGGTAGAGCTTAGCACTAATTGTTTGGGACAATCGTCGAAGTGGTTACTTCCAAAACCGAATACAACCAAGCACAACCAATGGCAATCCAATAGGCGAAGTCTGATTTAGGTAGCAATGAACATGGCTTCCCGTTTATGTAAAAACACTCATCACCACGCTGACAAATTACGAACCACCACGATGGCGCCAATAAAAGAAACGCAATGAAAGGCATCATACAGTTGAGATGTCCACATGCTGAGACTATTAAATTGTAGAACACGCATGTACCATGCAGGGATGCATGCATAGAAATTCTGATCAGTAGACCATGAATAAGGTTTCTTCTCGCAAAAAAATTGCCAACCTATTTAATACAACGAAGAATGGCTCTAATGCCCTTTTAGACATGCGAAACAAATGTAACCATCAATATACATAATATAATGGCCCCTTGCTTAACTCGCAAAAAAGCACCTCTGACCAACCTATTTAGTCAGAATTAACCATTTTTGGGTGAATGATTTACCTGAAAGAGCCTTTCTTCGAGGGTATCGGGTGAAACATGAGGCTGAGTAAAAAGCTAACCTGAATGCACAGATGAGACAAGAAATGCTCTTCTTCTTTGTTGTACGTGGCATTGAATTTGGGCAGCGTGTTCTAACCTCGAACCCTGTGCCTTCTTTCCTTTTACATGTTTATACATTATTTTGTTACAACCTGCGCGTAAAAGTAACTTCTCATCGACGTCTTCCCAAACTGATCTCCGCTCATATAGTCCAAATGTAATAATAACGTGAAGGGGTTCGGATACATACTCTGCAATCAGCATGCGAAGCCACCACACGAACTGTCATTCACACAGAGAGCGTCATATTGGACACAACACACTCAGCGTTCTTAGCGGACTTTTCACTGAGTACCTCCGCGCATGTTCGAGGCCTAACCACGTGCGGTGTAAGTAACTCGAATAATAATGCTATTCGGAGTCTTGAGAAGTGGTACCCCGAGTGCCTCTCGTGGCCGACCAACGTATACCGCTCTCTCATTTGTGCAGACGTTCATGACCTCGTCAGAGGTCGTCGGCAGCTGGGATCAGAAGTGGCGGCTGCGCAGGCCTCGCCGGCAGGGAGAGGCGCCGCGCCAGGTTATGCTCGTCGGCCGTCGGCGGAACAACGGACCCGCCACGCGCTGGGCCGGCGAACACAGGGCGGGGGTACACGGCGCCACGGCGGCGGCGGTACCCCCTGGCCCGCTGTGGCCGAGCCGTGTGTCACGGTGTGGCCGCCGTAGCCGAGCCGTGTGTCACGGTGTGGCCGCTGTGGCCGAGCCGTGTGTCACGGTGTGGCCGCGTGCCGAGCCGTGTCGCGGTGTGCCGCCGAGCCGTGTGTCACGGTGTGGCCGCTGTGGCCGAGCCGTGTGTCACGGTGTGGCCGCTGTGGCCGAGCCGTGTGTCACGGTCTGGCCGAGCCGTGTGTCACGGTGTGGCCGCTATGGCCGAGCCGTGTGTCACGGTGTGGCCGCTGTGGCCGAGCCGTGTGTCACGGTGTGGCCGCTGTGGCCGAGCCGTGTGTCACGGTCTGGCCGAGCCGTGTGTCACGGTGTGGCCGCTGTGGCCGAGCCGTGTGTCACGGTGTGGCCGCCGTGGCCGAGCCGTGTGTCACGGTGTGGCCGCTGTGGCCGAGCCGTGTGTCACGGTGTGGCCGCCGTGGCCGAGCCGTGTGTCACGGTGTGGCCGCTGTGGCGAGCCGTGTGTCGCGGTGGGTCGGCTCGGGTCGGCCCGGCCGCGGCCCGCTCGACACGCCTCCACTCGACTCGTGCGCGACGTTCTCTGTCGCGTCTGGGGCTCGACGTTCTGCGTCGCCGACCACGGCCGGTGCCGCCGAGAGCACGCCGATAAACAGACGCCGACCTGCTGCTGACCTCTGTGGTGTGTGCGGCGGCGAGCGTAGCAGCGTAGCAGACCCACGACGGGTCACGACCCAACTTGGCGAGCGGACCCACGAGGGTTTCGACCGTAGCCCCAGCGTGGGTCGTGGGCCTGCGAGAGCCCTGGCTGACGCGTGAGCCCCCAGGCGATGTCAACCCTGGCCCGACCTGCGGGCGCGAGGGACACGTGAAGCCTGCCCGTACAGGGACCCTGAACCACAGAGTGACAGTGAACCCTGCCCGGACCCCCGACACGCGGGCAGGGAGTTGCGGACGACAGAGCCGTGTCCTCAGTCCGGATCCACACGAGACTGACGTGTCGGCCTGGCGTGGGGCCCGTCGGAGACGACGGCTGACACGGACCACTGCCCACCCGGGTGTCTAGCGAATGCCCAGGGGATCGTCGAGCCACCCACAGTGGGAGCGGTCCCAGTCACCGCAAGCTCTCCCAGTCGCCAGACGGCTTCTTGGCGGAACACATTATCACGGGTCAGCGCAAGTTCCTTCAAAGGATGGGGAATGAATGTCGAATGAAATACAAAAACCTCAACGTCCGGCAACTGTCAGTGAAAAAGAGCCCGGTGAGAAGAGCAGTTCCGCCTTTGGTCCCTCGTAAATACCGGATGATGCACATTACTCCCCAGAGAAGGGCCGATGCAGATGCAGATTTCGCCACAGTTGAGAGTTCGTCGTGTGTAAACTAGCTTATCCGGTAATCTTAGGGTCAGCTTTAATTAATCATGATTAAGCAGATTTGTCCATTGGAGTCTTACAGTTATTCAGGGGATGCATTTCTGATTTTAAACTTCGGCGAAAGTCTACCGTTGTGAGAGATCCGGGATATGCAAATCTCAATGGCGAAAAATGTTGGGACTTGTCATAGTTATGCAATTCGGGTGTTCAGGGAGCGCAGATTCGCAGGATTTCTACAGAACCTGATGACCCCTACAGAAGTTAACGGTTCCTACAGAGGCAATCACTGCACAAGTGGCAACAATGGTTAATTACTGACAGACCTGACAAATAAGCCATAGCCCAATCCTCAAATATCCCAAATGTAAATACCTGAAATTCCTCTGCAAAGAACTAACGTATTTCAGTTTAAAAAAATCGTAACTGTGAACTGAACTGAACTGAGCTGCAGGAGGAGGCTCAAAAGTGGCTGAGCGGAACTTGAGCTATCTTGGTGGCTGACCGTCGATGTCCCCACCATCCTGCATCGGCCACTGCAGCCGGCTTATGCTCAAAAGTGGAGGGGAGACAATGCCATGAAGGTCACGTGAAGCACTGTCTTAGAGTCATTTAACTCCGAAGATGGACATAGTAAGCTGACTTCATGCAACCTGTTGTTCATTTTTTATCTCTCTCTCTCTCTCTCTCTCTCTCTCTCTCTCTCTCTCTCTCTCTCTCTCTCTCTCTCTCTCTCTCTCTCTCTCTCTCTCTCTCTCTCTCTCTCTCTCTCTCTCTCTCTCTCTCTCTCTCTCTCTCTCTCTCTCTCTCTCTCTCTCTCTCTCTCTCTCTCTCTCTCCCTCTCTCCCTCTCTCTATTTTCCTGAATGTGCCGAGGCTGTTTCACTTACAGCTATGACATCCACTATGCAATGCACACTCACATTCCTGTGCATGGCTCGGTGTCACCACTGTTCGGGCGGCATATTCTCGTCTCCCACGGCAGCGGGCCGGCCGAGATGGCTGTCGTGGTGGTGTGACGTGGCCGGCACGGTAGCGCGCCACCGCCTGGTGTCTCCGGCCGCCGCGGTGAGATGTGCCAGCTGACCCGCGACGGGTCGTCTGCGTCGCGTCGGCCGCCGTCGCCGTGCCACCTGCCAGGCTCGGCGCACTGTTTTGGCCTGTGATGCTCGGGGCCAGCGACGGGAGCAGGGTTGGGAAGAGGAGGCGGGAGGCGAGTATAGAGGGGAGAGACGGAGGGTGCAGAGGGGAGATACGTGGAGAGGTGGGGGGTACAGAGGGTACAGATGGAGGGGACACGGAGGGGAGATACGTGGAGAGGTGGGGTTAGTTAGTTAGTTATTAGGGCTTAAGGGCGCATCGACTACATTGGTCATGTAGCGCCCATGGAGAGGTGGGGGTACAGAGGGGAGAGACGGAGGGGACACGGAGGGGAGATACGGGTAGAGGTGGGGTGCAGAGGGAAGGATTTGGGAGGGAAAGGAGAGAGAGAGACCGAGAGACATAGACAGTGAGAGAGAGATACAGAGCGACAGAGAGGGAGAGATAGAGATAAAAAGGGATGAATTGATGAAGAAAGATAGAGGGACAAAGATATGGGTGTTTGGAGTTGGAATAAGAAGAGAGGAACGAATATCTAAGTGACTAGCTTAGTGACTTTCATTTCCAAATGCATCGTGGATGAGATTAATCTAGTAGCCGGTTGCCTACTCCAGCAGAGCTGGCTGTGGGCTGGTGTAGAAGGGCCAGCCGCTGTTTCTCCACGCGAAGCACACTATGCAGGCTCTTCCGAAATCAGTCTCGGAGTCTTGTGTCGTGCACGGTGTGCTGAGGCTATGTGTGGCCGCATAAATCGAACCGTGACGGCGACTGCGCGACCATTTGGGTGTAACGACTCGCTTTCGGTCCTGATGGGAGGGTAAGTGCACCGTATACCTCGTGACCCGCCCCTGTGACGAACGTTTCGCTACGCCGCGACGGCCACAGGTGGGTCACATGTGGTCGACGGACCGCGGCGGCGGCTCAGACATCGTAACTCAGCGGCCACCCTGACACGTCACCCAGCGACACTGCCCAGAGGGGAGGCCGGCGACACTCGAACATGCGACGCCAATCCAATCAGCTGACCAAATATGGACGGGCCAATGCAAGCATCCGAATCGGCCAACTTGAGGCTGACATTTGGTGTTCTCCCACGATTTCGGCGCGTCGCAACCCATCTGGTGAGGCCGTGGTCGGGCCTGTTCAAACCGGCATGGTGGAGAAGTTCACAAGCACAGTCTAGCTGGATAGCCCACCAAGATTCGTGTCAGCCATTACCAGCTCAATAGGTGCCAACAACATCCATGGGCTCCGTCAGCATATCCGCATATATCTGGCTCATGAACACCATTCTGTATCAGCTGGCTCATGTGCACCATTCTGTATCAGCTGGCTCATGAACACCATTCTGTATCAGCTGGCTCATGTGCACCATTCTGTATCAGCTGGCTCATGAACACCATTCTGTATCAGCTGGCTCATGAACACCATTCTGTATCAGCTGGCTCATGTGCACCATTCTGTGTCAGCTGGCTCATGTGCACCATGATGTATCAGCTGGCTCATGTGCACCATTCTGTGTCAGCTGGCTCATGTGCACCATTCTGTATCAGCTGGCTCATGTGCACCATTCTGTAGCAGCTGGCTCATGTGCACCATGATGTGTCAGCTGGCTCATGTGCACCATGATGTAGCAGCTGGCTCATGTGCACCATTCTGTGTCAGCTGGCTCATGTGCACCATTCTGTGTCAGCTGGCTCATGTGCACCATTCTGTATCAGCTGGCTCATGTGCACCATTCTGTGTCAGCTGGCTCATGTGCACCATTCTGAACCATTGTGTCAGCTGGCTCAGTGCACCATTTGTGTCAGCTGGCCAGACCATTTATAGCTGGCTCATGTGCACCATTCTGTGTCAGCTGGCTCATGTGCACCATGATGTACAGCTGGCTCATGTGCACCATGTTGTATCACGGCTCATGTGCACCATTCTGTGTCAGCTGGCTCATGTGCACCATTCTGTATCAGCTGGCTCATGTGCACCATTCTGTGTCAGCTGGCCCATGTGCACCATGATGTATCAGCTGGCTCATGTGCACCATGATGTATCAGCTGGCTCATGTGCACCATTCTGTAGCAGCTGGCTCATGTGCACCATGATGTATCAGCTGGCCCATGTGCACCATGGTGTAGCAGCTGGCTTATTGTACTATAGTGACGTCATCAGACGCCTGACGGCTCACGTCATCGGCGAATAGCATGTAAAGTGTACACGCTGCAGTCTGGTGAGCCTCCTCGGTGTGCCACGATCAGGGACGGTAGGTTTAGTGAGCCTCCTCGGTGTGCCACGATCAGGGACGGTGGGTTTAGTGAGCCTCTTTGGTATACCACGATCAGGGACGGTGGGTTTAGTGAGCCTCCTCGGTGTGCCACGGTCAGGGACGGTGGGTTTAGTGAGCCTCCTTGGTGTACCACGACCAGGGACGGTGGGTTTAGTGAGCCTCCTTGGTGTACCGCGATCAGGGACGGTGAGTTCTGAAAATTATTAGTGGGGAGGACAATTCATGAGCTAGCACAAATGGACTGGGAGTGCAACGCTTAGGGTGCAATGTTAAATGTTGGAATTATCTGGTGGAAATGCCAACATTGGGGGACACTTGGCCCCTAAGGAGCATGCAAACCAACAGCCATGTTGCCGGTGCTGTTTTAGCTCGCCCGAGACTGGATGACGTCGCTGTCAGTGGCACGTGCCGGAACCAACTGCCGGCGCTCCGTCAGACAGTTTTGGAGCCAATCAGTATCAATCCCGTACAGCGTGAACTCGTCCAAAAGCAGTTATGAGGTATCACGTCGAAGCAATTTGTGAGTTATAGAGGTACATGTCAGGAGGGAAGTGTTTCCGGAACCCATGGCACGTGGCGCTTTGTCGATGATGGCCGCAGGTGCGGCTTCGGTGAAATTGCGTGTACGGTCTCTGCCTTGTGAGTCCGAGACGAGTCGATTGTTCTCAAGGTAATTTATGAGTTGATTCTGAACAATTCGTTCTAGCGCCGGTAAGATGAAATTCATCGAGTGCCGACGGGTTCAAACGACACGCTTCCCTTGAGTATGGGTGTGGGTGTAGGTGTGCTTCCACTTGGTTGACATGATCTTCGTGATAAGGCTAGAGCTGACTTTATCGAGAAGTATGTATCCGAGGCAGCGTGTGTTCCTGCGAACATAGGGGCGTGTACTGGCCATCGGCGCAGGTCTACTTCGTCTGTTGAAACCACCGCACGTTCGATTAGTTGATGTTGGGGGTATGCCTGTACAGATCCATGTATTACGCACCAATGCAATAGAACGCAACGCGTCCTGTTCGAATCTTTTGGTACATTTACTGAGGTATTTGGGCTGTGATGATAGCTATTGCTTCGCAGATTCGAAAGTAAAATAAAAATGAACGGTGGGAAACCATAGTCGTTAGTCACTAATAGTTGGGCATCATTGCCGTTCGGTAATGCGATTATCAGGACCTTTATAATGCAATTATTAGTAGGTTAATAAAAGAACTTCCCCAAACAAACAAGCTTTATTTGTTTCTCAAGGAGCGTTCCTTTTCGAATGTTCACCTTAGGAACTGTCTGAGCGTAGTCATTTCCCTTCGAATACTTTTCCACAAGCGATGAAAATCCATGGCAATACATTTCTTTCCCGCTGATCACGGAATATGAAGGTTAACGGAATTGCTCTTTTCATGCTATTTTACGAGCTCACTAAAAGTCGTTCGCTAAATTTCAAAATTGTGCCAATGAAATAAATGCATTTGAAGAAAATAAACCATTGAAAATAACTATTGTTCGGACGCCATTTTGAAAGAACCTCGAAATGAGTGATCCTGATACTTCGTCGATTTCGGCGAGCGGCGAGAGATAAAATGCATATTCTCCCCTAGATGTGCTATACCTCTGTCTCGTGGTGTCGGCCCTCCCTTGTCAGTTTCTCACTGTGGCCGTCGACGGTCAGCGGTGGAGCATCGTACGCTGCTGATGGGTGCATTACTGAACAGTTCTAAAGTCTGAGGTTCTGAGGCCGGCTACGTGCTGGACGGCATCCTAAATCCCCACTAAAATAGGTCAATGCATGAGTTGTATTCAAGTTTCAGCGGCTGACGTGGTAATATCGTATGGTTGAAAAACCGCCCAGAGTGTAGGTAGATGTTTAGTATTTATGTCAAAAGAAAACAAAATATTTCACAAATACACATGTGGATCCACATAATTAAAATATGATTAAGATACCATTGGCATCCGCTTTCTGAACCTGCCAATACTATTACTTTTATCGGAAAGTGAAATCAGAAAAAGTTGTGTCAAGCATCGGCAGTAATTGTTTTCTTTTTATTCCCCTCCCCAATAGTCGGCTTGGGTCAAAATGTTTTTAAATCAGCATGGAAACCTGCATGTATTCCCCAAATTATATTCCTCCCTGGCCATACTCTGTTGTAGACTAATACTCCTAAATCAACACCCATGACGATGGGAAGGCGTGCACCCAGGATTTTTCCATGGGGGGGGGCAGACCGAAAAGGGCACTTGGCCGGCTCCAAAAGGGTACTTTGCGGCCCGGGGCACACTGGAAGGTTTGCTGACCGGGGGGGGGGGGCGTGAATTTTCCATGGGACACGTTATATGTTATAGCACTGAACCCTTGTATTTACAATAATATATCCAAAAACATGCAGCCTGAATGCATTATGTCGTGAGATGAAAGTTGCCCGCTTACCTTTGATGTAAAAGTACGCAGGATGTGGATTTCTGGAAAGGATGATAACAGGGCACATAAGGCAAGTTATTTTTGGGGCTAAATTTGGGACATTCCGGCCAAGAGGGCACTTTTCGGTCAAAAGGGCACTTTTGGCCAAAATGGCACTTTCGTCTCATGTGGGGCCCGGACCCCCTGCCCCACACCTCCGGTGCGCCTATGACGGTGGGTGCTGCGGTGCAAAACATTATTGTTTTATTAATGAGCGTTCCATGTCATAATTTCACTTCTACCTGAGGCTCCCCCTATGTATAACTGGCTCATACGCCTGTGTACATTTGTTACCCAGGACCAAACATATACACAGGTGTTTGTCACCACCATCTTTGCCGCTAGGACTATTTCTCTTAATGAACAACAAAATAAACATCCCAAAAGCAAGCAAGCGTTTATATCGCGAAACTTCTCGTATTTTATTATGTGCATTTTGCAAAGCACATCATTAGCCTCACCACCACCCTCCCTCCGCGTAGCAATTTTCTTTAGATCTGACCCACAACTTTTTCAAACGTTCCAACGCCCATGACCCAGCTTCCTGGTTACCTACATTTGAAAGCACGTGCCTATCTGATTTTCCTTAAATTAGTCCCTGCAGCTGCATGTCGTTGGATGTGTAAATTTGAGGCCCACAAGACACGTGTTCGAATTTATAGTGTTCCTCCTACAAATCCAGTTGGCAGCCTAACAGGCAACACCCCGGCGTCCCGCACTGCGCCGATGTGTTAAAGGCTGACACCTTGTAAGCCCTCGGCTACAATTAGTCCGTCGGGCTGGAATCGTTCGATGGGGTGGTGACGGTTCCGGGTCATTGTCTGACTCCGCCCCTGCCTTGGGCGTGCTCCGTTGACCGTTGATTAGTTGGTGTGGTAAGCCCAGTGTCGAGACGTCCGCCACCCACAGACGCCGGCTGACTGGGTGGCCGGCCTCGAGAACGGCTGACCGGTCAGCTTCCCAGGCCGGTCAGCTTCCCAGGCCGGCCAGTCTCCCAGGCCGGTCAGCTTTCCAGTCCGGTCAGCCTCCCAGGCCGGTCAGCTTCCCAGGCCGGTCAGCTTCCCAAGGCGGTCAGCTTCCCAGGCCGGTCAGCTTCCCAGGCCAGTCAGCTTCCCAAGCCGGCTGGTCGGTTAGCCTCTCGGACGGATTGGTTTGTTGGTGTCTCACACCGGTTGGTTGGTCATTTGGTGTCAGACCGACCGGTCAGTCAGTCTCAGACTTGCTAGTTGATCTCTGGCCGATTGGTGGGTTAGTCTAAGGATTGATTGGGGTTAGTCTGTCAGAGTTAGTGGGTTAGTATCTTTGAGGTTAATGGGTTAGTCTCTCTCAGATCAGTCGGCCGGCCGGTCTCAGACCGGTCGGCTGGTCTCCAGGCAGGTCGGCTGGTCTCTAGACCGGTCGGCTGGTCTCTAGACCGGTCGGCTGGTCTCCAGGCAGGTCGGCTGGTCTCTAGACCGGTCGGCTGGTCTGCAGACCGGTCGGCTGGTCTCCAGGCAGGTCGGCTGGTCTCTAGACCGGCCGGCTGGTCTGAGACCGGTCGGCTGGTCTCCAGGCAGGTCGGCTGGTCTCTAGACCGGCCAGCTGGTCTGAGACCGGTCAGCTGGTCTCCAGGCAGGTCGGCTGGTCTCTAGACCGGTCGGCTGGTCCGAGACCGGTCGGCTGGTCTGCAGACCGGTCGATGAGCCGGCGTCGGACCACGTGACCGGCGTGAGGTCGTGAGGTCGCCTGGGCCTCCTACAGACGGCGCCGCCGATAGGTGGCTGCCAGCCATCCATCAGCAGTCGGACGTACCGGGCAGGGACGGCCGCCGGCCCGCCGACACCACCGCCGGCATCAGAGCGGCTCAGCTGGCGGCTCAGCTGGCGGCTCAGCTGGCGACTCAGCTGGCGACTCAGCTGACGACTCAGCTGGCGGGCCAGCGGCGGCCACGGCGGCCAGCGGCGGCCATGAATCTCGCGACACGATTTGTTCGATATTCTTTGGCGTTTCACTTCGAAATGAGCACTTCATCATCGCGTGCGTCGATGAATCTGCAGTGTCTGACAGCTGCGGCCCGCGCATGGCGACACCCGATCGGCACACGTTGCCGTGCGCCGGCCCAAGTTACGCCCAACTTGCACTGGCCGGTCGGGCGGCGAGCGGCGGCTCGCGCCCAACTTGTTTGGAGTGTATTTCACCCGTGCGGATATTTGGAGCCCTGAAAGCCGACGACTGTTTTCATAAGCATAAATCAGCGTTCACGCGTTGGCGGCGATCTTCAAAGGAACTCGACACGCCGGGCGGGAACCCGACGTGGCACGTGAGTCGGCACCAACACCTCCACCGGCGACACGCAGTCCACGCTTAATGCCGCTGGTGTCGCGCTCGCGCTACCGGAAACGCTCAGCTTCTTGTTGCGTTTTTTTTCGTCGGCTCGCGCTCGGGCTGCTGACAAATGCAGTGCGGGATAGCTTCCGGCGTTTGAGTGGCTGGTTTTCCCGTCACGTGTCGGCAGGTTAAATGGCCAGATTGTTGCTTCTGGTGGAGTACGGCGCACGCTGCGAGGGACAAACATGCCCAGTTGAGCTTCAGCGTGTGTCGCGCCGTCACCTTTCTTACATGCTGAATGGGGTCTTGCTCGTCTTGACAAATTCATCATGTCGTTACCATAAGGTGTTCATCTTGTGCGTCGATAAGTGTCGCATACCACGTCTTCACACCAGACAGGGGGACGGTTATGTCTTCTATGTTGAACAACAACGCCGTCGTACGTTTACAGGCTGAAGCAGTACCGGTGCACATTTGCAGCATCTGGTGAACGGGGCGCTCGCCGTTACTTTAAGCCGTGCCTACCGTACCTACCATGTACTTCAAGTTGAACACTTGGCAGTGACTGACGATCCACTACAACGAAATCGCCTTCAGCTGCTGACGACGATAAATGGCAATGCGTGCGGGTCACGAGGTCAACGTCTATCGTTCGCTCGTCAGAAGGGGGGGGGGTGAGTGGGCGTTCAATCCGTCATGACCCGAGATGTAGTGGCAGCCACCCTGCGTCGGTCTGCAGCTACCTCGCCTCGGGGTGGCAGGGTTGTCTGAGCTCGGCAGCCGCCTCGTCTCGGGGTGGCATGATTATCTCAGAGCGGCAGGGTTTTCTCGGCTCGACAGCTGCCTTATCTCAGGGCGGCAGGGTTGTCTCAGGGCGGCAGGGTTGTCTCAGGGCGGCAGGGTTGTCTCAGGACGGCAGGGTTGTCTCAGGACGGCAGGGTTGTCTCAGCTCGGCAACGACACACAGTGGAGGAGCTGGCGCAGATCACAGCCGGACAAGGCAGACCACCGATGCTGGGACACATCAGCGGTGGCCGGGGCAGACCACCGATGCTGGGACACAGCAGCGGTGGCCGGGGCAGACCACCGATGCCGGGACACCAGCGGTGGGAGACCCGATGCTCGGTGGCCGGGGCAGCCGGCGCGGTGGCCGGGGCAGACCACCGATGCTGGGACACGGCAGCAGCGGTGGCCGGGGCAGACCACCGATGCTGGGACACGGCAGCAGCGGTGGCCGGGGCAGACCACCGATGCTGGGACACGGCAGCGGTGGCCGGGGCAGACCACCGATGCCGGGACACATCAGCGGTGGCCGGGGCAGACCACCGATGCTGGGACACGGCAGCAGCGGTGGCCGGGGCAGACCACCGATGCTGGGACACGGCAGCAGCGGTGGCCGGGGCAGACCACCGATGCTGGGACACGGCAGCAGCGGTGGCCGGGGCAGACCACCGATGCTGGGACACGGCAGCAGCGGCCGCCGGTGGCGACGCTGCCGCCGCCTGTTTATGTCGCGCGTCGGCTCCCCTCTACCGCGCTAAATATTTGGCGAGGCGGTGACAGCTCGGCTCCGGTTCTTCCAGCGGTGCGTACAGTTTGTGTCGGTTTTCGAGCCCGAGTGGCACATGGTTTTTATCGGAAAATGGCGTGTTCAGTTGGTGCCAGGCTGACGGGACATGCAAGTTCAAGCGGAACACTTGAAAGGGATTCATGCACAGTCAATGTCATGGTGTTAATGTTATATTATCTCATACAAGCGCGGCGCGCTTCTGAGTTCTGCCGCCCCCGGCTGGGAAATACCCGGAAGTCTGCATTCGGATGTAGCGCTTGCAGGCGTCCCAGCGGAGTCAAACATGCTGTGAGACGTTCCAGAGAAGTGGAATAGTGCCAGGTGAAGAGATGTGACCTCGACGACAACAGATAAAGATATGGGAATTATGGATCATAGCCGATTCTTTTAATGTAATACCCATGGACATAGTCGGTAATGCTAAAAAACTGAAGCATTAACACCCTGAAACATTGCGGGAAACATTAACACCCTGTGCTATATCCCTGGGCGGGATGTAGCACCTTAAAACATTAAAACATCACAAAATCCTTCACCACATGTGGTAAAGCTAATGTTTGACTCATCATTGAATTGGAATATTTTCGATCGCCTCGACATATTTTTGGCTATAAGATCAGGGAAATCTGAGCGGGAAGTGTTGATTTAGGGTCTGGAATGGAGAGGATATGTCAGGATGAGTGAAACTGGCTGCAGGAGTGAGAACCCACTGCTGATACTGTTTGGGGCAATGTTCTCGCAACGCTTGTCATACTTGCGAAGAGCAGTGGCGTAGACAGGATTTGGTCCATTGGGTGCGGTGGTCATGTGAAGGGAGTCCTTCCCTATCGAGCACTAGCAAACTTAGCACCCAGAACCGCTCGGATCACGTGCACGCAATTTTCACAAACTATATATATATATATATATATATATATATATATATATATATATATATATATATATATATATATATTGTGTGTGTGTGCCTCATATCAAATAGCTGCCTATTGAAGTTTCATTTTCTGCATATTATGACTCAATATACCGCGACGTCTTTCTGTCTTTATTAGCTGTTATATATTTACAAGTCACCATTGTACTGTAGTCGTAGGCTGACGATGATGGTGGCTGCCTGCTCAAATGTCAGGCGCCAACACCCCCTGCGTTGCCTTCAGCACTCATGCTCGAGCAACAGGCATCCATGATAATGAAGAGAGCATTTCTGGATATGTGAGAGATGAAGCATTGCTTTTGCCCACGCACAATCACTCAAATTTAGGAGGAAAATATGCTAAATACATCGGGAAGCAAGGCACACCGCTCTGGTGCATCTAATGAGAGACCTGGAATAAAACTCCAGTCCGGCAAGGACCAGAAAAACACAACCCATTTAGCTGGCGACAAACAACCAATTGCGCACTAGCCTTAAGCTTGTTTGGAAAACCCACTTGCTTTAAAGACGGCGCAAATGCTTTCTTTGGTTCGATACGCCTCTAAGCATACTCATCCTCTCCCTCCTCGCCCTCAGGGAGTACTGACTGACTCTGTTGACTCGGAGCCGCCTTCATCAGCCCAGAACCTTGTCCGTCAGCCCGAGCTCCTTTCGTCGATCCAGAGACCCTTCACGTCGGCCCAGAGACCCTTCACGTCGGCCCAGAGACCCTTCACGTCGGCCCAGAGACCCTTCACGTCGGAACAGAGGCCCTTTACATCGGCCTAAGGGGCCCTTAAGAGCCTCTCAAGGCGAACGCCTGGAGGACCCCGTCGAACCCGCCAGGGGCTACTCTGTTCCCCCTCCCGGTTCTCCACTGCCTAAAAGGTGCTTTTTCACTGATGGGTAGCATTTGTTCCAAAACGGTTGCAATATATAGCCAAGGAATTTACACGGTGCTGTTTGCATACCTCATTATATCTGAGGCTGTGGCTAAAATTGCATCGCCGGGACAGGGGAAGGGAGAGCGAAACGGCACCACATCGCATAGTAGCGCAAGCATTTCCGCAACATCTCCGGCGCCCGAATTAGGGAAAGTTTTCGGTGTTCAGAATGTCCGCGTTAGCGCTAGTCGCCGGCTTTGACGCGACGCGTTATGTACCATTAGGCTAATCTGGGCCGGCAAGTGTGTCGGCCGTGTCGGTTGTTGTGGCGCGGGTCGGGCCGAGCTCGGTCGAGCTGTGCACGCGCGCGCGGCGACCAACATCATAAAACACAACCGGGCCGGCCCCGCCTCGCATCACGTTAGCCGCGCTCCCCCCTCCCCCTCCGGCGGCATGTTCAATAAAGTGGCGGCGGGCGGCGGGCGGCGGCGGCGGCGGCGGCGGTGCCGTCAGTGCCACCTTTTTCCTATCCGTCAACCGCTCGCGAGATATGAGTCACAGACTCCGACATCCTTGGCTGACGACGATCCCGACATCTCGACCGATGGTCGTCAGTCGACGTCATTATGCAGCGTAGTAGTGATACGTTGCATATGTTAATATTGGGCTTCGTATAAGTCTTCTTGTGTTTCGTTACCGACCGGAAAATGTTCGATAGCCCACGGTAGACCAAGCTTTAGTATAACAACCTCTTGACATGCATGTGCTTGGACTTCGTAGAAGTACATTTCTACGTAAGATGGTAATGGCACCGCTAAGAATCAGTTATATCCAGGCACGCATCTCTCATGACAGGATAATGATGTGTATAAACACCAGTTTGAGCGCAGCGAGCATCCGTCGTAAAGTCTAACAAACAGGCGGATGAAAAATTCGACCAAGTAGCGTACATTTAGTTCCACGGAGAAATGTTACCTGCTATGACATTTGTATTGGGATATATAAGCGGATATATAAACGGTCGGCTCGGTTTGCGCATGTCATTATGTCCGAGGTGGTGCACGCTCCGGGCACAGTGACACCGTGCGGTTGTTAACATTTGATAGCTGAGGCAGTGCCGGGCGGGGGCGAAACGATTGCGGGTCCCACATGCGGTCGCGAGAGGATCCCGTCCGTCCCCTCCGCCGGTTATGAACAAGCCATACATGAGAAATCCGACTCCGATGCACTTGAGTTTCCCCCAACGCAAATGCGATGATTGCGTATGCAATACCCATGCATAGTCAAGTATTCCAGTGCAGCTGAATATGTCTCTGAATGAGTATGGGGAGCGGCGTGTCTGGACTTGGGTGCTCCGGCGCTGGTGGGTTGTCTGGAGCGGCTGCAGACATGTGTCGACTGGAAGCTCTTGTCGCCGTGCAGGTGCGTGAGTTACTGCTCGTGCTGAGCCGTTGCACTATATCCCCGTGCTGCGCTGGCCACCACGATAGTCGACCGAAGCAATACCATAAACGCTGTGGTGGTGCAGTGATTTATGAATGTTCTGCCCTTTGAAGCACCTTCAGTGCGCTGTTGCTTACATATGCTATGACACTTCAAATTGGTAAAGCGTTAAAGCGTTGGGGTACGCTTTCAGTCTTCGTCAGCACCCACAGGAGGTGAATGCAGACACTCTCCCACAGGAATCCTCCGAGCATATGGGTCCGAAGAGCGTGCTGAGGAGCCTATCGGAGCCAGGTGGAGTCTGCCAGACATGGCTCAGATAATCGGCAATGGGTTAACCTTGCTGATTGAGTGGCTGAACAAAAATAATTTGAAGGGTACCGCAGCAAAAACATAAGACCTATTCTTGGACTCACAGGTTTTACCTCGCGACGTGCAGCCTACTAGTAGACGAGATGGGGTAACACGGCTACTGAGAGAAGAAGAGTAAGCGATCTTGGCATATTCATGAACAAACATTTAACGTACAAAGCACGCACGCACGCACGCACGCACGCACGCACGCACGCACGCACGCACGCACGCACGCACGCACGCACGCACCACGCACGCACGGACGCACACGACCGCACGCACGCACGCACGCACGCACCACGCACACACACACACACACACACACACACACACACACACACACATCATACAGAAGCCAAATGTATCGGAACATTGATGACAGTGATTGATATCAGTCATGTGCTTCCGTGTCACGTTATGAAAACAATCATTGACACGCTCGCACTCTCCCTAACACGATATTGGATGTCTGAGACCATTCATGAAACGTGTAGCGCAACAAAACTTAACTCCACCGTTTACACCAGCTAATGCGTACAGATTGGCCGTGTTCTGACAAGAAAAAAAGAAGTACCACCACATGTCATTATATCTGCAAATACTTAGGATTTTTGCGGCTAGATAACTAGTTAGTACTTTACCATCAGCTAAGCAATTAAATATATCGAAATCAAATATATTTTGCATACAGGACAGCCAGTTGACTCGAGGGCCATGCTTACCTATATACTGGCCACGCGCATAACATCAGGTAGATTAGGAATTATCGATTTCCACGAGTAATAACCAACTTCGGCATACGTAAAATTTTCTTTCATGGAACAGAAGAGCGTTGTAGATTACCAGCAGATGCAAAACACTCTAGTTGAGTTATTTCAAAGGAGTGTGGTACATAGCTGGATATGTGAACATGGTTCAATGAATGCAAAATAATGTGAGTCTCATTTACTTGAGGAGCGGTGCCTACTATGCTTTTATTTCCAATTGACGATTTATGAATTAATGAGTGCATAGGAGTGAATGCGATTTCCAGCCAATGTCCATTTTTAACTCGGTGAATTGGTTTCAGAGAATGATCTAGTGTATTCTCGATAGAGAGTGTCAGCATCAGATAGCTGACTTTATATGTAAATAATTTATGTTCAACATCATATAATTACATACATGGTAAACGTTTCTAAGAAAGGGTGACAAGCTGCCTGCTAGTCCCCTTACTATGCCGATCTTCAATCAAGTATATCTGAACAGTTCACACATGGGCGCTACATGACCGATCTAGTCGATGCGCCTTAAAGGCCTAATAACTAACTAACTAACGAACAGTTCACATAGACGAATGCTTTTGTCTCAGGTGCTCGGCTATGCTTTTGGGGCTATCCAATGTGCAGAATTCCAAATTTAGATGGTCTCCAGTCAGTCTAGAACTACTTCGCATGTTCCGAGGAATATCGGAATGTGCTTCATTGAAATTGCATTTCTCGTATAGGCAGCATTGCCATTCATCGGACTGGATATGTTAATTTATCTGCTTTAATTATTCCCGTTTTATTTATTTCCGTGGTGTATCTTTCAAACTTTAGAGGAAAGATCGATTTAGGATGACATTTTCAATCACCTGTTCCATGGTACTGCAGGCGATTAAATTACAGATTCCGGGAACTTTTACGCTAGATGATTCCAAGCTATTCTTCCAAGGATGTCAGCGTGTACATTCGACAAGGGATGGGAATAACAATTTAAGCCGCCAATCGTCACACGGAGTGCAACAGACCTGATGTTGAATTCCAACTGGCTGAAAGGGCACGCTCCTCTTCCCCTCGGTTTGGCCTTGCGCAGGGGCGGATCCAGTCAGCCAGTTCGAGGGAGCCCAAGTAGAAATCATTACTGCAAATGGTCTGACAATATCGGATTTGGATTGCTCAGGTCATGAGCTTGAACGTAAAACACCTTTTGCGAACGTTATTTTCAGGTTTTCCCGCAAATCGTGAGTAAGTCAGCTTTGTTATAAATCAGATCATCTTGAAAAGTGCATGATCCCGTAGCACCTCCCCTAGATCCGCCCCTTGTCTTCATCTATGGCCCTGTGTAAAATGTGCAATCACATCCTCCCATCCTGCCACTCGTGCGACCCATCCTGCCAGTATTTTGTCTACCGTGCTCTCATTTGGAGCTAAACACATCTTTAATGGTATGTTTTGGAGCTGAAATGCCAAATTGTTATTTTGCTTCATAATTGATCGCTTCGGACCGAAAAAGCACGTGAGGCTTTTGAGACCACGAAGACTTCCACGTGTGTTGAACCGTAGACTGCAGAGCTTTGCCATGATCAAAATTCCCCGAGTTAGTCGGGTTAAGCCAAGAGGCAGCAACGTTTGCCTCTTTCAAGCTTAATCAACGATAAATTAATTTTAATACTGTATAAAAAAAATCCCTTCACACATGTAACCTCATGCACTGTGTCGTGATATTGCTGCAAATCATTGTTGTGCTGTGTTGCTTACTCCGAACCATTTTTTATATGATCATGTTGTGGAGTGCTGTACTGAGCATAGACACATTTTTACATGTCTCTGTTCGATCCTTTTGCAACAAGGCCTGACGACGTTTACTGTTAGACGAATTTATGTTTGCGAAAATGCCGCCGTCGCGACGGTGACGATCGGCGCTTCGACCTTACCGAGAAGTCCACCGACAACCGATCAGCCGGACCCGGCTCGCTGCAAGACTAGGTGCCGTCGACAGTGAGGCCTGCGCGGGATGTTGTTGATTGGATCGTCCCGACCACCTGTCACTCCTCGTCCCCGCCGGGTGTCGGTCCTCGCTCCTCAAACGCGGACTCGGCAGGGTGTCCGAGGAGCGCGTGTGTCGGTCATCCGAGACAGGCACTGCGGGGTGTCGGAGGAGCAGTTGTGTCGGTCCTCAGGTACGGTGGGTGTTGGGGGAGCGCGTGTGTCGGTCACCCGAGACAGGCACTGCGGGGTGTCGGAGGAGCAGTTGTGTCGGTTCTCGGCCACACTCGGATAGAGACACGGCGGGATGTCGGAGGAATGCGTGTGCCGCCGTCCTCACTCCTCAGACACAGGCGGCGGGCGTGAGAAGAGCACGTGTGTCGGTCCACACACGCAGACACGACACGTGTGTCGGTTCTCAAGTACGGTGGGTGTGAGAAGAGCACGTGTGTCGGTCCACAGGTACGGTGGGTGTTGGAGGAGCACGTGTGTCGGTCCTCAGGTACGGTAGGTGTTCGGGGAGCACGTGTGTCGGTCCTCAGTTACGGTGGGTGTTCGGGGAGCACGTGTGTCGGTCCTCACAGATACTCGGGCCGAGATGCAGTGAAATCCCGGAGGAGCACAGAGGCACAGCCAGGATTTGTTCAGGGGAGGGTTGGTGATCAAATAACATGATGAGACAAAGACCGCTTTTAGCTCTCTTTGTGCGCCGAAATTTCCGTTTTTGCGGTGACAATCTCAAAATGTCTTGTTTTATCTAGTGTATTCCGGTTGCTAACGGGGAGGGGCAGGCTCCGGTGCACCCCTTGGCTGCTCCTCTGGTGAGCAGTCTGTTATCAGGCACGGAGGTGTGACGAGGAAGCAGTGTCGATTCTTGGACACGGTGAAATGTCTAATTAGTAGTGTCGGTTCTCGGACACAGTGAACTGTCGGAGAAGCAGTGTCGATTCTCGGGTACAGTTAATTGTCGGAGGAGCAGTGTCGATTCTCGGGTACAGTTAATTGTCGGAGGAGCAGTGTCGATTCTCGGATACAGTGAATTGTCGGAGAAGCAGTGTCGTGTCTGGAACACGGTGTGTGTCAGAGAAAGTCATCTCCAGATAACTGGCAGATGGCTCATTATTAAGGTATGCGTAATAGTGCACCTGCTAGGCCAACACCATTGTGCTGTCCCGCGATATGACGAGCCCCGGAAGGCAACTCGGACGCTTCTTCACGTGTGGCTGTTTTTGCGGCGTGCAGTGTGAAAGTGACCTTTGTCGAATAATGAGGAACTGACGCATGCCTGTAAGTAACTACGGACTGATTGGCCTGTGTGTGACTTGCTTGACGACCCCAGCTGTCACAGTAGTGACGGTGAATACTCATTCTGCACTTGTTGGAGATGCGCACGACCGGCATTGGCTTGCACATCAACTTGTAATAAGCGCCGGATGTATTCTTTAGTTAATATTAAATGAGAATTGTGGTGTCAGGGCTTGCAAATTGACACAGCTCTTGAATAAATGTCTTGTTTAATGCGGGAGGTTGATGCACAAATCACAAACTAATTTCAGTCTCGTCGTTTCCAGCCGTTCGACGTAGAATATTTGGTATTGAAAGTGCCAAGCATTTAAAAAAATGGGGAGAACCCACATTGCATACTGATATGCACTGTTGTGAAAAGATTGGCTGGTGGGCAAACTTTTGCCATATCCGACATGCTCAGTTTTCATTTTCGATGCAGTATTGCACCTCACCGTGTGAGTTTACCATCTACTGTAGGATATACGTAGGAAATAGCAAGTTAATAAATATAACGCATTGTTGAAATTAAGCAGCCTGGTCTATGCACACGCTGAGGGCTGTGTACGACCAGTCAGACTACCCACAGACAGGAACACAGCCTAACGACAGCCAGACTACCCACAGACAGGAACACAGCCTAACGACAGCCGGCCTACCCACAGACAGGAACACAGCCTAACGACAGCCAGACTACCCACAGACAGGAACACAGCCTAACGCAGCCAGACTACCACAAGACAGGAACACAGCCTAACGACCAGCCAGACTACCACAGACAGGAACACAGCCTAACGACAGCCAGACTACCCACAGACAGGAACACAGCCTAACGACAGCCAGACTACTCACGCCTACCCACACAGGCAGGGCACAGCCTAACGACAGCCAGACTACCCACAGACAGGAACACAGCCTAACGACAGCCAGCCTACCCACAGACAGGAACACAGCCTAACGACAGCCAGACTACACACAGACAGGAACACAGCCTAACGACAGCCGGCCTACCCACAGACAGGAACACAGCCTAACGACAGCCAGACTACCCACAGACAGGAACACAGCCTAACGACAGCCAGACTACCCACAGACAGGAACACAGCCTAACGACAGCCAGACTACTCACAGACAGGAACACAGCCTAACGACAGCCAGACTACCCACAGACAGGAACACAGCCTAACGACAGCCAGACACCACAAGGCACAGCAACCCCCCCAAAGAAACACCTAACGACAGCCAGACTACCCACAGACAGGAACACAGCCTAACGACAGCCAGACTACCCACAGACAGGAACACAGCCTAACGACAGCCAGACTACCACAGAAGGAACACAGCCTAACGACAGCCAGACTACCCACAGACAGGAACACAGCCTAACAACAGCCAGACTACCCACAGACAGGAACACAGCCTAACGACAGCCGGACTACCCACAGACAGGAACACAGCCTAACGACAGCCAGACTACCCACAGACAGGAACACAGCCTAACGACAGCCAGACTACCCACAGACAGGAACACAGCCTAACGACAGCCAGACTACTCACAGGCAGGAACATAGCCTAACGATCAGCACTGCACAGGGAGGAGGTGGATGCGTGATGGAGCTGAATCATGTACGCATCTTTCACAACAACAGCTGTCCTAGAATGCTCCAGGTTTTCGGGGTTCCAGGTGCCCAAGTCCATTCAAGGTCCCTGTAAGTTTCTGAACATTAATCCTGTCCCATGCATTATCTGTGTAAAGTTTTCTGGTACTGGTCCGATGTCGGTATTTTTCTTCAAAACGCTGCACACTTAATTACATGTGGATCCGTACGATGGCTGTGCCATTCATTCCTTGCACATATAATACGCTGTATTCCACCTGTCAGGTTATAGCTGCCAACGCTTCAATCTTATTCATCCTGAGTGAATGAATTGCAGTATCGTTTTATCAGCATCGTGTGTGCAATGGATCGTTTGTGCTACTACCTCAGATTATGCATTTGATGGCATATATCATCATAATTTGATGGGGAAATTTCTGATTTTATATGTTTGCGTGAAGGGTTTCTCGGGGGTGTGGGTTTAAATGCACTTGGATCTTGTTGAAATGTTTTCAGTATATCGGAAGTGGTTAGCATATGAAGGCGCTGACATACTCAGTTCCTTGCTGTCAGCGTTCAGGTACAATTGCGGGAAATATACGAAAGCAAAAAAACGACCCATCTCGAGCTAAAAGGAAGCATCCACTCTTCTTTTCGGAAGTTACTCCTGTTGGGACGGCTGTAATATAGCGCTAGGCCACCTACCGGTAGACGTCTGAACTCACGGTTCCGTATCGGCCAGCCAGGCGGATGGCATTTTCCACGTCCCGAGCGGGAATCGTGGGGGTCAGCGTCCTATCGCCGGCCAGAGGCGAACCTCGTGCGGAACACGCGTCGAACCGAAGACGAATGAGTCTGCGGAGATCGGTGACGACATGGCAAACAGTGCTGGCAGGGCGGTGATCAGTCAGTGCGACACCTGGCCGCAGGCTGGACCGCCCTGTCACGGCAGATGGAAGGCCGCTGCGTGGGCGAGCCCCACCGTCACCCCTCACCATCACGTCCTTACAGCCACACCCTTACCGTCACGTCCTCACAGTCACACCCTTACCGTCACGTCCTCACAGCCACACCCTTACCATCACGTCCTCACAGTCACCCCTTACCGTCACGTCCTCACAGCCACACCCTTACCGTCACGTCCTCACAGCCACACCCTTACCATCACGTCCTCACAGCCACACCCTTACCATCACGTCCTCACAGCCACACCCTTACCATCACGTCCTCACAGCCACACCCTTACCATCACGTCCTCACAGCCACACCCCCTACCATCAACATCACGTCCTCACAGCCACACCCATCACGTCCTCACAGCCACACCCACTACCCACCCCTCGTCACGTCCTCACAGTCACACCCTTACCATCACGTCCTCTACAGCCACACCCTTACCATCACGTCCTCATCACGTCCTCACAGCCACACCCTTACCATCACGTCCTCACAGTCCACACCTTACCGTCACGTCCTCACAGCCACACCCTTACCATCACGTCCTCACAGTCACACCCTTACCGTTACGAGCCCCACCGTCACTCCCTCACCATCACGTCCTTACAGCCACACCCTTACCATCACGTCCTCACAGCCACACCCTTACCATCACGTCCTCACAGCCACACCCTTACCATCACGTCCTCACAGTCACACCCTTACCGTCACGTCCTCACAGCCACACCCTTACCGTTACGAGCCCCACCATCACACCCTTACCGTCACGTCCTCACAGCCACACCCTTACCGTCACGTCCTCACAGTCACACCCTTACCGTCACGTCCTCACAGTCACACCCTTACCGTCACGTCCTCACAGCCACACCCTTACCGTCACGTCCTCACAGTCACGTCCTCATAGCCACACCCTTACCGTCACGTCCTCACAGTCACACCCTTACCATCACGCTCTCACAGTCACACCCCTACCATCACGACCTCACAGTCACATCCTCATAGCCACACCCTTACCATCACGTCCTCACAGTTACACCCTTACCATCACGTCCTCACAGTCACACCCCTACCATCACGACCTCACAGGCACACCCTTATCATCACGTCTTCACAGTCACACCCTTACCATCACGCTCTCACAGTCACACCCCTACCGTTACGAGCCCCACCGTCACACCCTTACCGTCACGTCCTCACAGCCGTACCCTTAAGGACTGTTCACACCTAGCATAATCTGGACGCAAAAAAGACCAGCGCAATGACGGACTAGGCGTAATCCCGACACACATGTTAAGACATGTTGCGACTTACAAGCTGAACAACCGCAGCCGATGTGGCCCCAATTCGCCGAAGATCGGCAAATATGGCGACCGCAGCTTATCCCGAGCAGTCTGTCGACCTTGCGTCAAGGCCGTTGGTGCGCCGAGCGGAAAAAGTTCAGAAAACCCAACTTTGTCCGCTCGGAAATCGCCAGCGTTTTGTCGGACTCGGCAGACAGCTGACGCAAGGCCGACGCAATGGCAGAATCGACAGACTCATTGGGCCCCATGCTAACTGTCCGCTAGCATTGCGTCGATTCCTACAGTGCGTCGAGATTACGCTAGGTGTGAACAGTCCTTTACTGTTGCGAGCCCCACCGTCACACCCTTGCCGTCACGTCCTCACAGGCACACGCTCGTTGTTGCATGCCTATCTTTGCGACCCCGCCATCGCACTCCGTCCTCACCGTCACATCTGTGACAGTGATGGGACGACGGGACGACCCTGACCGTGACCTCCAGACCCTCAGCTCACAGTCGTATCTGTGACGGTGATGGGATGACGGAACGACCGTCGCCGTGACCTCCACAGTCATGGCCTAACCGTCACGCCCTCATCCGATCGAGCGGTGAGATGCATGCTTGGTTTTGAGCGATGCAGGACGTGATAGGCTGCTCGGCGAGTACCTACCGCTGTCGGCCGCGAACATTTAAGAAGCATTCTGCATTCAGCTGCTGTCACACTCAATCACCATATTTCTGGCTGTATTAACACAGGATAGAAGATACAGCGCGAGCTAATTCTAGGCTTAGTAAGAAAGTTTATTCTCTATCACCTTCTACGTACTATAAATGCCAAGTGCTGCACCTTTCTCTTCTTCTTCGGTGGCGAAGCCCATGCAGAGCCGCCACACGAGAAGCGGACAAGCACTGCACACCAACCGGCGTAGGAGGACCACCCGGTGTGTGCCAGCTCGTGCCGCAGCTTCCAGCGATCCGTCCTCCCCCCACTGGCCGGACTTCTCTCCCCCTCCGCCTCGGTGGGGGAGTGGGCGGCAACGTTCAGCTGTCCCCGGTCGGCAGCGACCCTCCCACTACCGTGGGACCTGTCGCGCCCGTTTTGTCGGCCGCGTTTTGCCAACAGCCGGTGGTGTCAGCCGACCCCCCGGCCGCCGGCTAATCTCACGCTGCATTTGGCCGTCACGGTGCGGGGGTGGTATGTCGCGGCGGAATTGAGACGCTGCCGTCACACTCGTCACGGTCCATCAGCGGCGCCGCTACGGCCGGTCAGCCCCCCCCCCCCCGCCGCGCCGTCAGCTCCCCGGCGTCGGTGGCCGGTCCCCCTCCCTGTCGGCGGCGGTCAGCCGTCCCCTGTCGGTGACGGGTCAGCGGGGTCGTCTGACACCCAACACCGGGTCGGGCCGGCGCAGCGACGCCCGCTGCGCGGCGTGGACACGGACAACAGCTGTCGTCGACCAACACCGGGAGGACCGCTCTCGGTGCCGGGGCCGGGGCTCCCCAGGCGCAGGTCGCCATTCGCAAGGGTCGATGCTGGCCGGGTCTGTGTCGGCACCACAAGGGATGTCCACACCGATTTCGGACATACATTGCACGAGGAGGTTTTCATGGAGGGAGATTTCGTTGACGCTGGTGCCACCGTTGCTGCAATGGTCAGTGGTGTCAGCGGTTTATGTGGTGACTTTTGTCACGTAACCGTCCCCGTCCCCGTGTGATAGTAGATACACAGTCGTGGATTCCTATTTCACGCGTCTCGGAGACTATTTGTGGTAGACACTAGAGTTGGGAAATACCAAAAATATTGTGACCGAAGACCGGCACTTGCCGGTCTGATGGGACTAAGCACGGTTGAGGTCTGGTCAAATGAAGTGAAGCCTGGTGAAAAGACCAGGAAGCACATGCATGATTTGCACTTCAAGTAGTACCGCTAATTTTGATGCCTAATTATGGTAATATAGGCAATTCACATCACCTTTGGAAAGCCTCCTTCACTCCCAGAAAGTGGATTGAAAATAGACCTCTTTTCAAGACTTCCTTTTTTGAATTGACAAGCATTCCTTCCGCACCAAGCTCGGGCATTTCACTGTCCAGCGACACTGACGCCGCGCATCGGACGAAGTGTAAACTAAGATGCTAACATGTATGCATTGCAGCAATGGTCCAGCAAGTAAGAAATGATGCAAGCAAGAAATGCAAGAAAAAGCAAGTGGTCTGTGAAATGATGTCCGGCCCGACCATGAATTGTTTTCAATTGTTGAAGCTCATGCTGGTAAAATATCTGCAGAGTGATATGCTTTGAATACCCTTCCCTGGATTATTTTCGACAACTTCGTCATTATATCGTATTACCTCACCTTGCCTATTATCTTGTCATTGTTGTTCATGCATTTCCTGGTACCGTGTAGGTTTTTCATGGGCCATGTCCACACATGTCGTAGAATCTTCTCACTTGGGCCACTTTAACCTGCGCCATCTCGGGTGTCTTTTTACCCCCCCCCCAAGTATTCCGCGGATAGTAAAAAAAAAAACGGCGCATGGCAACACGCCGAAACTTGGCATATATGTTCCCACGTGCATTTGACATGTGTGAAAGTTATGACGTCAAATTATTAACGGTTGCCGAGTTAATCAAGATCAAGTTAGGTCACCGGCAAAAATATTAAACCAGTCGTCCCGTTTACCTGGTAAAATATTTTGATAAAGCTTTCTTCGCTTCCTTCTATTTAGGGTTGCACCAAAACGCTCTGTATATTTATGTGTTTTTCATGCTTTATTTGCCTATTAGGGCTATGCTTTTTATTTATATAAATAATTCCGGTTAAGGCAGGCAATTTGTATGAGGTTAAGTTTATTTAAAATAGCGTTTCGTGATTGTTCTAACTATGGGGAAAAGAAAAAGAAATAATCGAACGCTCAATATTTATTAACCCCAAAAAGTGAAGTTCTATTCTTTGGTGGACAAACATCTTGATACCATGGCCACATTCGTCTTCCTTTTCTGATTCCAAAGAAGCTGTTTTTACAAATAAAATCCTCCTCAAAATGAAATTCCCAGAGCCAAAATATGACGTCAATTGTGACCACCTAATCCCAGTAGTGATGTCACTTGTTGATGGGATACAATTTTGGGGTGTGATTTCTGGCCTTCTCGTCGAGCGCTTTCCGGTGACACCTCTTTGGCTTTCGTGCGATGTTTAGTTTGGAGCTTAGAGCGGGGTGTATAATGGCCCACTCCCGAGATGGGGTGTGAGGCCGAATGACTGGGAGGCTTAACCCCGACCCAGCCATAATGAGCCTCATCCGTATGGGTGCCACAGGCTGGCATCCGCTGACTCAATCCAGCACTTCGCTAATGGTGCGGCAGCTGCGCCAGCTGGTTTCACCGGACACGTCACGAGCCAAGCAGCTGTCCCCCAGCGAGTCCGACGCCAAGTCCGTGCAAGCACTTACACCGTGGACCACTTCCGTCGCGTGTTCGGTGCACTTTGACGGTGTCGGGCGTTCCGCTGCGTTTTATGCTGTCGATGTCTTGTAGTGTGAACTTTGGCTCGCGAATGTAATAGCTTTGAAATGATCGCTCGGTTTGCACAGATCCTGCGCGCAGTATTCAATCGATGTCTTCAACCAACCCTCAGTCCTTTTCGTGAATCTTCAGCGGTATTCTGTTGCCCCTCGGGATGATGGTATGTTGATGCAGCTCATTGATGCGTGTTACCCCATTATACTACCGATGTTCAGTAACGCTTTATAGCTTGCATGGCACATAAGATGGCCATAGACGGGACGAATGTTCATGTTGGAGTTGACCGGGCTGGAATTATCCATTCGCCCTTTATTGATTCACCACTTACCACCTCTCCGGATAAGTAGTTTTACTACTTCATAGTGCACGTGACTGACATGGTAGAATGACACATTTTGCTTTTAGTAATCCTACTGTGGGTTGCTCTCCACCAAATGCTGGATGGTGATGCTGTTTTGATGAGTTACAAGTAAATATGCCGAGCAGCCCACGCTTGAATACCCGTGAATGATGAATTTTCCATCTTCCCGCACAACATTTTTTTTTCTCATGCAACCCCAGGTCACGAAACTATGACATCACAAGTGCCTAAGGATTGGTTCGTCGGTCTGAAGACCATGAGCATCCAACTAGAGTGCCGGTGTCTTAGCATTAATGCAATATTTTACAGTGATTACATTATGCCACCATCGTACAGCCCTTTACCCTCAGACAATATCAAGTGGAAAGTTCGAACTCCAAATTGGATTTTTTTCTCTCCAGATTTTGACATGCAATTCCCCATTCCAAAAGAACGAATATAGGTTCACACACATACACCATAAGACATCTTGAGTACATCGCCAAATTATCAAATTATCAACAACTAATACATAAATTGCACTATGACGCCGCGTAAGTTGCTTAGCTGAAGTAGCAAAAGTGTTCATGCTTTATGTATCAAAACATCACTTTACTAACACTTCATTTCTTTACTCATGCGAAGATGTGGAAGCTCTCACTTCAGTATGTAATCAACTTAAACATATATATATATATATATATATATATATATATATATATATATATATATATATATATATATATATATATATATATATATATATATATATATATATATATATATATATATAATATATATATATCTATATGTATATATATACATACATAAGTATATATATACATATATGTAAATATGTATATGAATATATATATAAATATATATGTGTGTGTGTGTGTGCAGGTTTTAGCTTTTCATATCAACTCAATTCTGGTTGGATAGCTGGTCGAACCTTGCGCTCAGCTACTGAGTGACGTTTTCTTGATGTGGCCGCAGTACTCGTCGCTTCCGGCGATTCACAGTGCGTTGCCGCCCGGCTGTGTTCGACACATCCAATTAATTGCAAGCTGAGCTCTGCGATGAGGCTGCATTCAGCGCGATGGATACAAGGAACCGCGCATTTTTGCTCCAACTGACGTCGAGTTGCTCTGTGCGGCACAAAGGCCGCGCTAAAGATAGCTGCGTCATCGAAGTGCGGCGGGCCATCACGCGGCGCCGCCAATATCGAGAGGCACGTCACGGTCACACATCTGGCACTGTGCCAACTGATCACGAACGTGGATGTGAGGCTTTACCATAGAGAGAAAGCTGGCTTTGACGGGAGTTCGACTTGCTTGCTGTTGGAACTAGCCATATTTGAATGTGTTGTATATTGTTTAATCAGTGGACATCGCCTTTTTCGCAGCAGCTTCTAATGGTCCGGATGAAAGCTCTCGCTAAGCTTACTGAAGCCACTCTCGACATTGCGGA
The DNA here is from genome assembly GCA_034440575.1 of Imbricaverruca yamaguchii. Taxonomy (NCBI): domain Eukaryota; kingdom Metazoa; phylum Arthropoda; class Thecostraca; family Neoverrucidae; genus Imbricaverruca; species Imbricaverruca yamaguchii. The sequence continues at coordinate 1,947,726 of JAOTOL010001646.1, read as the reverse complement.
ATCTTGCGAAGCATTTTATCTGGAGTAAGCCCGTTACGTTGCAATTTACATCATCATTTTAAATCGCATGATTCCACGGCCATATCAGGAATAGAGTAACGGTTCTAAGGTATTTCTGTTAGGCCGCATCCGGCATGTCTTCGCTCTCCTATGTATATGTTTTAACACGCGCCCTGGATGGGGGGGGGGAGAATCCGCCCACCCCTCCGGTTTTTCGTAGATAACTCCAGATTGTACCGGCCGATATACGCCATTGTTTGTGTACTTGCTTAGAAATGAACGACACGTTGTTTAAAGAAAGAAAAACGAAATTCGACCGAACATTTTTCGAGTTAGTGGGCGGTAAAGTCAAAACATTTTCTCAGCGCCAGGCCACAAATGTCGGCGCTGATGCGCTTCCCGTACATTGGCAAAAGGAAGTGTTCTTGGCAATACTAGCGACTTGATTGATGTATATTGTATGCTACATTGCTTCAAAGTCATGTCAGGTCACAGAAGTCAAGTCAGGTCAAGTTCATGACAGGTTAACACACGCCCTGGAGGGGTGGAGGGCGAAATTCGTCCACCCCTCCGATTTTTTCGTACACAACTCCATACTGTACCGGGCGATATACGCCATTTTTCCGTACCTGCTTAGAAATGACCGGCACATTGCTTAAAGGAAGAAAAATGACAATCGGCCGAAAAGTGTGGACCGTTATTCTTTTTAATCGCAGCGCCAGAACCACAAAATCGGCGCTAATGCGCTTCCCGTATATTGGCAAAAGGGAATTGTTCTTGTCAACACTAGCGACTTGTTTGATGCATATTGTTATGCTATATAATTTAAAAGTCACGTTAGGTCGCCGATGTCATCATGACAGGCTAATGGAACCAAATTTGGATCAACTGGAATGTTGTCATAAATGGAAATGACTGTCATGCGATTGATGTCACTTTGCATGTTACTCCCTACACATCCGGAATTATACTGTTTGTCATTGTGTGCCTAAGCGTTTCTATACTTTATTCATGTATATCACTCCTTTCTTTGCGAATCCGATTGTGCGAGCCGCCCAACGGAGCAGTCAGGTGGGTAGCCCGGTTCCGGTAACTGGAGCAGGTAATGACCTGATAAAATGCTCCTATATAGGTGACCTGAGGTCAAATGGCGGATCTGGCATATACATTGCATCATTATTAATGTCCAAAACATCATTAATGGCAATTTTTGAGCAGTTAAACACAATCACAGCGATCCATAACAATGACAAGCCTAGCCACCCAAAACCAGAAAATGTTTTTTTTTTTTAATTTTATTTTTTATTTAAATTTTTTATTTTTTTTTTTTTATTTTTAATTTTATTATTTTTTTTATTTTTTTTTTCTTTTTTTTTTTTTTATTTTTAATATTTTTTTTTTATTTGGCCTGGAAACCCCCCCCCTTTAATATGTTTAAATTTGGGTGTTCTTCTAAACCGTTTTTATTTTTTTTTTTTAATTTTTTTTTTTTTTTTTTTTTTTATTTGTTGTTTTTTTTTTTGTTTTTTTTAATTTTTTTTTTTTTGTTTTTGATTTTTTTTCCCTTCTTTTTTTTTTTTTATTTTTTTTTTTTTCCTCCTTTTTCTTTTTTTTTATCCTTTTTTTTCATTTTTTTTTATATTTTGTGTTTTTTTTTTTTTTTTTTTTTTTTTTCTTTTTTTTTTTTGTATTTTTTTTATTTTTTTTTTTTTTTTTTTTTTTTTTTTTTTTTTTTTTTTTTTTTTTTTTTTTTTAATTTTTTTGATTTTTTTGTTTTTTTATAATTTTTTTTTTTAATTTTTATTTTTTTTTATTTTTCATTCCCCAACAAATTCTTTAATATTTTTTGTTTTTTTATTTCTTTTTTTATTTTTTTTATAATTTTTTTTTAAATTTTGTTGGGGGGGGGGTGGTTTGTTAGGGGGGGGGAAAAACAAAAATAAATTAATTGAATGGGGGATGGAGGGGAAGGGTTGGTTTGTAAGTGTTGTTTTTTTGTTGTGGTTTTTCCAAAATTTTTTTTTTTTTTTTTTTTTTTTTTTTTTTTTTTTTTGGGGGGGAGGAAGGAGGTAGTCGGAGACCCGCCCATGGCTGTGCGTTGGAGTGTCTTTGCCTAGATGTCAGAGGGCGGCCCATGTTCCATCCAAGATGTATCGGCTTGGTGGCGCTACAACATCAACAAGCCGTTCGTTGTGGGGCTCGGTCTCGTTGGTCCGGTCGGCGGGCGCGCGCGCTCAAAAGATGACCTCGTCGGAATCGGCGTGCGACTATTTTTGTCGGCGGTGGGGGGGGTGACGGTGGGCGCCTCGGGCGGCGCCGCCACATGCCTGGGGCGGCGCACATGTTGCGCACCGCTCCGCCGCCCCCGCCGAGCGGCGCCGCCGGCAGCCGCCCAGAGCCGTGGCCGCCAGTGTCGGTGGCGGTGGTGGCGGCGAGGGTCGGGTGTTCGGACGACGCGGAGCGGCGGCGCGACCATGGTGACCTGCGCGCGGCACGTGTGGCTGTGGCTGTGGCTGGAGTTGGCGCTGGGGCTGGCGCCGGGCGGCGTCGAGTCGCAGCGCATCTTCCGGGAGGACAGACTAGGTAGGTGGCCGCAGGAGCCGATGGTGCTCGCCGGCACGTGCGCATTGGGTGCACACTGTGTCTGGGTCACACGCGTGACGTGCGTGACGCACGAAGAACGTTGGGGCTTGTATTGAGGTCGCAACACACACAGACACACACACGTACGGTGCAAACATACCCGTGTGTTTCTTGCATTGTTGCGCTTTTGTGGAGTGGCATGCTGTTGTAGTTATGTTAGTTATCTCGATATAAGATGGCTATTCATCCGGCGTTTTTATGCAAGGCGCACAATCCGCACATCACTTGCTGTTGACAACTCGAGTGCCTTGCCGGAAGTTGAATGAACTTGCGATCTCACACGTCGTGCCAACAACTGAGTCACCGCCTCTGTTCACATTCCCTGATACATGCCTTTAACGCGAGTCATCGTTGAGTCAACAATTATGGCCGTAGTTATTCCGGGAGCTGCAGATTAACGTGCTCTTTGTCTGCTTCAAAGCCCAGTGGCGGTGCATGTCTCGAAGTTTCCACGACGCAGTCTGCTGTTATAATTAGAAGCACCGCAATGCATGAATAGCGACCGCCCGAAAAATGCGAAATGCGAACGTGCATAGCTATAAATAAATGCGGAGTTCAATGGAAGGCGGGACAGATATTACCTGAGCCACGTCGGCTCCGTTGCTGTCGTTTAATTTTGTCTTTCGGCTGCTCCCTAATTAGTAGCGGTCGTCTGTCTGAAGCAGCGGGCGTTCTGCAAGCGATCCAACCAAATGAAATCTGGGGGAATGAGGCCTCCAGGAACCGTACCATCCTCAGAAACATATGGGAGGTCTGTGGGAATGAAACCATCAGGGGCCATCCTCAGAGGCAGATCAGTAGTGGCCAAGACGTACCATCATCAAATAAAAATCAGCGTTCTGGGAGTGAGGCCTTCAGGGAACATCCTCAGAGATATATCGGTGCTGGGCAAGCCGTACCACCACCAGAGACAGATCGGAAGTCTGTCTGGGAGAGTGAGGTCTCCAGGGACCGTATATCATCAGAGACAGATCGGTGCTGGACGAGCCGTACATAATCAGAGACAGATCAGAAGTCCAGGAGAGCGAGACCTCCAGGGATCGTATATCATCAGAGACAGATTGGTGCCGGCCCAGGGCTAGCGACGACTGGATAAAAACTAAGCCGTTCGTAATACATGCAGGTGTGAAGGAACTCTCAGAGCTTTGAACGGGACGGGTTGAAGGCCATTTTGAAGCATTTTCTTTCAATGCAACGCTGATGTTGAAACCTATCCAGGACTGGGGAAGGTAGGCAGCTCCTGACGTCATTCGCCGTTCTTATGCACCGGGTACTGGGCAAGGATTGCACACTGAACGTTTTATAGGTATATTAAGGCAATCGTGAAAATCAAGTCTTGCCACTTATGATGAAGGTGCGCTGTGAAAGATATAAATAATCATAATTGCATGCCACGTAGAGTGGAATGCACAACTATCTAACTAAAAGAAAACCAAATTATTTAGCGTTTATTGTTTTCTGATTGAATTTCACCGACGTATTGAGGAATGTCGTATGTAATTGACACTTCAAAGGACTGGGCAAGGCCGCCATTTCTTCTGATCGACAAATCTTTGATTTTAATTTCGGAAACGCTCATGTGTCAACAATCCGTTCCTTGTCGTCTTCTACATCAATGCAACTTCGTCCGATATTATGTCTCAAAGCATGCATCACACCATAGTTCATTCTAATATTTGTGACTTGATACGTTCACTGGTGGGTGCAGACCATCCTGTTAGAGCTGCCACCCTCACTATGCTTGGATGCCCTCCTTCCTGCCAGCCCCCACCTACACCCGAACAACACTGAGTATTTTACGGGACCCGACCTCACTTAGAAGCCAAAGAGTGACAGCTCAACTTTCTCTCACACGAAAATTCGCCGTCCGTCATCTGACCTCAGAACTTATTTTGGCCTCGTACCTACACGAAACACCGGAAATGGAGCACAGACCACGGTGAAGATTGCGACCATGAACAGGTATGACATATTTCTTTGTTTCAATACTATTGATATTTGGTGATTTCGACGGCAAAAATGACAAGTCGTTTGTCTGTGTCGCTTTTTACCCCTCCGTGGCCCTGGTGGAAAGGGTCGCCTATCTGTCACCAAACACCACACACAAACAACACCCCCCAACAAACACCAAAAAACACCCCCAAAAAAAAACACCAACACAAACACCCACACAACAAACCAACAACCCCACAACAACCCCCAAACACACCCCACCACCCACCAAACCCCCACCCAAAAAACCACCCACACCACCCCCAAAAACAACACCCCCAAACAAAAAAAACCAAACAACACCACAAAACCCACACCCAACCCCCCAAACCACAACAAAACAAAACCAAACCAAACCACCAACAAAAAACCACCACCCACCAACCAAACCACAAAAAACCAAACAAACAACCACCCCACCCAACAAACCACACCCCCACAAAACCCCACCCCCAAAACCAAAACACCCAACACCCACAACAAAACAACCCCCCAAAAAACAAACCACCACAAACAAAACACAAAAACCAAAACAACAAACCCAAAAAAAAAAAAAAAACAACCACCCCACCACACACACACAACAACCACCCCAACCCCACACCCAACCAACAAACCACACAAAACACAAAACCACTCACAAAAATATACTACTACAAAAAAACAAAACAACCAAACCCACAACCAAACACCAAAAAACCCAACAACCAAAACAAACCAACCAAACACCAAACCCCCCCCACACCAACCTTGTCTTGCTCATGGTGAAGTGGATATACTTTTGACCGCAGAAATCTCACTTCAGCTCGAACCACTTGCCTGTTCTTGTCATGCACAGAGGCGACGGATGCAAGGTTGTTGCCATACCAAGTTGAGCTTAGTGCACCGCAGTATCCACTTCTGTTCATTCCAGTAGCTTCAGTAACACCCGAGCCGGCCGAAGAGACCTCTTCCGAGGGCATGGCCTCACCGTTGTGGTAAATGCTGATAGCACCGTACCAGGGCTCCGCGCCATTCAAAGGGCGCGCCGAAGCTCCTTGCCGTCTAAGTAACTCCTCGCAGCAACGCAAATATGGTTAACTGTACATCGCGTGACCCCTTATCTGAGCGAGAACTGTTCTAGATAAAGTCTCAACATTTGGTATTACTTAGTGAAGGTGAACTTCCAGTAATTTTTATTTCCTCTAACCCAAAATAATATTCTCAATCCAGCACAGTCTCTGCTAATCTCAGTCTCAGCGTGCATCTGCTAACCATGGCATCGACCACATGCGTCTTGGGGCGCCCGTCGAAAACACTCGGCCGCCAGTTTGGCTGCGAGCAGTTTGGAAGACACCACAGCTCGGCGCCGTTCGGAAAGGCCGTCAGTCTGGACAAGGGCGGCGGTCAGCGGCCGGGGGGGGGGGGGTAGCGATGCCAACTGCGCCGGACCGGCCGGCGCTGGCCGCGCCTGGCCGTGCCGACAGCTCGGTCCGAGCCGAGCCGAGCCAACAGCCGCGTCACCAGCGCGGCGGCGTTCTCGGCCGGCTGTTTACTCTGGGAAAAGCCGTGGGAACGCGGACGGCGGCGCCGGCTGCTGCGAAATCCCGCCAGAATTACCCGCCGATCCGCCAGAGGCTGTGTGTGTGTGTATTTACGCCGCAGAGCGACGAGGGGCGGTGGCGTGGAGTGAGGAGAGCGGCAGCGTTGGTCCGATGTGCTTCTTCCGAGGCTGCACGCACCCTCGAAGACTCGTCGGATACCGCACTAAGTCGGCTGACATTGATTGCTTTTCTTTCCATTTCCTGTCAAACCGCTACCGCTCGTTGAAATGTATTTCGTCGGGAAGATAAATATATTCACACGACCTGGACAAGAACGAAAACAAACCGTGTGTTGTATTTGCGTAGTCTCAACAGCATCAGGTGTGTGGATGTGGCTGTAGAATGCTATAGACATCACATCTAATCTATATCGTAAGCACGAATGGCATTGACTTACAAGTGTATGTCTTTGAAATCGACGCCTGCGTCTGTGTCTGTGTCTGTGTCTGTGTCTGTGTCTGTGTGTCTGTGTCTGTGTCTGTGTCTGTGTCTGTGTGCGTGCGTGCGTGCGTGCCTGTGTGCTGTGCGTGCGTGTGTCTGTGTCTGTGTGCGTGCGTGCGTGCGTGCGTGCGTGCGTGCGTGCGTGCGTGTGTGCGTGTGTGTGTGTGTGTGCGTGTGTGTGTGTGTGTGTGTGTGTGTGTGTGTGTGTGTGTGTGTGTGTGTGTGTGTGTGTGTGCGTGCGTGCGTGCGTGCGTGCGTGCGTGCGTGCGTGGTGCGTGCGTGCGTGTGTGCGTGTGTGTGGTGTGTGTGTGTGTGTGTGTGTGTGTGTGTGTGTGTGTGTGTGTGTGTGTGTGCGCGTGTGTGGGTGTGTGTGTGTGTGGCCAGCCTGCCACCGTGTTGATGAAGTGGGCCGTTCGACGCCCGTGTGCGTATGTTGTGTTGTGTTGTGTTTGGCTGTTCGATGTCTGTTAGTGGTTAAATATCGTGGCATGAGCTTTGATACCCAAGAGGATCAGAGGAACATTGATTGATCCTCTTGAGGATCAGAGGAACATTGATTTGTCAGCAACTCTTAGGCATAACCTCCCATGGCATTTTAGCAATAACAGATATTTATGGACGTTTTTGGATGCGGTATTTGGCACTTCTCCATCCATTGCGTGGCTCAGATCTTAGTGTTAGCATTCGTGTCCAACTAATCCATGAACGTTCCCAACCAAAACGAGATTTGAGCAGGTGCTTAACTCACACTAAGCGGAACCGATTGCTGTCCTCCTGACTCCTGTTTCCTGAGTCCGTTAGTCATCCCGACTCCTGAGGCAGTTGCATGGACTGTCGTAGGCTGCACACGTAAACCCAGCTCGATTGCAACTTCCATGTACCTATATTGCAGATTCCCTGTACCTGTATTGCAGCTTCCATTTACCTGTATTGCAGATTCCCGGTACCCACATTGCAGCTTCCCTGCACCTGTGTTACAGCTTTCATCAACATGTATTGTAGCTTCCTAGTACCTGTATTTGAGCTTCCCTCGACCTGTGCTGCAACTTCCCCGGACCTCAATTGCCGCTTCTCTGCATCTGTATTGCAGTTGACTGGTGCTCTGGTTTCGTATGCACCGAAGAACAAAGAACAGAGTAAGCAAAGCATTCGGCACATGATATAGGGTCAATATAGAAGTTTAATACTGCAAGTATGATGCAATGGCTAGGAGCGAGACAGTGGACAGCATGGTTTTTGATGCGGTTGCTCGGGCTGCTTTCCACAAATAAATGTTTATTTATGGCAGTGGCTTCTGACGAACTGCCCAGACTCCGACATTCTTCTCTCGGGCGCGAGTTTTGCCAGACAAAGCGCCAGTGCGGGCGCGAGCCGGCAGATGATATCTGGAGTCCGACCGAGCAGCCATCCGTCCAGACGTCGCGTCGGCTCGGGTTCCGCATTGTGCGCCACATCTGGCGTGCGTCTGCGCACGGTAGCGGCAGCGGCGGCGGCGGAGTCGGCGGCAGCGGCGGCGGCGGCGACAGCGGCAGCAGCGGCGGCAGCGGCGAGCGGCAGCGGCAGCGACAGCGAGCGAAGCGAGCGGCAGCGACAGCGGCAGCGGCGGCGAGCGGCGGCAGCACAGCGACAGCGACAGCGACAGCGGCAGCGGCAGCGGCAGCGGCAGCGACAGCGGCAGCGGCAGCGGCAGCGGCAGCGACAGCGGCAGCGGCAGCGGCAGCGACAGCGGCGGCGGCGGCAGCGGCAGCGGCAGCGGCAGCGGCAGCGGCAGCGGCAGCGGCTCGGTGACCCTCTGTGGCTCCGAGCGCGCCGCGCGCCGCCGACCCAGCTGGCCGTCGGCCAGGGCGGGGCAGGCCTGCCGTCGGCATCCCGCCGACCGGTGCGTCACGAGCCGGCGCCGAGTTAAGTCGTCACGCGGCCCGGCTGTCATGTTGTGCGTCGTCGGCACGGCTGTAACATGCCGGGGGAGGGGCCACGACACGGTACCGGGGAGTGCAGGGGGTCGTGGTGCGAGCTGGAGTGGGCGTGGGGAAGCTGTCGCGTGGGCTGGCGATGTCCTGCTACCGGGTGGTGGGACCCGACGTGGCTCCCTCGACGCTGGTACTGACGTTTCGGTGTCGGAAGAACGCGGGAGTAGCCGTAGTCGGGGCACGTGCTCTCTGTAATTATCGGACGTCAGCGCTCCCACTGGCGGATCGAAGTGGGGACGCTTGCAATAAATGCGGAGGATGAATGTCCACAATTTTGTTTCCTATATCCAACATAACGTCCAGGGCCATTCCAAGGAAATATGGGCCTAAGGCTGAAACCAGCCGCCTACCTAAACATAACATCTCCAACATTTTCTCTGGAAGTTCCTGGTCCTGTTGTGTGTCCAGTTGGGGTCTCCAGAATGTGGAACGTGAAAAAAAAAACTTCATTCCTTCCAACATTTGGGTAATTATGCCTTTCCTCGGTACTAATCACCGAGATTGTTCCGCTGATCCGGCGCGATCATCCCTCCCTCGTATCAGGGCTGGTAGCACTGAGGGCACCACCAGTAGCTACTCTCCCTCGTGTCCGGGTGGGTGCTCCCGGCTGCATCACTCAGGAGCTGCGCGTGGCGCCCACCAGACCGACCGCCGAGGGTGCTCCGCAGGGGAAGGGGGACCCCGTCACCCTGGTCTCGCCCGCGGCGTTCCGGGAACCGGAGAGGAGCTCCGATGTGCGGCAGTTCTGAGAACACCACGTGTCGCCGACGATCCGGTGAGCATGAACCTCCGTCGAAGGCGAAACCAAGCTGGCAGCCCCGGCTTTGTGGGACTCGGAAAACGATCCGGTCTGGGAACAGGCACGCGATGTGACTGGCTATCCTGATGTGCCTAGCCTGCTATCCGTTGGGTTGTTCGCTTTTGTCTCCCCTGATCTTGACGAGATCCCTTGGATGTTTTGCTGCCCGTCTCCGTGACGAGGTCAGCTTCCGGTGTTGGCTTTAGTAGTCAAATTAGGCAGTCTACTGACAGCTGATGCTGATGATATGCTGGACTAATAGCTGATGTTTCAACTGGCCGGCCGCCGTCTGCCTATCGTGTTACCTGATGCGGCGCGCTGAGCTGCTGAGTCAGCGGATGTGTGCCGATGGTCGGCCGATGGCCCCTACTCACTTCCGCCGGGTGTGGCGGGTTACGTGGCATTACCCCCCCCCCCCCCCCCTCCTCACTTCCGCCGGGTGTGGCGGGTTACGTGCTTACGTGGCATTACCCCCCCTCACTTCCGCCGGGTGTGGCGGGTTACGTGGCATTACCCCCCTCCTCACTTCCGCCGGGTGTGGCGGGTTACGTGGCATTACCCCCCTCCTCACTTCCGCCGGGTGTGGCGGGTTACGTGGCATTACCCCCCCCTCCTCACTTCCGCCGGGTGTGGCGGGTTACGTCATTACCCCCCTCCTCACTTCCGCCGGGTGTGGCGGGTTACGTGGCATTACCCCCCCCATCCTCACTTCCGCCGGGTGTGGCGGGTTACGTGACATTACCCCCCCTCCTCACTTCCGCCGGGTGCCACTCCCCGGGTGTGGCGGGTTACGTGCATTACCCCCCCCACTCCGCGGGTGTGGAGGGTTGCGGGTACGTGGCATTACCCCCCTCCTCACTTCCGCCGGGTGTGGCGGGTTACGTGGCATTACCCCCCCGACACCCCCCCTCCTCACTTCCGCCGGGTGTGGCGGGTTACGTGGCATTACCCCCCTCCTCACTTCCGCCGGGTGTGGCGGGTTACGTGACATTACCCCCCCCTCCTCACTTCCGCCGGGTGTGGCGGGTTACGTGGCATTACCCCCCCCCTCCTCACTTCCGCCGGGTGTGGCGGGTTACGTGGTATTACCCCCCTCCTCACTTCCGCCGGGTGTGGCGGGTAACGTGGCATTACCCCACCCCTCCTCACTTCCGCCGGGTGTGGCGGGTTACGTGGCATTACCCCCCCTCCTCACTTCCGCCGGGTGTGGCGGGTTACGTGGCATTACCCCCTCCTCACTTCCGCCGGGTGTGGCGGGTTACGTGGCATTACCCCCCCCTCCTCACTTCCGCGGGTGTGGCGGGTTACGTGCATTACCCCCCCTACTCGCCGGGGGAGGTTACGTGGCATTATCCCCCCCCCTCTCCAGAGAAGGCTGCGCGGCCGGTAACGGCCAGAGCGTAGTACTGATTGGGTATCCCTAGGGACATCCAATCAGTATTTATTTATCCCTTGGGATGTCGGTTTGGTGCGGACAACGGACCCGATTGGATGGAGTTTGGTGAAACAAACGTGCGCGGACCGGATAGTAAATTGCCTCTCCAACTTGTGCCCAGGAAGCAAAAATCGAGCAAAGCAATTATATTTTCTTCTGTTTTTTCAAGCACAACGCTAACTAATGAAAAAATAGGGCGTCGGTAGCTCAGTGGTTAAACAGACTTCTGGCAAGCCACAGGTACGGGGTTCGATTCCCCGCGATGCCCGCCCTTCCTGCCAGGGTGAGAGGCAGGGGACGCTGTATGGCCTCAGCTGCTGGGGGCGTCGTAAAGCCACAATACAATCCTAACTAATGAAATTATGAGATTCCGCTAATGTTGATTGTCCACAAGACAAGTGATGTGAAAATACGTGATGCCACTAATCTGCAACTACACAGTCGTACTCGTGCTTGAAGGCACCTTTAATGCTAACCACATGCAAGGGCATCCTGAGCTGAATGCATTCCATTGCTCTATGCAGTTCCAGTCATCGTCAAACTTGTATGTAATCCAGCTGGCTGCCATTACACACTGTCACCAATGACCGTATAACGGATATGCTACCTACTGTCGCATTCAGCTACCCACCCATTCGACCTGCAGCTGCTTTCTTACCTAAAGGCGCCCGGTATGAATATATGGAGTATATAGTCCCATCCCACAGATGAAGTGTGTCCAATGGAACTCTTAGCTTACGATGAGAAGACATAATCCAGTCATCTCATCAATGCAGACAGAATGAAGAGTGCAGTGGAAGGTGAGCACACAGGACTAAGTGATACTAATCCGCAGTGTAAACCCGGCCCGGGCAGGGGTCAGTACCATGTAACCCGCCACACCAGGCCCGGTCAGGGGTCAGTACCATGTAACCCACCACACCCGGCCCGGTCAGGGGAGCAGTACCATGTAACCCACCACACCCGGCCCGGACAGGGGAGCAGTACCATGTAACCCACCACGCCATGTCCGGGCAGGGGAGCAGTACCATGTAACCCACCACACCACGTCAGGGCAGGGGAGCAGTACCATGTAACCCGCCACACGTCAGGGCAGGGGAGCAGTACCATGTAACCCTTCACACCATGTCAGGGCAGGGGAGCAATGCCATGTAACCCGTCACACCCGAACTGGACAGGGTGAGCAGTACCATGTAACGCCATGTCAGGGCAGTGGAGCAGCAACATGTAACCCGCCACACCCGGCCAGGACAGGGTGAGCAGTACCATGTAACCCACCACACCCGGCTCGGGGGCAGGGGAGCAGTACCATGTAACCCGCCACACCCGGCCCGGGCAGGGGAGCAGTACCATGTAACCCACCACACCCAGCCCGGACAGGGGAGCAGTACCATGTAACCCACCACACCCGGCCCGGGCAGGGAGCAGTACCATGCAACCTTTCACACCATGTCAGGGCAGGGGAGCAGTACCATGTAACCCGCCACACCATGTCAGGGCAGGGGAGCAGTACCATGTAACCCGCCACACCCGGTCCGGGCAGGGGAGCAGTACCATGTAACCCACCACACCCGGCCCGGGCAGGGGAGCAGTACCATGTAACCCTTCACACCATGTCAGGGCAGGGGAGCAGTACCATGTAACCCGCCACACCATGTCAGGGCAGGGGAGCAGTACCATGTAACCCGCCACACCCGGTCCGGGCAGGGGAGCAGTACCATGTAACCAACCACACCCGGCCCGGACAGGGGAGCAGTACCATGTAACCCGCCACACCCTGTCCGGGCAGGGCAGTACCATGTAACCCGCCACGCCCTGTCCACGTCAGGGCAGGGGCAGTACCATGTAACCCTTCACACCATGTCAGGGCAGGGGAGCAGTCCAAAACCCGCCACACCAGTCAGGGTGGGAGCAGTCCAGAACCACACACCCTACCGGGCAGGGACATACACCCGCCACACCATGTCAGGGCATGGGCAGTCCATGTAACCCGCCACACCATGTCAGGGCAGGGAGCAGTACCATGTAACCCGCCACACCACGTCAGGGCAGGGGAGCAGTACCATGTAACCCGCCACACCCGGAGGGGAGCAGTACCATGTAACCCGCCACACCCTGTCCGGGCAGGGGAGCAGTACCATGTAACCCGCCACACGTCAGGGCAGGGGAGCAGTACCATGTAACCCGCCACACCACGTCAGGGCAGGGGAGCAGTCGACGGCTGGCCATCGACTCACACATGCTGTCTGGTCAGCTAAGCGTGCTGTGTGTTGTACTGCTGCCCGCCAGTGAGCGGCCGGCAAGTTGGAGCACATATAGCTACCATTTGACTACCTAATTTGATGCCAAAGCCACCGCCAGAAGCTAATTTCGCGACACTTTCAGCCTGTTGGCAACAAAAAGTTTCTGGGAGTTCGTAAAAAGAAAGTTCCTGGGAGTACGAGTTCTGCGAACTCGTGAAAGCTTGTGCGCTTTTGTCGATGGCTCAATTGTACTTATGAACACTCAGCGCTAATTGCCAGTTAAAGTACACCTAAAGTTAAAGTGCGCCTAAAGTTAAAGTACACCTAAAGTTAAAGTACACCTAAAGTTAAAGTACACCTAAAGTTAAAGTACACCTAAAGTTAAAGTACACCTAATGTTAAAGTATACCTCAAGTTAAAGTACACCTAAAGTTAAAGTACACCTAATGTTAAAGGACACCTAAAGTTAAAGTACACCTTAAGTTGAAGTACACCTAAAGCCTCCCAAGCGCCAGTTCGGCCCTAACTTTATGCAACGTTTTTATGTAGGCCTCTTAGGAGTGAGAAGGGTGGGGATTTCGTCTCGTGTCCGTTTCAAAACCAGTAGAGGAAGCCTGCAGAAACGAGGGCCGAGGAATCGATCCATCCTTATTCTGAGAGATCGGTCTCAGCTTTTTGTCATTAGGGAACAGACCCAATACAAAGTCGGTCGTTACAGGATAATGCACAATAAGAAGCTAAAGTAATTATCTTGATAGTATCAGGAGTCTTAAAAGCTGGGAGGGGTTAAGTTGGGTCAAAGTGACCTGCTGCTTGCTGGGGAGGACAGCAGTATAATAATATATCGTGAAATCGCACAGCCTTTACTCTGGGATTCTTATATCCAGTGTCATGGTGTCAATATTTCATATTCACATGTCATTGAAGTTGATGCGGTTTCCCTCGGTTAGTTTGTCCTAGGGTTCGACATTATGCCCTTTTGCCATCCCAGCATTGCTGCATAGATCGTGGCCACTGAACGGCCAAGATGAAAATATCACAGCTGTCACCCATTTAAAATTGAATTCAGCAGGCTGTCACTGAAGCATTTTCCTTGCATGAGAGCATTCCAAGAGAAAAGCATTCGGAATAGCGTTGTGGACACAGTCAAGCATGTGCTCATCGCTGCGACACATGCGATACACGAGCGGCTTTCTGTCCGACAAACCGCTGACATCGCTCCCGTGGCCTCGATGCCCGCGGGCTCTGAGGTGGTGTCAGTGTCTGCGTGACGTCGATGCCCGCGGGCTCGGAGGTGAAGTCAGTGCTCCCATGACCTCGATGCCTGCGGGCTCGGAGGTGCAGTCAGTGCTCGGACTGTAGGATGTGAAGAGAAATACTCGTGCGTCATCAACATCTGAGAAATGCTCACTTATATCACCGCTGCGCGTCGCTTGCCAATCTTAACACCTGTGTCACTGATCACCTATCTTGAACTCTCCGCTCTGTGGTGTTTTTTACTCCTCGATCTTATGACGCTGCTTCTGGTGTTGGTGTAACTTGTGTAGCCTAAGCTTTGCGTCAGCCGCTCTATTAGCAGCGTTCTGATCTTTTAGCAGCGTCCTGACATCATCTTTTCCGGTATTATTTTCCGCTTATCGATACATTGGCGATGATGACCTCAGTCCTGGGCGGTGACTTACGTTCCCAGCGCGCTGAAATCCGGGACAAAATAATATTATTCCGCGCAAATTGTCGTTTTATATTTTTTTTCACACCCACCCACGCTTGTGTTCAGCATAATTGACTGGTAGCGTTCACAGTGTTTTTCGTATCGTTCTGATCGTAACCCACCTCTAAGCGGTAATTCGGCTCTTCTCTGCTGCGCCCTGACGGTCACATTTATCCTGTTCCGACGCTCCTCTTCGCATCGTTCTTACTATAGTCCATCTCTCCTCTATTCCGGTCCTCCTGTCCTCTCTGTGATGTTCTGATTATATTCCACCTCTTCTTTGCTCCGGTCACCTTGTTTGTGACGTTCTGACTATAGTCCACCTTTCATCTGTTCCAGCGCTCCTATCCTGTCTGAGACGTTCTGACTATAGTCCACCTCTTCCTTGCTCCGGTCATCTTGTCTGTGACGTTCTGACTATAGTCCACCTCTTACCTGTTGCAGCGGTCCTGTCCTGTCTGAGACGTTCTGACTATAGTCCACCTCTTCCTTGCTCCGGTCATCTTGTCTGTGACGTTCTGACTATAGTCCACCTCTTCTTTACTCCGGTCATTTTGTTTGTGACGTTCTGACTATAGTCCACCTCTCATCTGGTCTGGCCATCCTATCCTGTCTGCGATGTTCTGATTATATTCCACCTCTTCTTTACTCCGGTCATTTTGTTTGTGACGTTCTGACTATAGTCCACCTCTCATCTGGTCTGGCCATCCTATCCTGTCTGCGATGTTCTGATTATATTCCATCTCTTCTTTGTTCCGGTCATTTTGTCTGTGACGCTCTGACTATAGTCCACCTCTTATCTGTTGCAGCGCTCCTATCCTGTCTGTGACGCTCTGGCTATAGTCCACCTCTTCTTTGTTCCGGTCATCGTCTCTGTGACGTACTGACGTCCACCTCTGATCTGTTCCAGCGCTGCTCTCTGGAACGCTGCGCACGTTCCAGGTGGCCTCTTGCGATGGCGAGCACATGCGGCTACAGTGTCCAGCCGGCACCACCATCTCCATCAAGCTGGTGCAGTACGGCCGCCTTGCCTCGAAGCCGGACATTTGCGGCCATCCCAGTGACATGCAGCGTTTCAACTCCACCGACTGCCTGGACAGGAATGCACTCAAGGTTAGTGAAACTGGCTGGCAGCGGAGAGGCAGAGAGAGAGATAGGAAGAGAGAGAGAGAGAGAGAGAGAGAGAGAGAGAGAGAGAGAGAGAGAGAGAGAGAGAGAGAGAGAGGGAGGGAGAGAGAGAGAGAGAGCAGAGGTGCAGAGGAGAGGGAAATAGGAAGCCTGAGTTGGATGCTAACCAATGCTCAACAATCATTGCTATTAGAAGAGGATATCGTATCGGTCATCTCCACCCAACGGTCATGACACATGCTAACGAGGAGCTTCATATCTGACGTGCGCAGTGGTTTTGTTTGTATGCATGCATCAGCGGTGGCAAATTCACCCTCAATGTTGGCTTTTCCTCCGAATGATTTCAAATTTTAGCATGCGACCCTATGAATTGTACCCCAATCCATTTCGGGCTGCTGATTGCCTCTATGTATCCGCTACCCATAATTTCCAGAAATCAACACCCGTAGTCGTACGTGTGCGTTCGCTACGCGATTTTTTATATCTCTCGTTGGCGTTCCATGTTCGTAAGCATAATGCCTCACTGGTTTGACTCGCACAGCCGATGGCTGTCCGCCTACGCTTCTGTACGTGATGACGCTCTGAACATATCAGCTCGCCAACCTTTCTGGCCGAGGAAAACGTCTGACCGTTCTTGCTTTCCCCATCCTTTTACGTTACCTTACCTATGAGAAATGGCGGGTGTTGGTGAGTGCGTGCGTGTCAGATTCAAACGAGTGCCGGCTACATCCAAGAAGCGCATTAGGAACTCTGGTTCTGACCACGTGACAGATGCAGCGGTGCCTCGTACCGTTTCCTACATCCTTGAGCTACACTTCCGGCGTGCATATCGTGGGAGCGGATGTTGACCTGGTGACCTGCCGCCAGGTGGTGATAGCGGCGTGCGGAGGGAGGAGTAGCTGTCAGCTGTACACATCGCCGACCACCTTCGGAGTCGACCCGTGTCCGCATGTCCGCAAATTCGTCGAGGTGCTCTACAAATGCAGGCCCAGTAAGGAATGTCACCGACGAAAAAGATAATGCCTGTGTCCAAGTCACATCAGACGAAAAAGTACGTTGGCTGTGATCGTAAGCTTCCTGCTTTTTAAGACCAGCTATTACAAATGAGGCCATAGGCTGATGCACTCGTCCTTCAGCTGGTAGACAAAGTACAAACTTGGGCGGCCGATCATAATGCTTTGGAGAAGCCCATAGCCTTGCTACGCTGTGGCCTAGGACGGTGCGACTTTCATCGAAAGGTGTCCTAATGCCAAAATATTGTCCGGATAATCGACTCAACCTAACTAGGTGTGTTTCCGTGTGTAACGTTTTTCTGCAACTGCGCAAACATTGCACATTAAAAAAATATACAAATATGGAGAAAGAGCGCCACCATGTATCTGCAATCAGCAGTTGCATCAGTATGCCCTCGGTGAGTTTGACTACTCAATACAACGCCAGCTTGTATGCAACCACACTTAGCTACGTACACAGTCCTAGCGTTCTGTTAGCGTAATCGAACCCATAAAAGAGTTGTTTTGTACTTGTTTATGGGGCAAGAAACATGAACCGATGTCCCACATGTGCTGCTGAACTGTATGCGTTTCGAAGTTGTCTTCTGCCAACTATCTTTGTTCAATGCATATCAATTTTGGTAACATTACGAGAAATTGTAACGCTGGAACTTGTAATGCTCTAATTGTGTGCCTACAATAATATTAAACCACTTACGTATGAGAAATGATGCCATGAAGCTCACGCGAAAATACAACCTGTGTGAATGTGACCAGCACGCACCGTTTTCTTGCCTGCTTTTTTTAAATATAATATCCTGATAGTACCCTGCATTCCTGCAAGCTACCACAAACCACGTTTTTCGTCGTCGCAAAATGTCTCAATGGTGTTCGATGCATCCCAATAGGTGTTGCTGGCTGAATTTTTTTTTCGTGATGAAAATTCCTCCCTTACTGCTGTTGTGAAATTTTCAAACAGAGCAGTGTGTTCTGCATAACTGCCAGACATGCCAAACGGGACCGAGTTTTTCCTGAAGCGAATGGGGAAAAATTATTTGTATGACGCCTGTTGTGTAGGAGAGACCGGGTCTAGTTGCTACAATATTAGTGAAACTTTAAATAGCTCATTATTTTGGAAGGATAGCAAGGAGATAGCCACACATATGTTAAACCTAAACCTTCTAGTATCATCCCCCCAAATTATTTTTGTCGTAGTATCCTCTGGCAATTCCACCAGAGCCAAACATCGCGCAACTACCGGTCCACTGACTTACCACGCTATATGGGTAAGTTGTTACTAATGATAGGGTAAGTTGATAAAATGTAAGTTTGATAAAACGTATTATTTTTAGGTGACTTCATGTTACGCTATCTGAAAGGTCCGTGTTTCAACTTTACAGTAAAAATACTGTTTTGAGTCCTGGCTCACCATACCATAGATCATGGTATATAAAATGTATTGAAAGCGCAAGCTTTCAAAAACCTTTTCCTTCGTTCAGTCTTTTTCGTCAGATGATAAATTCCCGTCGAAATATTGAATAAGATTATCTTGAAGCAATTTTAGGAAACACCATCATACAACTTCGCAATTATATGGTTACTTTATTCCATTACCAGCCCACAGCACGTTGAAGCAGGTGGAGGTTGACACAGGGTGATTAGGCTGATGCAAGCTGTATCAATTTACCCGCTAACATGCTGCTGTATGCTGTAGCAAATAAAACATTGCGAGTACACTGTAGCGGCGAACGATAAAATCATGTCAACGTTGCAAAGCTGAGAGAACATGGTAGTGATAAGAGAAACCTATAAACTAGAAAGCGGGCGTACAATTAGAGATTAATTGAGAAGCACAGACATTGAAATTTTGCTTTTGACCCAAAAACGTGCCACATTGTCATCACTCCGAAGTCGCGGGTCGAAAGGACTTGAGCTTGTTCTTGCCGCGAGAAGAGGATGCCCATAGCAGCATGTGGTAGCTATGGCAACCTGTTTTATACTTTTAGAGAAAATAATGTTGGATCAACCATCCTGTGTATCATATAGCCCTGGTTCCCCTATAAGTAAGCCTGGTTATTCAACACAGCCGTTCTTATTCGTGATGTCTCAGGATCAGTCAACATTTTATGGGTCGCGCAGCCAGTGATGTGGCAAGCTAAGCCGCCGTCAGCCTGCGTGCTTTCTTACCGGCTCGCTGTAAGTCATCTACATAGGCACCAGTGCATAGTGCATAATCCATCCAAAATACACCCATTCAAAATAAACGCATTGCATACAACTTTCGAACGCTTATACTGAATGCAGATGTGACTCAATTGAAAGTTTTCAATAAACATAGGCTAGTGGAAGCACTCACAACTTTAGAATATAGAAAGGTAGAGGAGGGAGGGTGCAATCACTTTTTGTTAGGCATATATGCAGTTGAAGGTCCGGTGCCAGCGAACTATGTCACCGTGTCGGACAACGGTTGAGTCGGGCGGTGGTGCCAGCGCGTGTCTACGTACCATGACCGGTGGGGTAGGTATGATGCCACCATCCCACAGGCGTGCGATCGCGAGGCACTGGTGCCACATGTACCTGCAGTACGTCACAGCAGTGAAAGGGCAGATACAAAAACAATCCCAGGACGCTTGTATCTAGTCACCGACCATTGCAGTTTTCGTGATTTCTGCCCATCTGAATACAATGGCAGGTCTATAATAAAGTAATCCTGGAGCGTTGGCGCATCGAAAACCGTGGCATCTGATAAAATTATAGGGTTCCGAGAGTTGCGTTCCTTAGACTCATGTTTTATCTTCACGAACGGCTTTCAATTCCATGTCATTTCGCCATTAAATTAACTCGTATCTTCGATAAAAGATTGATGTCCGCGTATTTACTGCGGACCCTATATACCTTTAGTAATCTGATGCATTATCAGCGCCACCATGGTGGCCTCAGAAAGGAAGATAAAGGGGTGGCGGAAAGCTAGTGCCAAAGAGGGAAAATATTGGCGTCGAGCAGTTGTCATTTGGAAAGTGAGGACAATTCTGCCTTATCATGGTCGGGAGGTGGGGATGGAGTGAACTACCTCATATGCGCACGGATGTCTTCATCACTGGCTAAATCCGACAGCTTAGCGTCCATGGCGCTGCCCCCGGCCTGTACGTACCTTCCTCCTGTCACTTTCATCGTAATTATATTCAGTAGGTGAGTTCATTGTGCACTGTTGTGGAACTCTTGAAGCTAGCTACGTCGCTCAAATATCTGCGGTCCCGTGATTCATGTCCATTTCCATTTCGTGGTGGCCAAATCCGTTATATATCCGCTATACAGTACCGTTCATGCTGAATAAGTCGGCTATGCTGCACCGACACAGCTGTTCGCGAATTACCCCCGGCTTTTTCGTCTGGCTATCGAGCGTGCGGCCCAATACCGCAGTCGGAAGCTCGGGCCCGCTTCGTCTGAGCCGTCGGCCGCATCCGACTCAGCCCCGACACCGTGCGGCCGCCTCCGACACGGCGTCTCGACACCGTGCGGCCGCCTCCGACACGGCCTCGACACCGTGCGGCCGCCTCCGACTCGGCGTCTCGACACCGTGCGGCCGCCTCCGACGCGGCGTCTCGACACCGTGCGGCCGCCTCCGACCGGCGCCCCAAACCCGGCCGCCCGACGGCGCCCGACACCTGCGGCCGCCACAATGCACGGGCGAATCGCCGCACAGCGAGCCCACACAGCCGAACGCCGCCACAGCCGACACCGGCGGCCGCCGACCGGCCGACACCGTGCGGCCGCCCGACACGGCCGACACCGTGCGGCCGCTCCGACCGGCGTCGACACCTGCGGCCGCCTCCGACAGGCCGACACCGTGCGGCCGCCCCGACACGGCGTCTCGACACCGTGCGGCCGCCTCCGACACGGCTCACACCGTGCGGCCGCCCGACCGGCGTCTCGACACCGTGCGGCCGCCTCCGACGCGGCGTCTCGACACCGTGCGGCCGCCTCCGACTCGGCGTCTCGACACCGTGCGGCCGCCTCCGACACGGCCTCGACACCGTCGGCCGCCTCCGACAGGCCTCGACACCGTGCGGCCGCCTCCGACGCGGCGTCTCGACACCGTGCGGCCGCCTCCGACGCGGCGCCTCGACACCGTGCGGCCGCCTCCGACACGGCGTCTCGACACCGTGCGGCCGCCTCCGACACGGCGTCTCGACACCGTGCGGCCGCCTCCGACACGGCGTCTCGACACCGTGCGGCCGCCTCCGACACGGCCTCGACACCGTGCGGCCGCCTCCGACGCGGCGTCTCGACACCGTGCGGCCGCCTCCGACTCGGCGTCGACACCGTGCGGCCGCCTGACCGGCCCGACACCGTGCGGCCGCTCCGACACGGCGTCTCGACACCGTGCGGCGCCCGACACGGCCTCGACACCGTGCGGCCGCCTCGACGGCCTCGACACCGTGCGGCCGCCCCGAAGGCCGACACCACGGCCGCCTGACGGCCGACACCGTGCGGCCGCCTGACACGGCGTTCGACACTGCGGCGCCCGAACGCCACACGTGGGCCGCCCAGCGACACGCGGCCGCCGCCGGCCACCGCGCCCCACAGCCACACGCCCGCCGACCGTTGACACCGGCGGCCGCCCGACTCGGCGTCGACACCGTGCGGCGCTCGACACGGCCTCGACACCGTGCGGCCGCCTCCGACGCGGCGTTTCGACACCGTGCGGCCGCCTCCGACTCGGCGTCTCGACACCGTGCGGCCGCCTCCGACACGGCGTCTCGACACCGTGCGGCCGCCTCCGACGCGGCGCCCCGACACCGTGCGGCCGCCTCCGACTCGGCGTCTCGACACCGTGCGGCCGCCTCCGACACGGCCTCGACACCGTGCGGCCGCCTCCGACACGGCGTCTCGACACCGTGCGGCCACCTCCGACAGGCCCGACACCTGCGGCCGCCTCCGACACGGCCGACACGGACGGCCGCCTCACGCGGCGTTTCGACACCTCGGCCGCCTCCGACCGGCGTCTCGACACGTGCGGCCGCCTCCGACACGGCCGACACCGTGCGGCCGCCCCGACCGGCGTCTGACACCGTGCGGCCGCCTCCGACACGGCCTCGACACCGGACGGCCGCCTCCGACCGGCTTTCGACACCGTGCGGCCGCCTCCGACGCGGCGTCTCGACACCGTGCGGCCGCCTCCGACACGGCCTCGACACCGTGCGGCCGCCTCCGACGCGGCGCCCCGACACCGTGCGGCCGCCTCCGACACGGTCTCGACACCGTGCGGCCGCCTCCGACGCGGCGCCCCGACACCGTGCGGCCGCCTCCGACCGGCCCGACACCGTGCGGCCGCCTCCGACTCGGCCCGACACCGTGCGGCCGCCTCCGACCGGCCCCGACACCGTGCGGCCGCCTCCGACACGGCCTCGACACCGTGCGGCCGCCTCCGACTCGGCGTCTCGACACCGTGCGGCCGCCTCCGACACGGCCTCGACACCGTGCGGCCGCCTCGACTGGCGTCTCGACACCGTGCGGCCGCCTCACGCGCGCCCCGGCGCCGACGGCGCTCGACACCGTGCGGCCGCCTCCGACGCGGCGCCCCGACACCATGCGGCCGCCTCCGACTCGGCGTCTCGACACGTGCGGCCGCCCACCCGCACCGGCGTCCGACACCGTGCGGCCGCCTCCGACGCGGCCTGACGCGGCCGCTCCGACTCGGCGTCTCGACACCGGACGGCCGCCTCCGACACGGTCTCGACACCGTGCGGCCGCCTCCGACGCGGCGCCCCAACACCGTACATCCGCGCGCGATATTGCACTGAATAACTCCGACGGCCCCGACTGGCATCTCGGCGCACTTGTGACGAGTCCGCCTCGGCGCTGACGGCTCCGCGCGCCTATCTGCAGCCGCAGTCGGTCGGCTCGGTCGAGCTGGCTCGGCTGGACGACAGGCCAACAGTCTGGGCGTCAAGCGGTGCCGAGCGTGCCGGCGCCAGCCCCACTCCGCCGGATCTGACCCGTGAGGCTCTGATGAGCCGCTGGTCGATACATGTTCGGAGTATTACGCAACGGCCTGCACACCGCTGGGCAGCTGTGCGATATTTCTACAACGGGCACGCCATCGTCTTGACGATTGCAGCCCGTGCTACGCTGCAGCTCGCTCCCATGTCCGAAGCGAGTCTGGAGCCTAAGTGCAGGATGTATGTTCAGCTTTACGTGCTTAGAAGGTCATCAGCTCAGTACTATGTGTTCACGCACACGCAGACGTTAAAAATACAAATACCTCTGCCCATTAATAGGCAGGCTAGAGTACCCTTCCATACCCATGTAATCTCACCAAGTAAATATTCCTGTAGTTATGTGCAGGCGACGCGTGGTCACATCACTAGGTCCTATCAATTCCCGCATTTTTTATGTTTTTTTTTGCAAGAACGGTCCACCACCGTGATTAGCAAAAGGTACACTTCGAGACACAAGCGAACACAAGTTGGCCTAACACAACTTTGGGAAACAAAGTACGAAGAGGAAAGAACAAAGTTGGGCAAGAGCAGAGCAATAGATGACAAGGAAGACACATTTTTACTACTATTAACCACCTATCCATCTATTAGGCTGCATGAAGTCCTCGATATTGATACACGAATCGTTTTCCAACCTACTTTTTAAACATTGCTTCGTTCCGTTGGGCTTGGTCGACCTTCCTAAGTAAGCTGGGGATAATTATGTTCCTTGGTTTTTGGAACAACCAACCTTTCCGAGAACACCAATATTCCTCTTTGACTTAGAAGTTCTGAACTTCATGTTAGGTAACAATTTTATATTTTAATGCATCAGAATTCCTAAATACTTTTCTTTTCTTTTCCCTTACCATCGGATGACATTCCTTGGAATCACATAGAGTCATGTATAGTCATACCGAGACACATCGTCAGTAATTGATGCCAAGTTTTGCCTTCACAACATCGTAACATCAACATCGTAGTTGATGGTGTTTAGAAATTGAAATGTCGCCTACCGGCACCATTCAAATGTCAAAGGTCGGGTGGCGCGCAGTGGTGCTTCAAAGAGACAAGCTAATGCACAAATCCAAGTCACTTAGGCCGCATGACATTAGTCTGGGGCGCAGCGGACATATCCGTGGATCAAGGCAAATGGCAAATATCATTTGGAGGCATTAGCTCTGCGTGTCGCACTGCTTCCGGCACACTGGTGTGATGTGTGATAGGTCAGATGAGTTCTGCCTGTGTCTGGTCCTCCACCGGTGTTCGTCAGGCTGGTTCTGGGACCACTGGCGTGATGTGTGTGATAGTTCAGATGAGTTCTGCCTGTGTCTGCTCCTCCACCGGTGTCCGTCAGGCTGGTTCTGGGACCACTGGCGTGATGTGTGACAGTTCAGATGAGCTCTGCCTGTGTCTGGTCCTCCACCGGTGTACTGTGTGTGTGATTTGGGTTCCTGTGTCTCTCCTCCACCAGTGTCCGTCAGGCTGGTTCTGGGACCACTGGCGTGATGTGTGATAGGTCAGATGAGCTCTGCCTGTGTCTGGTCCTCCACCGGTGTTCGTCAGGCTGGTTCTGGGACCACTGGTGTGATGTGTGTGACAGTTCAGATGAGCTCTGCCTGTGTCTGTCCTCCACCGGTGTCCGTCAGGCTGGTTCTGGGACCACTGGTGTGATGTGTGACAGTTCAGATGAGTTCTGCCTGTGTCTGCTCCTCCACCGGTGTCCGTCAGGCTGGTTCTGGGACCACTGGTGTGATGTGTGACAGTTCAGATGAGCTCTGCCTGGTGTCTGCTCCTCCATCGGTGTTAGTCAGGCTGGTTCTGGGACCACTGGCGTGATGTGTGTGATAGTTCAGATGAGCTCTGCCTGTGTCTGGTCCTCCACCGGTGTTCGTCAGGCTGGTTCTGGGACCACTGGCGTGATGTGTGTGATAGGTTCAGATGAGCTCTGCCTGTGTCTGGTCCTCCACCGGTGTCCGTCAGGCTGGTTCTGGGACCACTGGCGTGATGTGTGTGACAGTTCAGATGAGCTCTGCCTGTGTCTGCTCCTCCACCGGTGTTCGTCAGGCTGGTTCTGGGACCACTGGCGTGATGTGTGTGATAGTTCAGATGAGCTCTGCCTGTGTTTGGTCCTCCACCGGTGTTCGTCAGGCTGGTTCTGGGACCACTGGCGTGATGTGTGACAGTTCAGATGAGCTCTGCCTGTGTCTGGTCCTCCACCGGTGTCCGTCACGTTCCCACCATCTGATCTGTCTCAGGAGCCAGCCACGCTCGGCCCGACACTGTCATGCGCCGCACCTCATGCAAGGTCACCTACCATGTTGACCAAATGCAGATCCACGGCTGAGAGGCGTCGGTCTGCAAGGTGCACGCATTTGCACTTTCACCATTGAAATAGCGCTTGAAATGTGATTGTTGGCCATGGTTTGTTTTGCTCACGTTGTTGCACCCGTGGGAAAATAGATGTCCTAATTATGCAAGAAAATCTGAGAATTTGCCGTGCCCCGGTTTAAGGTCCTTGATCCGCTCATGCTCACTGCTCCGTAATTTGGAGTGGGATAATGACCGGGCGATTACACTGAACCCCCCCCGGTCCGTGCACGGCTGGGGGCGCGTTGGCATTGCTTCGGCTAAGGAATCTCTTTCGTCTATGTCCACATCAGGCTGAAAACAATGATACTACCGAGGGGCATTTTTATGCCTGTGACTTTTCACCGCATCTATATTTATCCATATGTTTCTGTTCTCCGGTTACGTTTTGCAAGAAGCACCAGCCCAGTCGTGCCTACTATCTCAGCCGACCTCCAAATCCGGGCGACCTCGGAGCCCGCTAGCTGGCCGACTCCATCTCTCTGCAATAACCCGGCCGACGTTAATGAACCGCGACCCGACACGTATACCCATACGGGATAAAACACGACCGGCCGCCTGCCGCTAGTTTACGTTGGATGACACCAGCCATCCACCGCTGTCACTGCGAGGCTTTCTTTGGCACTCACCGTCAGGCAGCCGCATTATTTCTGATCCGGGCAGCTTGACCTTCTGCAGGCCAATCTCGGCTACCCCTGACTAACCTCTGCTGACCCTCCACTGACCTCGACTGACACGGGCCTCGCCTGCGGCTGCCGCGGCGCGCTGACCGAGCTCCGACTGACTTTCCTTAATCCCCGATCCAAAGCGACCTCAGCTGACCCTCACTGACCTCGACTGACGTCCAGTCAGCTGGCCTGACGCAGGCTGTAGCTAACCAGCCGCAGCCGACTGACGAGAACCCCCAGCTGACCTCCTCCACCCCCGTGCTTCTCAGGTGAGTTCCGGAACAAAGTTGTGTGCCAGGGCCAACGGAAGACCATCTACTGCGGCCAGGACGGTGTCGCCATCTACTCGGCCACCTTCGGCACGCGCAAGAGAGGCAGTGTGCACTGTCCGCAGCCGCCGGGCGTCCGGCTGACAGGTGATGCTCTACTGGTGACTAGCTCGTCATGTTGGGGGGGGGGCGTTTGAGGTTCCCAGATGTAATATTTAGGGGGTAGTGCATGAGCCTGGAGTGCAGGCTAAACGCTGTATATTTTGACGTACATGGGCTGGAATGCAGTGCAATGCCTTCTATTATCTTTGTATGTCTCGATGACCTGGGTTAACGTCGTTTGCTATCGATTTGTGATCGAGTTGTCAGCGATTCTTCCCATCAGCTACTGCACTCCGGATATCACTCAATGTGCATAGGATCACAGTATATTGAAAGGGAGCCTGCTGGTGGCAGCAGCACGTGATGTGTTCCGGATTTTGTTTCCGTGTGAGCTATCCGTTACACGTCGTCCGACCCTCGTTTATTCTGCCAGCACCAAGTGCGGCATGCAGTCAGTGACCACGTGCCGTACAATGTCGTGACTGAGCCAGCGCTGACGGGTCACACGCCTGTCGCCCCGGACATCACACGAGACGTCATCTCGCCCGCAGACTGCCAAGAGAGCTTCACCTCCGAGAAGATGATCAGCAGGTGCCAGGGGAAGTCGAGCTGCGATCTTCACGCCAACCCGGACATCCACAACCGGGCGTGTCCGAGAGACCACAACATGTACCTCACCACTACGTACACGTGTGGTGGGTACCGCCTCGCGTCCGCTGACCGTGTACTCACGCTGCTCGGCACGCACGCCTCCGTCCGCTGACCGTGTACTCACGCTGCTCGGCACGCACACCTCATGTACACATGTACTGCAGCGGAGACAGCACCACGTGCCGCATGATTGTTTGTTTGTTTATTTGGTGGTTCACGACACACTTTATGCACGTTCACGGCTAATGGCGCCGCCCACACCGTTTCGCCGGTGGGCCGCGGGATTGGGAAATGTCCTGAGTGGCGTTGGTGTCGAACCCGGGACCTTTGGTACCCATAGTCGCTCACGTCGCATGAATAGTATTCCTATCGACCGTGAGCAATAATGCGTACCGCACGCGCCTCGGTGGCGGAATGTCTCTTGCTCACGTGCATGCGGTAAGTAGCCAAGTACATTCAGTAGCCTGTCATACTGACTCATACTACCACAGCGGAAGCATATCTTCCGCTATTGGCAGGGGAAGTCGAGGTAAGTTGAGCAAAGTTTTACTTTAGTTGAGTTTGTTCAGGGTAAGGAATGTACTCGGAACATTTTGTTGCAACCGTTAATTGAGGTGCAATTGCGATTCATTTTGGAACTTGGAGAATGTTCTTCAGCGCTTCTCTACACCACTGGAACTACTTAGCTGAAGCGAAGGAATATGTCGGATGGCTAATGAATCTGCTAAAACAATCGACTGTTCTCGTACATCCCTTCCTTCGGAGGAACTAGGAAGCTGTTGACATTTCAATGACAATGACAGACGGAACGACCCAACATATCCAAGTCATCAGAGGAAAAACCTTCCCCAGACCCCGGAAACCGATATAGCAGATACGTGAAACCCGATTAGGTTAACCCGAGTCCGACAATAGTATGGCTAGTCCGAAAACGTATTGTGGCTCAGACAAGCTTCTGTATTGTTTTTTTTTCAGTTCCGCACGAAATTCTAAAAGAGCAGTACGCACGAGAAGTTGATGAAGACTACCAGCAGAACATGACCGAAGCTCCGCCCGTGCTGCAGGAGGAAGCAGCAGAGATGGAATCTCGGGACGTGCCACCCAGTGACGAAAGTAAGTACTACTTGTTTATAGGTGGCTCTGGTGGGCATCCGAACGGGCATCACATTCACACAAGGGGCAGCGATATTGCCATGCATGAAGTCATCGCCTTGCGGTGCCTCAGCCACAACAACAACGTATTCATTGAGGTTGTTCCACAAAAGTTGCCCGAATTGAAAAAATAAAGATGGATCTGATTGGTAAATAAATGGCTAATGAATTGGCTGAAGGCTAAGGCCGTCATCTTCCTCCGCTTTAGCCGACACCTGCTGAAAATATCTCAGGTGACGATTTTGTTTCACTTCGTACTTCTCGTCATTGCAACTTTAAACTCGTTAATTACCCCAGCCGTATGGTTTGCTTAGCATTCCTGATGCATATGCATTCTGTGCTTACTGCATAGCTCGTGGGTGGAGACTCCGGAGGAGGGGTTGCTCTTAAATTTTACCGGCGTATAGCCAAAACTAGATAACATGAAACCAACGTGAATTATTTATTCCCATTCCCAAGTCTGTGGGCAGATCTGCGCCAGTAACATTGCCAATTGAAATAAAACTTATGCGCCCGTGAGCAAAAACATCAGCAAAAAATTCCCCGTCAACTCCCACCGTTAACCCCCCCCCCACAAAAAAAAAATGTCTGACACACATTGAACCCATCCTGTTGAATGATGTTGTATCAAAGAGATTCAACGAGTGTGCACATTTTCTTCTTCACCTAACTTTGCTCGACTTCAACCAAACAGCCTTGGCTGTACTGCAGCGATTGTGTTTTACGACCACCGATCAAGTTGGAACTTTCAAAAAGCTTCAACACTGTTTGACCCCATTGGATAATGGTTGCGGCGTGGACTATTTAATGTAGCGTTGGTGCATGATGCAACACTGCATTATGTGGTGTTCGCTGGCCAGGTTTTTTTTTCATAATTGGGCGCAATGAATGATGTAATATAACGGCGATATCATGTGATATTGCCATTTTCATATGCGTACACGACCTGCTCAAAAGCCCTTTTTATTCGGCGATAACCCAGACGATGACGTAGGAGTGAAACAGAGAAGCTACACCTCAATACTCCTTGGTTGATGTTTCTGTCATCAGAACTCACCTTTGTGATGGTAGCAATATTTTCTCCCACAATGAGCGCAAGGACATAAGTGAGAGCTGTGCGGGGGAGTTCTCCTGACTTGTGACTCGTGTCTAGTTCCAGGGCTCGCTTTCAACAACCTGTCAGGGAGTAGAACCGTCGGTGATCACCGTCTATTGCCACCAAGCAAAGCGACAACTCATCACAC
The DNA here is from genome assembly GCA_034440575.1 of Imbricaverruca yamaguchii. NCBI lineage: Eukaryota > Metazoa > Arthropoda > Thecostraca > Neoverrucidae > Imbricaverruca > Imbricaverruca yamaguchii. The sequence goes on along the minus strand of JAOTOL010001646.1, from coordinate 1,918,352 downwards.
AACAGTTCCACCCATTCTCTCACTGACACGGCCTCGCGTATCTTCTCTATGCCACACTGCCCCTCTCGGTATAATCACAGTTGGCCGACCCAACTGGTGTGGGCAGAGCCCAAGCATCACCAGGCCCGGGCAAGAGTCGCACCCTTCCCACCCCTGTGTCGTCAGGCCCGGACAAGAGTCGCACCCTGCCCACCCCTGTGTCGTCAGGCCCGGACAAGAGCATCCTCCCCCCGGCAGTGTCGCACCCTACCCACCCCTGTGTCGTCAGGCCCGGACAAGAGTCGCACCCTGCCCACCCCTGTGTCGTCAGGCCCGGACAAGAGTCGCACCCTACCCACCCCTGTGTCGTCAGGCCCGGACAAGAGTCGCACCCTGCCCACCCCTGTGTCGTCAGGCCCGGACAAGAGTCGCACCCTACCCACCCCTGTGTCGTCAGGCCCGGACAAGGTCGCACCCTACCCACCCCTGTGTCGTCAGGCCCGGACAAGAGTCGCACCCTGCCCACCCCTGTGTCGTCAGGCCCGGACAAGAGTCGCACCCTACCCACCCCGTGTCGTCAGGCCGGGACAAGAGTCGCACCCTACCCACCCCTGTGTCGTCAGGCCCGGACAAGAGTCGCACCCTACCCACCCCTGTGTCGTCAGACCCGGACAAGAGTCGCACCCTACCCACCCCTGTGTCGTCAGACCCGGACAAGAGTCGCACCCTACCCACCCCTGTGTCGTCAGGCCCGGACAAGAGTCGCACCCTGCCCACCCCTGTGTCGCATCAAGTGAGTGGCGCCCGTCGGCGGGCGCAAATTTCCGCCTGCAAAACGGAAGTTGCAGTCCGGAGACCTGGTTCAGAAACAAGTCAGGACACATTCACACATAGGTTCAGACATAATTTGGACTGAAGTGGTTGCTTCGTCACAGGATGTCTTTCAAATCGGGGAGCGAAAATACATTTCTGATTTTAAATCATCTTTCGAAAATATCGCTTTTTCTGGAAGGAGCGTAATGGTTTTGTCGCTCGACTTGGAAATCGGCGAGTTGAGGAAACGCTCGACCTTGAACTTTGCTCGCAATAATAAATGTCTACCAAACTGCCATCGAAAAGTACGTCCCGGTTAATTTTCCTAATGGATTGTTCACAATATCGCCATGTACATATGCATGTATCAATTTTGCACGTTGTATAAATCTTCTATGAATCTACTATGCTGCTGATAGCTATCTTTGACGCCTTAAACTGTCATTGGAGTACCATAATTTCCTCGTAGGTTCCATACCATGTCTTTCGTTTGACAGTTGACTGATGGTATAAGTGATGCATCTACGAATACCGCAAAATTTACCGCTTAGTCATCTTCTAAGGTCGATAGCCACCACCACCTTGTGGTAGCTGGACGACATGCGAACACGCCACCACACTGACTTACCCCGTGTGGTAGGGTCCTGCTACTTACGTCAAGGTCCTTACCGATACACCAGGCAGAGGTTCAGCCGTGATAGGCACGCCTACGTCGATACAGGCACCTTCGCGACGCTCATAGAGCGGACGGAAATTCGGCCCGATGGGCGTGGGCAGCGACCGGTCCTGCTCGGCCGCCACATTCGCCTGATTGACAACTGCAGCTGTATTGGACCGCACTGGGTCGGAACGGGCGTACAGCGGCTCTATTAAGCCACGTGTCCAGTTTTACGGCCGCGCTGGGTTTCGCCGGTCAGTCGTACGGCCATTGTCTGCTGCGACAAGTATCGGTCATATTCGGGCGCCGTGTGTACCGCGCGTGTCACGTGCTCTGTCATATTCGAGCGCCGTGTGTGCGGCGCGTGTCACGTGCGCTGTCGCACGCGACACGCTCCTCAGCTATGCATGATCCGTGATCCGTGACACGTGAAAGGTCCCGGCCGGAGCCGAGTTCAAAGGAACTGGTGTCGTGAGTACGTCACTGTTCGGCCTGACCTCGTGCGGCGTGGTGTCTGCAGGCGATGGCCGTGACTCTGAGAATCGCACGGGAATAGATGCCGGTCCAGGTCTGGGCCCTCTGTAACGCCAGAGCGACGGCCGGACAAGATCCGGACAAGACAAGATCCGCGTCGATTTCGCGCTGTGCGCGCTTCAACTGGTGTGCCGTTTTCATGTTCCGCTTGTCTGCAATGGGCCAGACTTGTCGAGGCCGCGGCTCCTGAATGACATATGACATGGTAGCAATGAGTGGCATGACCTAAGATGACATTGAGGCTATTTTTTACATGCGATACACAAGGTGTTCATTTGAAGGTACTGGAAGTGCCAAGCTGCCGCCTCAATTTATTTGGCTGTTATCGCAGAAAAACAAAGGTTGGGGTTCGGGTAGGGTGAGGGTGGGGGTCAACACTCCCCCAGAGTGATTCGCGAGTTAGCTTTGCAGTTCGTCCACGCTGGGAATATAAAGAAATCAGAAATACCCCATGTGATGGTCTCGTGTATATTTTTTCATATTATGATAGGTACCAATATGACGACTTTTCACCCCATTTACCCAGTGAATGCACTATTAAATATATGCATATATATATATATATATATATATATATATATATATATATATATATATATATATATATATATATATATATATCGAAAACATCCATCCTGAGTTTTCAAGTCCATTCAGTTGACTTCCAATTGACGGTTCAGATTTCCAACTTTAATATGTTGATCCGATGCCATTGCGAAGGTTATTTTACAGCTAAATACGCCAGCAAAAGCCTCTATCGTTTTCAATTTATGTACGGTGTCCTAGGCAATATTTCCCTAAGGAACAAAAGTTCCTTGCGAGCTTTCATTTTGCCAGCGTACCTTTCACGACAAGAGGACAAGGATATTCTGCATCAGAGTAACTGACGGTGATAGTGTTGAAGGTTCGTGCGAGACACGTGGCACGTTTTGTCAATCCCCAACACTTCTTGTAATTCAATTGTACATCTGAGAATTATCAATTATCAATACACATCAATTATGCATGGGCGAATTATCGCCGGGAGTTTGTGAGCTAACTTTATTTATTCATTTATTTCGCGATACATGCCCTACATGTGCAGTAGCTATTATGGTCAGTCTGGGTATAACTCACAGATATTTACAAAGAAAGGATGGATGTGTGGTCAATAGTGGAAGCAGATGCGCAACAAATATGCGTACGTCAATACCCATATCACAATCTGCACTACACACACCGTGCTTGCAACACGACCTATAATCGAGTAGTTTATAGAAGTGATAGAAAAGCAATGGCCTAAAGATAAGTTCATATTGTACACACATCCATTGTGCATTTTTTGTGACTAGTGTTGTTCGTGCAGGTAGGCTAGTGCACGTCTCTTGAAGTTAGATAGCCTCGATGTTCTTGTTTCAGTAGAAAATTCGTTATAGTGGAAGACAGCCGAGTAGATAACGAGCTATTAACTTGTGATGTCTCCTTCGTTTCAAAAGGTCATATTCCAGTAGCTGCACCATTGCGTCACCCTTCGTCTCCGGTACCGTCACGTTCAGCGAAAGCCATTTTTGCTGACCTTTTATCGAGAACGCCCCTGCTGGTGCAATTCTGCAGAGTCCGACCGCGAAGTCGGTCCACAGCTCTGTCTCTGGTCCAACATTCGCGCACCTCGCACTGCACTCAACCTGGCCGTAAGGACCAGATGGAGCTGTAGCATATCGGGCGATTGCGTGCACTATCTGGACAAAGCTGTGCCGTCCACTCGGTGTCCTGTGTCGCGGAATGACAGCACACCTAGGAGCTGGACTAAGCTGTGTACGGCGACAGAGAATCACATCTAGTTGAGTAAACCTCTCGTTTTGAACAGGGCGAGTAGTCTAAGGATGATACACCCATCTCACAGCCGAAATGTTGTGAGTTCCACCTGTCGCTACTCTTCGCCCTCGACAAATCGGCGTGAGAGATTGACGAGGCTAATAATCCAGGCGGTCGACACGCTGGGCAGTCAATGCTCACCACCTGATTTTGAAAACATGTCCGTTGAGTTCTCCTACATCACGTCAGACCAAGTCACTCCTGATCGCGAAGGCCGACTCCATCAGGCCTGTTGGCGGTGTCACAACAGTGCCCGTTCTGCACCGTTCCACCTCACAGCACCTGGCGGTGTTCTTTGGGCGGCAACAGTGCGTCCCGCATCAGCGGAGAGCCGCTCAGATCCACGTGGCTGCCGACGCACACCCTGCGCACGACCAAACGCCACACCGCTCTCTCTGTGAGGCCGCTCTCTCTGTGAGGCCGTAATGGCCCGGCGCCGACCGGCAAATGGTTAATGGCCGGAAGCGCCGCCTGTGACGGCGTTGACCGGGCGGCCGGTCCATTAGACCGCCGCGGGCGCGCGCGCACGGCCGGCCGCAGTAATGGGTCTCAATTATGAGGCCGATATTTATGGAAGCCGTGGTGCGGAGCCGCACGGAGTCGGGCCCCGTGGGAGCCCCGTCGGAGCCCCGCGGTGGGCCGGCGTTGTCGCGTGGCCGGCGGCGGGTCGGGTGCGATCACCCCGATCGGATCAATTCCCTCCGACACTTGCGTCATTGCCTACGTCACCAGCTCCGGACACGCTGCCCGTCAATCATAATGTGCAGTTGTTTAGGCAGCCCCCGTAATTTGGCTCCAGTGATCACAGGTTTTGTTCAGTCACTGGGAAAATATTACTGGTCCCTTGGGGAAGACCCATGATAGATGCTCCTCAGACACCAGCACGTTCCATGCTTGTGATGGTGTTCAGTTTGGCGCCAGAACCGAGCCCCGCGTTGGAGCAGCGACGAATGGACATGTGTGATTTGGGGGAGGGAATTTTGCACGTAGTCATGCAATGGATCATCGCAGTGCATCACCACAGGTGAAGTGCAAGTTTTGTTTAGTGCACTCGCTCTATGCATCACTGATGCGTTGCAATAATGCATTCAGAACGTTCTTTGGTTACATCGATAAATGCTGGGACCCCGCACCGATAGCAGGAGCCATACAATCTGTGGATAGTGCAAATTAGAAGTAAACATTCAGATGAAACGAGATGGATGAAATCGTCCAATACTATGTGAAAGGTAAACTGCTTGCACGTATTTTCTCGACATGCTGCAGATGGTGTCCGTGGCGAATTGAACCAAAAGGATATTTCTAACAGTCCATTTGATGGGAAATTGCCGCTCCGATAACTCAGTTGGTTAGAGCGCTGACCTGCACTGGTCTCCCCTGTCCTGGGAATACAGGGTGCGAGTCGCTTCACGCGCTCGCATTTAGCCCCGGGTTGGAGGGTCAGTTGGCAGCTGGCCCGATAAGGCCGAGGTCGAGCTACTGGGCGGCCGTAACGGTGCATTGACGGCCCGTTAAGCTTTCGGTCAAAATTCTGCCGTTGAACTGGAATTCATGGATCGGGTGGTGAGATTAGGGTTCACGCAACAAGTTCTGCTTAACAATAGAATACTAGTTCATAAAGTCACCCCAGCGATAAGTTGGATTAAATTTGGTTTTGAAAAAGATACACTAACCCTCGCTTAACTTGTATGTGCTTTTCTTGTGTACATCACATAACTTACTGAAATATTTAACAGTGCCTAGCTTACAGCACACCAGTGTACATGAATGGTTCTTGCCAGCAAATATCACACTCCAATGATGTATATCCCTGTCAGTTCACACACACTGAACGTTCTGTATTGAGAGGTATTGGCACATTTTTGGTGTCACATCCCAATCCTTGGCAGCATTTTGTTTCGTCTTGTTCCTAACAGTGCCGATTCTCACACTTTCTTGCAGTTATTATTGCATCCCGTGCTCAATGTGTACCAAACGCGATGCCTGCAGTGATTATATTATGTCTACCGCTAACGCATATCATACGATCGCTATATCCCAAATACCAGCTCGTAGGCTATCGGGTGCGCCTAGGAACCGAGCCATGTGTGCTCCAGTGCTGTAGGTGTTGATGTTGCAACCTCCAACCCTTCACCATGTCAGAGCCGTGAATACAGAAGTGATTTTAAGGCACGTGCGACTCTCGGTGAACGACTTCGATCCTGCCAACTTCACAACAACTCCAGACGTTTGGCGCGAGTTTTACACAGCTGATAGAGCAGTCACAAAGTTGGAAGACAGTCGTCAAACCAACTTAAGTCGTTCCAACCAATATGCGCCTGACACTTGTGAAATGACGTCACTCACTCTCGTAGAATCAGTTGGATGACAGCTACGCTATTTGGTGGTTTCCGACGTTTGCACTGTTTCCAATCGCTGAAGAACCACAATCAGTCTCGCTTTGCCCTCCAAAGGCTGGATGGAGTTACGCTCTACCTCGCGCTGTTAAAACCTCGTGGATATGTCTTTCTGGAGCCATTGGTCTTGTGATAAATATGACAGGAGTGTGACAGGTCTTGCAATGATAATGCTTTATTCACCTTTCCCACCATGCGCTAAGGTGGAACGGGAGCCATTGATCCTGCACCTGATGCTGTATGACACTGCTGATCTTGTGTTGCAGTGGGGCATGAGTGGCTGATCACTGCTGACCCTGTGTTGCAGTGGGAGAGGGGCGGCTGATCACTGCTGACCCTGTGTTGCAGTGGGACAGGAGCGGCTGATCCTGTACCTGATCCTCGGCGTCACCGGCTGTCTTCTGCTCGTGCTCGGCGCCGTGTTCGGCCGGCTGTGCTGCCGGCGGCGGGGTCAGCGCGAGGTCAAGGACGCGCAGTCCGAGCCGACGCCGCCCGGCTTCACGCCCGACCTGAGCCGCACGGAGGCCGACCTCGACCTGGCGCCGACGCTGCTCAGCTCGGGCCGACTGACGCCGCCGTACGCCAGCCAGCGCAGCTTCAGCCCGCCGCTGCGGCCGCCGGCACAGGGCGCCGGCCGGTCGCCGTCGCCCGGCCGGGAGGGCTCGCTCGCCTACCAGCCGACGTACCGGGACGGCGCCGCCGACCGCCACGCGTCGCCGTGTCGAGACGGCTCGGCCTGCTTCCGGCCGGCCAGTCGCGCCAGCCCGCTGCGCTTCCAGTCGGTGTTCAGAGACAGTCGCGACGGCCGCGAGCGGTCGGCCACCCCGCGCAGCCCCGTCGCCGCCGCTCCGTCGGCCTTCTACTGCAGTTAGTGGCGTGGCGTCGTGCGCTCTCACGGGGCACGGGTCGGGTCGTGAGAGCGCCCGCGGCGGGACAGTTGTCCACCGTCACGGCGACAGGCACAGTGCTACCGGCGAGCACACCGCCCAGTGACGTCATCGTGAGACGGTGACGCCGCCCAGTGACGTCATCGTGAGACGGTGACGCCGCCCAGTGACGTCATGCCCTGTAAAGAGGCCGGCACGAGGTGCGTCGGGCTGCGCGGGCTCTGCTCCGCCTACCGACGCCGTGGTCTGCGTCCGCCGGCAGTGGCGTTGCCCAGCACTGACCTGACGACGCCGAGCCCACCCGCAATGTGTGGCCGCCGGCGTGGTGATCGATACCGCGGCGGGATCCACGCCACGCCTGGCTTCCGGTGTTGTGTGCGGTGGCGACGGCTCGCCGTTCTCCAGACGGCCGGACTCGACACGATGGTCTGTGGAGCCTCGTCTGACGAGGCGCCCTACACCAGCTGCTGGGTCGGCGTGTTGCTCAGTCTCCAGACGGCCGGACTCGACACGATGGTCTGTGGAGCCTCGTCTGACGAGGCGCCCTACACCAGCTGCTGGGTCGGCGTGTTGTTACCAAGGGTGTCGCGACGGGACAATGGGCTGCTCAATATTGCCACTGCTGTTGACTCTTCGTGTTTGCCATTGCAGTTGTTGGGGAGGGGCGTTGATGTTGTTTGCCGAAGGCGGTTGATGTGACTGTTGAAGCGAGCTGTGTACTCACTGGCTGGTGCTGAGTCAGCGGCCCGCCAACTGCAGGTCAGCGTGTGGTGGTGCAGCCGTCACTACAGGTCGGGTCTTCCCCTGACACAACAGTCGTGTGTTGGGCTACGATGGACACTTGTACGCGATGAGGTGCTGGTCGCGCCCGCCGTGTCAGCTACACACGGCTCCGGTCTGTATAAACCCACATGTCAGCTGTCATCTTACCTGGTCCGGCGCCAACTCCGCCTGGTAGGCCGACTGGTCGCTATAGTTGTCATGCATGGCCGTCAGCTGTGGTCTAACCCTGCACCACGGTGGCTCTCGCTCTCGCTCTCGCTCTCTCGCTCTCGCTCTCGCTCTCGCTCTCGCGCTCTCGCTCTCTCGCTCTCGCTCTCGCTCTCTCGCTCTCGCTCTCTCTCTCTCTCGCTCTCGCTCTCTCTCTCTCTCTCGCTCTCGCTCTCGCTCTCTCTCTCTCTCTCTCTCTCTCTCTCTCTCTCTCTCTCTCTCTCTCTCTCTCTCTCTCTCTCTCTCTCTCTCTCTCTCTCTCTCTCTCTCTCTCTCTCTCTCGTTCTCTCTCGTTCTCTCTCGTTCTCTCTGCCTATCAGCCTGGTCCGTTGTTTACGACGTTGTTCATCAGCGGTGGTCTAACCCTGCCAGGAGGCAGTTTCGTCTGAACGTCCTATCCGATGCGACCTTATTGTCCGCCATGTCAATCGCCGCTACATGGCGTGGTTAAGCCCATGCGGATCCGCCAGTCGTTCCATGGGCCAGGACACACCCATCCCGTGCGCAAATGCCGACCATCTTTAACTGCTGGCGGCTGATACAATACCGGTGAATCGGCCCTTTCGCATACCGACCGTGTGGTGCCATGAAATCGATTTACAGTTCGCGGCTTTGCCGGCTATTTCGTGGCAAGTCGCCACGCGCAATTTATGTACAAACTGATGGAGCGGGTACAGGCGGGCCTTTGAGGCATGTGCTCACAGTACAGCGTTGGTCGCTGCCCTGAAGAATGCGTACGCTGTAAATATACTGAGGCACACTCTACATACAAGGCTGTACAGTGTAGACATATGGTTTCCTGCGCTGCATTGTTTGATATAATTGCAGAATGAGCGGAAATACACGATCCGTTTAAATGGATCGACCTAGTATTGCTCTCTTTGTGCTCGTGTGTATTTCAAGTTGACACAGATAATCCAGAAGAAGTCTTTTGGTATATATTAGCAAAATACCTCAACACGGTACCACATCAACATGACGCTATAAAATAATACCAGGCTATCGGTGCAAGCTGACTTCTTTTCCGCCACGCCTAGCTTCGGTTGGAATATTTCTTCACGTTAACCCTTCCATGTGATATATCTTCACTGACCTCAAGTTTCCGAAAGACTGCAGCAGCTCCACGAAAAGCACAGAACACACGCAGCGATCCGTCTTTATCCCAGATACATCATGTCTCGCAGCTGACTTCCTTCCCGCCCTCTTGCATGGGCATTCCATACACAAACGTCAACTGGCACGTGTACTTAAAATAGCATGCCACCATCACAACAAGGAGCTCACGGACTGTTCAACAGTTAGATCAGCGACACTATTCCCATTACGTCTTCTACTTTCTGAAATGAATAGCGAAAGGTCAACTGCGGTATTTGACTCGAGAAAACAGCGTATGTTGAAACGTGGAATGCAGTTTAAGGCAGTCGATTTGAAACGACCTAATGCTTTATAGATGCACGGTACCAACTATGCAGTTAGTTGGAGGATGATTGTTGCTGCATTATCATTGGACATGAAGGATGTTTGGCCTTCTAGCTGGCCATTGTCGGTGCAAATATGAAGGCTACGACGCCACACAAAAATTCGAAAAAGAACAATGTATTCCTACTCATGCTGCAATACACAAGGACATATCCTGGATGAGGGCACTGTCAAGTCCAAGAGAGTCACCTAGGCTATGCCCCTCGACTACTTGCCAATCAAACTCAACCCAGAATTTGCCATCTTGAAAGCTTAACCATGCAGCAGTTCTGAAGTGCGTTTTGATGCACGTCTTGGACCTAAGGCAATAAGGCAACACAGAACTCTCCAGTCTGTCAGCATCAGAAGAAAGCGACCACGTTCGCAGTGTGCAAGGCATTTGGTCCTTCCCAAGAAAAGCTGGCTCTTCCAAAGAGACGCTGAGCCTACCACTGGAAAAGAGAGAGATATAGACAGGGAGTGAGAGAGAGAGAGAGAGAGCGAGAAAGAAGGAGAGAGAGAGCGAAAGAGGGAGAGAAAGAAGGAAATAAAGAGAGCGAACAGAAAACACTGCTCAGTTGCCCCTGCACCAGCCGCCCACCACAGAAGCGAATGCAGGAGAACGTGCCGTTATCCCTGAGACTGCGAAAGTCGTGCTTTGTGATATCCATTTCACAGTATATGCTGATGATTTGATGAGGTACGTGAAGCATTTTCATCACTCCCAACGTCCAGCCTTGAGACATGATGTATCACCGTCAACCCTCTTAATCACACCGTACTCTTGGTGTACATCTATATTTCACTCCATGTGTGTTGTAGACGGTATCACTGGTAGTGGGTTGTTTTGCCGTGAACTACCAGCGATATCAGAACTACCGAACAATTCCATTCCGCGTAGTTCTGGCAACCGAACTGCGTCTGGAATCACCTGATGGTGCAAGAGCAGCTTCGACGACAATGGAACTAAGCGTGATGGATTTACTCGATTAGAGTTTCCAAAAACACCGCCCATCCCATGTGGCACAGAATCCGTTCTGCGCCGGCGAAAGGTAGAATACCGATATCGCTCCGCACGGGCGGACGGTAAAACACTGAGACTGCACGCCACCAAACGTTCGCCTCGGAGCACGTCGGCTATGCGGCTATCGTGCGGATCGCTGGCGCGTCGGCCCGGCCGCGCGGCGACACGTGCTCCTAGGAGCACGTGTCGACTCCTCCACGTGGTTGAGCACGGTGCGGATCCGACTCTCGATGCTCCTGGCGTCGCGCGCCACGCCGGCGCCGCTCGAGCCGACGCTGCGGGACTTGCGGCGGCGGCGGCCGCGCCAGCTGTCCCAGCTGCCGTCCAGACGGATCGTCTCGACCGAGGAGCTGCGGCGGTCGAGCTGCGGCGGCCGCAGCGGACCACCGCCGCCGCCGCCGCCGCCGCCCTCCTCATGTCAGGTGGGCGGCGTCCGCGCCGGCAGCTCGTACGGCCACAGCTGGGCGGCGGCCGGGTACGGCCGCGAGACGGCCGAGAGCACGGACGGCTGCGCCGGCGGGCTGCTTGTCGGCTCGCCGGGCGACACGGGCACGCTCCATACACTGCAACAGGCAGGTCAGGTCAGGTCAGACCGACACACCAGGAACTGGGCTCTCCATACACTGCAACAGGCACACGGGTCAGGTCAGACCGACATACCGGGGACTGGGCTCTCCATACACTGCAGCAGGCACACGGGTCAGGTCAGACCGACATACCAGGGACTGGGCTCTCCATACACTGCAACAGGCACACGGGTCAGGTCAGACCGACACACCAGGAACTGGGCGCTCCATACACTGCAACGGGCACACAAGTCGGGTCAGACCGACATATCGGGGACTGGGCGCTTCATACACTGCAACAGGCACACGGGTCAGGTCAGACCGACACACCAGGAACTGGGCGCTTCATACACTGCAACAGGCACACAAGTCGGGTCAGACCGACATATCGGGGACTGGGCGCTCCATACACTGCAACAGGCACACAGGTCAGGTCAGACCGACATATCGGGGACTGGGCGCTTCATACACTGCAACGGGCACACGGGTCAGGTCAGACCGACACACCAGGAACTGGGCGCTCCATACACTGCAACGGGCACACGGGTCAGGTCAGACCGACACACCGGGGACTGGGCGCTCCATACACTGCAACGGGCACACGGGTCAGGTCAGACCGACACACCAGGAACTGGGCGCTTCATACACTGCAACAGGCAAACGGGTCAGGTCAGACCGACATACCGGGGACTGGGCTCTCCATACACTGCAACGGGCACACAAGTCGGGTCAGACCGACATATCGGGGACTGGGCGCTTCATACACTGCAACAGGCACACGGGTCAGGTCAGACCGACACACCAGGGACTGAACTTTCCATACACTGCAACGGGCACACAGGTCAGGTCAGACCGACATACCAGGGACTGGGCTCTCCATACACTGCAACAGGCACACGGGTCAGGTCAGACCGACACACCAGGAACTGGGCGCTCCATACACTGCAACGGGCACACGGTAGGGTCAACCAAGGCACACAAGTCGGGTCAGACCGACATATCGGGGACTGGGCGCTTCATACACTGCAACAGGCACACAAGTCGGGCCAGACCGACATATCGGGGACTGGGCTCTCCATACACTGCAACAGGCACACAGGTCAGGTCACAACGACATACCGGGGACTGGGTAGCTTCATCTGCCAGTTGAAGACAAGTAATTACGGGTTGCTGGTTGGAAAGACACTGTTCTATGACAATTATTGAGGGTGGCACAAGACATGGAAGCAATAGGCAGGCAGAAATTGATAGTGGGTTACTCCATTATAGGCTGCCATATTAGAAATTAAATTATTAGGGGATGTGGCGAAGCCAATATTGGGGGATAAATGCCCATCAAAGGCATACAAAACAACACCCATGGTCAGACGTGATCGCTGGTTAGAGACAAGCAGCGCAGGTCACGCATGGTTTGATGTAAAAAGGAATTTATATATTGTCATAAGTGAAAGGCCACGCATAGTCCCGGTGTTGCAAATTATATCCTACAACACAAATTGAGCAACATATGGTGTTATCATATTCGAAAGTGAAGACGAACTTGATGTTGTCGCCGCAGGGTAGCATCTGCAGCTGTCGTGTCCAGTATCGTGTACCAGCGGAGTCATTTAAGCTGCAATATCATCCTTGACGGTGGTAAGACTAGTTTTTTCTTGAAATGTGCATATTTTCATACTTTTGACAGCATGATCATACATCTCCCATCGAAAAGGCGGATTACTTTGCAATGTCTCAACCTCCGGCACATGCCCCCAAGTTACTCTTCTCCACCTTTCGGTGTCCTTGACTTCGCCCGATATTTTCTGTTATCCGGTGAATCCAGCCTTCACAGTGCGGCTGTCTATTAACGGGCCTAATCTGGGGAAACTCCAGCTCCCAGAACGGTGAGCAGGCGGGTCAAGACTCCAAACGGGGTTCAGTCGAACAGACATCTCATTAAGTGTCCATGAATTCAGGCTCGTCGACGGTTGCTGAGTGCGTCTCAGAGAAACTTTAGGTCACTCACTTGAGAAAAAAATGTGAGCCTATGTATGAATGCAATAAATCCAAGCAATGAATGAGTTTTTTCTTCATCAATCTTCAGCTATGTTCATATTATTATGATCCCATTATGGTGGGATCAATCTGAAAAATCCCGTGCGACCGGATCTTGGTTGGACCCTTGTCGAAATCTTGATTATGATGAGGTGCAGTTCTTTGAACTGATTGCGGCACAGCATACCTCACAAATGCCACCAACAGGGCGCCGGGCGAGTGGCACCATGCAGACTGCATGCGGCGCCTGGCAAATCGGCTGTCCCGCGGCACACGAACTGATTGCGGAACAATATGCCTCACAAATACCCCCGACGAATGGCACCGCACAGTCTGTGTGAAGTACCAAACAGATCGACTGTCCCGCAACACACGGACTGACAGCACCTGCCAGCAGACTGTCCCGCAATGCACGGACTGGCAGCACCTGCCGGCAGACTGTCCCGCAATACACGGACTGGCAGCACCTGCCGGCAGACTGTCCCGCAATACACGGACTGGCAGCACCTGCCGGCAGACTGCCCCGCAATACACGGACTGGCAGCACCTGCCGGCAGACTGTCCCGCAATACACGGACTGGCAGCACCTGCCGGCAGACTGCCCCGCAATACACTGACTGGCAGCACCTGCCGGCAGACTGTCCCGCAATACACGGACTGGCAGCACCTGCCGGCAGACTGTCCCGCAATACACCGACTGGCAGCACCTGCCGGCAGACTGCCCCGCAATACACGGACTGGCAGCACCTGCCGGCAGACTGCCCCGCAGTACTCTACTCTCTCTACTCTCAGTACTCTAGATTGGCTGTTCCGTCACAAAGCACGACTGGACGGCGGCCCGGCTTTGTCCCTGTGAGCCAGTCGTGTCTGTCGTGGACGTCGGACGCCGAATGAACGCTGGAGACAGAGTGGACGCCGGACGAGGAAGTGGACTTCGGACGTGGGAATGGACGTCGGAGGACGGAGCGGACGCGCCCCTGTCCGGTGCCGGTGCGGTCGCCGGCCGCCGACACAACCGCCCGCGGCAGGGGCGGGGGTCGGCGACCTGGCCGGGCGGTCACGTGATCTGCCGGAGGCCGGGAGGTGGTGGACCGAGCATGTGACGTGACGTGACGTGTGAATCTGTCTCTGGACCGGTGCGTCGCGACCAGACGTGTTCCTGTGGGCGCTGACCAGCCCGGCCGACCCCAGTCGCATGGCTCGGCAGCCTGACGGTGCCAGTAGCGAGACACGACCCCAGTCGCATGGCTGAACAGCTTGGCGGTGCCAGTAGCGAGACCCGACCCCAGTCCCATGGCTCAACAGCTTGGCGGTGCCAGTAGCGAGACCCGACCCCAGTCGCATGGCTCAACAGCTTGGCGGTGCCAGTAGTGAGACACGACCCCAGTCGCATGGCTCTGTAGTCTGACGGTGCCAGTAGCGAGACCCGACCCCAGTCGCATGGCTCAACAGCCTGGCGGTGCCAGTAGCGAGACGTGACCACAGTCGCATGGCTCTGTAGTCTGGCGGTGCCAGTAGCGAGACCCGACCCCAGTCCCATGGCTCAACAGCTTGGCGGTGCCAGTAGCGAGACCCGACTCAGTCGCATAGCTCGGCAGGCAGCCTGGCGGTGCCAGTAGCGAGACACGACCCCAGTCGCATGGCTCGGCAGCCTGGCGGTGCCAGTAGCGAGACACGACCCCAGTCGCATGGCTCAACAGCTTGGCGGTGCCAGTAGCGAGACACGACCCCAGTCGCATGGCTCAACAGCTTGGCGGTGCCAGTAGCGAGATCGACCCCAGTCGCATGGCCAACACCAGTGCGACCCGACTCAGTCGCATAGCTCGGCAGGCGCCTGGCGGTGCCAGTAGCGAGATCGACCCCAGTCGCATGGCTCGAAGTAGTGAGACCAGACCCCAGTCGCATGGCTCGGCAGCCTGGCGGTGCCAGTAGCGAGACGCGACCCCAGTCGCATGGCTCTGTAGTCTGGCGGTGTCAGTAGTGAGACCCGACCCCAGTCGCATGGCTCTGTAGTCTGACGGTGCCAGTAGCGAGACCCGACCCCAGTCCCATGGCTCAACAGCTTGGCGGTGCCAGTAGCGAGACCCGACCCCAGTCCCATGGCTCAACAGCCTGGCGGTGCCAGTAGCGAGACCCGACTCAGTCGCATAGCTCGGCAGGCAGCCTGGCGGTGCCAGTAGCGAGATGCGACCCCAGTCGCATGGCTCAGTCGACGGTGCCAGTGCAACCGACCCCAGTCGCACGAGGGCGGTCGCATGGCCGAGTCTGGCGGTGCCAGTAGTGAGAGACCCCAGTCGCATGGCTCGGCAGCCTGGCGGTGCCAGTAGCGAGACACGACCCCAGTCGCATGGCTCGGTAGTCTGGCGGTGCCAGTAGCGAGACACGATCGATTCCAGCCGCCGCCTCCCGGACGGCTAGTCATGGCGTTTTGCTGAAAATGTGCCGTCTTATTCAGCCGTGCATGATGCAGCGATGTTTGCCGACCGCATGACTTGGCCACGCACCACGTGGCCGGCTGCATGACTTGGCCACAAACCACGTGGCCGGCTGCATGACTTGGCCACAAACCACGTGGCCGGCTGCATGACTTGGCCACACACCACGTGACCGACCGCATGACTTGGCCACACACCACGTTACCGACCGCATGAATTGCCCACACACCACATGACCGACTGCATGACTCGGCCACACGCCAAGTGACCGACTGCATGAATTGCCCACATACTACGTGGCCGATCGTATGACTTGGCCACACACCACGTGATCGGCTGACGGAGTACATGGGCTGATCAGTTGGGTTGTCACAGTGGGTGAATGACGAGTTTAGAAGCCAGTAGTGGCATCTTCGGTGTAGGTGTTATGCTAACTTGTTGCGCATGCCACGCTAGTGCAGTTCATTTACCAATTGTTGGTACCCGCCATAAACAGGTGTACTCAATATTTTTAGTAATTTCATCCAATCGTGAAGCGTGGAAGATATCATAAGATCGACAAGTATGTTGAGCATCGGTCATCTAAGCCATGGGACATGGTATGTGCATGCCAACAAAGCATTAACAGAACTGTCGATCTCTTAAGCTATGCAGCATGGGGCATGCATTCATCGCAGGAAGCCCAACATTGGACCCTGGGCGACATCCGACTTTCCTTTCATCTTCAAATCTGACATGCGATGACAAAGTTGATCATGAATAATTAATTACCATTGAGCAACGCTAATTTTGATGCTGGCATTTTAAGCAAAGAGAAACAACATTTCAATCCCTTCCTCTCATTCAAATTAAGTACCACGCTCCCTTGCCAAGATATGACGACTGCAGGAAATAAATAATGGATTTCCTTTGTAATTTACTGGGTGTACCACTATTATTTGCAGCAGGTCCACTGTTTGAGGCGGACAAGGCTGCAGCAGCACGCACTGTAATGGCAGCGTCGCACGCACCATGGCTGTAGGACGAAGGTAGGTGTTCGCCGTGGCCCAAGCAGTAGTGTAGCCAAGGGGGCGGGGAAGGAGACAGCCACCTTCTGGAGGGTCGTAGGAGTCTACGGAGAGTCCCTTGGGGATATCGACGGTTGTGAGGACTGCTGAGAGCCAGTTTCAGAGCTAGAATGTCCTTGCCGGTCAGAAAGACTGTCGAGGACTAGACAAATTCCCTTAGAGTTAGGAGAGTCATGAATTGAGGAACTGAACCTGGGTGCGAGGAATACCGAAGGCCAGTCACAGAAATAACATACTAGACCCATAATTGACGCCAAGGACTGCGAAGCTCGCCCACCGCCTCCTCAGAGACGGCGGTCGCCCTTGTGACCACGGCTGCCCAACGGCCACACCCGTCCTGGTGGTGACGACCGCCCAAGCGGCCACAGCCGTCCTGGTGGTGACGACCGCCCAAGCGGCCACAGCCGTCCCAGTGGCCTGAGCACAGCTGCTTCAGCAGCTACCGTCGCTTCAGCAATGGCGAAGCAGATAACTAAGCAAGTTTCCTCGCCTTGGACCCGATGGCACTGATCAAGCAAAAAGAAAGACAAAAATTAATTGCAAAATGCTGTATGCTGGGCATTGCTGGCCAGGCTTATTTCTAGTCCTTCCCCTGCCCCGAAATCTTACACATATTTCTCCCTACTGGTATTCACGCCTCAATATGGGAAATTACGATGATGTTGAAAAGACGGGACCATGTGTGCCCCACCCTTATCATGAACACCCTCCCTATTAAACTCTGTCTGAACATAGCGGATAACAGAAAGAGGAATTTGTGTGCATGGAAACAAGCACTATTATTTTACTCAGACTAATTTAATTTGTACCTTCTTTAGAGATGTGTTAATGTTCCTTTCTTTTCTTGGTTGCTACCAGCAGTTAAATGGTTTGTTTTTCTTTATTTCTGGTCATTACTGGAATGTTGGACCTTTATTACGGATCTCACATTAGCCACGTCAGTGCGGAGTGCCATATTTTCACACGTATTTAACCAACTATGCCTAATATATATATATATGTGTGTGTGTGTGTGTGTGTGTGTGTGTGTGTGTGTGTGTGTGTGTGTGTGTGTGTGTGTGTGTGTGTGTGTGTGTGTGTGTGTGTGTGTGTGTGTGTGTGTGTGTGTGTGTGCGCGCGCGTATCAGATAAAGATAGGGCCATTAGAATATGAAGTTATCGAAATCCAAGGAGTTTCGGAACAGTGGGAGGGTGGCTTGATACGTAGGGGCCCTCTTCAGATGTTCGCCCCCGGAACAAATCTAGGCTACGTCACTGAGCCCGAGTCGGTACCTGGATCAGCAAGGAGTGTCCCTCTGTGGCCCGAAAGTCTCTCTAGGTCAGCAGCAACGTGTGGATGTGTTCCGCTCCAGCTCGAGGAAGTCCTAGGTCAGCGGTAGCATATTCTTCTCTTCAGTTAGGGAGTTCCTGGATCATCCGTTGTCATTTTCTTCGTCATGACCATATCTAGTCGCAGTGTGACCAAATCCTCATTGTCAGAAAACGAATTGTTGGTCGGGATATATTTTCGTTCGGTGCTGCCAGGAGTGCATTTATTTCTCTTGAACACCCTCCACTGATAGTGTTTGGTACGGTGATGACTCAGGCATGGAGAGGTGACAGGCGGTTGTTGGGTATGGTGAGGATCCTAGCAGGGCGAGAAGGCTGCAAGACTACTGGGTGCAGTTGAGGACTCCCACAGCTTAGCAGTCTAGCAGGGGGAGGGGGTGCAGATGAGGACTCCCACAGGAGAGGGGATGGAGAGCTTTTGAGCATGAGCGAGGACTTGGGAAGAGAGCGGGGGTTGGAAGGCTACTGGATATGGGTGAGGGCCCCGACAGGCAGGGATGGCTGGAGAACTGTAGACACCTGTTCAGCTAAAATGTAGCATAGCGGTTGCAGTATACAGCGGCTACCTTAGTGAAGTGGCATGTGCGCACCACCACGCATAATTAGAAATGAGGTGTGGCTGCGCGACCCTTGACCTCCCTTTGGCCGCTTCGGTGGGACCTCGCCGAGACTTGGTCTGCGTCGTACCATGACAACTGCCAACGCGTCTCTGTCCACAGCAGACGGCTGGCGCAGTTGCACTCCCAGGTACAGTTGTGCGACACTGTGTTGCGACTGTTGCACGCCCAGTGTGCGACACTGCGCCGCGGCTGTTGCACGCCCAGTGTGCGACACTGTGCCGCGGCTGTTGCACTCCCAGTGTGCGACACTGTGCCGCGGCTGTTGCACGCCCAGTGTGCGACACTGTGCCGCGGCTGTTGCACGCCCAGTGTGCGACACTGTGCCGCGGCTGTTGCACGCCCAGTGTGCGACACTGTGCCGCGGCTGTTGCACTCCCAGTGTGCGACACTGTGCCGCGGCTGTTGCACGCCCAGTGTGCGACACTGTGCCGCGGCTGTTGCACGCCCAGTGTGCGACACTGTGCCGCGGCTGTTGCACGCAAGGTCATTGCAACAAACCGCAACCGGGCAACGGTGACGGATAGACAGCCTTGCTAGTCATGCGGGCAGTCAAGGGTGTAATTCTTAATAACGAACTACCACTTCGGTAGCCGGCCAACAGCGAAGGACCCACCATTACTTGTGTATAGTATGGGATTGCATGTACATGGCGTGCACTGTGTGATGCACTGCGGCAGCTGAATTCGTGGGTGTAGCAACTCGGAGGTGATGCCGCCAGCCTGTGCAAAATTGACCACTTTTGAATCGATATGCCCGAAACCCAAATAATGACAGTTTCCACATATTAACAATTCCAAAATATTAACAAATTCCAACCAATAATAGTTACCAGATAACAACAGTCATCAAATAATAACAATTATTAAATACTATGAGTCAACAAATAACAACAGTTATCAAATAATAGCAGTGACCAATTAAACCGCTACCAATTAATGTCAGTTGCTATATAATACCAGTTACGAAATATGACTATTTACCCAATAATGCCAGTTATCTTGTAAGTTATCTCGCGCATCGCACTAAGTTTGAGCTGTATTTGAAACTGGAATGATTCAGTTTGAGGAAATCATCTAAGATATTTCCTTGAAACATAATCCTACTGCTGGCATCGCTCGCATTTGACAATTGCCTGTGAATTCGGAAGCATATTCACTGTGAATAGATAGCTTGAGAATGCGAGCTCACGCACAAGCACGTGCACACACACGTGCACCTCCTTCCATACCACGACGCATACAGACATATATGTATGCATATATATATATATATATATATATATATAAATTAATAAATATATATATATACATACATATATATATATATATATATATATATATATATATATATATATATATATATATATATATATATATATATATATATATATATATATATATATATATATATATATATATATATATATATCTATGTCTGTGTCTGTGTCTGTGTCTGTGTGCGTGCGTGCGTGCGTGCGTGCGTGCGTGCGTGTGTGCGTGCGTGCGTGCGTGCGTGCGTGCGTGCGTGTGTGTGTGTGTGTGTGTGTGTGTGGTGTGTGTGTGTGTGTGTGTGTGTGTGTGTGTGTGTGTGTGTGTGTGTGTGTGTGTGTGTGTGTGTGTGTGTGTGTGTGTGTGTGTGTGTGTGTGTGTGTGTGTGTGTGTGTGTGTGTGTGTGTGTGTACAAATTCCCATATCCATGTGTTTCATATCTACACATATATTCTAATAACAATGGGAACGCCATATTCTGACTGAGGTTAACGTGAACTCTAGCAGCATTGCAGTATATAGGGCGGTAAATTGGTCGCGCTTCCAAGGCCCTCATTTCGATGTCAGCTGCTGACATGGGAAAGCCGGCGGCCATGACCCACGTTGACGATTTATGGGATGTCACACGAACATTTCGATTTCACACCGCAATGCTGTGTGGTTGTAATGGGTAACATGTGCATACAGCCACGATGCTCTTTACCGTCTGGCATATTGCAGCTGGTGCTTAGACACCAGCAGGGTCCCTGATCATCTTTGTTCGTCGCCCTGTGCCGCAAAAGCAAGACATCGTTCGAAAAGGCGAGAAGGCTAATGAAGTGGAGCCACTTCTAGGTTCACTCTCTCCATCCAACCACTATGCAACAACACGGTGTTCATTGTTGGCGCACCGACAAATCTGTGACAGCATGGTCGCCTCGTGGCTCCTTTGCCCGTGTCGCGTTACTTACAGCACGTGAGTGGCACCGGAACGCCATCACGGGCCGCATACAGCGTCGGACCCAGTTGCACAGAGGTGGCGGCCGGCGACAAGGCGGCCTCCGGTCATCGCCCGACGTGAGCACATTCGTAACCGGTCCGGCCAGGTCTGCGCTACGGCAGAACCACTGACACCACGTGACACGTCCTGTCCTGCGACCCTGAACAGGCAGCTAGGACCGGTCCGGCCAGGTCTGCGCGACGGCAGAACCACTGACACCACGTGACACGTCCTGCCCTGCGACCCTGAACAGGCAGCTAGGACCGGTCCGGTCAGTCCGGGTCCCGATAGAACCACTGAGAGCACATGCTGTGTCCTGCCCTGCCCTGTGCAGGCAGCTGGGACCAGCAGTTCTGCCAGACCCGGGCCCCGACCTTTGAGACCTTTGAGGGTCAGACCTTTGAGAGCACTTGTACCTTGCCCTGTCCGGGACGCTAGGACCAGTGCGGTTGGGCTGGCGCCCCAGCAGAACCATTTATAGCACGTGGCACGTCTTGTCATGCCCATGCACGCTTATTAGCAGGTGAGAAGGTTTATTTGCACCATGTAATAAGACGATCGATCACACGAGCTGACTGTTGCCAGAACGAAAATCGTCTGAATATTAGTAAGGGAAACATAGTTGCGATACATTGCCCACCAAATATTCTTGAAGATGGGCACTCGAATACTGTCTGTCAATTTTAGACCATCTTACCACCGGTAGGATGCATCGTTGAAGAAGCAGAGATCCTGGTAGCAATGTGCGAAAGAATGTTCGACTAAGCATTGGGAGGTAGTGCAGACGACGGTAGCCACGCTCGAACCCAGATGCAAGTTGCAAAATTTCCCATGGCATCAAAACAAGTTCACAATACACATTATCTTCTGATAATGTTCCCCGTTGCACGGAAGATCTAATATGTGTGCCTGTCTCCAGGTAGTCCATACATCTTGCGCTACTAGCCACAAGCAGAAATGTCACGTGACGTTTATGTAGATGATGACTTGGTAAATCTTCGCTGATTTGCTACATCTGCGGTATGTCGAAACGTGGCTGGTCTGAGGTGAACATGCGTGTAGCCTGATGCACCGACAACGGTGAATCAGCAGGCTGACAAGCTAACACTTGACGTCTATTGCCTGTACACAAGCATGCTATATGGACGAACGCTAATGGGCCACGATCCTTGTCAGACTGAACAGCGGACACTGATAGCTTCTACCGTTCCAGAACTTTGGCACCACTCTTCATTAAAGGATTTACCCGGACGCCTTCTTAAAGTGAAATGGCTTTCCATTTCTGAAGATGCACATAGACAAAGAATGATGAGTGGGTGCTCGTTCGTCATTCTTTGCTTATATGCCCGTTCATGCATTACCTCGAGTGTCTTTCTGTGCACATCAATGCTACGTAGCGATTACCATCGTTCCCTAACATGAAGCATAATGAAGGAATATGAGCAATCTGCACTAAAATATAACCCGTCATTGGGTTCACCAATTGCCATTCACTATGTCTCCAGGTAATGCATCGACGAGTCGGCGCCGCTCCAGTCGCTGCACCGAGCGGGCCGTCTGCCGTCGGCCGACCAATGCTCACCGTTTAAATAACAATATATATAACCGGCACCCGCGGCGGTGGAGGACGCGCTGTACCGCATTGCGCGCGGCTTGCGGACCCGCTGGAGGTCGTGTGCGCCTGGCGACAATTACGGCCCGGGAAACAGCCAAACACAACAGAGGATCGCCAGGCGGCCATGTGCGGCACGCGTCCGTCCGACGGCGTGCAATCTGAACGTGCGCGCCGCACCAATCGATGGTCGCCGGTCACGCGAGGGTCACAGCGCCCGGGGCGGCACGGGGCGGTGCGGCCGTGACTCGGGTCACCGCCCGCGGCCACGGTCGCCGGTCGGCGAGGCTGCGCGCCACTCACACAGCCGCAGTTGATTATCGGGACAAATGCGCGTGAGCGGATTAGGGAGACGCTGCCGTGCGGGCGACGCCTTCCCGAGTGCCATCGTCCTGGAGCAGGCGTGCGCTCCCGCCTGAGGGCCCACCATTGCGCACACGGTGGACTGGAACCGCCTCCGGTCACGACCACGTGACATCCCGGCCACGTCTCGTGACCGGCTTGCATAGCCATGCCCACCGAGGGCGCCGTGTCGTACGACGTCCGGTCACGAACGCGTCGGCCACGCGCCGCTTCCGGTCACGTGATCGCCAGGCGTGACCACCCCCGGTCCTGAAGTGGTCGCGTTCGTGAGGCGAATGACATGGCACTGAGGCGATCAGTCCGGCGGTCACTGGCGTGCTCTCCCACGGGCCAGTAGCCGAGAGGGGAGGGACTTGTTGGCCCTCTCAAAACACCGGACCACCGGACGAATTGCAGTAAACCAAAGTGCAATGGATAGGCTAGCAAAATGAAATCGAGGAATGCACATGCCTGAACCATTGCTTCGCTCCAAAAGAAAATATTTGTGTAAAGGCTCCGTTTTAATTTTGTCTCTGTTGATGCAATTTGGCGAACGTATCGCATTCGAAATCGTTTTAGCTCTGCGTAAACGCTTACACACTGCGTACATGCTTGAACGCCGTGTAAACCCTCAAGGCAGTATACCTGTGACTGATATGCACGGGTATTTGATTGTGTTGCGTTTTCAACACTTGTCCTCTCTGGTGCCTGACGGCGCATTATGCTGGTAATAACTACGTAGCATTGTTCCCAAACTGTTATTGTCTTAACCTGTCCGTGGTAACGAACGTCTTCTAATCATTTCTCTTTTCATTTTCTCGATTGCACTACACCGTGGGATTAGATGGAAGCGGTTAACATTGTAGATGGTGGAACGCTCGAATTAGGTGGGTGGGAGAGAGGTCACCAGGCAGTTTTGGTTTCATTATCTCCAGTCGGTGCTATAGGGCCAATGCTAAGTTTCCTGAGTTATGGGGGCGGGCACGGTATCGGTGAATCGGTACTCAACCATCGCTCCGCCTACGCTTATTATCATATTCTAATGCGGCTGCATCGGGTCGCAATTAATACACTCCAACCCATTGGCTCCATTTATTTGAGTGTATGTATATGCATATGTATTGCTGCATGGATACATAACAAATGCATGCATGCATGCCAAGTATGTATGCGCTTATATAAAAGTATGTAGGTGCTTGTATGTACTTGCATGCTTATGTATGCATGCATGCATGCATGACTTTGTGTGGTGTACAACGCAATGCATAGTGAGTAGTATGACGAGTTTGTTCTGAAGAAAAACCTTTGCACCCGTTATTCTGATGTGACTTCGTTCCATATGCCTGCAGGACATAACAATTCTGGCTAACCTTTTTTCTTATCATTAGACCGGGTTATCATCGAACTAGTACCACTATGCCAACATCTTGTCTGATAAATGCCACACATTAGTGTTTCCAACTAGCGTAGCATCAATATAGTTCATTGCTGATTTCACTTTAGTTCTACTTTCGTTTTTTCTTATCCTGATAAATATGTTGCCGGTGTTGAATTATTAATTGTTACTCTTGCAAGATGACGACATATTGGTCTATTTCACATACATTGTTATCTCCTTGAATACAGTGGCAGTGTGGAATACGGTGTAATATTGATTTCCGGGTTCTCACTATCTGGCGACATTCTGGTGTAAGTCTTTGCGTGAAGTTTATTCCTTGTGTTGTCCACTACTGATCTATGCATACACTACTGACCTCGTCCTGAATGACTACATTAACATAGGAGATTACCATTATTAACACTCGCACGTCTGGAGGTCCGCGCCAACTTCGCATGCCCGGGGGGGGGGGCAGATGTCTGCCCCCGTAAGATCTCTAGAACTATGCTAGCTAGCGACAAACGGAAAATGGCGTTGGATAGCTGGTGACGGGCTCTATCGAAAGTGTTTCGGTCATTTTCCGCTCAGGTCAACATTGAGGTCACTGGGTCATTATAGGTAAAATTCGACCATATCAGGTGGGACTCATATATTGACACATATCTCAGGACCTGCAACAGATAGAAACAAACGGCGAACGCTATTCGACAGTCCTTGAAATGCGCGACCGACAATAAGCGGTGTAATTTAAGGTCAGGTCAATCGAAACCCAGGCCAAGGTCATGAAGTCATGACCTCAGCTCAAGGTCATGAAGTCGCCTAGGGAGGTCGTGTAATATATGAATCGACACGTCTTGGCGATACAAGCACAATGACGGTAATTTCAGCTTTCTAGCTCAAAGCAGTGCGATACAATGCGCAGAAATGTGTAGTGATCTCAGGGACCTCAGATGACCTTGGTGAGGTCACTGAACAAAAATGTCAGCGGCAACATTGAGCATAGCTTCCATCGACATGCCACAACCGTTGTGAGATCATTCCGAGCGCAAAGATGCAACCAGGAAACATTTGTATATTTTACCACAGCCCTATAATGGGGAAGCCATGGCCGCGACCTGACCTAAGATCAATGCTACGAAAAAAAAACGATATACATATTATGGTTCCTGATGAGATCATGACGTGTTATAAGTTTGAAATAAATCACCCAATTATTGTGGAAGTTATGCCATCTAGAACTCCGGGTGTAGTTGGGTCACTTCGCCTGACCTGGTGACCTGACCTGAGATGACCCTGGGTTAAAAATGTATGAGAATATGCTGAAAAGACCGATGAACAGCTATGCGAGGTGTGGCCTTGCTAACCCGATTAGTTTGGCGGCAAATGAGGAAAAACCGGAGGGGGGCAGATATCTGCACCCCTGGACGTGCGCGTGTTAAGGTCAGGTATAAACGGCATCGTTACAAAACATCTGCAACTTGGTCTAGGTCGTGCTTTTTACCAGCCGGCTATCAGCCACCGTCTCTAACAACAATGACATTTAGAACATCATAAGTCAGACAATCAGGACATCATGAATAACTTAGTGGTCTCTGCCATTTTGCGCGCGTTCTTGCTACACGTCAGCAAATTCGACAACTCGCATTGAATCCACGTATATGGATTGAAGAATGCGCAGACGCATTTTGTTTAGCCAAAACAAACGTCCCTCCCGCACCTGTTCCCTGTGGGTCTGACAAGTCAGTGGTGCTGGCCAGCTTTGGACACGTAATAGTTGCGGCAACAGCAGCATACGGACGCGGCGGGGCGGCGGCTCGCAGGGGGCAGGTAGAGGGGCCTCCTTCCCTGAGGTGCCTTCTGAAGGTCCTCCCACGGATGGCGGGAGAGGGCAGGTGGTCTCTCCGCAATTACTAGGTCTGCTAACATAAAAGCATGCCAATGTACAGGTACATGATAGTTCGCGGTTCCGGGTCAGAAAAATGGATATATCAGGGAAATGTTTGAATTTAACAGAAATGATGTAATTAGAGGTCATCAATTCAAAATTAAAGCTAACCACAGCGGGACAAAGTTAAGACAGTCTTTCTTCACCAACATGGTAATGGAACATCGGAACCAGCTGCCAGAAACCATTGTCAGTAGCAGTACACTGAACACCTTTAAGAACAGCATAAACAATCATTATAAGAATAGAGGGCTTGCTTTTCAGTATTCGGGGAGGGCTGATCGACGGATTTGGTGGGCAACTGGTTGAGTGCCTAGAGTACAGCCATGAAAGGCCCTTGTGGCTCATAGTTGCACTGATATTTTTTGTATATATGTCTTTATTAGCGCTATGTAGGAAAGACTACTTGAACAATCGTGGCTCACAAACATCTTGGACTTTTTGAACTTCGCCACAGAACAATTTGATCAGGGAAATCAGGTAGATGTAGCATATCTTGACTTTAGTAAGGCCTTTGACAAGGTACCCCATAAACGGTTAATGATACAGCTTCAGTCCCATGGTATTGCAGGTAGCATCTTAAAATGGATAGAGTTGTGGCTTTCAGATAGACAGCAAAGAGTGATGCTAAATGGTACAAAGTCATCATGGCAAAATGTTCTTAGTGGAGTCCCCCAGGGGTCAGTACTGGGGCCACTACTGTTCATTATATTTGTAAATAACATTGAAAGTGGTCTAAGCAGTAAAGTTTTGAAATTTGCGGATGATTTGAAGGTCTCTAGGGCAATAACAGGTCAAGATGGGCATATCTCGCTGCAAAAAGACTTAGACGAACTTGTGAAGTGGTCCGAAGAATGGCAAATGAAATTTAATTTTGATAAGTGCAAAATCATGCATGTAGGTAAGCAGCATATGAAGGCTCCATACTTGATGGGTGGCCAAGTGCTATCAGTGACTCAACAGGAGAAGGATTTAGGTGTTATTCTAAACACAAAACTGGGGGCATCAGAACAGACCAAGGAAGCCAGGAAGAAGGCACTGAGAATGCTCGGGGCAATAAATAGGAATGTATCATACAGAAGTGAGGAAGTGATCAGGAAGCTTTACTGTGCATACGTCAGGCCACATTTGGAATACTGCATCCAAGCTTGGTCTCCTAGCTATGAAAAAAGATTGTTGGCTTTTAGAGAGAGTACAAAAGAGGGCTACAAAAATGGTTAATGGCATAAGCAACCTGGCATATGAGGAAAGATTGAAGAAATTGAATATGTTTTCACTTAGATATAGAAGGCTGAGAGGAGATCTCATCGAGGTCATTAAATTTGTCCATGGTCTGGAGAGGGGATATCTTGGGGAAATGTTTGAATTGAACAGAAATGATGCAATTAGAGGTCATAAATTCAAAATTAAAGTTAACCACAGCAGAACAAGGTTAAGGCAGACTTTCTTCACCAACAGGGTAGTAGAACACTGGAACCAGCTGCCAGAAAACATTGTCAGTAGCAGCACATTGAACATCTTTAAAAACAGCATAGACAATCATTATAAGAATAGAGGGCTTGCTTTTCAGTATTACAGAGAGGGCTGATTGACAGATTTGGTGGGCAACTGGTTCAGAGTACAGAGTGTAACCAAGAAGGGCCCTTGTGGCTCATAGTTGCACTAATCTTTTATGTCTTTATGTCCAACAAATGCACCACTTGTTACCTTCTGGCGTGCTACACCGACCTTCAATTCACTGCAACGTGCTTTGCAAACTTATTTCATGCATTAATGCACTACTGTACGTGATACTCGGGAGCGACGAAGGCTATGGGCACGACGAAAGTAACGGGCTACCTCTGGCAGCAGGACGAAGGCCACGGGCTACCTCTTGCAGCGGGCTACCTTCGGCAACGGGCTACCTTCGGCAACGGGCTACCTCCGGCAGTGGGCTACCTCTGGCAGCGGGCTACCTTCGGCAGTGGGCTACCTCTGGCAGCGGGCTACCTCTGGCGGCGGGCTACCTCTGGCAGCAGGCTACCTTCGGCAGCGGGCTACCTCTGGCGGCGGGCTACCTCTGGTAGCAGGCTACTCTGGCAGCGGGCTACCTCCGGCAGCTGGCTACCTTTGGCAGCAGGCTACCTCCGGCAGTGGACTACCTCTGGCAGCAGGCTACCTCCGGCAGCGGGCTACCTCTAACAGCGGGCTACCTCCGGCAGCGGGCTACCTCTGGCAGCGGGCTACCTTTGGCAGCAGGCTACCTCTGGCAGCGGGCTACCTCTGGCAGCGGGCTACCTCTGGCAGCGGGCTACCTCTGGCGCGGGCTACCTCTGGCAGCGGGCTACCTCTGGCAGCGGGCTACCCTGGCAGCGGGCTACCTCTGGCAGCGGGCTACCTCTGGCAGCGGGCTACCTCTGGCAGCGGGCTACCTCTGGCAGCGGGCTACCTCTGGCAGCGGGCTACCTCTGGCAGCGGGCTACCTCTGGCAGCGGGCTACCTCTGGCAGCGGGCTACCTCTGGCAGCGGGCTACCTCTGGCAGCGGGCTACCTCTGGCAGCAGGCTACCTCTGGCAGCGGGCTACCTTCGGCAGCGGGCTACCTCTGGCAGCGAGCTACCTCCGGCAGCGGGCTACCTCTGGCAGCGGGCTACCTTCGGCAGCGGGCTACCTTCGGCAGCGGGCTACCTCCGGCAGCGGGCTACCTCTGGCAGCGGGCTACCTTCGGCAGCGGGCTACCTTCGGCAGCGGGCTACCTTTGGCAGCGGGCTACCTCTGGCAGCGGGCTACCTTCGGCAGCGGGCTACCTTTGGCAGCAGGCTACCTCTGGCAGCGGGCTACCTCTGGCAGCACGCTTGTCAGGTGGGAACGGAGAATCAGTGATTACGCAGGAAGCATTCAGTAAATCGCACGAAGCGTGAGCTGTGCTGAATGTAATTGTCTGGGGCTTGCTTTTCTGAAAAGTCAGCACAATTTTGATTGTCGATGCGAGCTGCATCGAGCCGTGTACTCCCAATCCTGCACATGAAACTGAACATAGCATACATGGAAAAGTCAGCTGGGGTGCGAGATATGGACTGAAGCGTATCTGCATTCCGCATTGATGTTGTGGATTAATGTTCGATTCGGAATTATCTGCAATTGGACATGAGTCCTGATTTGCCGGCCAATGTCCATCGTGCCATGGCAACTGATAAGTCGCTCTGCCGGGATCGCGTGGTGCAGTTTTGCTTACTTATGCAAGCAAAACTGCAAAAGCAATGTGCCGTCGCCAGGCACGGAGACGTCCGCCCATGTTACCATGTGAGGTGAGGTGACTATGCCGGACTGTCAGGCTACTAAGGAGACACTGGGAAGGTGAGGAGACACTGGGGGTTTTCGTCGGGCAGCCGAGTGCACAAGTCGCGTACCCGTCTGCTGCTCTTTGCCCGCCTAAAACTCAGCAAAATACAACAGTCTGGAGCAGCTGGTTGGACCGAGTTATTCGCGAACCAGAGCCCAACTGGATATCGCAGGTCACAGAATCCCTGAGGCTACCAGTAGGGTTAGTTTCACTACACTAAGCTGTTTGTGTTCCGCACCCTGGGTAAATAACCGTTGTTTTAGAAGGAAAAAAGGGTGCGTGGTATTGTATGGTATTTGGAATTACATAAACGAAAAACGCATTTTCATGCACGCATGGTAATCGTAATTTGGGACAGGACATAAACTTTCGTTGTGATTCGTTGAACATAATCAACATAGATTTATCATCGTTTTGCTTCATTTTCAGTTTGATCGATTTTCTGCATCACTAGCCATGTTAATGTTTTTTACTTCATTTGAAATTCAGTGCTGATAAATATGGCACAATTTTTATCTTCGGGTGAAACAAGAAGAGGAAAAGACAGAAAGAAGAAAGAAGTCACGCTTGGTGCCTGGCTACGATATCTTCATCATTTATTATACTTAACATCTGGACTGAAGTTTACTTCCGGTTGGGAGCAAGCGTTCTCTGGCAGCTCACGCATACAAAACATCTCAAGAGAAATTCATGCCGCTCGCTTCCGGAAATCTTCGTTTTTACAACTTTTCGTGTGTTGTTTGTCATTGTTCGTGTGCATGCATGTCTATTTACCATGCTTGTTGCTATTCCCTTTAAATATAATACCAATTTGATGACGTCTGTCAACCTTTTTATTGCCTGAACCGCGCTCATGTAGTGGATACTTGCAATACATGTGGGTATCTCTGTCATGCCAAAACATATGAATAACGGAGACCGTGAAATTCAGGTAGGTGCAAGAATAAATATATACATCTTGTTTGCACGTGACTTGCATCGGCGTGAACCACTGGGACTCATCACGTTGATGACATACTGTTCAAATTTTATAATCAACTTAATCACGTTCTTGCATTTGTCACTAGCAGCACCTCTGTAGCTAATCCCGCGACACCTAAGTATGCGGAAAGCCCGGACACGAAATTAACTCAAGCGCTACAAAAGAGATATCGCCTTCACGTACGACCCGACACCGGAGTGAATCGCGCCGACTCATCGCGACGCTGCACACCACGTCCAAAACCCGGCACGGCTTGCCGTAGCGTGCAGGCCGTCCGACGCTGTCGTACTGCGGCGGCGTTCTGTCGTACAGCGGCTCGCATCGGCCGGCCATTGCCCGCACGCCGACGGCCGCGTCAGCTGACACGACCCCGGCCAGCTGTTGGGCCGACCGTAACCGCCTCCGACCGCTTGCGGCCGCATAGCCTGTCGCGATAGTGGTTGGTGATAGCAGCAGTTGGTGTCGCCCCCCCCTCCAATGACCATTACCGGGCAGGCGCGCTGGGCAGGGTTCAAGTGGCAGGAGCCGGCAGCCGAGTCGCCAAGCGCGCGCAAACCACCCTTTCCGTGCCGGTCGTTATCCATCATTGATGGCTGTCCATTATGCACAGCGCAGAGGTGAGCGGTTCCAGTGTTTGGTGCCAGGTTTGCCATGGTTCCCGCTCACCAATTTTCCAAGGCTAGCATTACTAACGTGAAGTCGTTTTCCCGTGAAACGAAACCGTGATTGCATCAGTTTGCACGTGACGGATCGTGACGGCATTTCTTGACAAAGTCACCGTAACGGAAATGGACCTCGGGTGGGTGGCACCCTGGTGGTCAATCCATGGATTACTATTGATTGGCCACACTCCCTGTAATTATATATATATATATATATATATATATATATATATATATATATATATATATATATATATATATATATATATATATATATAATATAATATGCATATGTATGTCGTATGTATATATTGTATGTATACATTGTATGCATATATGCATATGTATATGTATATATATGTATATATATATATATATATATATATATATATATATATATATATATATATATATATATATATGTGTGTGTGTGTGTGTGTGTTTGCGTCCGTGCTTCAACCGGGCCGGCCAGTAAATCCACCTTCGCCGGGGGGAGGGGCAGCTCTGGACACTCCCTCTCTAACATCCGATCTACGTGTACGCTAGGGTACAATACAAAACAACGTTCGAATGGTCTGGTCACGGAAATCCAGAAGCATACATTATTTTTTTTATTTTAGCTGATCATGTGACCATAGGTCATATTAGGTCACCATACGGACCTCGACATAAATACCTGAAAATCGTGAAACGAGCAGAGGCGATGTCTTTCGACATTACATTTCAAAAGGTAACATGTGCGAGTATGAATGGATTATATGGATCAAGATGCAAAATGTTCAGGACGGGGTACGTAGTGTCCGGTTAGAATCCGGCTTGAAAGCCGAATTCCGAGCTATGCATGTTAGAGACACAGGGAAACGGCACAGGTGAGTAAAGGTAGTCCAGTGTTCATATCACATCTTATTTCTTCATGTTTATCCTGCCGCGGTCGCTAAATGACATAATAGGTTAACCAAGTGACATGACCTTTACCTTCTGGGAATTTTCCTGGAAAACATCAAGATATATGTCTCAGGTCCTATGAACAGAACCATTCAAACAATCGTCATATTTGATATACAGCCGAAAATCCTAAGGCCTGGTCAGGTCACACCGTATATTGAAGTTAGGTATCTCCGTAACGTCTTGAATATCTCCGTAACGTCATTTTTTAGGTATAAAAAATTGCCTTCCAAGACGAACTGATATGATGCTGGCCAGGGATGCGGAACTGGAGCCGGAGCCGGAGCCGGAGCTGCCGGAGCCGGTACATTTTTCCCTGAGCCGGAGCCGGAGCCGGAGCCGGGATACTTCACCGGAGCCGGAGTCGGAGCCGGAGCCGTCCAAAATTTTCCCGGCTCCGCATCCCTGATGCTGGCACATCTTTGTAAATTGTATAGCTCCTGACCTCACGATCTGACCTCAGGCAATGCCGGGGCACTGCACAAATTTATAAAACTATCTATTCAGCCTTGATCTAAGTGCACGCTGATTGGAAAGCAATTCCAAGGGAAGGTAAAATCAGGTCAAATAAGGTTAGATAATACGAGGTCAGGTCGCCAAGATCATTCGTTAACCATCCAACGCCATGTCGCATGACGGAGGAGGCGCTGAAAATGAATTGAAATGTCACTTAGTGGGCAGCAGCAACATTTTGTATGAGTTGCATCAGGCGTGTGTGTGGGGACGTGGGAGGTGGCAAGTTCTACATTCATGCGCGCTTGTGCAACCATTAGTTTGTAGCTAAGTGCATGTATGTTTTTCGCTCATGTCGTGGACAGGCATGGTGCTTTATGTGTAAGCAAATTCTTTTGTGACAATAAAACTCCGGAGGCGGGAAAAGGAGGAAGGACACTGGGATATTCTTGTCAATACAATTCTTTGAATGCATTGCATACATACGTTGCATGAAAACATTTTATTTTCCTCCTGGGCACTGAGTGGTACATGTGGTGATGTTTTACGAAGATAGGCTGCCTTTGCGGCAGTCGTCATTCTGCGTCAGCCTTGTGACACTGGTAGGACTTCACAGAATGACGTACATGATATGAAGCTATACATCCATGGGGAAATCTCTTTGACATTATTCATGGGTGTAGCCTTGCATACTGCCGAGGTATGGAGGTTGCCACCAACGTTGTTCGAACAGGTTTTTTTTCAGTTTTGGCGCCCTGTTCCGGTTTTGAATGTCTGATATATAGCGAATAACTTTTCAAGTGATGTTTTGCAACAAAATGTTTTCTGGTTTCTGTGAACATGAGCATTTAAAGCCAGGTTTTCTTCCAATCTACTAGTCTGCCGTAGTTGCGCTCAAGAGCGCCTGAAGTTCGTTATTATGTTCCCCTGCCCATGGTTGAAAGGTTCGCGACTGAATTACTATCATCGCAGAGTTTTATCACTTCAGCGAACAACTAACGAAATAAGTTGGATTAATTGCACGGCATCCGGCGATTCTAGGTGTTAAAAACGTGGCTACTCGCCACGCCTTCCTCAACACAAAGCGACGCGTATGTGAATGCCCACTGGTGTTCATACATCATGTCGAATGGACCGCAGTATAAAGTGAATAGTCCAATGAAATATGGTTGGAACAAGAATGGAGTGGAATGGAACCAGGGCGAAAGTAGAATCGCGTCGAATAAAATTGGGTGTAAAGTAACTGGGGATAGGAGAGACTGGGCTGGTCGAATCGAGCAAGATCAACGTCAAAAGCAGAATCGGATCGAATGGGATTAGGTCGGAAATGGAATAGAGGCGAATGTAACAACACCGAAAGCAAGCGGAACTGAAATAACGTTCAATAGTATCAAGACGAAAACCTTGCCCACATAAAACGCGTGTACAGGAATGCCAACCTACTACAACCTAGTATGTCCCGTAACGTCGTCAAGCGGTGCCAGCAGCATTATTGTTCTCCGCTGCCCACGCATGCAGTTCAGGGCGACCACACTGAAGGAGATGCAAGCAAAATTTGAGAGAGTTGCATTTGCTAGATTGACTCCAATGAAGGGCATCCGTCCTACCCTAGCTGATCGTCTTGCTCCACCATCTCCTATTTGGAGCACGCGTTTATTGCGAAACGACGTACGTCCTCACGCGACTTCATCTATGTATGTGTCCCGTACATGCTGTCATGCATGTCTATGTACTTAATTAAGCCATGCAAAGCTTGTTGCAAATTGAAGCATACCACACCCAGTATTACGACGACACAGATATACGACGATAGAGTTGCATATACTGCTGTATATGCATGACAGCAGGCTACCGCCGCCAGAGCCGTTGTAGGCAACGTCACACCCTTGTTGGAGTCCATAGACCCATGCGAGGATGTGCAGTGGCCTGCCGATGTGGTCAGTGACACAACAGTTATTGAGTGGTGACCTGGCGGTCGGGGTCGGGTGGCGAGGTCGGGTGGCGAGGTCGGATGCCACGCGCTCACCTCTGTTTGGGCGGCGACGGCGGCGGTGCGGGGCCGACCCTGCGCCGCCTGCAGCAGGTGAGCGGCAGCTGCACCAGGTACCCGGCGAGCACGCCCAGCAGGATGACCGCCGCCGGCGCCGCCAGCGCCAGCGCCAGCAGCTGGCTCGCCTCGCCCGGCCGGAAGTCCGTCACCGCCACACTGGCGTTGGCGCGGCTCGGGAAGCACGGGAACGTCCTGCCCGGCCGGCCGTAGCGCGCCTCGAAGGCGGAGCAGTTGACGCGCGGCGGGTAGCCGCACGTCTTCGCGTTGACCAGCAGCACGGCGTCGCCGGCGGCCGGCCGGCCGACGTAGCTGACGTGCACGTGCAGGCACCGGTACAGCTGGCCGGTGCAGCCCTCCCGGCACGAGCTCCACGAGCAGTTGGAGCGCGTCGCGTGCCGCTCGACGCGCTCCGTGCGGCACGTGGTCGGCTGCGGCGCGAAGTCGGCCAGCAGCGTGGCCAGCGCCGGGTCCACCACCACCGGCACGGCGAACAGCAGCGCGGCCGCGCCGGCCGCCGCCAGCAGGCCGGCGGCGCCCAGCAGCGCCGAGCGCACGAGCTGGCACAGCGACTGCCGCACACGCCGGCTCTGCGCCAGCCGCTCCCGACGCACCAGCTGTGTCACCGACACGACCGGCCTCGGAGCGGCGGCCGCCGGCGGCGCGGACGATCGCGGCCGCGGCACGATGGTCCGCAAGGTGCCGGTGTTGGCCGCGAGTCCGGCGGCGTCCGCCGGCGGCGGCGGCGGCGGCGGGGGCGGCGCGGCGAACATGTCTGGCCTCCGCCGCCGCTTGGCCGCGACAATATGCGGTCGGTGGACCAGCATTGTGCGGTGGCACCGCGGCCGCTATCACCTGCCCGATCGCATCAAATATATCACTCCCACGTGCCGCCCTCAAGCACATCGATTCGGCGGCCGCCGCTGCCGACACTGTCGGCTCCGGCGGCGCGTCGGTGGCGACGGCCGACACCTGCGCGCCGCCGCGTCGTCACCGACGCCAATCACGGCCGACGGCCGCCGGCAGCCGACCGACGCCGCCGAGAGTCGGCCGCAGCCCGCGGGGATTGACCACAGCCCGCGAGAATACCCATCAGCTCCGCGGAGTCGTCTGATTGTGCTAATTATTTTTATCAGTGCACTGTGAAAAATGTTTGAAATGGTCCATGTACATGTACAGAGAACTACCCATATGACAATGCTGGATCAGCCCGCAGCTTCGGATGCAGCTTCGGATGTAAATCGCATTTGTCATAGAGAGTTATAAGCAAACAAACGACCAATGCACATTAAGCTCGCTTCCCGCTGAAACAATTGATGACGAGAGCGTCGTCCACTTCTACTGGCGGGCGGTTCCCATACAAGAAAAAATTGCAGCATGGGACGCGTCCCCATTCTCTCCTACGGCGGCACCACCCATTATTATCTACACCCACATCGAAGTGTATTCGGGGGATTGCGACCAGTATTATGTACTCCACACAATTGACTCATGGGGTAAGTACACTGACATATTGGTGACGAGTAGTTTATGTCTAAGTTGCCCGTCTCACAATCGAAATACTGTGGGTTCAAGCCTCACCTGTTGCTACTCTTCGCCCGCAACCAATCGGGTGAGAGGTTGGCGACGCAACATGTCTCAACGGTCGAAATGTCGTAAAGCCAATAACCACTATACCGACATATTGCATGACGCTCGCGCAGATGCATGGGCATTGTTACGCAGTTGTCTTTAATCGTTTTTCCTCTTTTTTGGGCTTCCTCTGTACAATTATTTAGGAAGATTTGTCTTCTTGTGTTTTCCACTCATCCAAATGTGTCAGTCTGCTCCGGGTTACATGGCCTTTCCACAGACATTTTGATGATCTTATGTTGATCCTCAAATATAAGATCCACAATATTGTGATTGATCGCATCGATGTGATTAACCTTGCGTCATAATTTGTCTTGAAACACTCGTGTTATTGTGGAAAAAAATAATACTTTCTTAATCAGTTCCCTCGGCCTATTGGTATCATGGGTGTGTTTTCGTATGCTTTTGGGAGGGCAAGTTCCCTTTAATGGTGGCTTTGCCCCAAATGATTTCAACTTTGAACGTGGGACCCAATGGACTGAGTCCCCCCCCCCCAATATACTTGGGCCCGTCTACTGCATCCATGTATTGTGCCAATAGCCCCATCCAAATATGTTTAACAAATCAATACCTCTGATGGGAATATATATATTCTACATCGCTCCCTTCAGCAGGTAATTTCATTAAGTGATTCACAACTGCTCTTCGTGGCTATATCATGACTAGGAACCGTCCGAAGTCGAAGAGTGGCTACTTGAAGTCGGGGAGATGCCGCTGTAAGTTAGAAAGGAGCCGTCCGAGGTCGGTGCGGAACTGTCTGAAGTCAGGAATGTGTCGCTTATGTTGGAGATGGGCCTTCTAAAGTAAAAAATGAATCGCGTGAAATAGAAGCGGGGTTATCTGAGGCATGAATCAATGATCAACTGGCCGACAATAACAGAGTGACTTCGGAAAATATCCGTCTGAAGTTCATGTGGATCGTATGAAGTCGGAGAAGGTCCAACTGATCTCCAAGATCAGTTGGATTTTTTGAGTATTCTAGTACTTAGTTTTTTTCAGTTGGAGATATTACAAGTGTGTAGAAATCATAAGTACATTAAAGACTACTAGTACTTTCCTAACATACTTTATTTAGTTTTGTGGTGCATAGTGTCTTTGGTGTTTAAGTTTAAGATAGAGTTTAATTGGCACTACGTTGGTGGTATTCATAAGTGCTGTGTGACTGTTCATTTTTCTGTCTAGCCATAGGAGATATCAAAAGTGATATTCATATAGTTGTCTACTTGTCTAGAAGACAATTAGATTTTATATTTAATTTATATAAAAAAACAATTGTTTAATAGTTTCTGCTTAGTGTGATGGTATTCTTGAGGTACTTAGATAATTAACTGACGGTATGGGAGGTAGCGATTTATGGTGAATAATAGTTGGCTTTTTTGTCGGTTGTTTAACGAGTTAAATTCTATCTAAATCTAGGGATAAGCTGCAGCCTGTAGGATGGTTTCGACCAGGATGCGGGCACTAGAGGAAGAGATTATGACCCTTAAGGCAGAGCTTTCCAAGCTCAAGGCTGCCCTTGTTACACAGGGTAGGCAAGAAAAAGCAACAAGGGGTCACTCCGTAGCAGGAACATCATATGCCCAGGTGGTCGCAGGCCACCAGGTAGCTGAGGATTCCCCTACTGTGGAGGTGGCTGGGATTTCTCTAGAGGGGAGTGCTAATAGTGAACAGAGGAGGGGTAGTTCTGGTAGGTCACAGGAGGGGAAGTGACATGAGGTCAGGAGGTGGGGGATTTGGAGACGCGAGCCTAAGGAAAGGGTCAGTGAGTGGCAGGTGGCAGGTGGTAGGAGCGGGAGGAAGCCTAGTCGAACGGCCCAGCGGGCAGGCATATTAACATCGAATAGGTTCCAGGCATTGGAGGACTGCCCCCAGGATAGTAGTAGTAAGGAGTTAGTGCTGGTCCTAGGAGACTCTCATGTGCGACATTTAGATCGGGTATTCAGTAAAGGTAGGAGGGACAGGTGGTGCATCACCAGGCCTGGTGCCAAAGTGAAGGACTTGGTACCAGTGGTGGCACAGGTCACCAATGATCACCAGTTTAGTACAGTTATAGTACATTTAGGGGTAAATAACATAGGTCCTCCTAGGAGTGAAGAGCTGCTGCAGGATTACAGGTTCCTTCTGGCCACCCTGAAGGGTACCAATAGAGTCATTGTAACAGCAATTTTGCCTAGGGCTAGAGCCTCCCCTGAGTGGAGCTCTAGGGCACTGGCAGCCAACGACAGGGTAGGTAAGCTCTGCCATGAGTTAGGTTTCACCTTTGTAGACGAGTGGTGCAGGTTTTATGGATCATGGGACCTCTATCAGAGGGATGGCCTGCACTTCTCCGAGAAGGGGGTTCATGTGTTAGGCAGTGTATGAGCATGTTCTTCAGGGAAACTAGGAAATGGGGTGGGGAGGGATGAAATTGCATTGCCATCTCAGGAATATTCCAATAGTGTCAGCCAAGGCAATAGAATCTCAAAGTCAGCAAATAGGGACAGCAGTAGGTCAAGAAGGCAGAGTGGTAGTTCATCTAGTGATAAAAGAACTCCTCAGCATGAAAAAGCCAAAGGTGGTTATTTGCTAAGAGTATGATGTTTAATGCTCAGAGTATCCGATCCAAATTTGATGAGTTCAAGTGCTATGTAGCTGAGGAGGAATCAGATTTTGTTTGCATCACGGAGGCATGGGTGAGTGAGGAGTATTTTGGAGATAACTTGCAGGACCATGAGATCCAGGGATACAATATGCTTCCGTGCAATAGGGGTCCAGCAGTGAAAGGGGGTGGTGTAATGGTCTATGTGGATAGCTTATTCAGTTCTCAAAAAGCAGCAGGTGGGGATAAAAATGTGTCTGTGGAGTCCGTTTGGCTTGATGTCGCTGTGGAAAAAGGAAACAGCAATACACTGAGGATAGGAGCTTTCTACCGATCAGGAACCCTGCCACATTCTCAGCAACTGGAGCTTGATAAGGTGATTTGTGAGGAAATCAGTAGAAACTTTCGTAGGAAGTGCCTTATTCTTGGTGACTTTAATCTAAAAGGATATGAAAATGTTCGTGTTGGCTCCCATCATGCAAAATGTTTGGGAAATGCTTTGATGAGGACCTGTTCTTACACCAGTTTGTATCGGAACCTACCAGGCATGGCTCATTCTTGGACCTTGTATTATCGGATTTAATTGACTTGGTTCAAGACTTGACTGTAGGAGAAACTCTGGGAAGAAGTGACCATAACATAGTTAGATTCAGGGCACATGTAGGGGAAATTATTAAGGATAATTTGGTAAAGGTTCCAAATTTCAACAGAGCAGACTTTGACTGCATGAGAGCGGCTTTAAGTGCCATAAGATTGGAAGTAGAATTCTCCAATTTAAGTACCTGTGAAATGTTGGAAAAGTTAAAATCTTACTTGAAGGAAATTAAGATTAGACATGTCCCCCAAAACCAAAGACGCAAAAGAATGGTAGGGAAGCTAGCATGGCTTACACCAGACTTGATAAAAGCAACTAAGGCTAAGAAAGCTGCATTTAGAGTGTTTAAAGAAGCTTCAAATATCGTAAATCTAAAGGCGTAACGAAAAGCTAGAGACACTGCGAAGCAAAAAAGCCAGAGCAGCAAAGCGAGCAAAAGAACTGGATTTAGCTAGAAACTGTAATGGGGACAGTAAAACGTTCTTTAGCTTCTACAAGCCGAGACCAGTTTCCACCACAATTGGTCCACTGGAAATAAATGGGACTATATTGGGTGAGGATAGTGAGATGGTTGAGGAGCTGAGCAAGCAGTTTAAATCAGTGTCTACATTGGAAGATATGATCAATCTGCCGACCCTACACCATAGTTCAATGACATGTGATCAGATAAATGATGTTGATTTCATTGATAGTGATGTTGTTTTCAATCATATCATGAAAATAAAGCCAAACAAGGCAGCATAACCTGATGACATTTATGCTAGGGTATTGCGGGAAGCTGAAAAGGAACTGGCATTTCCACTTAGTATAATATTTTGTGGATCAGTTTCACAAAATGAAATTCCAACAGATTGGAAAAGGGCAAATGTAGTTCCTATTTTCAAGAAAGGAGAGAGGGAAAGTTGAAAACTGTAGGCCAGTAAGTCTCACACCCCTAGTCTGCAAGGTACTCGAATCAATTATAAGGATAGAATAGTTAGTTATCTGGAAGGAGACATTGATTCAAGATACTCAGCATGGGTTTAGAAAAGGGCGATCGTGTCTCACAAATCTCTTGGACTTTTTGAACGTCGCCACAGAACAATTTCATCAGGGAAATCAGGTTGACGTAGCATATCTTGACTTTAGTAAGGCCGTTGACAAGTTATCCCATAAACCGTTAATGATACAGCTTCAGGCCCATGGTATTGCAGGTAGCATCTTAAAATGGATAGAGTTGTGGCTTTCAGATAGACAGCAAAGAGTGATGCTAAATGGTACAAAGTCATCAAGGCAAAACGTTCTTAGTGGAGTCCCCCAAGGGTCAGTACTGTGACCACTACTGTTCATTATATTTGTAAATAGCATCGAAAGTGGCCTAAGCAGTAAAGTTCTGAAATTTGCGGATGATTTGAAGGTCTTTAAGGCAATAACAGATGAAAACGAGCATATCTCGCTGCAAAAAGACTCAGACGAACTTGTGAACTGGTTTGAAGAATGGCAAATGAAATTTAATTTTGATAAGTGCAAAATCATGCATGTAGATAAGCAGCATATGAAGGCTCCATACTTGATGGGTGGCCAAGTGTTACCAGTGACTCAACAGGAGAAGGATTTATGTGTTATTCTACACACAAAATTGTGGGCATCAGAACAGACTGTAGCGCCTGTTGGTGCGTGTGGATGTGTGGATAGGCGTAAAGGATCTGGGAAAGCCACAGGGAGACGCCTTTGCCAAGCAACACCTAGAACGTGCACAGCTGCGTTGTGCCGCTCTTTCAGTGTGGTCCCGGCGCCTCGAAGGGATAGAAGGAGAAAGAAGCAGGATTCCGCGGCGGCGGTGACGCGGGTCACCGCCGCTGCCCCGGCTTGCCACTCAAACGACTCGCGACAGCGGGACACGAGAACTCTGTATTGACATGGGGGGGAGAGTGGTTTTTAGGCGTGCCGGACCATAAAGGTCATTTGCGCCGCCTTTAAAGGAACACGTTGCATATTTGTCTGTGAAAGCGAGTGTTACGGTCAAGGTACTGGCAAGTGAACATTTACGTTAAGGAATTTTCCGTTATACTTTGTGCGAAGTTTTTTGGGTGCTGAAGGCGGGGGCTGGGTTGGGGACGTCTCCCTGATGTCTAACTGGTTTTAATTTTACTTTACTCCTCCACATAATAATTTGTGGTTTGGGTGGGGCTGGGGTGTTTTGAGTGTCGAGTTGATTTTGCCAGGGTGCCGGCTTTAGCCTACTCCTATCAAAGAGCACCGAGGGATTTTTACCGTGTGGACAAGGAGGCAATTGTCCACACCGCCTCTCACGCCGGCTGCCGCGTGTTAGTTGTTAGTAGTTGGTTAGGTTATGCATGCCATGCAGGGTTGTCAGTTGGGTTAGTACGGTGTTTCATAATTTGGCTCCTCTACGTCCGCTGTTCCTCTGGGTAGCCATTTACGTTAGGTGGCGGAAGGCAAGTCGGCTCATTTACGTCCGACGGCTCCTCTGGGCAGTGGTTTTACGTTAAGCTTATTTTTTTAAGTTTCGTTGTTTTCCTAAAGCAAGTCGGCTCATCTACCTCCGACGGCACCGCTAGGTAGCCAATTATTCCTAACTGGGAAGCAAATCGGCTCATGTACGTCCGACGCCATGCGGGGATGGCTATTTACGTGTTTCCTACGAGTGTTTCGCCGTCATGTATTGCAAGTTGGTGTGAACGTTGGTGGTGCCTAGAGAGCTCCTGCTAGTTCTGTGGCATACAGATATTCAAATAGCAATTGAATGAGTTCTGCGTGTTTGTCACCGAGAAGCGATGGAAGCGATAGGGTGATGCCCTCTCTCTGGCAGAAGGCCTTAAGTGGTTGTCTCTGAGAGCTAAAGCTACTGCAGTCTAGCAGGATGTGGCCTATGCTTAGCGTGGTGTTGCAGGTGTCGCAGTGAGGTGTTGTGTGTTGGTCATCCTCTAATCGAGGCTGTGTTAGTTTTGTGCAACCGGTTCTAAGTCTAGTGAGGATGACCTCTTTCTGTCGGTGAGACTGATTTGATGTGTTCCATGTGCCTATGGTTGGTTTTATTGCGTGGGCGTGGTTGGATTTGTGTTGTGTTGAGTTGTGTTGTGTCCATGTGTTCTGTTGGTGTTGGTGAATGCGATGTTGTAGGAGTGCTTTGCAGTCGTCTACCGAATATTCCACGCTGGGGTAGGTGTTCGATGCTAAGGCTTGCTTTGAGAGCCGGTCTGCTTCTTCGTTACCTGGGATGTTGGCGTGGCCCGGAATCCAGAGGAAGGAAAAGTTCATGTTTACGTTATGGGCCACGATTTGTTGGATTCGATCAATGATGTGATGAGGACAGTCGTGGGTGTTGGTAATTGACTGTAGGACGGATTTCGAGTCTGAGCAAATCACTACGTTTCTGACTTTTCGCTTAATGAGAATGAAAATAGCGGCTAGAATGGCCATTGCTTCAGCAGAGTAGATGGAGAAGTTATCCGGTAGACGTTTGGAAAGTCTGAGACCTGGTCCAGTGATGCCGATGCCTACCTTAGCCTCGTGTTTCGACCCATCCGTGAATATGAGTGATTTGTGATTGTTGTCATCGGCGAACTTGTGAAAGAGGCCTAGAATCTCCGCCGATGTGATAGTGGCTTTCTTCTCCGAGAGCAAGTACTCGACCTTTGGTTGGCTGAAAGTCCAGAAGGGCCTAATGGGCGGTCGAGCTGCAGTGGCTGGTATTGCGAGGTTAAGATCTGAGAGAGCCGTGGCAATTTGAATGCTATATGGTGGAAGTTTGCGCGCAAATCGGCTCTTGTCGTATCTGCCAGGCATGAAGCAGCGCTGTGCCGGATGATTTGGAATGGATTTGATTTTGATGTGGTAACGGCACAGGTGTTGTGTCCTCCTGTGGTGGAGTGATGGTGTGTTTGAGTCTACTAGAAGACTAGCTATCGGTGCAGCGCTAAGGGCGCCTGTGGCTGCTCTGATGCAGCTGTTTTGGATGACTTCTAATTTTTTACTCTGACTTTTTGAAATTGTGGAAAAAATGATGCTGTTCTATTCTATAATGGGTCGTATGATTGATGTGTACAGTCGCAGAAGTGTTTTCCTGTCTCCGCCCCAGTCTGTGCCTGCAAGTGCACGTATTATGTTGCATGACATGACGACATAGCGATAATTCACGAGGACTAGAGCACACAGTATGTCCTTGCGACGCCACCAAAGTGCGCGGCTATAGAAAAGGAAATGCAAGCTAGTTAAGTACAGGTAAGTCGGCTCAGTGAAGTG
This sequence comes from Imbricaverruca yamaguchii, assembly GCA_034440575.1. Classification (NCBI taxonomy): domain Eukaryota; kingdom Metazoa; phylum Arthropoda; class Thecostraca; family Neoverrucidae; genus Imbricaverruca; species Imbricaverruca yamaguchii. The sequence continues at coordinate 1,874,724 of JAOTOL010001646.1, read as the reverse complement.
GAAGGCCATTATGTCCGATGACCACTTGACACAGAACATTGGAGATGAGCGGAGACAAGTTGAAACGGACCTGGATACATAAATCACTACACTGACATCTAGCGTCAATAGAGCGAACGATAAGTTATCAGATGCTAGATGGCAGGCGCGCGGTCAGCAATGGCTGAGTCTTCAGCCGGCCGCTAGATGGCTAGCGCGCTCCGCTACACAGACCAAGGAAGCCAGGAAGAGGGCACTGATAATGCTTAGGGGAATAAATAGGAATGTATCATACAAAAGTGAGGAAGTCATCAGGAAGCTTTACTGTGCATATGTCAGGCCACATTTGGAATACTGCATCCAAGCTTGGTCTCCTAGCTATGAAAAAGATTGTTGGCTTTTAGAGAGAGTACAAAAGAGGGCTACAAAAATGGTTAATGGCATAAGCAACCTGGCATATGAGGAAAGATTGAATAAATCGAGTATGCTTTCACATAGATATAGAAGTCTGAGAGGAGATCTCATCGACGTCCTTAAATTTGTCCATGGTCTGGAGAGGGGATATCTTGGGAAAATGTTTTAATTTAACAGAAATGATGCAATTAGAGGTCATAAATTCAAAATTAAAGTTAACCGCAGCAGAACAAGGTTAAGACAGACTTTCTTCACCAACAGGGTAGTAGAACACTGGAACCAGCTGCTAGAAACCATTGTCAGTAGCAGCACATTGAACATCTTTAAAAACAGCGTAGACAATCATTATAAGGATAGAGGGCTTGCTTTTCAGTATTACCGGGAGGGCTGATTGACGGATTTGGTGGGCACCTGGTTGAGTGTACATAGTGCAACCAAGAAGAGCCCTTGTGGCTCATAGTTGCACTAATATTTTATGTCTTTATGTCTTTATGTTTTTAAGAGGAATCGTCTGAAGTCGCAGAATGGCCATCCAAAGTTGGAGAGGGGATGTATTAAATGAACCATCTAACGTAGGAAGTAAGTCGTCTCGATTCGAAGTGGTGGTAATGAGTCAGAGAGGGTACGTCTAAAGTCCATAGGGAGCGGATTGAGTCGGTGAATAGCCGACAGAGGTAAAAATGGGCCGTTTGAAGTCTGGAGGGGTAGTTTGAAGTCGGGAGGGGCAGTTTGAACTTTTTTGGAGGTGATTTCACTTGACCTAGACTAGCTCGTTGACCCTAGATTACCTGACAAAAGTTTGGCACAACATGCCAAATTGATGCAGGAAAAGGTATACCAAATTTAGGCGCGCTGCCGTGTGCCGTTCTTTCACTATCCTTGAATAACCTGAGTGGGCGGTTGAAGACCCCCCAGACGACGCGGGTTAAGTAACCATTCATTACAACTTATGCAGTGTATGCTAGAAGCATCTGATGTTTGCAGCCATGATATATACTACTTAAATCAAAATTGTAGAAATAAACAAATATTTATGGTATTGCTGCAAAACTTATACCAGTATGAACTGTAATACCACATTGATACAGTCACAATCAGGCACTCGTCCAAGAGATTTGAGAGTGGGGACCTTATCGATTGGCTACCGGGGGGATCACTTCCATGCTACAGCTGACTCTGCCCTCGCAATAATCCCAAAGCAGTGGGGGAGGGGGGGGGGTCGTGAGCGCTCGGACTAGGGCTGTGATTGTGGGTGCCGCGGTCCCCGCAGTTAACATGCTGGACGAGTACTTGCCATATCTGGCGAACCTCACCCAAGGCTGGGAATTAACACAGTGAAGAGAAAATAATCTGCATTATTTCTTTCAATGTGAAAAGAATCAAATACGTGCGGTGGCGAATATCCGAGAAGTCGTTAACTTACTTCCTGATCTCTTGGGCAAATCCTGGCAATGTCAGTATGCCAAGTCCTGGACTTCGACAATCGATTTCGTAAAAGGACACACTCTAAAGTAGGGGATTGGTTGCCGGAAGTCAAAGAGATGCAATTTAAATTTGAAAATGAACCAGCGACGGATCCAGTGGTTCATCGCTACAACCAGCTATGGGGTGCTGTAGTTTGAGTTAAACCAATAAGCTCAGCTGATCATAGGTGCAATGGAAAAAGGGGCATGCTGCGAAATGTGAAATGAAGACCAAGACCTTTCTGTTTAGTGCTGGTGTTTTGATTGATCGTAAGTTCGCAGTTCGCAACAGCGTTCATTTTCTAACGAACTCGATGCATTCAAATAATGCGCCTTGCATACGGTCAATGCACGATAACATTTTCTGTGTACCGTGTGAAAATCCAGTGCACGATCTTCAGGGTTCCATGCGCATGCCGGTGCATATGCACGATGTGTGCCATATCCCGTGCATGGGCTATGCACTTCTGGGCCTTTGAGTCATCCAGAAGTGGAACATTTAATGCTTTTGGTGTGGATTGTGGTTCACCATGTCCTTGCTCAGCACTCATTTCAGTGACGGATCCAGGGATTGTCGTATGGGACTTCCATGGGGGGGGGCACCACTGCTAAGGCACTTATAGGGGAGCCTTCATTCCGAGGGGCGACCATGGCTGAAAAAATAAGTTTTTTTTTGCGAATCGCCGTTCATGGGAGAGAAGCACATGCATTCAGTGTTATTCCATTGCATCCGCTCCTGACTCATTTCCACCATGCATAGGTTGCACCACCCGTCCCCATGCTTTGTAACAAGTTCCTACTCCCTTGACTATTGCTTATTGAGAATGTTTGACATTTAACTCCATCGTTCCTTTTTCCTCTAATCTGGATTATACTATGTTTCTGGAAGAGTAGTGGAATTCTGGGTGATAAAACGTGTAGTAGTTTTTCGTATGACAAAGCTGTGTTATATGTTGTCGGCCTTTATACTTGAAAAATGTATTACGAAAAGAATATTCCCAAACAGCTGTTATTATTGATTAACTTTCATACTAAAATGTTACTTTGAAAGAGATTTGCACTGATTTTCAGTAGATTCCAGTGACTTGAGCCAAGAAGTCTAGAATAGGATTATATCTGGTAACCAACTGGCCTGCGCAGGGACCACGCCGGCACGTGTGGCCTTTTGTGCACGAGTGCTAGCCATGGCGGATTTGGGCGCCGAGGTCTCGTCGTTGGTTGCATCGTACCTTTCTGCGGTCGATAAAGACCTGGCAAAATTATACAAGGAAAAAAGACGATCGGTAAGTTTTATTGTGGGGCGCACTCCGTCGTCCCTAGGAGGAAAATGCATGTGGGTATAGAGTCGGTTGCAATGACATAGACATAAAGACATACTGACGATGTTTTCGGGCAGCTGGTTCCAGTGTTCTACTACCCTGTTGGTGAAGAAAGTCTGCCTTAACCTCGTTCTGCTGTGGTTAACTTTAATTTTGAATTTATGACCTCTAATTGCATCATTTCTGTTCAATTCAAACATTTCCCCAAGGTATCCCCTCTCCAGACCATGGACAAATTTGAAGACCTCGATGAGATCTCCTCTCAGCCTTCTATATCTAAGTGAAAACATTCAATTTCTTCAATCTTTCCTCATATGCCAGGTTGCTTATGCCATTAACCATTTTGTAGCCCTTTTTGTACTCTCTAAAAGCCAACAATCTTTTTCATAGCTAGGAGACCAAGCTTGGATGCAGTATTCCAAATGTGGCCTGGCATGTGCACAGTAAAGCTTCCTGATGACTTCCTCACTTCTGTATGATACATTCCTATTTATTTCCCTGATAATTCTTAGTGCCTTCTTCCTGGCTTCCTTGGTCTGTTCTGATGCCCCCAGTTTTGTGTTTAGAATAACACAAATCCTTCTCCTGTTGAGTCACTGATAGCACTTGGCCACCCATCAAGTATGGAGCCTTCATATGCTGCTTACCTATATGCATGATTTTGCACTTATCAAAATTAAAATTGCCCATGAATGCCCAAGGGACTTGCTGTTTTCCTCCTCGGGATCATGGGCGCTGCATGACTGACACAGTTGATGTGCTCCTAAACCCAAATAACTAACTTCCTTGGGATTTCAAGGAATTTTTTCCTTACAGAATTTCATTTCCACTGTTGTGCTGGGACATAGATCCCTACTGCAAAAGGTAGATTTGCAGCATTAATAGGTAGGTATATAGCATTCAGGCAGTTTTGATGCTATTGTGGTTTAAGATAACTGCATGGTAACTTTTACACATTTTGCTGCCACGAAACATACAAAGTGATTTTGTTTGATAATGTGGTAAATTTCCAGATCATGGTAACCTGTTTTTGTGATTTTTTAATGTGCTTGTTTATGCGTTTAGGATGATTTAACCACTTGCTTTCTCAGGAAATGATTACTTTGGGGTCAATTGAATTAAATACTGGGGTGGGAATTAAGGCACATCTTAAGAGCTTTCATCTCTTAAAACATTTTGCACTCTGGATTCATACTAGATAGAATGGGCTCCACATGTACTCTGACACAAACATTCAGAAGGAACAAAAATACCATTAAAAACTAATACAAGATTGAATAAAACATCCACCAAACACGTTATTCTACTTCTGATTATTACCAAATATACAAGCCACTTTTCATACCATAAAGCACACAGATAACACCTGAACACACACCACACTACACCACAATCACCAGAAATGCTGATGATGACATGCAAAATGCCTGTGCACTGAACAGTGGCCTCCGGTCACTACGAATTCAGTGGATGCGTCTCCAGAAACCTGCTTTTGAGCCACCCTATAGTGGAAAACTGATTGTTTTTAGAGACGACTTCCGGAGTCCCGGAGGCCATAGTTGGATTTTGTGAATTTTGTTGAGATGCTTTTTAATGTGATTAAGATGATGCAGCCACTTATTCTCTGCAAGTGATTACTTTTCAGTTGGCAAGGAAATACACAATCATAATTTTCCACCACAAATATAGCCCATCATATATAATGGTCAATGCCCTGTGTGCTACTGGCGTGATGAAGAAATTCAACACTTAATTTGCTGCATGACCAATGCAGTCAATGCACCCCTAAATTCCAATTCAACACTTGATGCACTCCATATAATGCTCTTGGACACCAAAAACCTTATGTTTCTGCCTTAATTGGACATATTCCCATTGTGATATCCCATTCCTGAGAAGGTGTACTTGCAGCACCACATTTCCACAAGGCAGGGAATTCCTTGTGATAAATCATATGGACCATGGATGGATAAATCATAGAGAAGATAAAGTAACCTAACCTAGTAGACTAAAATAATGTAGCATGATATAAAATGTATTATAGCATAATGTAAGCCATGTGACACATAAAGACAAAAGGTCAGTGCAACTATGAGCCACAAGTGACCCCTCCAGACCTCAAATGGCCCATTCTTACCTCTGTCGGTTATTCGCCGACTCAATCCGCTCCCTATTGACTCTAGACGTACCCTCTCTGACTCATTACCACCACTTCAAATCGAGATGACTTACTTCCTACATTAAATGGTTCATTTAAAATGTCCACTTTCAGGTTTAATACATCCCCTCTCCAACTTTAGATGGCCATTCTGCGACTTCAGACCATTCCTCTTAATGACGTAAAGACATAAAATATTAGTGCAACTATGAGCCACAAGGGCCCTTCTTGGTTGCACTCTGTACACTCAACCAGATGCCCACCAAATCTGTCAATCAGCCCTCCCTGTAATACTGAAAAGCAAGCCCTCTTCTTATAATGATTGTCTATGCTGTTTTTAAAGATGTTCAATGTGCTGCTACTGTGCTACAATGTTTTCTGGCAGCTGGTTCCAGTGTTCTACTACCCTGCTGGTGAAGAAAGTCTGCTTTAACCTTGTTCTGCTGTGGTTAACTTTGATTTTGAATTGTTGACCTTTAATTACATCATTTCTGTTAAATTCAAACATTTCCCAAAGATATCCCCTTTCTAGACCATGGACGCCATAGACAAATTTAAAGACAATTCAAAGACAAACATAATAAACATACCCCACTTTATTGGAGATTGGTGATGTAATGAGAACTAGGTAGCAAGAGCAAGAGCTAGGTTTTACATTTGTAGACAAGTGGAGCAGGTTTTATGCATTGTGGGACCTCTATCAGAGGGATGTCCTGCATTTCTCTGAGAAGGGGGTCCATGTGTTAGGCAAAGTATATGAGCATGTCCTTCAGGGAAACTAGGAAATGGGGTGGGGAGGGATGAAATTGCATTGCCAACTCAGGAATATTCCAATAGTGTCAGCCAAGGCAATAGAACCTCAATGTCTGCAAATAGGGACAGCAGCAATACAAGGGGACAGAGTGATAGTTCATCTAGTAATAAAAGAACTCAGTATGAAAAAGCCAAAGGTGGTTATGGAGCATTTGTTAAGTGTATGATGTTTAATGCTCAGAGTATCCATTCCAAATTTGATGAGTTCTAGTGTTATGTTGCTGAGGAGGAACCAGATTTTGTTTGCATTACGGAGGCATCAGTCAGTGAAGGGTATTTTGGAGATAACTTACAGGACTATGAGATCCAGGGATACAATGTTTTTGTGCAATAAGGGTCCAGCAATGAAAGGGGGTGGTGTAATGCTCTATATGAATAGCTTATTCAGTTCTCAAAAAGTAGCAGGTGGGGATAAAAATGTGTCTGTGGAGTCCATTTGGCTTGATTTCACTGTGGGAAAAGGCAACAGCAATACTCTTAGGATAGGAGCTTTCTACCAATCAGGAACCCTGCCACATTCTCAGCAACTGGAGCTTGACAAGGTGATTTGTGAGGAAATCAGTAGATTTCCTCACAATATCTAAAAGGTTATGAAAATGCTGGTGTTGGCTCCCCATCATGCAAAATGTTTAGGAAATGCCTTGAAGAGGACCTGTTCTTACACCAGTTTGTATTGGAACCTACCAGGCATGGTTCATTCTTGGACCTTGTATTCTCGGATTTAAGTGACTTGGTTCAAGACTTGACTGTAGGCGAAACTCTGGGAAAAAGTGACCATAACATAGTTAGATTCAAGGCACATGTAGGGGAAATTATCAAGGATAATTTGGTAAAGGTTCCAAATTTCAACAGAGCAGACTTTGACGGCATGAGAGTGGCTTTAAGTACCATCAGATGGGAAGAAGAATTCTCCAATTTAAATGCCTGTGAAATGTGGGAAAAGTTCAAATCTTACTTGAAGGAAACTCAGATTAGACATGTCCCCCAAAAGCAAAGAAGCAAAAGAAGGGTAGGAAAGCCAGCATGGCTTACACCAGACTTGATAAAAGCAATTAAGGCTAAGAAAACTGCATTTAGAGTCTTTAAAGAATCCTCCAATGTCGATAATCTAAAGGCGTATCGAAAAGCTAGAGACACTGTGAAGCAAAAAACCAGAGCAGCAAAGCGAGCAAAAGAACTGGATTTAGCTAGAAACTGTAATGGGGACAGTAAAAAGTTCTTTAGTTTCTACAAGCTGAGTAAAGTTTCTGGCACAATTGGTCCACTGGAAGTAAACGGGACTACATTGGGTGAGGATAGTGAGATGGTCGAGGAGCTGAGCAAGCAGTTCAAATCAGTGTTTACATTGGAAGATATGACCAATCTGCCGACCGTACACCATAGTTCAGTGACATGGGATCTGATAAATGATGTTGATTTCATTGATAGTGATGTTGTTTACAATCATATCAGGAAAATAAAGCCAAACAAGGCAGCAGGACCTGATGACATTTATGCTAGGGTGTTGCGGGAAACTGAAAAGGAACTGGCATTTCCACTTAGTATAATATTTTGTAGATCAGTTTCACAAAATGAAATTCCAACCGATTGGAAAAGGGCAAATGTAGTTCCTATTTTCAATAAATGAGAAAGAGGGAAAGTTGAAAACTATAGGCCAGTAAGTCTCACATCCCTAGTCTGCAAGGTACTCTAATAGATTATCAAGGATAGAATAGTTAGTTATCTGGAAGGTAGCAGATTGATTCAAGATACTCAACATGGGTTTAGAAAAGGACGATCGTGTCTCACAAATCTCTTGGACTTTTTTAACTTCGCCACAGAACAATTTGATCAGGGAAATCAGGTTGATGTAGCATATCTTGACTTTAGTAAGGCCTTTGACAAGGTACCCCATAAACGGTTAATGATACAGCTTCAGTCCCATGGTATTGCAGGTAGCATCTTAAAATGGATGGAGTTGTGGCTTTCAGATAGACAGCAAAGAGTGATGCTAAATGGTACAAAGTCATCATGGCAAAATGTTCTTAGTGGAGTCCCCCAGGGGTCAGTACTGGGGCCACTACTGTTCATTATATTTGTAAATATCATTGAAAGTGGCCTAAGCAGTAAAGTTTTGAAATTTGCGGATGATTTGAAGGTCTTTAGGGCAATAACAGGACAAGATGAGCATATCTCGCTGCAAAAAGACTTAGACGAACTTGTGAAGTGGTCAGAAGAATGGCAAATTAAATTAAATTTTGATAAGTGCAAAGTCATGCATGTAGGTAAGCAGCATATGAAGGCTCCATACTTGATGGGTGGCCTAGTGCTATCAGTGACTCAACAGGAGAAGGATTTAGGTGTTATTCTAAACACAAAACTGGGGGCATCAGAACAGACCAAGGAAGCCAGGAAGAAGGCACTGAGAATGCTCGGGGCAATAAATAGGAATGTATCATACAGAAGTGAGGAAGTGATCAGGAAGCTTTACTGTGCATACGTCAGGCCACATTTGGAATACTGCATCCAAGCTTGGTCTCCTAGCTATGAAAAAGATTGTTGGCTTTTAGAGAGAGTACAGAAGAGGACTACAAAAATGGTTAATGGCATAAGCAACCTGGCATATGAGGAAAGATTGAAGAAATTGAATGTTTTCACTTAGATATAGAAGGCTGAGAGGAGATCTCATCGAGGTTTTTAAATTTGTCCATGGTCTGGAGAGGGGATACCTTGGGGAAATGTTTGAATTGAACAGAAATGATGCAATTAGAGGTCATAAATTCAAAATTAAAGTTAACCACAGCAGAACAAGGTCAAGGCAAACTTTCTTCACCAACAGGGTAGTAGAGCACTGGAACCAGCTGCCAGAAAACATTGTCAGTAGCAGCACATTGAACATCTTTAAAAACAGCATAGACAATCATAAGAATAGAGGGCTTGCTTTTCAGTATTACAGGGAGGGCTGATTGACAGATTTGGTGGGCAACTGGTTCAGTGTACAGAGTGCAACCAAGAAGGGCCCTTGTGGCTCATAGTTGCACTAATCTTTTATGTCTTTATGTCTTTATAATGAGGATTTTTTTCAGCCTGAATGCTTACATTGGATATTTTTTTAAAATAATTTATTTCATGATGCACACCATCCATGTACAGTGGCTGGTTGGTAGAAACCTATGGTTTTCAATGTCAGAGTATTTAATTGAATGCATGAAGTGTTGAACTTCTTCTTTGTCACATTTGCAACACTTGGCATGGCTAATTTACGCTACACTGGCTGCACTGGGCTATGTTTGTACAGTTAGTATTATGATGGTGGGGCGGGGCAGTGCAAAATAATTCACCATGTGCCCTGAAAATTCACAGTTAATGGATTTGTGCTATTTCATCCTCGTCTTTGGTTTTTACCATTTTGCCACATGATGTATGGGCACTCATCATGCACACAACTGCTAAATAATGTAAAATGCATGTGACTGAAATGAAATGCATTCTGCTTTTTAATCCTTAAGTGGCAATCCTTTATTTTCTTCCAATCTTTCACTATTCCCAAGCAACTTCTTCCTTCATCCACACAGTTAATGATGAAGTAATTTTAGGACACTGGGGTGGGGATGGCCGAGTGGTTAAGGTGTAGGGCTATGGGTACCAAAGGTTCCTGGTTCGACTCTAGCACCACTCAGGACATTCCCAATCCCGCGGCCCACCGGCGAAACAGTGTGGGAGGCGCCATTAGCCGTGAATGTGCATAAAGTGTGCCGTGAACCAACCAATAAACAAACAATATTATGATGGCATATTTCTTTGCCAACTGATAAGTAATCATTTAAGGAGAACATGAGTTGTTGCATAGTCTTAATTATGTTCAAGTATGTCATATCCAGGAAAAAGGTTAGCCTGATTGGAAATAATATAGATTAAATACAGTTGGGTTTGGCTTTTGTTAGGTTGAAATTTTTGACAGATTTGTTTTGGGGGACTCTTTAAAAATATAACTTTGTTTAAAGACAGTTCATGCTAGCTTAGGTTGGATTAGGTTTAATTTGAAGAAAGACAAATTGAGCCAAAACAAAAATGTTTGGAAATTTTGAACAAAGGAAGAATTTACTTCCCTACAAAGGTAGTATTGTAATCTAGAGTGGTAGCAAAATAAGTTTTTACATGCATTTGCTTCCATAAGGCAAACAAATAGGTTATGTTTGGCTACATTGCATTAGTTTAGTTTAGTTTAGTTTTGGTTATTAAGTTGGAGATTAAGTTATCAATGAAATTCCCCCCCCCCACAAAAAAATGGCCTTTTCATCCAAAGCAGCTTGGTTAGGTTGGGTTAGGTTTGTTTAATTTAAATTAATTCAGAAAGTAGATTATGTAATAAAGAAAATGAAATTGCTTTCAATTGTTGGGTTTTTATTTCTCTCCAAAAGCAGGTTATGGTTCAATCATCTTAGTCACATTCATCAACTTTGTGTTGCAATGGCAAATTCTAAGAATTCACAAAGCACTTTAAAGGGAAAATTTACTGGTCAGGTTGGGTAAGATAAGGCTGTGTTACATCTCCCTTTATTTTGAACATTGCTTTCTATGCATTATGCAACTCCAAGCCCTTTTTGGGTGTTATTTTGCCATCAAACTGCAAAGTATACATTTACGGAGGAAATGAGTACTCACATGTTCAACATATTCATAAACAATGGATTAGAAATTCCAAGGAATCACAAATTACCCTCCACTACAAATGTGCTGTATTTCTAAAGTTGATTTCATTGAATGCAGTGCTTATAAATGTGAATACCATGATTTTTATGATCATTATTTTCCCACAAATGCTTGATTTTCAGTTTGCAGGGACAGTTGATGCATAACCATTTGGTGGAGTTAACTGTATGGCATGGAGGGGATGTGCTGCTATGTTTGCAGTATTTTGAGTTAGTGCTGCAAACACTTCACATAACTTAATGGGATGGTACAGACTGGCTCTTTCATTTCTTCCTCTCTGGTGTTGTCAGACTGACTAAGAATGAAGGTGTGAATCTGGGGCAGGGATGGCCAAATGGTTAAGGTGTTTGGCCATAGATGCCAAAGGCCCGGGTTCGACACCAGCGCCGCTCGGGACTTTTCCCAATCCCCCGGACCACCGGCGGAACAGTGTGAGCGGCGCCATTAGCCATGATCGTGCAAGAAGTGCATCGTGAACCACCCAATGAACAAACAAGGTGTGGATCTCCTGGCCCTAGAACTTCTTGAGCAGATGCCATATGAGATACTGCCCCAAAAACATGAACTGCACACTAGGGATAATACAGTGGTTCTCACAAACCCAACTTGTGTGATAGTCCCAAAAAGAATGGTGAATTATTTTGTGAGTTACTAGAATTGATTAGCTTAGGTTAGTTTAGGATTTTGTTGGAATTTGTGACAATTTTCAAAGAACATTTTGATTTTTTGCAGGTGATTAAGTTTATGCATATGACAGCAATGACATCTGCAAGCATACTTTTCACATGTCATCTTTACACTGATAGATGTAGTTTGCTTCATTTTACTTCCATTTGTCTATTTGCTTCTATTTGTCTAATCCAACTTAAAACTAACTGCTCTTCTTTTTGTTGTACATTTTTGTATGCTAATCACCTTATGTCAGAAGCTGTATTTAGTGAGGTAATGAAGAAAATGTTGCAGATTATTGCTGTTGATGTATGGTATTGACCAGAATGTTTATGTAATCTGAGCTTCAAGGTTTTGACTGTTGGTTTGTTTCAGCTACCACTGGATGAAGGAGCCCCATCACTGGATGCAGTGGTGAAGTTCTTCAAAGCGTAAGTTTATTTGCTCGCCATATTAATGACGGTGGAGAAGCATGGAAATTGATATTTCGGTTTCCACCTAGTTATAAGCAAATGACGGATAGTGCAAAATCGAACTGCATTTTGCTGGGATATCCTTGGCTAGCAGTGACTGTATCCTCGTGGCAGTATCCTCTGCACATGTTACGTCTCACATCCGGTGGATTCCGATTGTAGTGGGACCGACGCCCTGTACAATGACAGTGCAGTCTCCATAAGGCACCAAAATGCATACGTCACTATCATGTCTATCGTAGCATGTCTACGTCACGGTGCAGACTGATAGCGCACGTTACGAGAGGGTGCAGTTACGATTGGCTCGCCAATTGTGTTCTGGGGTTTGGCACCCGGTCCCGTGTCCGCGGCAGGAGATATTCACGTCCCTCCTGTCTGCTGCCCTCGCTCGACCAGCTGGCATTGCGTTTCGTACCGGTATAATGACACGCAGTGTGTCTAGCCCCAATCAATAATCTAAGCGCTCTGCTTGACGAGCGGACCATCACGTGGAAGGTTTTTTTTTACATGGCAAGTGTTGAATTTTGTGTGCGTGAAACTTAGCATGCCCTGGGTTCGCGGTAGCTCAGTCGCCAAGCTGTTGCGACTCGTGATCGTGTGTTCGTGTGTTCTAATCCCACAACCGGTGGGATTACCGAGTTCACGCACGATCAAGCGTAGTGACAGGCTGGCTACGCTATGTGACCTAGCAGTCGGATGCATCATAGGGGAACCCGAGGATGATGAGCATGGATCCTATAGCATGGCATCGGCCTACGCGATCGATATTTGCTTTCCCATTGCCTCCATAATATCAATATTGGCCAAATCATCGTCAGGAACCAGCACCAATATAACAAAATATTCTGCTTCGTGAATGCAAGTTTTCCCGCTGTTTTCATTGTCTGAAGGCATTTCGCTCCGGTGAACGTGTTTTGTTTGTCTCGCGATGTTTCACCCTGCATTGTTAAAGTAATGTTTTTTTTTTCGATAGGTGTGATATGTCTACTAGTACAGGACGTCTAAATTCGCCGGAAATAGTTGTTCAAAACGTTTTTAAGCCATTCCAGCTCAATCTTCAGCCAATAACATGCTTTTTACTTCTTTTGTTATGATAGATACCCAATGTTGGGATAAATAACTATATCGACGATGACTAATACAAATGCCTATACTGGTATTGTAAACAGACCACACTATACCTGTAATTGTGCGACAAGATGTTCCTGTATTACGGTACTTTATGGCGAACGACTCATGATACTTGTAAGCGAGATGCTGTTATATTCGTGGCATGTGGATTTCATAACTGTGGATCGAGAAGCACGATGTCAATACTTCTTTAAGAAGGTCGTGCATTCAGTGTTCAATAAGTAGTATATTCCGCCCTATTTCACACAAAAAGAGAAACTGTCTCGCCGTTATATCATGCATTGAAGCACCACCCACTATCCGTCGACTATATTGCCGTATGTTTCCCTGTTTTGCATCGTTAATGAAGAGATCTCTTACCGTCTTGTCGTTTCCAGGAAATCGCCCAATGTGAACATAGTCAAGGCTAGCAAGCGAAAAATTTCGAATGGGCTAGCCTCTAAAGGCAAGCAAAAAGGTCAGTGGGGGACTGAAGATGAAGAGCCCCCCAAGAAGTCAGCTAAAAAGATGCCGGCGAAGCCTGTCGTGCAGAATCAAGAGTCTTCTGAAGACTCCAGTGACGAGGACGAACCTCCTAAGAAAGTTGTATCAGCCAAGGCATCTCCCGTGAAGAGCGCGAAGGCCACTCCGGTCAAAGTCGCCTTAAAGAAACAGGAATCCTCTTCTGAAGATGACTCTAGTGACGAGGACGAGCTGCCCAAGAAGCCTTTACCTACTAAGGTAATTACACAAAAAGCAACTCCAAAAGGCACCATAAAGAAGCAGGAATCCTCGTCGGAAGAGGACTCCAGTGACGATGATGACGCACCCAAGAAGCCTCCGCCGGCCAAGGCAATTACTCCGAAGTCCACTCCCTTCAAGGTCACTGCAAAGAAGCAGGAATCTTCTTCTGAAGACGACTCTAGCGAAGAAGACGAGCCGCCGAAGAAACCTGTAGCGACCAAAAAAACTCCATCGAAGGCAACTCCCGCCAAAGTCACAGTAAATAATCAAGAATCCTCATCGGAAGAAGATTCTAGTGACGAGGATGAGCCATCCAAAAAGCCTGCACCGGCAAAGGCGACTCTCGCGAAGGCAGCTCCAGCAAAAGTCGCTTTGAATGGCGGAGAATCCTCGTCTGAAGAGGACTCCAGTGATGAGGAACCACCTAAGAAGTCCGCACTGGCCAAGGTAATTCCAGCGAAAATTACTCCCGCCAAAGTCTCCGCAGCGAAGAAGAAATCATCGTCGAAGGACTCAGCAACCCCTGCGAAGGCTTCTCCAACGAAAACTACTGTGAACAAGAAAGATTCCTCATCTGAGGAAGACTCGAGTGATGACGAACCGCCTATGAAGGCTTTACCTCCAAAGTCGACTCCCGCAAAAACCTTAACGTCAAAGGTTACCTCAAAGAAGCAGGAATCGTCTTCTGAGGAAGATTCTAGTGATGAGGATGAGCCACCCAAGAAGGTTATGCCAATCAAGAAAACTCCCGCAAAAGCTGCTCCCGTCAAAGTCGCAGTAAATAAAGAATCATCGGAAGAAGATTCTAGTGATGAGGATGAACCACCGAAGAAAGTTGCACCCACCAAGGCAACTCCCGCCAAAGTGGTGGCGAGGAAGGAATCATCGTCCGAAGAAGAGTCCAGTGATGATGAGGAACCCAAGAAGGGTGTACCTGCCAAGATGGTTCATGCTAAAGCTGTTGCGAAGAAAGATGAATCTTCCGAAGAGGATTCGAGTGACGAGGATGAACCGGTAAAGAAGATTGTCCCAACCAAGGTGACACCAGCTAAGATGGCTGCCAAGACGAATGAGTCATCCGAAGAGTCGAGTAGTGAAGAGGAGCCACCCAAGAAGTCTGCCAAAACGACATCGGCCAAGGCAGCTCCAGTCAAACCTACGGTGAAGACGCAAGAATCCTCTTCAGAAGAAGATTCTAGTGACGAGGAACCACCCAAAAAAGCAACACCTGTGAAATCAACACCAGCAAAAAAGTCCGCCAAGAAAGCAGACACCTCATCCGATGAAGACAGCGATGACGAAGCGGATCCTCCGAAGAAGGTGGTGTTGGCGCCGGCCAAAGCGCATGTTGCAGCGGCTTCCAGCTCGGAGGAAGATAGCAGCGAAGACGAAGTATCGCAAAAAACCACACCGGTAGCGCTGAAGAAGTCTACACCGGCAGCCAAGAAGAGGGCCGCGAAACACGAAGTATCGGAATCTGAAAGTGAAGAGGAGGCACCGAAACCAAAAAAGCGGGCTTTGGACACCAAAAAGAAGAAGAAAGCGAAGGACAATGCAGATAGCGGTGTAGAAGAAGAAGAGGACAACGCTCAGAAACAGGTGTGTGTCAATGGTGGGGTTGGAATGTTATTTGCAGCTGCGTCTACGTCACTAACGTTCTATCTCGTGGTCAGTTGCCGGATGCTGTACTCCATGTGCGGTTTTCTAAGTGGGTTTCGCATTGGTATGAGAGTTGAAGGTTAATTTGGAGTCAACACCTCAATAATTTATTTTGTCCTCTCGGGAACACAGCTTTGAGTCACCGAATGAACTGTAATGGACTACATCGTGCTCAACTACACCAGTGTTTGCCGTGGTTCACATTTGGACGTTGTGTCGAGTGTGGCCAGTTGTTCAGTTCCCTGTCATCGTTATCGTACGCTGTGCAATCTGTGCCCAGCATGTTCCACCGCACAATGAGTATTAAGCTTTCAGGTGCGAGGGGCTTGTGGATTGATCCCGCTCACCATGGTCTGTTCCTCACCTACCCCCTTAAAAAGTAGAGCACCTTGGAGCAGTTCGTTGCTGCTCCGTATCGATGGGCGCTGGAAGATGTCTTGGAGCAGTTACAGGCAAATAATCAGCTGATCTTGCTTCGTTCATGGCTACTCGTAGAAAGTAGGTGTTTCAAGCTCATGCTGTGTCATTTTAAGCTGTATTTTGTGGGGGTAGTCATTGCAGGTAGAGGCTAAAGTAGAGCAATTGTTTAAGCTTAGTAGAATTAACTTCTTACGAGAGGAACGGAGTGGAACCGGGCTCACGTTTCATTGGTACTAGCTGGCAAATTCGGGGCAGGCACAATGCTTTAAAAATGTATGATCACCGCCATATTCGTGCCGCAAGCTGCTCCAAGCTCTCCATGCTTTCGGCCGGAGTATGTTGGAACAGATTGGAGGTAGTCCCGAAAACGCACGGGAACACGAGGCAGCTGCTCCAAGCTGGTCGTAACATTTTGGAGCAGGGTCAGGAGCAGACCCGTGCCTCTTATTTGCTTTTTGGGGTCATACATAACAAGGAGGTCTGTTGTTGGATTCCTGTTCGATATGTGTATTCTTCTCATTTGACAGTCTATTACCACAACATTAGCTATCAGTGGGCCAACCTCTAACCCCACACCAAGTGATGTGCACATTGTGCCCAAAGGCTTAGAGAATGTATACAACATGGTCTACTTAGATTCGTCATGTCGCCACAATATTTTCAGTTAACTGCCATAACAGGAATAATTATATTTCCATTAAATTATTTTTAAAAACCGCTGCTTTGAACCTTGCAAACGTACTGATCAGGCTAAGGTTTCATGTGAAAGCAACCCTGCCCCTCTGTGATTAATCTGCTTGCACTCGTCTGACTAATATTTGGATATAGAGTACTGGGCGCTACAAGATACCCAGTTCCTCAAGAATTCGCAGTTTTCATGTGATACCTAGAAGATCGGAATGAGTCAACTCATACTGTTCGGATAACACATGTTTAGTCGGTTTTGCGGTTTTCCTCGAAGCACTAGCTTGGATCTTGGCCGAATACAGCCGATGTACATTCAGGCACAATTCGATGGCTCACCTACGTTCATCCATACAATCCTTATGTAAGTGCGATCCCATTTTCAGCGCACTCTTTCGCGTGTCCTGACATGGTTGCCGGCGTTGTTGATATTCGCATGGTGCAGTGTTCGGTCGGCTAACTGTATTTCCAGGTAGTGATAAAGACACCACAGCACACGCCCGGTCGTCAGGCGGGCGGCGGCGATGGTGGTGTGCGCCGCCAGAACACCCCGTTCCGGCGCGTGCGAGATGAAGACGTTCAGGTGCACCACACGCTCGCCGACAACTCCTTCGTGGCCAAGGCGAGTACTCGGGACGGCGGTGTCGGGCGATGTGGCTGAAGTACTTGTCTTCTCGTGTTTTAGGAGGAGGAGGAGGACGAGGACGATGAGGCGGTTGAGTTCGATGAGCGTCCGCCGCGAGCCGGCCTTGGCTACGGCGCGGCCGGCAGAGGAAATTCCCGAGGCCGTGGCGGGTTCCAGGGGCGCGGTGGCGGCGATCGGGGCGGGTTCCGGGGGCGCGGCGGCGGCGACCGAGGAGGCGGATTCCGCGGGCGCGGCGGCGGCGACCGAGGCGGGTTCCGCGGGCGCGGCGGCGGCGACCGGGGTGGATTCCGCGGAAGCGGCGGCGACCGGGGTGGATTCCGCGGACGCGGAGGGGATCGGGGCGGTTTCCGCGGCGGAGATCGGGGCGGTTTCCGCGGAGGAGATCGGGGCGGTTTCCGCGGCGGCCGTGGAGGAGACCGGGGTGGGGGCCGGGGCGGCCGGCCCGACAAGACCGGATTCTCGTTGGGCGGCAAGGGTACGAAGATCACGTTCGACTAGGCGTGCGGGCAGCTACTGCGGAGCGGCTTGGCGCGGCTAGTTTTTACCGGCGGTCCGGACGCCGCCCGACTGGTGACTGGGTCGCCGCGGGTGGTGTGTGCATCTGAGCGGGTGGCCGGGCGGTGTCGGCGCTAACAGCGCTGCCTGTTGTACTTGCAGTCGGGCGCGACGGGCTCGTGGGGAGAGCGAGCCTACCGAGACCTGAAGTTCACGCGCGGCAAGGGCTTCCGCCACGAGAAGACGAAAAAGAAACGGGGAAGCTACAGTGGAGGACAGATTGACATGGCCGTGCATTCCATCAAGTTTGAGTGAGTGGGTCGGCTGTCCGGTGTGGTTAGTCTGTAGAGACGTCTGCCGCCGCCCCTGGCTGTCCGCGTCGACTCGCTCTCCATCCGGCCGCCGCACGAACTTACCGTTGTTGGACGTGCGTTGGAAATGCATATGTTGGAAGCTGGTGTTCGGGCGTGATGCGTTCTTTGTCGCTGAACGTCATCCCATTCGCGTGTCACATGATTGCTATGCGGTGCGTGCACCATCTAGGGATCAGGGTGCACTTTGCCAATGTCATAATCACCTGACAAATATACTGATCCTCTGAGGAGCATGTTTTCTGCTGTCACGCCCTGGCTGTTGATATTGAACTTCAGCTGCCGGCACTGAGCTCCAGATGGCGTGCGGATGCGTGGCAGTCGCGTATCTTCGGTGCATTCAAATGGCGGCAACATGTTATGGATAGCTGTCGGAGGCAGGGGCAGACTCAGGCATTTTGCGTATTGCAGTCCCCATCGCCCAGTGCCCAGTTTACCCAGTCATGCGATCGAACCATTTGATACAACTTGCACGTCCAAGGCTTGAAAGCAGGGCAGGAAACTTACAGAAATATGACGTGCAAGAAATTCTGCGCCGGTCTTTTTTTTTGCGGGGATAATAGGTCTGAAAATATGAGATACCGTTAGATTGTGGTGCGCTCATGTTTCCAAGGTCCATACATCCAACATTCATAACTTTAACATTGAATGTTAACTTAAATATTGCAAGCCATCTTCGGAAGCAGCCCGGGAGAAAGGCGTTCGTATTTACAACAGCCCATACCTTACAAAGTTCGTGCTACCAAAGTGGAAGTTGGTCTCAAAAATCGTTTTAAGTTGCTATTTGAACTGTTTTGGAACCTTACTGATTTTTTTTGGGGGGAGGAGGGGAGGTTGACTTACAATCTGAACTTAACAATTTGAAAGCAGTGAGGTCTGGGAAGGTATGTACGTGGGAAAATATGAATGCCTTCTATCCGGGCTGTTTTGGAAACTCTGTTACAGTTTTAGGAAGTTGCGGGCATAAGAAGGTACGCGTACCCGTTAGCTCCCAAAGAAAGAAAATGCATCCTTGGTGCACGTTCACAGCCGAGGTTCGCCATGCTGCCTCTTAAACTATGCTGATACATCGCTCCTTGAATCATGGAATTACTTTTGTTCCGTTACTCGTGGTGCAAAACTTACACCATCTTTACGGTGTACCGCCGCATTGTGTGTCACTGACACCAAACATACCCACCACAAGAAAAGCATGGGGCATAGCTGGGAGAAAAATAAGGATGGCTTAGCATCAGCTACAGGAAGACAACCAGCTGGTGACATAATGCTATAACATATAGTAAATAGTATGGTCAGTCCTGCCATCGGAGATCGTTGTTTCATGTTTGTATATTAATTGAAGTTATTTAGGTATGATTTAAGTGTATCTATTCATGAAACATAATTCGGCCAAATTACGTTATACTTTATGAGATTACTTTTTCTTGTTCTTCACCTGATGATGCCGCGTACTGATTGAATTCGCACACCGGGGGCCGCGGTAACTCAGTTGGTGGAGCGTCGGACTCGAGACCGTAAGCTTGCGGGTTCGAATCTCACAACCACCGCCATTTACCGAGTCAACCCGCGACCAATCGGCGTGAGAGATCGGCGACGCTGTATGGTCTGGCGGTTGAATTTCGTAAAGGAGTCTAAGGCTCTTCTTGAAATCGCGTATCATGATGGTCATTCGGGATGTCATTTACTATTTGTAGCGTAGGAATCCATCGTAAGTTCTCCGGCTAACAATTACTCCGTTTCATAGGTGTCAAAATATTTCAGATTTTGCTGCATAAATGCTAAAAGTTGCCTGATAACTTACAGTGTCAGGTAAGTACCAGACAATGATCTCACGGTGAATCCGCTAAGTACCCCGTTTCATAAGCCTTTCAGATAGTTACGATTTCTACCGTTAGATGGCACCATGAACGTCCAGCGGCACCAGAGCTTAGGTGCGTTCGACATATAACAGGAGCATGTGGCTGCCTTGCTCCAAAAAGGTTAAGGTCATGTTGAATATTCAACTTATTTGGGGGAATGCAGGTACCACGAGCTCTTGCCATCTGTCGTCACGCAGGTAAGCTCTGATACCGTTGGGCGTTTACGGTGTCATCTAGCGGTATAGTTCATAATTATTTTTAGCAAGTAGGAAACTTGGTACATATGAGCTCACCCCGCACCCGGAAATTTTAAAAGCTATCTAGCAGCTTTAGCACTTATGAGCTGAGGAACTTATGGTATGGAGCCGTAGTGTACCTGTTTTCTGGAGTTTTGAAATAGCCCTCACCTGCTGCATCATGATTATCCATAATTACATTTTGTTTTGCAAAGTTTATATTGTTTAATGCGTGTGCATCGGAAAGCTTGCTATTTCCTAGAAATGTGATTTTGAGCTCGTCCACTCATGGGGCCCGGTATACAGTGAATTGAATATCAGTAATTTTTGTTCAGAAAACATGTGTGTCTTTAAATATACCCCAACCCAAACTTACTTTTTCATGTTCGGTGACGCTCGTATTTGAAGGACATGCTGTTTTAGTTTCCCTCTAACCATTGTTGTGGGCACAAAGTGACCTTGCTGTCGACGTGCCCCTAAACATCAATTCATTCATCGCAACGACGAACGACATCGCACCACCCGTACGGCCGGCGCGCCGGCCACTCGTCCGGTAAATTGACCTCTACTGACGAACAGCGGTTGGTCGGCGGCCAGGTCCTTGTTCCGCCTGTGGGAGTGATGCAGCAAATAAATTCCAACATTCCTACATGTGTGCATTGTACCAACATGGTGAAGGAATAATTTCAACAAATAACATCAGGAAATGGCACGCTATTTCTTGGAACTAACCTGGGATTAAATACATGGGTATGTTTTAACTGTACCTACTTCACCGTCTTCCAAGGATGAACTAAAAGTACATCGAAACGGAAATGGATCCCATTTCAACCATGATTTAATGTCATCATCAAAAACTGCCAGAAACACACATAAACAGGACACAAGTAACCTGTTGATAAAATATTACATAGCAGTTCTTTTTACGCCACGTCTTATCTGGTATTCCTGTGTTTTATTTTCAGAGTAGTTCGTCTGAGATCAGAATGAAAATGAACATTTGCATCCAATTAATCGTCGGAAACAGCAATTATTATTTTCGTCTCCTCCCATGCATGGTGTTGTGGACGAAATCTCGATTAAAAGTCCATGTTCATCACTAGACTTGATGCATCGCTGACTGCTGAGCGACGGAACAGTGCTGGTGCAATGAGACAAATATAGCGATATTAATTTAAACGGAGAGATAGGTAACAACGGAGGGGAAAAGGCGACTC
Organism: Imbricaverruca yamaguchii; assembly: GCA_034440575.1. Lineage (NCBI taxonomy): Eukaryota > Metazoa > Arthropoda > Thecostraca > Neoverrucidae > Imbricaverruca > Imbricaverruca yamaguchii. The sequence goes on along the minus strand of JAOTOL010001646.1, from coordinate 1,853,303 downwards.
CCGAGGACGGTTGCTGCCACTACAGTACAACAGAGGGGAAAGGCGACTCCCCAGGACAGTTGCTGCCACTACAGTGCAACAGAGGGGAGAAGGCGACTCCCCAGGACGGTTTCTGCCACTACAGTACAACAGAGGGGAGAAGGCGACTCCCCAGGACGGTTGCTGCCACTACAGTGCAACAGAGGGGAGAAGGTGACTCCCCAGGACGGTTGCTGCCACTACAGTACAACAGAGGGGAGAAGGCGACTCCCCAGGACGGTTGCTGCCACTACAGTGCAACAGAGGGGAGAAGGCGACTCCCCAGGATAGTTGCTGCCACTACAGTACAACAGAGGGGAGAAGGTGACTCCCCAGGACCGTTACTGCCGCTACAGTACAACAGAGGGGAGAAGGCGACTCCCCAGGATAGTTGCTGCCACTACAGTACAACAGAGGGGAGAAGGCGACTCCCAGGACAGTTGCTGCCACTACAGTGCAACAGAGGGGAGAAGGCGACTCCCAGGACGGTTGCTGCCACTACAGTACAACAGAGGGAAAGGCACTCCCAGGACGCCACTACAGTCACCAGAGGGGCACTACAGTACAGACACGGACAGGCGGGACACACATTTCCTCTTGACGCGGTGGTGCTTGTCCCTCGTGGATATCGGCAGCGACACTGACGGCCGCGTTCCGCGAGGGGGTAGTTGCCTCCTCTGATGTGTTGTTCGAGTGCGCAGGTAACGAGGTGCAGCTTTGTGCACTCTGCAAGCGTTAGCCAGAGATATCGCCGGTACCGGCAGCTGCGGCGGCGGAGCTGAAGCCAGACGACACTGCATACACGAGGTGGCTGTACGTTGAAAGCACGGTACAGACTTGCCTTATACCTGAAAACAATTTTCCGTTGACATGGAGCTACTCGAACAGCGATGCTTGGATCAACGTAGGTATATCAGAAAAAGTCTGCCAAGCATGTAACTGACCCAAATTTGATAAAAATGTCCTATATACTTTTTTTATTGACCTCCAAAAACCGAGTAATTTACGCTCGTGGTTAGCTATGAGGCACCTTTCCTAAAGAGATAACGTATGCGCCAGCACCCTACCTAACGTAACAGAACTTGGTGCATGCCATTTGCAGCTCATTGCCGTTCTGCTTGCAGGGTCGTTTATTACAAGCATAGGTAAGGGTATAGGGACAGGGGCCACAGGGGTCATGGCCTCCACTTTTCGGTATCCTTCACCAATGAAGATGCTTAAACCTGCTTCAGCTGTTTTGCTATAAAGCGTCGCTGATGCCTCGTCCTACTCTGAAGGTGCCGGAAAACCGCGCAGTTAGCGAACGCCGGGCACGGGATCTGTCAGTGTTAATCACTAAACCATCGCATGACCCTCCTATCTGTATCGATGGTTGTGTTGTGTACCGACAGATAGAGCGTGCGCGATTAATGTTGCTCGGGTCAGAACATTCCACTCCACTGCAGGCCGAGTTGCATTCAGAGGCGCAGCCAGGGCGCCGTTGTCCCGACCTTAGCAATGTCCCGCTCCCCGCATCTTAGCATTCGAGAATACGCCAGATCAAGCGATACATTTTCACATTTTCACCACGCATAACCCCACGTTTTCGGCGCGCCTGGAGCTTTCTCTGTTTCATAGCACAAATTCCGCCGGACCCCTCCCCTTAGGAAAATCCTGGCTGCGCCACTGACCGCATTTGCTGTCATTGGAACTTTGACCACGCCGGAAATGCCTTGTTCCGGGTGTGTGAGTCGTTTCCGCCGTACTGGCCGTCCGCGCACGAAGTGCTGGAACGTCAGTGTCGGTATGTCACAATCGGCGAAGCGAGGTACACTCGCGCAGCCGGCGGCCTAGTACTGAGAAAGCGAGGTGCACCCTCGGAGGCAGCAGCCTAGTACCGAGAAGGCAGAGGTCAAGAAAGAATGCTTCAAGGTTGCTAGGCACGACAAATTAGCTTCCACTTTTTGCTGCATGGGCGCTGTATAACCACTGCAGTTGATGCGCCCTAAACCCCTAATAACTAACTAACTAACACTTTTTGCTGCCTTGGTATGATAAGCGCAAAACACGGGTGATGACTGAACACGTGGAAGTTTACGCTCTCTGCTACTGCCAGTATCTTCAGCAAACATTGCCTACACGGTACATTACTCATAGCATATTAGGTGCTGTTCATATAAATAATCGCGTCAAGCGCAATGCCAGGGAGATGAATATATTTTCAGGTAGATAGCATTCAGTTTGGAATGCAAATTATGCATAATGTTACCAAACATCTTGCGCAAACAGCGTGCTGCCCAGAGCCGATGTGCATGGCCAATGTTACCGCGTATACGTGACACCAGGCTGCAGGCTTCTCAGCGGGAGCCGGCTTAGACCAGCGAACCTCCTTCTCATTGACCCTCAGCTCACCGAACTGGTCGGGGGCCGGGGCGAACTTGACCGAGTGGCTGCTGAGGTTGAGGTCACTGAACTTTCATCCCGGCATTGCGGACCTGCGCCTGCTACCCGCAACTTTTCACTCTTCATCTTGTGCAATATCTACCATCAACACCACCTTCACGGCCGGCCTCGGGACACCTTTTGTCTTTGAACTGTCTGGAACTGTTGTCCGTCCTCTGCGATGCCTCACAAGTCGCCAGCTTCCCAAGTCCCAGTCAGCGAGCTGCAACCTCTACAGCAGTTTAACGTGCAAGACCGCAAGGTTTCGCAGGTGGCAGTGTAGGTAGCGGTTGAGCACGATGGGTACAACTTTGTACCCAGCGTTGTCACGTTTGTTTTGGTACAAAATGGAAATTGCGAGATTAATTGCAGCCAGTAACAGATAATTGGGCAGATTTTGGAAACAAAACAATCAGCATAGCAAAACCTACCAAGCCAATATTTGTATTCCTTTACGTGCAACGTACAATGTGCATGTTGCCTGAGAAAGGCGTTCGCAAAGCATGTGTCTGACGCTTCCCTAGTTCGAAGGCGATGATTGAAGTCAATGATCGACAAAAAGGTATGAATTTTCATGATTCGGTATGTGTAGATTCGTACGTCGTTCTTACGTAATCTAAAATAATTTAGTGTGCTGATATACACGCATTGTTCTGTGCTACCAATGAAATATGACAATATCAAACCACGCTGGCGCATACTTGCAGTGTTCTGTATTATTGGATGTAAAAAAAATTGGATAAAAAATTATTGGATAAAAAATTATGTACCTGAGTTATCCTAGCATGTAAATCGTGCTGCACACCATAGTTCGTGAGTGTGCAGCTTTCGTGACCTCTGCGAGGAAGCGTGTTCATTTTAAGAGGGGCCAAATACCCATAGACGACTAAGGTTGTGTTACGGGCAGCGTGGCCACTCTTTGGGTTTTGACCCAAGATCTTGGGTAATGATGCTCCATCTTGGGTTCTTGGGTTTTGGGGCACTGATCTTGGGTTATGGCTGGAATCGTACCAATATTTATATTTGATGTCATTTCTCCAAAAATATGTACTTGCCAACTGAAAAAAAATCCCCTCCACCCTGGAATCACGCCTGATATGCATGTATGCTGTGCTCGCACGCATGCCATGCATATACTTATACAATGAAATGAAAGATTATATCTAGTACTTACAACTTACAGGGCCTGTCCGCATGGTAAGGACTCCTTACCGTGCTCGCAGGCTCTGATGGTGTGGCAATAATAGCCAAGGGATAGGCCCAGTGGGCCATGCTCCTTGGTTGCGTGCCTGTCTGGCTCCACAACAATCAACGTAAGTGCCAATTGGCCCCTACGATAACATGACTAAATATCCCGAGGTTTGACTTCTCTAAAAATCAACTTTTTCCCTGACATTCCTCTCCTTTCTGCCGGCAGTACCTATCTGGATTGTTGATTTCTGTGACTATGTCAAGCGCTTCTGCTTCCGGCTCTGGGAGTGATACCCCGCCAAACAAGAAACAGAAATGGTATTCCATGTCTTTCAACAAGGACTGGCTTTCAGACCCGGAGCTTACGAGGTGGTTGGTCCAGGACCGAAATGACAAGTTAAGATGTAGCTGCCAATTCTGTGGCACCTCTTTCAAGGAGGCAAGCAAGAGCACTCTGTTGGGCCACTCTCAGACATCTGGACACAAGAAAAGCATGGCGGCGGCGAAGGGGACCAAAGTGACACAGCGGCACTTTGGTCCCCGAGGCGCCGTCTTCGCGCCGAGGGCGATGCCGAGTAGCACAGACAGCGGCAAAGTGACTCGATGCGAGCTGGTGGTCGCTGCATTCTTCGCCGAGCATGACCTCACATTCCGCCTCGCCGATCACTTCTGGGACATGGTCCGGCACGCAGCCCTAGACTCCGCTATTCTGAAAGATGCGTCAGGAAATAGCACTAAGATGCAGTACATGATGGTGGATGGTCTAGCACACGAAGAGACCCAGCGTGTCGCAAAGCTCTGCACGGGCCGACGATTCAGTATTATGCTGGATGAAAGTACAGATATTTCAGTCTCGCAGGCCATGGCACTGATGGTGAGAATGTACGATCCGAGAGAAAAGAAAACGCAAGACCTTCTGCTGGACCTGGTCGAGCCGCAAGATGGGACCGCCCGCGGCCTGTTTGACGCCGTCGTCGCCTCTCTGAAGTCCGCCGAGATCGACATACATGGGATCATCGGTCTTGGAACAGACAACTGCGCAACGATGATGGGCGGAAAGGCTGGCTTCCGCAAGCTCCTCCAAGACGTGGTGCCTGACGTGTTTGTGATGGGATGCACCTGCCATTCGCTGGCGCTGTGTGCCGGTCATGCTGCGCGGTGTCTGCCAAGCTGGCTGGAAACTCTGGTTAAGGACATAGCCAGATACCTGTCCCGCAGCCCCAAGAAACATGATATGCTGCATCTTCTCCAGGAAGCGGTCAGTGCCCCATGCCACAAAATTCGGAAGGTCGCCATGACCCGCTGGCTGTCTCGCGGCGCTGTCCTGAGCCGAATCCTGGAACAGTGGGAGCCGCTTCAGCTGCTGTTCGAGGCTGATGCCCGGACTGCGGAAGGGAAGATAGACAGAGCAGCTGAGATCAGTAAGAAGATGAAGATGCCGGGTACCAAGCACATGCTACTCTTTGTGCACTTCGTCGTCCGAAAGGTGGACAAGCTCAACCTGGTCTTTCAGTCGGAGGACTTCATGCTCCACCGCCTGCACACCATCATGAGCGATGGGTTCCGCGAGCTCCTGGCCCTCTACATCAAAGGATCGGTCCTGTCGTCAGTCCCGCTGCACATGATTGAGCCCGAGGACTCCAGCAGCTTCAAGCCGATCGAACTGATCAACCTCGGCGGCCGGTGTGAGAGTCTGCTGCTGGAGGAGCCGCTGTCTGACGGGGAGAAGACGCTGCGGCTCGACGCGCTCGCCTTTCTGAAAGACATGTGCTGTCAGGTGAAAAGCAGATTCGAGCTGGACCACAACGGGATCCTGGCCAAGCTCCGTGTCCTCAGCCCACAAGTGGCGATGATGTCGACCGATGACGAGCGCCGCCCGCCTTCGCTGGCGCCGCTCCTGGTCCGCTTCAAGAACCTCGTGGCTGAAAAAGGACAGGGACGAGATTAACGATGAGTGGCACGACCTGCCAACCGCGCTGTCTTCGACAACAGTAAAGCCAGACGAGGTGACGCCGCCGGTGTTCTGGGCCGAGGTGGGCCAGCTCACCGATGCCAGCGACCATCAGCGGTTCCCGCTGCTAACCCAGTTCGCCAGTGACCTGATGTCTCTACCACACTCCACCGCCTCAGTTGAGCGTGCGTTCAGTAAACTGAACCGGACGAAAACGGCCACCACCAACCGTCTGACAATGGCAACCACCAAGGGCCGGATGCTGGCCAGCCAGGCCGTCAAACAGAGCGGTCCAAGTGGCTGCTCAAAGTTTGAGCCATCGAAAACCATACTCGAGGACGCCCTCGCCGGGGGACCTCACCGACGGTACGTACGCGCAGAGAAGGAGCGGATCACATTGGAGAAGGGTGAGGACGACGCAGTTGAGATCGACTGAACGAACAGCGCCTGGCTGCCAGTGCGGACTTTGGGTCACCGATGCCCGGTGAACTGCATCCGTTCTGGGCTATCTGTAGCGAAAACGCCACAGGATAATCCGGGCTTAATTGTAACTTGTCTTTCAGAGAACAGGCCGATTTTGTTATGACTTGACTATTTTCTAAACAGTCATGCGAAAGCGAACCCCTTGTACTTTTGCAGTGTTCATGTGACCGGTGCCCTGAAGGAGTTTCATCTGGGCCGCGTGTAGTTCAGAAACATCACCTGTGCAGTGTCCATCCGAGGTCTCTGAGCCTCGGATCTTCTCTTATCTGAGAGATAAATAAACCCAAGTTAGACCGAGGCAAATAAACGATGCCCTGCAGATTTATTTGTTTGTTTTGGCTTTTTAATAACACATCAATCAGTCTTGATCCGTGGGTTCGAACGCGCGGTTTGTCATCAGAAGTATGACATCATCCACCATGATCCAGGGGTGTAACTTTCACAAAATCACAGCCGCGGGTGCAATTCTCCTTTTTGGGACTTTCATGCGAAAAGTCGAGATGTCAGAGTTGAACTTGAGAGTATATAATGCTGGCGGGTGCACTTGCACCCGCCAGGATATACAAAGTTACACCCCTGACTATGACGCCAGGGCGGGTCATCAACCTGTTAACGAATCAGGAAGTTTGATTTTCGGATTCCAGCAGGGCACTGAACAGTTCGATACTTTGGAGTCTACATCATATATTTTAGTTGTTGCATTTACAACTACTGTGGTTCCTACAGTCGATACAGTGCGAAATACCGCTGATTAATGCTTATTTACGCATATATGATTTTTCATACGAATTTAGCGAAAACCTTGGGTTTGACATGAAAATCTTGGGTTGAACTGTGACAAATCTGGGGTAAGCCGTGGAGCGGAGTGGTCACACTGGTTACGGGTTATGTTCTGAACACAAATGTGGCATCAGACATACAATACTCAGTCTACGATGAGTAAAATAGGTTTGTTCTGGATAAAAAAGCATGTTTATTTTATTTTATTGGCGTAGCGTAGGGAGACGTTGGTCTGCATGACTACTTTCTGATCCGCCCAGCAGAGGCAGAGACGGCACCGCACTGCCTCGTGCCGACCGCTACGTAGTCGCGTCTTTCCTGTGCACGTGCACGCACTGGCCGGCTCGGCTGGACCGGCGGGCCAGCGTCAAGGTCACAGGAGGTGGGCGGAGTTTCCAGTGGCCGGCCGCCGGGGCTGCCCCAGCCGTGAACCACGTGACGGGCTTCCCGCCACTGACGCGACCGGTCTGCACTGCGGGGACGAGTTGTCCGTGCGGGACGGGGCACGGCCGACTGGTGCTGTAAGCAGCGGTAGACAAGGGCGGTGGGGGTACGTCCGGGTCATCGGTGGCACGCCAGGGCGACTGGTGAGACGGCCCACCGGCACATCGGAGTGACACTGCAGCGGTGCCGAGTCAGACAGTGCACGGGTAGCTGGAGAGACAGTGAAGCGTTACGTACCTGGTCAGACAGTGCGGTGGCATCTTGGCAAGCCGTGCAGTGATACTTGCGGACACAGCGCAGTGATGCCCGGAGGGGCAGTGCAGTGATACCTGGCAAAGGCGGTGCACTGGTTCGCGCGTGCGCTGTGTGACCACACTGCAACGAAAGCGGTGTGTCGTGTGAGTGCAGCGACGCCCGGGCGCAGTGCAGTGACGCCCGAGGCGCAGTGCGGTGCCGTGGGCAGTTGGATCGTACCGCGAGCGGGTGAGGACCAGAAGCGATGGGTCGCGGGTGTTGGCTGCTCGCGCTCTGCCTAATAGGCTCAAGTGCGGCTCAAAACGAGACTCTGGTCGCGGATAACGCGGCCAGTGCACGCGCTACCACATGCGAGGACTCGACGGCTGGCGCCTGTGTGCGAACATGCTGCGCCGAGGCCGAGAACGTCATCAACGGAGCATGCGCTCCGGGCACACTGAAGTGGGAACCATCGTTCCTGAGCACGCAGGATCTTGCCGACCTGGAACTGGTCGGAGGCTTCATATCGCCGTGCGGGGTCGGCAGGAGGGAAGTCGTCCTGGGCGCCATCATCGACCCATTGACAGTGTTCAGACTGGGTCCAACTGGCGATCTGGACGTCGACACCAGCGACCACACCTACTCCATGGGACACGAGTACTGCTTCTATAACGTTGAGCACGGGGGGCGTCTTCACGAGAGCGTGCGAGGCTGTGCTCCGATCGAAGTTCCGCAGGTGGACGGGCTGGCCAACATCGACACGCTGGCGTCGGTTTCGGTCCGCAAGTGTTGTCCCTTGGGCCAAGCGCTTGCCCGAGGCTTGGCGGACGGCGGGCTCGACTGCGTGAACGCGTCGACGCCGTGGCGGCCGCAGTTGATACACGGTGATCCGACCCAGCTGATACAGGTCCCGCCGGAGAAGGTCAACATCACGGCCGGCCCGCTCTTCACCTGCCCGGAGAAGTCCACAACGGGATACTGGACGGCGACGAACGTCGACCAGGCCAACTTCTTGCAAGCGAACGGCGAGCTTCGCCTGGCAAGATACAACTTGACCATCAGGTCGGGAATGTTCTGCCAGGACAGACTGCGCAGCGCCTCTTCGACCCTGAAGCCCATAAGCGTTGCATGCTACGGAATGTCAGACGAGCACACCAAGGAGGAGTTCGAAGCACTTTGTCCGGAGGGTGTGTGCGTTCGAAAGTGCTGCGCCCCTCACTTCCACATGTCGTCCATCAGCTGCGTCCCGACAAAGCAGAGCTGGCAGCCAACTTTCTACGAGGGCGAAGAACCTGTAGATCATGAGGTTCAATACACCATTGTGCATGGCAGGTCTTCTTGTAAAGACGGCACCACTTTCCAGTTTAGCAGCAGTCTGACGCCGGAGGACGTCCCACGTCTGCAAGCAGACGGCGAGATCCACGTCCCGAAGCTGGAGCTCGTCTTCAAAGCCCACCAGTGCTGCCTCGACAACGAGATCAAGTTCAACGCAGAGTCTGGCATGATGGAGATCAATGAGATTGCAACGTGCTGCTACCCCAATGACAAGGAGGTCGAAGTTCGCGACGTCGTCACCAGTGTTCTGCTCACGATATCGGCGGTCTGTCTCTTCGTCATGCTGGCAATTTACATGCTGGTGCCGAAATTGCGCAACATTCACGGGAAGTGCCTCATGTCCCACGCAACTGCGCTCTTTGTCGCATTCTTCTTGACGGTCTACAACCATGTGGTCAGCCTCCACCTGGGTGCTGGCTGCGACGCCCTAGGTAAGTTGAGATGGTTGGGGACAGTCACGCTTTTGAATTCGCTGTGTGTGTCTGCTGAATGATCGATGTATTTGATCCAAAAAGAAAACCGACCAATATCTCGCCCCCACTAATAGTCCTTGTCCCTTCGGCTGTTTGTGTGACCTATGCAGTTTGAATGCTGGGTGTATTCTCTGAAAGAGAAGGGTTTTGTGAGCACGAGGCCCATCCTGTGTTGCTATATATGGCTAATTTGGCATCACCACCACCAACAAAGCGTACAAAAGCCGTGCCAGGCTCTTATTGTTTTATTGTTTCGGTGGCAACAGTGCTGGCGACTGTCTGAACTGCGACTTAGAAGGGTGCCGGGTCGACCCAGGTTCAAATGACAAATAAGCCTGCTATGTCCCCGTCAGTACAGACCAATGCTCCCTCCTCCGTACCAGTGCACCCACACCACCCATTCCCACCACTTCCCGGCCCGAACCAACTCCACCTCCGGTTAGCCAGCCGAAAAGTTCGACCTCCGCACCGACGTTGTCAGCTCCCAACACTCTAAGACCATTTCCAGTCCCAGACGTGCGCCTCCAGAGGCAGCAAGCCGAAAGACGGGCCAGCGAAGGGAAGCTAACGCGGTACTTGCGGAAATATGTCGTCCGCACCTTTGCATAGTTGTGTGATGCACCGCATATATTACATACATACCGATGCACTATATAGCTGTGCAGTGCATCGGCTACACCCATGCTGCCCACAACTACCTTCTGTGCGGGAGAGAACATCCTCGCTGTCCATGCTGTTTGGGGATGGGCACGATGCGACATGTCCTCGCTACTCGGCAGCATTTCGCAGGGGACCGTAGACTGGAAATGTCACCTGAAACTTGACACATGGAAGCGGGTCAACGGATGATGCCATCATCCGTTGACCCGCCTCTGGTTATGTATTCCCGAGGGAAATAGTCGTCTCTGGAAACTTATATATATATATATATATACCGGAAAGCGATCCGCTTTTAGGTTGTATGCTCCGCACCGCAATATCCTTTGCTAGACTATCACGCGGTGTGCGCAACACGATCACGTTCTTGGTCGAAATACCTGTAAGCCCAAATAACTAAACTATAACTTATCAATGCAAATTGGCTAACATCAAGTCAGAGAAATGCAAGAAAGAAAAACCTAACCGCAATTATGAATTTATAACATAATCCATTCCTAATTAAAATACAAAATGTGTTGCTCGGCTTGCTTTCAGCATATGCCGAGCAGGTAAGTTGTTTATGTTTATGTGGTGACTAGGTAGCTAATTGCCTACGCTAGATAAATATTTAGCGGGGCAATCAAATTTTTCTTATTAAGGTATTAAGCCCAAATTATCGACAAGCTGTTCAACATCGACTGTGTTATGCTCCCCTAAATTTATTATTTAAAGAAAAAACTCATGAACATAATTGTAGTTGTTCTGGGTCACTATCGGATCTAGAGAGGGGCAATTTCGGCCATGTCCACCACCAAGCGCTTAAAAATAGGGGCATGGTGTCTTTTGGCCCCCCCGAAACCATCACAAGTAAACTAAATCAAAATACGGTAACGTTTGCCAAGGTTCAAAAAGTAGCGTCTCGATGAAAGAATATCCAATGTTAAGGGTATTAAAGTAATTGTTTGGAAGCCAATATTACCATATTGGCTTCCAAACAATTACATAGTAGATTCTGACACACATCGAGGGTTTCATGCTCCTGAAGTTTTGCTTACAGCAAGAGCTGACAAAATATGATCCGCCAGTATGTACACGTGCACGAACGTTGACGAGGTTAAAGACGTTAAACGTGAACGTAAACGTTTTGATAAACAATAACAAAAATCCGGTAACTTGGAAGCGGTGGAGGTAAGCCCTACCCAGGAAATTGTGTTCATTAATCATTTTTTGGAAAAAATGGGCCCCTTTGACAAATGGTGGTCGAAATCCGGTGCTTTTAACAAAAAATAGTGGATACCCTCCAAATCAGTTCGACCCCTCCCCTGGTGCAATTCTTAGGTACGCCACTGGGGTACATAATAATTGGGGAGTTGGGGGAGGGGGCTGACGCCGAAAACCGAAAGTTGCCCCCACCCTCACAAACCGGTGGGCTAGATACGGCAGTGTTCTGGATGCACACAATGTCATGCATTACAGGTATTTGTAACATGTTTGCGAACGTGCATGTATGTTTAACGCAGTTCTTTGCTATTTCCCAATAATTCAGAGCAAGCATCTTCTCAGTGATAGATGTCTAGTGGCAGCCAAGCAGTAGCCATTTTTGAAAATGGCCGCCGCGGCCGCCAAGTGACACTTGCACGATGACACAATGTCGAAATCTGTTCAGCGTATGTTAACTTACCACAATGCCAAATTTGGTGCTTGATCTTCAATCTTCTAAAAAATGCACAATAGGCTTGAATATCACAGCTAAACAGCCCCACGGTAACTATTTGCCCATTGCTTGTTAGTTAATTTAAATGAACTGGGGCTACCAAAGAGGCCATTAAGCTCGGAGAAGACGAGGGACGGGTGATCGCGGGCACAATTGAAGGCAATGAACCCTATGAATGCGCAATTTAAACAGTTGAAGCATTGCATAAGCACGGATCGGGGCTTTGCAGAACAGGCTGCACCTACCTACGTACCTCACTGGATCCAAGGTCAAAACAGTTGAAGACTGGTGATCCGAACCTTGCAGAAGCTCAAGTCGCACTCCAATTGGCATCAGCACCCCTCTTACTGGTGTCTCAAGAGCACTTAGTTGGTGAGATTTTCCAAGTGGAATCTCCCCCCGACGGTGGCCTCTTGCAGCCAAGTATTTTTTATACCGGGATGAGAGAGTTCACTTGGAAATATTTGAGAACACAGCGTGCTGGAAACCAAACAAGCTGTCGATCGATAACTGGGAAGGGCACCTAGCAGTTTGAGGGGACACCTGATGGCTAACAGCCTGAGCCCCCTGAGAGCCAGGGAGTGTCCCTGCGGCTATGTATATATATATATATATATATATATATATATATATATATATATATATATATATATATATATATATATGCAATGTTCAACATTTCAATTCTGTTAATACTTTCCTACTGTCGACAGGCTTGATGATATACTACTCCTTCATCGCTGCACTCTTCTGGCTGAACGTGATGAGCTTTGATATCTGGTGGACATTCGCGTGAGTCCGATGCTTGTTTGGCTTTCAGAATGTCAAGTGCATGATACAATGCAGTTTCTCGAACCGCATCCTGATTCCAGGTCAGACACGTAACATTTGTCCTTAATTCCTTTTAATTGTCCCTGTCTTGGATTGGTACGAGCGATAGTGATCAATAGTTCTTTTTCATACTCTTTTGCACATTAATTATGGTTATGAAATTCAATTCCTCTTCCATTTGTCTATAGCGGGATTGCCAAGAATAATCCGAATTGTGGCAGAATCCCAAGCTTAGATCCAGAATCTTTGGAACCTTCGCAAGCCTAACGTTCGGAAACTCTATTCTTTTGCATCTTTCGACAGAGTTTCGAACATTAAATCTTGATTCTGTTGACTCCTTAGCATACGTGACTTCTTGGAATCTTTCGAATCTTTCGAATCCTTCGACAAAGTCCCAAGCTTTGAAACTTGATTCTCATGAATATTTTGCAAGCCAACATGTTTGGAATCTTAAATAGCTGAAATAATTATACAATATTGTCATATTTAATTTTGTTACGTGAATCTTCGCAGACCTAAAAGTTACGAATCTTGAATCTTTGGAATCCTGAGATTGGATGGATTCGAGAGTAAAGATTCAGAGTAACCCCCGTGCCCAATAGTGGCGTGTCACATGCAGATTTGGATAGCTTTGTGTAACTATTGAAGCACATAACTTAACCTGGCCTAACCCAACCAGGCCAGCCCCACGCTAACCTAGCATATCCTCTCCTTGCAAAATATAATCTACTGTCGTCGGGCCTAACCTAACCTGCCCGGCACTAGTGTGGTGAGGATTATTTTTTGGGGGGTCGTCCCCCGGAGGAGTGCGAGGCACTCCTCCGGCATCCCGATGGAGAAGGATAGCTTGCCAGAGAAGAAGTTTTTTTTTCCCAAGTTCCTGAATCCGAATTTGTCCTAAGTTCTGATGGGTTTCAAATTGTGTGTATGCGGTGGCTTTGCCAGCAGGTCCTAGGAATCTGCCCCCGGAAGTGTGTTTGGGCACACCAGACGCCCAGGAGGGGAACTTACTGCAGGTCCCCGCATGCAGCCCAGTTCTTGATACCCTCCCCCGAACAATGCTTCCCTTTCAGGTTTCGTCAGGCGCAGCATGACCTTTCCTCACAATTTTCTCAAACGCTCTGCAGTCATGCATTTACGTTAGTAGGGCGCTTGATTTCAGTCAGTCACTCTTGTTGGGCAGATCTCCACGAACGAAAACCTAGCCACGCCACCCTATGCACGGCTAGGGCATTGCACGTGCAGCAGAGACAAATCATATCTAATACCGACATGTGCAGTTTGAACGGTGCGTTCCGCATTTCCCATAAACATTTCCATTTCACCGCTGGGATTTAGCCAAAGATTGTACTGAAGGTATCCTTCAGCATAGTGAAGAAGGTTCTTAAAGCCGAATGTGGAGTGCCACTGGCCCTTCGGCTAACCATTCCTGTCAGGGTCTAACACGCCTGCCTGTTGAAATGCGGCGCTACGCAATTTGATCACGTAATTGTTCTTTAGCTGCGTAGCATTGAAAGGTCTCTTCATCATGGCCAAACGTATAATGTGTACATGCCACGACTTGTGGAAATTTCACCCCTAGACGCAAGATTTAAATGCGCATCCAGGATGTTTCATCGGAGAGGGTGGAACGCCGTCTGGAATGAAATTGTGCCAGGGATGTTGAGCAATGTAAACGACTGGTGGCATTCATTGCACGCTTTTGCCCCCATGACCAATTCAGTATTGCCTATTTTCAAATCTGTCAATCTTTTGGTAGCAAGTTTTTGGCTAAAGAGACAGATTTGATGTGAAAAGCCCATTTGATGTGAAATATGGATTAGAGTTTTCATTAGCAGCACGATAGTTTCCCAAAGCATAAGAATTTCAGTTCAGATCACATGTGCAGAATGGGTCTAGCCTATGCTAGTTTATGTTGTATGGACATGATGAAAGCATGGAAGAAACAGGACTACCACTAAGGAATCAAATAAAATACATACAACATCTTGAATAATATATGTAGTTGCCTAGAATATATTTTTTATCTCTCTACCAGGCTTCGTGCACTAGAGCAGATATTTTATTCGGTATTCTGTAATTTTCCGGCAGGGCGTAACGTTGAAATCCGTCATGACCTGTGGTTAAATCTTGATATTCATGGTCATCCGCTTGGCCGTCATGCTTCTTTGGTTGTTAAGATATGCATTGACGCTGGGATCATTCCGATAAGTTTATTCAAGAAAATGTTTGTCTGAGCCCTGTGTTTCACCAAAAGCTCATAGGGGACGAGTAGCCTGAGGGTAAGATGCTCGTCTCGCAATCGAAAGGTTGTGGGTTCGAGTCTCACATGCCGCTACTCTTCGCCCGCGACCAATCGGCGTGAGAGATTCGCGACGCTGCATGACTCAACGGTCGATGTGTCGTAAAACCAATAACCAACCAACGAACCGACCAAAAGCTCATACGGCGTAAAGTTGATTTGTTTTCCGTGGCTTAAGGTTAAATGGTGACTTCGGAGATCACATGTGCTTGAGCCGTAGTCCATAAACTAAGGTTATTCGGCATATTGGTGTTAATATCATGTTAATAAACAAAAGTTATTTGGACAAAAGTTATTTGGTACCACACAAATAAAGATGCAGAAAAACTAAAAATGACTTTGTGAACAGAGGTCAAACGGCCAAATTGTAGGTCACATCGTCAACTTCCTACATCCTGCGTCACAGCTATCGTTTTGTATGTTAAGTTATTGCGCTAAGGAGATTCACGTGTAAGTCATGGTGTTCTGAATAAATTTACCTTAAGCTATATTGCAGATATAGCTTAAGGTAAACCGGGTGTCGAGCCGCCGGGCAGTTCGACACCCTAACCCACCCCGACCCCACTCCGATCCCACCCCGACCCCACAGCGGCCTCACTCCGACCCCACCCCGACCACACCCCGACTCCACCCCGACCTCACCCAGACCTCACCCGACCACACCCCGGTCCCATCCCGACCACACCCCGACCACACCCCGGTCCTACTCCGACCCCACCCCAGCACCACCCAGACCCAACCCCGATACCATACCGACCCCACCCCAACCCCACCCGGCTCCACCCGACCCCACCCCGACCACACCCCGGTCCTACTCCGACCCCACCCCAGCACCACCCAGACCCAACCCCGATACCATACTGACCCCACCCCAACCCCACCCGACCCCACCTGACCCCACCCGACCACACCCTCCACTCCGACCCCACCCCAGCACCACCCAGACCCAACCCCGACACCATACCGACCCACCCCGGCCCACCCGACCCCACCCCGACCACACCCCGGTCCTACTCCGACCCCACCCCGGCACCACCCAGACCCAACCCCGATACCATACCGACCCCACCCCAACCCCACCCGACCCCACCCGACCCCACCCCGACCCGACCCCACCCCGACCCCACGCCGACCACGGTCCATCTGATCACCGCATCACTGACTGCAACTGGAGACCCGCGGGCGCGGCCGCCGCCGCCCCCGGTATTGATGGCTGCCGAGAACACACCGTGCTCGTGTTCAGACACGCCGCCGTTCTGGGAAGTGCAAGATTCAGGTGCACGTCCAACTGGCCGTCCACGCCGTCGCGCGTGCACCTGGAGGGACGGCTCCCGGTCTGCGGAGTCCGACATCCTTGTTGCCGGCTTCGCCCGCCAAAACTTCGTCCCACCGATCGGCTAGTGCAGCGGCGAGAACACTTGCTGGGATAACGAAATCATGTTGCAGACAAAAAAAACATGATCACCGTTGAGTCAGCTTCTGAACGTATCGTTCGAAGGCACCACGCATCGGGGAAGGACGTTTAAGCTGGCTTGCACTTGCTTTGAAATCATACTGCATCAGTATATTGAGTGAAACATCATGCCGTTAATCATTGATTACCATGGTTGCTTGACTCCATCATGAGATGAGAAGTAGGCTCGAAGGGGTCATGTGTGTCGTACCACCCACCGACCATAAATAAGTTGGAGGTTTTTCAATGCATGTCATGTCCACAGACCTGTATCATTTTACATTAGGAGTTATGGAAATTGTGGCAGGATTTTTCTCTTCATCCGACTGTCTGACTGCTCTCAAGACGGCTTAAGCAGCTCTCGAAGCGACAGCCAGGGTCTAGCAAAGCCGATAGTATCGTAATCTGTGCTGATTCACGGAACCTGTTCTTGTCGATATCCCAGCCGCACGTGTACTTGTCCAAGCCTCACACGCGAGAGCCACTGCAGAATCTGTCGGGGGTTCCCCTCTGAAATCACCGCCGATCCTGTCCATCCTCAATTGATCTCCATCTGTTCTGCGAAGTGAATGCAAACTCCATTAGCTTTAGCACTTATCTACTAGGTAGAACATGACCCGTGATTTCTTGTCTTCGGAAGTTGGCGATTTTTGCACGTGGGTCTTATCTGTGATAGACTGCATTGTCTTCACAAAGTTACAGCTGAGTCTTAACCGTTATGGAAATACGGCAGTCTTCACATTACGGCAGTCTTCACAGTTCTCACTATTGAAACACTTTGCTAATCACCTTTCAAATGTTTCACCAATACCGCCTTCTGAAACACGATATAACCAGGGTTTTGTTGTAGAGAAACCGGAGATTTTTCAGTTGCAATCAGATTCCTTTGTGGCTTAAATTGTTAAATCGGCTTAGCTTGCTTGGCTTCCTATTCCCGCAATCACTGCCACGCACTAAGTTTGTTCTCGTCGGGCTGTGTGCTGGTGAATCACACTTCGAGCGCCAAGAGGAGAAAAGGAGCGACACAACCGTTAACGTCTCCACCGTAATAGGCTCCTTTTATGTTGCTGTCAAAGCTTGAACTGTGGTTCTGTGATTCCATCGACATATGACCCGATAGGATGAACCCTCTGTGGTAATCGTTTTACGGCTACCAGTTCACACTCAGTTTTCCCTCTTGAAAATTGTATGCCGCAATTATAGTGGAATTATATCATCATTTGTTTGCACTGGCGGGAATCATGTCTTGGCTGCTCGCTCCCTGCGTTGGTATGTATTCCAGTTAACCTGTACCATATCTGATATAGCTGGCCGTCCATTTCGCATGTGTATCTGTACAATTTGTCGCCGCATGTGCATTGTGTTCGTGATGAGATGCATGGATGTCGGGTCCCGGAACTCCCAGCGGGAACAGTCAGTCGTATGAAGCGCAGGCAGCATAAGGCGCCAGTTGAGGCACTACGAGCGAGGGCAGGCGCTAAAAGCGCAGTGCAGTCGAATCTCTGTGCACACCAGTCATAGGTGCACGTCTCTTGAATGTGTATGCAGTCGCGAGCTTTCAAGCATGCATGCACAGGTAGGGTGATGGCAAACACGAAGCGTTCACCGAATGGCACTACGAAGAGCAGAAATAAGAAAAAGTCATCCTTTGCTGACACTGAAGTGTTCCCGGAACACTGATGACTGTTGTGAGTTGACTGCGATGTCAGTGTGAAGTAGCCGTGATTCATGGCTAGCTGCCCTTACGCGTGAAGATCGCCGCAAACCAAGTTCGTTGAACGAAGGTTGGGAGTACTTCAGAAAAAGATACTCGGAATGAAATTGACACAATTGAGAATCAAAAAGGCCGATCTAGCTCTGAGTGGGCAATTTTAACTTGAAATGCAACGTTACGCAGTGGATCGCTGTTGAATGCTGGATGCCAGCGGAAAGCTGCCGCAAACTTACCTCTTTGAACAATTATTAAGCAAGCTTCTTGGATGCTATTGGGATAAAATCGATAGAGATAAAACTAAAAGAACACGTTTGACTCTTTGTAAAAACGTTAGAACACGAACCGTTGCAACAAAATGTGTTGACCGATTCAAAAGCGCGACGGTGGGTTGGACCGGACCTGGCCGCTCACGCGCACCATGCCGTATCATATGTATGGGAGTAGGCTTGCTCTTCGCTTCGCCCTCGCTCGTAATCGTGGCCCTGGAAACAAGGGAACATGGTTCAGGTGACCAGGTTTCCCTACCTTTGGGAAGCCTTCACCACGAACCTTATAACGTTCGCATGTAAAGGATGACTGTAGAAATGCCTCTTGTGTTGCTGGCGTACCTTGGCTGCCGCTTGCTTCGCACATCTCCTACGCACCTCGATGTCCGCCGGGTAACGGTACTGTCGCAGGATGACACAGTCTCCTCCCCGTTGCCCAGTCATAAGACTCCATACTGTATACGCCGTAAAGCTTCATATAGCTGTCTTATAGACGCTACCTCTCACAACGAAGCATCCGGAGGATAGTGGTACCGTAAGCCCTGAAGTGCGCCACTTCGCGGTAGGTAACGTAACCGGGGGACGTCACTTATCGGGCGAGCTGGAATTCCAGGCACACTCTGCCTATGGGCAGCTTAATGTTTGTGTGCCCGAAATTGGCCGGGAGCTACTACACTGACCTGTGGTGACCTTTTTCGGGCAGCGCAGCCCATAGCTGTCGACTTCCGGGTCCTACCCGGAGCATGCGACTGCCCTGTCTCGCCGGTTCGGTTATCCGGTGTGGGGAAGTATGCAAATTCAATCGCACCGGCCGAAATTCGACCTGGTCAGAGTGCAGCCCGAGCTGCGTCAGTCTGCCAGCACGGCCGCTCTGTTTCGGACGCCATGAGCCTGGCTATCAAACAGATGTTCTGTCTCTGATCTTGCTCGGGAATGAGTAAACAGGTCTGTGTTTACCCGGCGGCGCACGGTCAATCTCCACCGCCTCGCGCACTTGGTATTCCTCCAGCCTCGCGCTGCGCTAAGGGGAACCAATTTGGCTGCAGCCTTGATCGACTCGGTCGATGTTTTCTCGAGGCTAGCGAATTGCACATTGCCAAATCACTCGGTTTCCCCTCAAAGCTCCCGGGGAAGCAGGACACCATGGCATGATCCACTTTCAGCCGTTCGCCAACCTCCAGGGTGTGATCCACCTCCAGCCGTTCGCCAACCTCCAGGGTATGATCCACCTCCAGCCGTTCGCCAACCTCCAGGGTGTGATCCACCTCCAGCCGTTCGCCAACCTCCAGGGTGTGATCCACCTCCAGCCGTTGGCGTCACTGCCTTCGCCAGCGCCAGCAGACGGGCCGCCGTCGAGTGTGTCGAGTGCGTCGCTTTCAGCCGGCACGCGGTGCATGCGCGTTGCGCACCCGGAGCGCGGCGGCCCCCACCCACACCGGCCGGCGGTGGTGTCGCCCTTACGATCGGCAGCAGTCCGTTGGTTTTCAGACACCTGCTCACCCAGCCGCCGTCGGAGCGGTCGCTGCGCAACCGCTTCATCCGGCACTCGCTGTACGCGTGGGGCGTGCCGCTGCTGATGACCGGCCTGCTGGCCTTCTTCAACTACGCGCCCTACTCGGTGCTGCCGGAGGGCGCCATCCTGCGCCCCAGACTGGGCGAGCGCAAGTGCTTCCTGTCCGGTGAGTGGCGCACTGCCCCGACAGGCCTCCCACCATGTCGCTACCGCGGGCAGAGGGACGGAGAGGTGACGGCGGATGTCCGTAGTCAGCTCCTAAGGGGATCGTGGCGCACTGCCCCGACAGGCCTCCCACCATGTCACTACCGCGGGCAGAGGGACGGAGAGGTGACGGCGGATGTCCGTAGTCAGCTCCTAAGGGGATCGTGGCGCACTGCCCCGACAGGCCTCCCACCATGTCCTACCGCGGCAGAGGGACGGAGAGGTGACGGGGATGTCCGTAGTCAGCTCTAAGGGGATGTGCGTCTGGGGAGGGAGGGGGGGATGCTCGGGGACCGTCCTCGCCGATACATCTTCTTCAGTTTGGCGTCTAGGTGCAGCTGACACCGTGCCATTCTGTTATGGCTACTGGGTCTGCAGCTTGAACGTGTCCGTGTTTGTGACGGTCCTGCAGTGCTGTTTGCAGCCGACACTTTGGTAAAGTTCAC
Organism: Imbricaverruca yamaguchii; assembly: GCA_034440575.1. Taxonomy (NCBI): domain Eukaryota; kingdom Metazoa; phylum Arthropoda; class Thecostraca; family Neoverrucidae; genus Imbricaverruca; species Imbricaverruca yamaguchii. Next base: position 1,832,891 of record JAOTOL010001646.1, on the reverse strand, counting down.
TAATTGCAACAATGCAATGCTGATTGATGTTCCGTTGCCGAACTAATGTAGTGCTAGTCTTGTTTATGAGCGTTTCATGCTTCGTATGCCACCACCTGGCTGATATGGGCTGCGTGCTGATGGTCGCCTCATTCTGCGGCACATTTCGTCCACACTGACTGCCGCGTAACCAGGCTGTTGTTGACCTACGAGCACGGCCGTACCAGGAATGCCAGTTTTAGCATCGCGGCATTTTAAGGCAGTGGAATGCAGTGACCTTGGTCGGCGGGTACAAGCTGTCGACATCTCAGGCGTTGGCTAGCGCTGCAGACTGCAAACGGTGCCATTGACGGGGTTTCGGTCCATGTCTCGGGAGCGAACTGTTGACAGTCGCCGTTGCTGACGTCACTACTGCACATATGTGAATATTCGCCTGTATGGTGCGCCGGTACGTGTGCAGTGTATTGCCAGCCGCTAGCTTTCCAGATGCCGAATTCGATTGCTAGTTGAAATATAGGCAACATTTGATCACGTCACACATAAATGTTTCGGAGCCACCAATGTAATGAAATTGTCCCCTGAAAAATGCATGGAGCGGACGGCGCAAATCTTTCACGGTTTCATCGTAATCGCATTCGGTCCAATATTTGATAAGGCCTGAGTGGTTGAGTGGTATGCATGTTGGTGTGGGTGCCTCCCAGGTGGTGGGGGCTCGACGCGATATGGTTGAGTGGCGTACGTTGGTGTGAGTGCCTCTCAGAGGATGGAAGATCTCCACGGTATGGTTGAGTGGCATACGTCGGGTGAGTGCCTCCCAGTGGGTGGAGGCTCACACGGTATGTTGAGTGGCATACGTTGGTGTGAGTGCCTCTCAGAGGATGGAAGATCTCCACGGTATTGTTGAGTGGCATACGTTGGTGTAAGTGCCCCCAGTGGGTGGAGGCTCGACGCGATATGGTTGAGTGGCGTACGTTGGTGTGAGTGCCTCTCAGAGGATGGAAGATCTCCACGGTATGGTTGAGTGGCATACGTTGGTGTAAAAGCCACTCAGTGGGTGGAGGCTGGACACGGTATGGTTGAGTGGCATACGTTGGTGTGAATGCCACTCAGTGGGTGGAGGCTCGACACGGTATAGTTGAGTGGCATACGTTGGTGTGAATGCCACTCAGCGGGTGGAGACTCGACACGGCACGTTGCGCCGATATGCGATTCTCAGGCAGGAGCCGCTCGTTCGTCTCCTGCCAGGCATTGTCTGGCGGAGGCCTTTGCTAGTGAACAGACGCGAGAAGTTGGCACATGGTTACGCCAGAGAAGGTTAGCGGGAAACACGAACCTACGTATCCTGTCGATGAGAGTACTCAAACTGTGGCCTCTTACGGTAGAGTTCATCAGCTCCTTCATGGTGCCTATGTGCGGATGCAGGGTGCGATGGCAAACTGCTTGCGAATTTGACAGTTAGATTTTAATAGTGCTTGCTTTAATCACGCCCTTAATTCGAGCTAGCATTTAACGGACGTGCACCTTTCTAACGAACGGGTACCTTTCTGAAAAGGAATTACTGTTGCGGATCATGTTTGGTCAGAACCTCTGTCACCAGGGGTGTAGGAGCGACAGGAGAAGTGAGCGGTGATTTCCACGGAGGGGTGCGTCAGTGAATGATGAAATTTCAGGGAGATGGGAGCGCACTCGAGCCCCCCTGGGTGGGCGCATTTTGTGCCCAGACGCGCATCTTGGGTTGGTAATTTCAAAGGAGAGTGGTGAACTCGAACGTCCTGTAGAGACACCTTTTCCAGTAAGAAGGACCTTCTCTCTACTGAGTAACGCCGCCGAAACGTGCACCGGGAGGGGTGGGGTGACGAGGCCCCATTCAGAAGAATTGACAAGCTTCAGTGCGTTTGATAGAGCGGGTTAGATAATTGTTAATGTTGATCCATAGTCATATCAGTATCACTGGCAACCGGCTCAAAGAAGCGGCCGCCGATCTTGCAGTGCATTCTCCGCATGCTCGATCTTTCCCGCCAGGGATTGCTACATGATAACATTCGTATTGTTCTGCTCAGGCCCATCTCGCCTGAAGCCGCATGCAGCGGAACACCCACCCCCACACCGACCGCAGACTTTACTGGTTGACGGAGCGAGACTTCGCCTGCGCAAGCCGGTCAATCCTCTCTTGAAGGCCGGCGTTGAGGAGGCCGCGGGCGAACAGCCGCCCGCGGTTCTGATGTCAGTGGCCTACGCCACCCTAGGCTCTGAAGTCTGATGTCTGATGTCATAAAAGCCACCCTAAGTTCTGATGTCTGATGTCGTAACAGCCGCCCTCGGTTCTGATGTCAGTGGCCTCCGCCACCCTAGGTTCTGAAGTCTGATGTCTGATGTCATAACAGCCACCCTAAGTTCTGATGTCTGATGTCACAACAGCCTTCGCCCCGCCCTCGGTTCTGTTAAAAAAACCCCTAATTACTACCAAACTTCTGATGTCGGTGGCCTCCTCCCACCGGACATACTGCTGGGCTGGCCAGCTGGACAGCGCCAGCCCCGGCGGCAATGTCGTCTCGCGCTGGCCTCACTTCCTGAGGATGTGACGTACAGTTCTGCTCGGGCACCGGGGCCGGAAGTGACTGCCCAGCATCCGCTCGGCGGCCGACAGACTCGCCGCAGATACCGTCTCGGTGATCCCTTCTGGCGGCAGGATGGATATCTCGGATAGTGTCTCGCTGACAGACTCGCCAAACGCATTCCTGCTCGTATTTGCCTGCGTCGACCCCGTCGGGTAGGGTCTGGCCTGAGCAGGTTCGGCTGAAGCGACTAATTACCGTGAGTTTGGATGCATTATCAGACTCGGCTTCCTTTGTGATTGAACCGCCTTTCGCTATCCTCTGCCAAGCTCGTCTGAACTGAGCATGGTGAGCATTTGAGGAAGAATGGATCTGCTGCGCGGAGGAAGAGCGAGCCCACGGCTGAAGTGCCGGGAGCGCTGGAGACAGATTTGGGCGGACGCGCGCGCCAGGTGATGACGTCACGGGAAATCCGACTTTTTCTGCGGTATAAACAAACTGCGAGTGCACACACAGTGCACTGGCAGTTTCTTGTCGCGAGAGCCCTGCACACGTTCGGCCGTGTTTTATGTCGCCGACTGGGTGGTGGCGGCGATTAAGACAGGATCACGTGCCGCGAGACATTGCCCATGCTCGTCACGATGTGGTCTGCACGATAGTGACAGTCTCGGCTCCCTGAGCCTCGCCGCTGCACTAGCGGCACCTTGCACTCTGCATTCGAATGAGGTCGTTGATCTGGCGTTGTGGGATCGGCGGGAGACCTCAGATCCACTAAGAATATTTTGCTAACGCTATCTTTACCGTAACAAGTAAAGCTAGAAGCAAGCTGAATGACCCCATTCGTCTTTAATTCGAAAAAGCATTATTGTGTCCCGACATATGAGTATCGGTTTTAAGCAGTATGCTCCTCTACTCACCACTATCCACTGTACTGCTCATTTTATCTTTGGTCCAGTATCCGGGCACCATTTTGTTCCAAATACCAGCTTATAGGGAATATAATGCGACACGTCACATATGTGTGTTGTAATATGGTGAGATGTGGTGCAATGGAGAAAATATTATAATAGTTTGTAGCATAATATATCACCAGATGGGAAACAATGTGACTACAGAAGATGTTCCTTTCTATCGGACCAAACCTTTTTCTCGGAATAAAAGACGACTCGTCTGGTGAAAAAAAAATTGACCAAACGCATCGTCCGCCAAGTAAATACATCTAAATCCCATTAGCCTCAGTAACGATATATGCACTTCATAAATCATTCAACACCATTAATCCTGTTCAGCGTTTTCAATTAGAAACTTCTGCGAACTCCAAGAAAACATTCTGTTTTGCGAGTCACCATCAATTCAAACATTCCAGCGAAGTCTGGTGCCTTTCGTATTGATTCAAGCGAATCCTTTAGCTTACGAATCTCTTTTTTATAACCTTTCGGTGCGACCTTTGTCTAAGAGCCATCCCCGTCTCGCTTGACTGCCCATCTGGTGTGTAGCGGCTGTGGTCGACCATGGTCAGGCTGACACGGGTTGACACGGGGTGGGTTCAACAGTTGACTTCTCTGATCCGGATTAATCGCGCACGCTTTGAGTTATCTTGTCACCCCTCCGTACCGTCCTTGTCACCATGCAATTGTCTCCTTTTACAGATAAGTCGGTCGTAAAAATTGGAACGTTGCATTATGTTAACCGAAGTGGCGATTAGTGGTGACAACCATACTGTCAGCAGCTCCACAATGTCCAGTAACGACCGATAGTGCGCCCCAAACCGTATGAGAGCCAACACGCTTTGATCCCGACCCACCCCTGCACTCGTTCCAGGTAGTGACAGCGAACTGTACTACTTCTATGTTCCGATCTTCATCGTGACCATAGTGAACATCGTGTTCTTCCTGGCCACCGCCTGGACACTGTACAAGGCGGAACGCAGCTCCAGGATCCTGAACAGGAAGCGCACCGCCAGAGACAGGTACGCCAGCTGTGCTTCAGTCTGTTGTCACACTGCTGTCACACTGCAGTGTGCTGCTGGAGTGTGCTGCTGCAGTGTGCTGCTGCAGTGTGCTGCTGGAGTGTGCTACTGCAGTGTGCTGCTGCAGTGTGCTGCTGGAGTGTGCTACTGCAGTGTGCTGCTGCAGTGGGATGCTGCAGTGTACTGCTGCAGTGTGCTGCTGCAGTGTGCTGCTGGAGTGGGCTGCAGCAGTGTGCTGCTGGAGAGTGCTGCTGCAGTGTGCTGCTGCAGTGTGCTGCTGGAGTGGGCTGCTGCAGTGTACTGCTGCAGTGTGCTGATACAGTGCTGCTGCAGTGTGCTGCAGTGTGCTGCTGGAGTGTGCTGCTGCAGTGTGCTGCTGCAGTGTGCTGCTGCAGTGTGCTGCTGCAGTGTGCTGCTGGAGTGGGCTGCAGCAGTGTGCTGCTGGAGTGTGCTGCTGCAGTGTACTGCTGCAGTGTGCTGATACAGTGTGCTGCTGCAGTGTACTGCTGCAGTGTGCTGCTGGAGTGTGTTGCTGCAGTGTACTGTATCAGCACACTACACAGCACACAGTGCAGTGTACTGTGCAGTATGGCTGGAAGGAGACTAAAGTCAGCAATACGACTAGCATTACAGCACATTGTTTTAGCATGACCTACCGATATCATTGTCCTTGTGCATGGCAATGCACATCATGTTCTTGACAATTTGTTGGATGGCAATGCAAGGGAAGAATAAGCGTTCTCCCAGAAAGTAGTTGTTATCTATTATCAGCCTACCGAAGTTCATAGCATAATTCCAAACCTAACATCCCGTAAAATCCGTAGCTTAATGCTGGCCTTCCTAATCCAAAAAGTACAGCAAAATTGCGACCTTGGACAAGGTTTGATA